>JBBMOL010000007.1:2925000-3571929 GCA_037954665.1 Laguncularia racemosa | reverse complement strand
TTACTCTGCTGGATTTTCTCCAGAAGATTTGAATTATCACTTATCCATATTTATCTCACAAATTATACACCTGTTACCGTAGAGTTAGGCCTTATTTAAGACTAACTACTCCTTATCCCGTCTCGATCACCCCATGATCATCCTCACATGGTCACTTCCCCGTTAAGTTACGCGTAGTGCGTTTGCACATAATACCCACGTAACCTTGCACTCGAGCCAACACACCCCATGAATGATCATCTATTTAAAAAAAAAAAATCATGCAGCTTTTGACGCAGCGTAAGAAAGCGTAAGACACGAGGTCAATTCTCGGATTGAACCTCACGAATAAACGAAGAAATTCTCAATTACGCACAATTGAGGAAATAGAGAAAACTCGTCTCTAAGCATTTGTAATTTTATAAAAGATTCAAAAGCTAACCCTAAAAATGACCTAGCAACTATATATAGTCCTTAGGGAAACAATTAAAAAGGAAATATATATGTATACGTGGAAATAAATATATGTATACACGTCCGTCATCTGATTTATACACGGCCGTATATAAGACCGTGTATGTCTCTGTAGATCTTCCTGACTCAACACACAGTCGTGCCTTTATGCCGTGTATAAGGCCGTGTATGTCTCTGTGGGTCTTCCTGACACAACATACGGTCGTGCCTTCTTGCTGTGTATAAGGTCGTGTATGTTTCTAGGAATCATCCTAACACAACAAACGGCTGTATCTTCTTGCCGTATATACGGCCGTGTATGTTTCTGGGAATCATCCTGACACAACACACGGCCATGTCTTCTAGTCGTATATAAGGCCATGTATGTTTCTGGGAGCTTTCAGACACATTACACGGTCGTGCCTTGTAAAAGACGCACCCAATCAACCCATGTTAGCTACAATGCCCGCATCATTCTCTCCCGCCAATGAAGAACTCGATCCCGAGTTCTCTTCAGGATACAATGGTGTGTCATCTGGATGGAAGAGAGATAAATCCGCTACATTGAAAGTGCACAAGATGTTCATATCGTCTGGGAGCTTTACGATATACGCGTTGTCATTGATCTTGCGCACTACTTTATAAGGGCCATACTTCTTTGGTTGTAATTTCCCATATCTACCCACAGGGAAACGTTCTTTCTGAAGGTATACCATCACCTGATCGCTCACTTCAAACAGCTTCTTCCGCCTATGTTTATCAGCAGCCCCTTTATACCCGGTCTTAGCTTCTTCAATCTTCCATCTGACTTCTGTTGTGGCGACTTGGCATTGTTCAGCCATATTCTTAGCAGTGATGTCACCCACCACTCCCTTAGGTAGCTTGATCAGGTCCAGCGCATGTTGTGGCGTTTTGGTATACACTACCGAGAACGGTGATCTTCCAATAGTTCTGTGGACAGAACTATTGTAGGCGAACTCAGCCTTAGCCAACGCTTGATCCCACTGCCCTAGCTTCTCACGGCAAATGCTTCTAATCAAATTCCCGAGGGTCCGGTTGGTCACTTTTGTCTAACCGTCGGTTTGAGGGTGAGTTGTACTGCTATAGTTCAGGGATGAGTCAAAAATGTACCAAAGAGTTCTCCAAAAGTAACTGAGGAACTTGTTATCTCTGTCGGAGGTGATAGATTTTGGAACACCATGTAGACGCACCACTTCCTTAAAGAATAATCGTGCAATGGCCCGTGCGTCAGCGGTCTTCCTGCAAGGAATAAAGTACGCCATCTTGGAGAACCTGTCAACTACAACAAAAACAGAGTCAGCACCTCGTTGGGTACGAGGCAAACCAAGTACAAAATCCATCGACAGATCCTCCCAAATGTTCTCAGGCACTGGTAGGGGAGTATATAGGCCAGTGTTTTGAAATTGTCCCTTCGACACTTGGCAGATATAGCACCTTTCCACAATTCTATAAACATCCCTCCTTAGCTGAGGCCAAAAGTATCTCTCGGCAACTGCAGCTAAGGTTTTGTCTCTGCCCAAATGTCCTGCCAACCCACCACCATGTAGGTCTCGAATAAGTTTCTCTCTTAAGGAAGACTCAGGAATACACAACTGATTCCATTTCATTAAATATCCGTTGTGAACATGATAATCATCACAAGACTCCCTATTGGCACATTTACTCCATGTCTCTTTAAAATCTCCATCCCCCTCATATAACTCCTTCAACCTTTCAAAACCGACAACCTCCGCACTCAGAGTGAGTAGTACATCGGCTCTTCTACTCAAGGCATCGGCCACTTTGTTTTGCACACTAAACTTGTGCATCAATCTAAAGGGGAATCTCTGTAGGAACTCAATCCATCTCGCATGCATATCTTTACTTATTCGAGTCTGACTGCTCAAGTGCTTTAAAGCCCCACAATTCGAATATAGTATGAACTCCTTTCCGACCAAGTAATGCTTCCACACTTTTAGAGCTCTTATAACGGCATAGAATACCTTATCATACGTCGACCAACTCCTCCTAGCCTCACACAATTTCTTGCTATAAAACGCTATTGGCCTCTTCTCTTGTAACAACACTGCACCAACCCCAACTCCATTGGCATCACAATCCACTTCAAACAACCTGTCAAAATCAGGTAGCGCCAATACAAGGGCACTACATAATCGTCTTTTCAAGTCTACAAAACTCGCTTCAGCCTCTTTACCCCATCGAAATTTCCCTTTCTTTAAACATTCAATTAGTGGAGCAGCGACTATACTGAAATGTCTAATAAATCTCCTGTAAAAACTGGCCAAGCTTAGAAAACTTCTCAGCTCGGTGACGGCTTTTGGAGTAGGCCATTCTTTGACCACCTTCACTTTTTCATCATCCACCACCACCCCTTACTGCTGACTATGAACTTAAAGAACAATAGTCGCCTCGACAAAAATATGCATTTCTTTAAATTAGCATACAATTTATTTTCTTTCAACACAGGCATAACACACTTTAAATGTTCAAGGTGTTCTTCCTCAGACTTATTGAACACTAGGATATCATCAAAATACACTACAACGAAGCAACCATTAAAAGGTTTCGGTACCTGGTTCATCACACGCATGAAGGTGCTTGGCGCGTTACTAAGACCAAACGGCATCACAAACCATTCATACAACCCCTCCTTGGTTTTGAACGTCATCTTCCATTCATCTCCAGGGCGGATTCGAATTGATGGTATCCGCTCCTCAGATCTATCTTGGAGAAGATAGTGGCTCCACTCAACCTGTCCAACATGTCCTCCAAGCATGGTATGGGGAATTTGTAACCTATAGTGATCTTGTTAATAGCCCTGCTATCAACACACATTCTCCAGCTCCCATCTTTCTTGGAAGTCAATAATGCAGGTACCGCGCACGAGCTTAGGTTGTCCCGGATAAATCCCTTGACCAATAGCTCTTAGACCTTCTCTTGAAGGATTTCGGTTTCCTTAGGGCTCATCCTATAGTGTGGTAAATTGGGGAGACTTGCCCTAGGCATCAAATCTATCTGATGCCGATATCCCTCAAAGGCGGTAGACCCTCAAGTAGGTCATCAAGAGCCACCTCCCTATATTCCTCCAACAAACTCTTCACTGCTTCAAGAGCTTCCATACTAACCCCATCTCCTCCAACCGTCACATCCTTCACTATTAGAGCATGAACCACCCGTGATTCCTTTAAATCATCTACCAAGTCCTTCTCTGACTAGGTGACAGTTAAGAAATAACGACTTTCCACTCTCTTCTCCCTCGAATGTCCCTCCTTCTTTAGTGGCAACAACGTATACCTCACACCCCCTTTCCCAACCTGTACACGTTCTCCTTTCCAGCGTATTCTGCATTCACATTGAATTGCCATGGTCTGCCAAATAGGACATGACATGCATCCATATCCACAATGTCGCAAAAGGCCTCATCACGGTACTTCCCTATTGAAATGGTACTCTACACCTTTTCTTCACCTCGATCTTCTCGCAGCTTTGATCCACCCTATGGTGTATGGATTTGGTGTTTTTTGACAGGTAGCTGCAACTGCTTAACAACCTCACTCCCAATAATATTTTCGCAGCTTCCACTATCTACTATCAAATCGAACACCTTCCCACCAATGGTACACCTAGTGCGAAACAACTGGTGTCGTTGGGTAATCTCTTCCTGCTTCGGTGTTAGCATCATTCGCCTAATCACATATGTCAGTTCTGCCACTTCTTCCTCCTCCTCATAGTAATCATCCTCTCCATCAAGTTCACAGCATACCTCATCTTCGTTTTCTCTATCAAGAATATTAACACTTCTCCTAGCAGAACACTCATTTGACTTATGATCAGGTTAATTACAACGAAAACACTTACCTAAAATGGCTTGGCATATTGGTTGTTTTGTCTCTGGGTCCCCTTAGGCTTGATAGGTCTTCCCTCTCACTCTTATCTTCTTTCTTAGTGTTTTCTTCACTAGGCTTGTATACAACACCTTTGCTCTTCTCAATCCCCAGCTTACTACTACTACCAACGACAACATTGACATACCCTTTTCTTCCACCTCCGTACCTACTACTCTGCTCCTGCAACATCAATTCAGCCCGTAGGGCCATGTTCTTCACTTCAACCAAGTTCCTCACCATTGTGACCCCTATTTTATCCTTGATTTGGAGCTTTAGTCCTTCTACGTAGCGTGCTACTTGTTGGCCTTCACTCTCCCTCAAGTCATTCTGTTCGGCCAATCTCATGAATTCTGCGGTATATTCATGCACGGATCGCTGTCCCTGACGACACCGCTGATATTGTTGGAACAATATCTGCTCATAGTTTGGAGGAAGGAAATCGTGTTGCAACAGTTGTTTCATGCAATACCACGTCCTCACTGGATGCCTACCCTCTCTCTGTCTTCTATTCTGCAGCCTCTCCCACCATGTCGAGGCTCCACTCTTTAGCCTACATGCCACTAATTTGACCTGGCGGTCTTCAGGAATTTCCATATAATCAAGAATCGATCCACTTCGGATCCAGAAAACCCTTGATATTAAGGCTACCATAAACCATGGATATCGACCTTCAGGCGGTAATCTCCCCCATCTCCTTGGTCATACCCGTGACGATTTCTCCGATAACCACTATCCCTCTGGTTGTTCCCATATTGAATTGGGCGATAACCACCACCATTACCACCTTATCCTCATTGTGGTCTACCTCCATAAGGGACCTCGTATTCAGCTGCCTGCGGCTGATTTCTACCAACACCCCCAATCCTATTGGGGTCTACTGCCATGGCGTCGAAATGCTCGATCAATTCCTCAAGGCACCGTTCCATACGCCCGACCTTTTATTCATAGCGTCAAACTCCGCCCTCGAACCCATTGATTGGCTCCTTGTGATCTCACATCCTGAACACCGTCAAGAACACGACCACCATCATCACCCTGATTAGTTGACATCTCTGCAGGAATTTGTCTTGCTCTGATACCAATTGACGCAGCGTAAAAAGCGTAAGACACGAGGTCAATTCTCGGATTGAACCTCACGAATAAATGAAGAAAATTCTCAATTGCGCACAATTGAGGAAATAGAGAAAAATCGTCTCTAAGCGTCTATAATTTTATAAAAGATTCAAAAGCTAACCTTAAAAATGACCTAGCAACTATATATAGTCCTTAGGGAAACAATTAAAAAGGAAATGTATATGTACACGTGGAAATAAATATATGTATACACGTCCGTCATCTGGTTTATACACGACCGTGTATAAGACCGTATATGTCTCTGTGGATCTTCCTGACTCAACACACGACCGTGCCTTCATGCCGTGTATAAGGCCGTGTATGTCTCTATGGGTCTTCTTGACACAACATACAGTCGTGCCTTTTTACCGTGTATAAGGCCATGTGTGTTTCTGGGAATCATCCTGACATAACACACGGCACACGGCCGTGTCTTCTTGCTGTGTATACGGCCGTGTATGTTTCTAAAAATCATCCTGACACAACACACGGCCGTGTATAAGGCCGTGTATGTTTCTGAGAGCTTTCAGACACATTACACGACCGTTACCTTGTAAAAGGTACGCCCAATCAACCGTGTCAGCTACAATGGCCACATCAGCTTTACTATAAATCTAACCACACAACTAAAAGTGACGACTAGTCAAGCTAAGTTCATAATAGGCGTGTTAGTGTAGGAGCAAGCAGCTGCAACTCACATACAAGCAACACTCCTCAACCTAAGCTTGTAGCCAATGTCGCTGGAGAGAAATTAGGTAATCTACAATTCCTATAGCAGCAGATACCCTATATATGGCATGCTAGTTCAAGTGTGCACCTCAAAGCTTTTCGAGCAGATCAACCTACTTGGAATACACCACAGAGGGCATATATCAAAGTCAACTGTGACGGTGCATTTGAGTTATCATCTGGTGATGCAGTCTTCGGTTTCATTGTAAGAAACTTAGAGGGTGTTTTAGTAGATGGAGGTTCTAAGAGGTATGTCTCTTGCTCGTCGAATAATGTGGAGTTGCTAGATGTAGTTGAAGCAATCAAATTTGTGCGCCTAAAGGGTTGGAAGAATGTCAATCGCACCAAAGTATTCGATGCTCATGTGCGCCAGGAAAATGCAGCAAGGCAACTGGGAGTGTTTTATTCATGACTTAGAATTCCTCCTCCCTAGCGGTGAATTGGGTAGCACGTCACACTTCAACTGAAGATTTTACTGAAAGTTACTTGACCTTGATTCCATTATCAAGAACTTTTATTTTATAATTAGAATAATGTAATGCTTGTTATCAACAACTGTGCAATAGTTTCTCTGATGTGTTAACTCTTTTATCTTAATGAAATTCTTTTTGGCCAAAAATAAATATAATATAATATAATAAGACTAGAAATGAATAGCAAATTCTCTAGTGTGAGAATAAGGTTGGGCCGGAAAGACAAATGAATGCTTCTTTCAATAAGTCGAAGGAAGTCATCGGAACTCATATCTGGAGAATAATACAAAATCGATTTGCATTGAAAAGGAAAGTAGCCCGTAAGTAAAGCCAATAACATAAATCTGTTAGCCACAAGCCCAAATCATTAAGCCCATCGGTAATGATGGGCTGAGTTTGGTTTCTCAACTATCACGAGCTCCAACTTTCATGTTTTCTTAATTGTTATCTGCCCCCCACTCCCCTTCCCTTCCCAAACAACCCTTACATAATAATAATAAATGTATTACCTGAAGTTTTCTCACATCTTCATACTATTTGGATGACAATTTTTCTTTTCGATGGTGTATTGGGATGACATTTGATAAACCTATATATCCATCATAGTAAATGCCGATGATGATACATGTGTTTAATATTTAAACGACGTATTTTTTGAATAGTTATATATCTTTATTTTATAAATATGTTATATATAAAGATGTAAATATTAACTAAAAAAAACAATTTTTTTAGCATCTCATTCTTCAACTTCTTTTTTTTTTCTTTCTTTGTGGGTTGAACCCCTCATTCTTCACTTGAAGCATTATATAAGGAAGAAATTAGAGTGAGGTGGGGTGGTTGGATTCCTTTAATTAGATATGAGCACTCTCCAAGACTTAAAACTCGATAGTGGTTGGAAACAATGCTTGGAAAGCCCTAAAACTTTTGGAGTGGTAGTGAGGTCTTAAAACTTTTGAGGTTGCAGCAATTAAATTTTAAAACTTTAAAATACTGTACAATTAAGTCATAATGACCATGTGACACAATCATGCTATAGGGACAAAATTAACTTTTCTTACTTTAAAGTTTAAAAGATTAAGAAAATTAAAAAAAAAATGATAAAATAGAAAGGAAAATTGCTAAATAAGTTAGTTAATGGAATACACAAGGTAGTTTATGAAATAACTTTCTAAACAATGTTCTTTTTAACCATAGCTGAAAGCATTCATATTCATATTCTTACACAAGGTAGTCAAAATCAGACAGAATTATTACCTTACCAAGCCAAGCATATAGAGCTCAAGGGCTCAAGGGTTTATGTTTCACCATGGTGCAAAATGGAATTAATAAATTTACTGAAATATCATCATCCACTTATTAATTACTAATGTTAGAAAGTTTCCATTTGGAGTTGTCCGTCATCAACCATATGAGTTTGCTGAAATGGGGAAAAAGAAAAAAGAAAAAAAAAAGGCTACGAAAGATTATACGTAAACGTATCGATTGCAAATAATATTTGGAAAGGACTTTGCAATTGCAATGTTCGGGCCAGTTTGGACCAAAACATGGTTGACCAAATTGATTTACTATTACTAACCGGTCGAGTCTTGGACTGTGTTCAGACCGGTGTAGTGTGGGGACTAGTTTCCGATTATCCTGGTCTGACCTATTTGGCTCGATCCGGTTTTAGTTGCTAAGGCGACAAATGGACTTTGCAATTTATACAACAGCTATGTGCCCTTAGCTATATATATATATATATAAGAAGAAGAAGAAAGAGAGAGACTGTTTTTTTTTTTCTTTTATTAAATCCTAATATCGATATAGATGTATCTCCGAACTTACGAAATATAGTTTATCATTCCTTAAATTCTTAAAAAAAGCAGATACCATATCTTCATTTGACTTTTGGTAACACTTACCTTTTGAATTGCTTTATGTATAGAAAGCTTCCGATCAATAAAAAGGATGCAAAGCTTTACCAATGCTTTTTTAAGTTTACCCGGCCACATGCACACGTTCAGTCTGGAAAAGCAAAAGCAAAAGTGTAAGAAAGCAGAGGAACCCGAGGCAAAACTTTCCTTTCGACCACCACTTTTTGAGGGGTTTTTTTGTTTGGTCCCCAAGAAATGATCTTCGTACGCACTAAACGCACGGCATATTTTTGGTCGGCATGCGAATGTAAAGCTATTGTTGGTGAAAATATATAAGGTAAATGGTCATTTACCACTAATAAACATGTCACGAAAACCAATGAGAATCATGCTTTTAACAGTACTAGGGTTACATTATTTAGATAATATTTGAATTACTTATAAATCTGCTGCTGTTGCCATAAGACAACAAGTTGTGCCTCAACCTCATCATATGCACTATGTTGTTGATGAGCCTACGTATACAGCATTACCCCCTCGTGGTCATGTAAGAATTGAAAACCATGACTAGCTACACTAATAGCCTCGACATGATCCGAGGATTGATGAATTATCTTAAAATATCGGCTTATATGTTAGAACACATCATATAATTGATTAAGCAACAAACATGCAATTGATCGACGAGAACATGTTAATATTGTACTTACCAGATGTCCATTAACTCACATCGTTGAACGGCAAGCCACGATTCATCCTATGCTAAAAGAGGTGAAATGTTAGTCTATTGGCAATGGAACATAAATTAATCAACAAGGTAAATGTGGTTTACCTCTCCGTCCCAAATAACCTATGATCGATATCCTTCCTATTGCGTCAAAAATTAAACGATTCGAAGAGTTCAGACTCTAATTATGTAAAAATAAATAAATAGTTACAATAATAAACCAAGATATTACAATTTTAATCAATAATGAATTTTTTTACTAATTAATTTTCTAACAAATAATTAATTACATCTTAATGACTAACTAATGATAAATTAGTGATTAATTAGCAATCAATTAATTTTACGATAATTTTTACACTAATAAACCAACATAGTAATTTTCAATCAACAAGAATTTTTTACTAATTAATTTTCTAATTGATAATTAATTACATATTAACGACTAATTAATGACCATTTAACAATTAAATAACAACAAATTAATTTTACTACGATTTTTACATTAATGAACTAAGATATTACATTTACAATCGATACCAAATTTTTGCTAATTTATTTTCTAATAAATTATTAATCACATATGAACCACTAATTAATGACTAATTAGCAATTAATTAACAATAAATTAATTTTACAATGATTTTTATACTAATAAAACAAGTAAATACATATAAAATTGATACGAATATTTCCACTAATTAATTTTCTAACTAATAGTTAATCACATATTAACGACTAATTAATGACTACTTAACGATTAATTTTACAACAATTTTCACAACAATAAACCAATACATTTCATTTATAATCAATACAAAATTTTTCAATAATTGTTTTTTAATTTTAAATAATGACATATTAACAACTAATAAACGATAAATTAACCATTAATTACCAACAACAACTATTATTCTAATAAAAATGGTACACTACGAATAATTACTTTTAATTAAATGTAAATTGATGAAAAGTAACATAATAAGGAAAACATTTTTTTATGGGAAAAAATGTACTAAAAATATTTGTTCTAATTATGCTTTCTCACCGAACAAATTGAATAAATCTCCTCTTGATATTCCCAAGCTCGAATTGTATAGCTAAACCTACATAAAATAAAAATTAAGAAAACACAAACTATGAACTACAGAGGAAAAAAAGAATGGAAGAAGAGATGTAGCTATATGTAAATTGACTCAAGAAACTGAGAATTTATATTTATAATATAAACTTAAAGCCGGGAATGCGGGTCAAATGGGTCGGCCCGCCCCGACCTACATCGGCCCGAGGGTCGAAGAGGGCCAACCCGCAGTGGCCCGCAAGGGTTGCGAGTAGAAATGTTTAGCCTACCCCGCCCTGTAGGCCAAGGCGGATTGGCATGCCCCACAATTTTTTTTTTTTTACAAATTTAAAATGACATTTTTATGATCACCTTCTTCTTTATTTGTCATCTCTCATTTTCTCTTTACAACCATTTAATTTGTTTAACTCTACGAGACTACGATAATGTCAAACTCTTAATTTTTCTTCCAAATTCCTCATCCTCAATTCTCTAATAGCATTGGCAATGTATTTTATTTCACATTGAGCTCCTCAACGTTGAGTTAAATTTTGATTTTTGGTACTTGAATTATCTTTATGTCTTTGGACCAATGTATCAAGTGAAGGTGTGGATGATGGTAAAGATGCCGATTTCAAGCTGTGGTGTTAGTGTTAATGGGTAATAAGTAACAACTAATAACTAATAAGGTTTAATACTCACATTTGATCTATTAGCTTACTGAGTTTTGTGGTGTCATGTAACTCATGTTGATTATAGACTTGACTCATTTGCAAATCGATCATGTTTGGATCGATCACTAAGCCTTAGTCAGTGGTCAACTAAGCCTAAGTTGTTTGTAAATTGTAATCAATTCGATCTGATTCAGTTTGAACAATGGATCTTAAATGCTCTTCATTTTAGTATTCTAAATTCTTTAAGTTAAACTTATGAAAGTTAGTAATTTATTATTGATCTAGTCCAATGGAAATATAATATATTACAAAATTGTTATTGAATTGAAATAGGAGATGTACATGCAAGCTTAAACCTATAATAGTTAAACATACTATTTCAATTTATACATACTTACTCTTAAATCTCATTCTCATACGATAGAAAAGAAAACAACCTAAAACGATAATTAAGCAAATGTAACAATTATGATAAAGTACTTTTCACTAATTATATAGGAAAACAAAGTCAATAATAAAGGAGATAAAATCACATATATAAATCAATCATCAGTCATCACTATTATCATCATCAATAACCAAATTAGAGTCTCCCTTTAATGAAGTAGTCCCACTCCCACCCCCACTCTCATTGTCTTCTTCTTGATCTACAATTTACGACATTACACATATAATTAAATTAGATAATAAATACTTGAAACAATATGTTAAAAGAAAATATTACCAACAGAACAAAAAAAAATTACCTTCACAAGCAAATCCTTGTAACTAATTACGTGTACAAATTAGAGCTTCTACATTAGCTAAGAGCATAAAACTGCGATACTTATTAAGTACATGAGCGCCGATACTAAAAGTTAACTTTGACACTACAGTGGTAATTGAAATGCTAAACATATCGGAGGCCATGATAGATAAATCAGGATATCTCTGACTTTGACTCTTCCAATGTTGTAACACATCCAATCTTGAGTAGAAGTTCATATCTATTATTGGCTCATCTAGATAAATATCCAAAGAAGATTTACCACAACTTTGTACTTCTACTTGACGATATCAAAATTCCTATATTATTAAGAAAAAAATTAATTAAATACTAATGTATAATACGACAAAAAATATCATTAAAAAAATAAACAAAGTTATTAAACTTACCACTAAAGTAGCAAAATCAATCTCCAAACTCTTCTCAGCTCTATGTGTTGCTGCGCCTTTACTGTTGCCACCTCCAGATGTGTCTTGTCCTTGAGAAAATGATCCAACCTAATGGCTTCTAGTTCTAGATATGTGATTCGTTTTGCTCTTCTCATATTTTCCATAGAGTTTATATAACTTATTCTTTATGTGAGCCAACTTCTCTTCACAAGTGAGGGGATCAAGTTTATTAAAACAAAAGTTCAAAAAATAAAACTTCATTCGAGGATCAAAGATTGCTCCAAGTGCAAGGATAACACTATAGTCACTCCAATACTTATCAAACTTCTATTTCATTTTAATAGACATCTCCCTTATGACATGATCTTCACTACTTAAATTTTCATTCAACAAACATTCAATCCTCCATACTTACAAAAAATAGTGGTTTGAAGTTGGATATGATAATCCTGACATCAAATTGGTAATACTATGAAAAAGGCTCAAAAACTTGTATATCTTTTCTACTCTTTCCCACTCATCCATAGTTGGACAATATTTATAATGACGATCATTTAATTAAAAGCAAGAAAAAGCACTTCGATACTTGAGTGCGCTATCAAGCATAAGATAAGTGGAATTACATCTAGTAGTTACATCTAAACGCAAACTAAGATTGGTATCAATGTTGCCAACCTATTCAACACACTCCAAAAAGTGTTTCATTCTACTCTCGGAGCTCTTCACATACTTGATACTCTCCCTTACTTTATGCAACGCTTCACTATTTATAGTCAACCCTTCTTTAACGATCAAATGAAGAATATGAGCACAACATCTAATATGAAAAAACTCACCACCACATAACAAACTATACTGTAAGTTCAATTACTCTTTCAGAAAATCTTGCATACAATCATTTGCACATGCATTATCCAATGTAAGGGAAAATATCTTCCTATTTATGCCCTTCAAAAATTCAAATACTTTTTTGACAACTCAAACCCTGAGTGAGGAGGGAGCATTTTACAAAAAGCAAGAATTTTATTATTTGGTTTCCAATTGTCATCTACATAATGTCCAGTTAAACAATATATCCCTCACTAGTGGAAGCAATCCATACATCAAAAGTCAAACATACTTTCCCTAGAATTTTTTGCAATATTTGTTTCAAATTCTTCTTTTGAGTCAAATATAAATTCCAAACATCTGATGTAGCAATTTTTCTATTAATTGACTTATAATAAAGATTATATAACCTTATAAACTATATAATCCTCCTATACTCAACAAATGAAAATGGTAAATCTTGTTCAATATTAGCCATAGCCATTACCTCATGAGCAAATTTAGGGTCTGGTTTTCTTGATCTTAACTTGCCAACATGATCAATTATCATATCACCAACATCATTATATATAAGAATTTGACTCAAATGACATTTTTCTCTATGTCGACATAAGGATGAAGTTCCATGTGAATGTGCCCCAATAACATATTCCTTCCCATACGCTTTACACTTAACTCTATTTTTACTATCCTTCCCAACACCAATTTTTGTAAATATTTCCCAAACCTCAGAAGAAGTGCTACCTACTCGAGCCTTCTTACCTGCATATTCTTCAAATTGAGAATATCCTAGTTGTACATTATTGTTACGCCCACCAACTTCAAACAAATCATCTACATTAATAGGTTCCATTGCAATCTCATTACTTGGAAGATCCACTATGTAAATATATTTGAACATTAATATATATGCTGCAACAAAAACATGATATATTTATTTTTTAGTTTCTTACAAAGTGTATTGATACCCTTAATTATTTCCATAAAAAAATAAAAATTCCTTCTTATGATAATATAGAAAATGTTATTAGTAGTAATACACTTATTTTACAAAATCTATATATATATATATAAGATTATAAATTTATAATTTATAAATAGTCACCGACCACCGTCACGGCGTCACCACACCGATCGTCGTCAATTCGTCACTGTCACAACGTCACCACCGGCACCGCCTATCCAAACGACCAAACCCAAACACCCGAATCGAACCTTGAACCCAAACCCCCACTTCCTAATCGTAAACCCCAAACAGCCAAATCGAACCCCAACCCAAAACCAACAATGTAGCAGCCAACACCTTACACCAGCAGTCCAGCACCATAGCCATATTCCACAGTTCCACACTCCACAAGTCTACAAGCATGTTAAAATTGCAATGAAAAAGAAAAAGAAGATAAATAAATAGAAGGGTGACTTACCAACTCGATAGGCGACGACCGACAAGAGGAAGACTGACGCGAGAGTCCGAGACACCTGATAGTGATGACTGACGATTTGATGGAATCACGGTCCACGCATGCCACGACAAAGAGGCGACTCGCGGTGGTGGTGATGGAGTAGCTGAGTAGGAATGTAGGAAGAAATAAGGAGGGAGGGGAAGGAGGGGCGTAGCCGAGGTTTGGTCCGGTCTAGGAAAGGAGGGGAGGCCGAAGGTTTGGTCTGGTCTGTGGCGCTGATGGAAGAAGGAAGAGCAAGAGCAACCGTCTTCGTCCATCTGGTCTTTATGTGAATTGTGATGGCTGAAGGCTGAAGGAAGACTGGAAGAGCAAGAGCACAGCACGGCAACGACACAGCAGACCAGAGTCGTCTCGTCAGTCGTCCCATCATCCCTTGTCCACCATTTGTCACTGTAGTCTCACATCTGTCTCGTTCGATCTGTTACGAGTCACCTGTAGCCGTGCTGTATGTGTCACGAGTCAAGAGTCAAGTGTCAAGTCACTGCACTAGCACTTTTTTTTTTGTGGGCCAGTAGGCCAACCCGTGCCCGCAGCGAGTTGCCCGCCCTGACCGGCGAGCCACGCGGGCAAGGGCCAAAATTTTCGGTCTGCCCCGCATTCTCGACTCTATATAAATTGTCAGTACAAAATAAAATTATATACACCTAAATTTACATATTATGATACTGTGTAAATTTACAGTATCATTTTTGTGATACTTTTTATAAGTTTGCAGTGTAAGTTTGTAGTATTAGATGAAATTATTAGACGATGAGAGCATGATGCCCAAAAAAAAAATATCAAAGTAATTTACTTAATTACATTATCTGTACCTTTAGTTTTGCAAAATTTTATAATACTAAAGATGTGTTTCGAGTCCACAGTTTCAAAACCTATTTTTAAAATAACTTTTGTATATGCTTTATTTCACAAATTTTTTTTAAAAAATAATTTTATTTAAATATATTCCCCTCATAAGTTCAGTTTTTTATTTAGTATTTGAATAGCGTAAATAAGCAATTCGTGCAATAGCCATCTCATTTCACTTTCCTAGTTCTTGTTTGGCAATTGGTATTTGGTCTATAACCTACATACCACATACCCTACCCAACTTAGGTAATTATTGTCCTATGCAATTACTTCATTTTGATTTACCAAACAACAACCAGCCATCGTTGGTTGGTCCTCGATCAACCGAGTCTACATGGTTATGGATCTTCAGGCCTGCATTATTAGTCATCTCTTCACAATCTCTCCAATTATATGTTGCAAGTAGTGAGGATCCTTTACGAATGTACAGAAGCATGCAACAGGCAATCTTCTGGTGATATCTTCATTGTTATTTCTCAACTGTGTTGAAAGTTTGTGCGTAATAGTAGAACCACACTGTTAGGCAAAAGCTTTTGAAGTAAATTCTACCGTCCTAAAAGCATTTGATATAAAAGATTGCATCGATCTCTAGTTTAAAATATGGTTTATGTATACATATATATGCATTCAAAACATGAGTCTTGGTTGGAAATTAGTCGCATATCCCTGAATTGCTCTATAAAGCAAGGCTTTTGACTGTTTCTTTGTCCAAAACTTCCTTCCTTGGGTACATCGAGCTTTTCTATTATTATAATAATCCTTCTTCAACCTATTAAAATAGTATCAATTATAGCGTTCTTTTCTACTATTATAATAATCCTTCTTCAGCACATTAAAATAGTATCGATTATAGCATTAGTATAGTATATATTAGGACATTATTATAATAATCCTTCGTCAACATATTAAGATAGTATCGATTATAGCATTAGTATAGTATATATTAGGACAAAGAAAGAGAGAACGCCCCTATGTGACTGCTTAAGGCCATCTTGCAATGCCCCAAATGGCCATTCCAAGGGCGTACATGAAATAATTAGTTCGCGATGCACGTTTCTCCATATAAAAAGGTTTGGACTCTGGATTAATTGTGCACATTTGAGTGATATATTCTTTAAAGATGGGAGCCCGTGTGCTTTATAAGTCGTTAGGTATTGATTTGACCTCTTACATTATAGTGTAATTTTGTAGTAAAGTAACGACACTGAACGATGTGGCATTCCTAAACATTAGGCCGGATACACGTCCCAACCTTTAGGATGATTGTGTGAAGTACTCGTAATTAGTATAATAACAAAACAATGAGTATTTGTGCGGTTTTTTTTTTCTAATAATAACAATAAAAGAGGAAGTACAGGGGTCCTTTTTTTGTCACACTAGCTAATTTTTAAAACGTTTTGGGATTTTTTTCCCACCGGCTCATCTTGGATTAAGAGCTTGGTCCTAATAAATAACAAGGATGAGCAGGCTACAAGTGCACTATATTTGTATTAAAAGTGAATCAAATCCTTTATATTTAAGTTAAGTCGTTCAAATCCCCTATAATCACACCAAAATTCAATTAAGTCAATTTTACTTCAAACAAGTCATTTAGGTAGTGGGGAGAAAAAAGGCAAGTATGAAATGATAAGTATTTAGAAAAGATCATAATTTTTGCTCATTCCAACAGAATAGGGAGTATACATAAGAGTACCTAATAATGATTTTGTGGAAGTCCTTGTGACCATATTTTACCATGGTATAACTAACAAGTCGTCTATGCCATTTAGGAGAAGATGGTGCAAAAGTAAGCTGAGGATGATAGCTGTGTACAGAAGATCAAGGGTGAGTCCAAGATCAATATGGTTATGATGGAGGAGGTTTTTAAACAAGGTCAAACTACTTTATGAGTTGGATATGGACAATAGACTCTACCATCAACATGAGGTCCCACAACATTCTAGCAATTATGTGGGGAGGGAGGCAATGAATCATAAGCTATCGCACCTAACATAGAAGTCTAAAGAGCTCCAACATAAGATGAATGCCCAAGCTCAGCGTGTTGTGCTACCTTATCCATGGCTTTTTTTTTTTTTTTGCCTATTCCCCAAGTGGGCAATCATAGCAGCGGCCTCTCCCTAGATAGTATCCATTACCCTCATGTCTATGACTACATTTCGCTACTTCCCTAGATGGTCAATCATAGTAGTAGCCTTCCCCCATATTTGTTTCCATGGCCTCCTCATCCACAATTTCTTCGATTGGCCGATCATTCTTGCAACCATAGTCATATCAATACCATTTTCACCGATTCCATACTATTATCTTTTTGACAATTTTAGGAACCATTCTTACTTCTAGAGCTATAGCATAAATCGAGGTGGAGATCATGGGACATGTTTGAGGCCACCATCACATCTCGCACCTAGAAGATCCATATAGAAGTTTTACATGCTATCTAATTAGTAGTAATTCTATTTTATAATCTTGTTGTTATAAGTTGTTTAATTTGTCGATGGACTTATTGTATGTACTTGAGTTGCCTGTATTTTGTAATATGTTATTTCTTTCTATGGTTTCAAATTTTATTTATGTTGTTTTTATATTTCCTTAACAACTGCATAATTAGGGCAAGGTAAGTTATCATTATTATATTTATCAACGATATAAATATAGATAACATTTGTCCTATTCATTATTAATTTAAATTACAGTTATTTCAATTATTTAAAATATTCAAAGTAATATAAAAAAAATTGTACAAACAATGCAGAAATTTAATTCACTAGATGGCAAATCTATGGTGAATAATAACTAGCGATATTGATCGGTAATTTTGTTTGCCAATCAATCCCTTAACCGGTGATTTTAGGCTTTTAATTACCAATCAATAAATATTGTCACCAAATAAAGTCTCTTTTATTGTGTGTGCAATACATACTTGTCCACTACCTTTGTGAAAATGCTATTGATTTCTCCATTGATAAAGCAGAATTGAGAATCAAGAGTTGATGTTAAAGAAAAGAGTTAATGTAATAGTATTATAACTAATTACAAAACAATCTACAACCACTACTATTTATACTATAGGATAATCACTAACTAAGCTATTTGTCAATTAAATAATGACAATTAGCCCTCTTACCATCTATCACATGTACAAGTAAATAGTAAATAATATAAGTCTTCACATCACCTCCACCGCCCCACAAACATTTAGGGTTTCTCAAGTTAGTGATACTTAAAGACCCAACTTTCCAAGAAGAAATTACAAGTGAGACTTTCCTAAAGGCTCTATTAATACATCTATAACTTGAATTTCTGAAGGAACATAAAGTGCTTTGAGAAAACTAGACTCTATGTGATTTCGAGTGAAATGGATGCCTACATCAATAAGTTTGGTTCTCCCATGAAGATAGGGATTAGTAGCATTAAGTAAAGTCGATTTGTTGTCACAGAATAGGGAGGTTGGAAGAGAAACAATAACTCATAGGTCAAGTAATATAAATGATGTCCAAAGTAATTCCTTTGTAGCAAGGGCCATACTCATACATTTAGTCTCCATTGTTAATGTTGCCACGGTTGATTGTTTCTTTGCTTTCCTAGAAATAAGTGTAGTTCCATGAAAAACACAATACCAAGAAATGAATTTTTAGTCAATAGGACATGCCCCCTAAATTAGAATCCAAGTAGCTTATCAACTTACAAGAATTGGAAGATGAACATAAAACCCCTAAAGATAAAGTGCCTTTGAGTTATTTTGAAACATGGAATAAGGCATGTGTATGAGGAGTTCTGAGAGTTGAAAGCAATTGACTTAATTTATGCATTGCATAAGAAAGATCTAGCTGAGTCAAAGTTAAGTGTAAAAGCTTGCCAATAATCCATCAATAAAAGGAAGGATTATCAATGAGGTCACCTGATTCATTGTCAAGTTTCGAACCAGTAGGTAGTGGAAAGGAAGTAAGATTTACTCTTGTTAGTCTAGCATCCATCAAAACATCTAAAATAAACCACTTATAATTAAGTAAAGTACCTTATTATGTTCTAAATATCTCAATCCCAAGGAAAAACCAAGCTAAGCCTAGATACTTTATTTGTAAATTAATCATGCAACTATTTCTTCAATTTAACAATCTGATTCAAATTAGTGCTTATCAACAACATATCATCTACATACAATAATGCAACAACAAATCCAGCTAAAGTATGACAAGTGAATAGAGAATAATCACTCCTTGACTGATGAGAAAAACCGTAGGAGAGTAAAAACTTTGAGATTCCAACATCCTTGCTTTAAGCCATAAAGAGAATGTTTCAATCAACAAACTTGACCAAGTTGTGCATGTTCATAACCCTTTGGAGGAAGTATATTTCCTCATCAAGAAAACCATCTTAGAAGTTATTATTAATATCAACTTTATATAAAGGCCATTGACAAGCAATAGCAATAGCAATAGCTATGAGTATATGAACTATGCTAAGCTTAGCTACAAGAGAAAAAGTTCATATGCTTCATTGAGTCCCATTAGGAATTGCATCAATCTACTATGTGATCTATATTAAAAAATTATATCTTTTAACCTGCATGTATAGAAGGACATTTTACCACATTCACAGCTTGGATAACTATGCACAGATTGCAATTCATCCTAGCATCTTTTCATCTTATTATAGCATGTTCCTACTATTTGATTGTTCAGCTTAAGGCTACAAGTCTTGTGTTGCAACTGAAATATCAAAGGCACATTAGCAACACCATATTGTTAATGAATTTCATTCCATAACTCAAAAACAGATTGGGAGTATAAGAAATTCTATGACAATTCACTAATCATGGAGTTTAATATCCAACAATGCACTATATAATCGCATCTCATCCATTTTATCAAGTCAGGTGAATTGTCCAATGGTTTAATAACACTTCCATTGATAAACCCTATTTTAAGCTTCGTACCTAATTCCATACAAATTGATCAACTCGATGCAAGATAGTTCTTTTCGTTAAAAATTAAAGTGTCTATAGACATTTCAAGACTATTGGATCCACTCAAATATAGAGAATTAGTACTAGACTGTTCATTCGTTGTATTTTGATTTCTACCATTCATCAAATCCATGATTCAAAGTAATATTGACTAAAGAATTGACAAATACTAAAACATATGAAAACCAATACCTTTGAGCTCTGATACCGAGTGAAAATGCTAGTGATTTCTCCATTGATGAAGCAGAATTAAGGATCAAGAACTGATGTTGAAGAACAAGAGTAAATGTAATAGAATTACGACTAACTAGAAAACAGTCTACCACCACTACCATTTATACTACAGGATGATACTAACTAAACTATTAGTCAACTAACTAATGCCAGGTGGCCCTCTTAACATCTGCCACATGTACAAATAAATGGTAAATAGTATGTCTTCACGTAAAAGTTGCAAAGCAAATGCTACATCAAGATATAAAAATTTTAATGTTTACTATACCCAGCATCAATATCAAACCTTCGTGAATGATGAACCTAACAATATATAAACCATGGTACATATCCATATCTACCACAATTTATTGAACTAACTCAGGGCTAACCTCATTCTCTGCCTTCATACATCTGGATTTGAATATGGACTCTCGCAACTCACACAATGCCGACTGCCGAGGCATCCACGACGCGGCTTTGAATCTTAGGTCACGAAGGTTCGTGGGCTGCAACTTGTTGGAGCATCTTCCTCGGACCTCGGTTGACCGTGCGCACTTAATAAGGCCTATAATTATTGTATTCCATCACACCGTCTTGACCGCCATCATTGGTCGACAAGCATCATACGAAACGTGCCTCCTTAATTTCACTTGATACAGACATAAGTTGATGATCAGATCTTTCACTCCATCTCTAGAAAGAAACCTAAAGTTCGCATAGGCTCACTGTCGCCAGAAAGGATCATTCGATTCTAACAGCAATTGACGCATAGGAAGCACCAATTGAAGGCAATCAATTTTCTGTTTACCTAATCGGAGTCATAAATATATGTAGACGTACGAGGTGCCAAACCCCTTGTCTTATTCTTAAATAACGATAACTCATTAAATTAAAATTGAGGTGAACTATCCAAAAAAAAAAAAAAAAACTATAATTTACTTGAAAATAGAAATAACTTATATAGAAAATGTACTAATCCTAAAATGTTCAAAAAAAAATGTGCTACTATATAGAAACGACTACTAATCACTCAGATTTATTTATTTATTTACTTCCCATTTGTTGTTGGTTACTGGACACATTTAGGGAAGAAAATAGGACTGTGAGTCGATTAAATAATTTTGGGATAAAGAATCGGTCCACTTAGCAGTCCCATGTTCAAAAATATCCTATAAAACCTTACAACTAAAAGGGAATTTTTTTTTTCGTTTGGACAAAAATCATAATTCGTATATACCTAATCAGGAGACACTGACACAGACGAAGAGAGCAGCATTGATTTTGCATGGTTAGGTATTCCGTTTGATGCAAGACTGGAACAAGCATGCTAAACCCCACGATGCCTTACGCCAACGTGCCCACGTCTCCATATGGAATAAAGAGAGCACCGTCTGACCCACAATACCCAGCAAGAATCATGATTTGGAAAACTCACAATATGAATAGGGCTTCTTTATTTTGGACTCTATGCCTTTATTGGAACCAGAGTTCTCGAGTTGGGACCAGTTAAAATACCAAACCTATCCCAATTTACAAAATTATATATGTTTACTTATATTAGGGTTTTTTAGATTGTCTTTTCTTTAATTGTATCTCATTGCCGTTTTGTCATCTTTGATGTGAATCCATTTAAAACATGGCATTTGAAAAATTATTTAAATCTATACATATATAATCTATTTCATTTTAAATCAGATTTTTGGAATTTTTTTTTCTCAATATCTTATCCTTATTGTTATGAAAATAGTGATTGGAAAATAAAAGTTGAAAAGTGAAAATTCAACTATTTTTAAGGGAAAAAAAAAAGACTTGAGAAATATAATTGTTTATTGAAATATAAGACTTTTTTTTAATGAAAATAAATAAATAAAAGAAGCTCTTAGTTTGCCAATGTGTTTTGAGCATTTATTCAAAATTCTACATATAGATAGCAAGAAAGTTTAGAAGGTTGTGAGTCATTAATTCCATTTTAAGAAAGGAGTAATACTCCTTAAAAAAATTCAAATTGAGTTTTGGGGAAATTTGCTTCCTTAATCAAATATGACACCATATATGAGAATGGTTGTAAAGGTGTTATAGGTCAAACATGATGTGTTAAGAAGACACCTTATTGGTAGAAAGATTATGTGACAAAATGGATACATAAACATTGTATTACTATAATACATGCATTATAGTAGTCAACAAGTATAATAGATCAAACCAATTCTAGGGGCAAGTAGTTACATGTAACAACCATCAAAGAAATTTGAATATAAATACAAGAAAGAAAAGGGAAAAGGTTATTCACCTCCTTGATGATAACAAAGTCCCTTGAAGTGTAGCGAGTTCAAAATTGCCATTGTTTTCCTTTACCTGCAACAACACACTCAAACATAAACATAGTTGATTAGGAAAACAATTGAAATTACTATAAAAAATTAAGAGGAGAAAAGTTAGGGTAAGGATTTTGTACACTAAGAGAGCAATAGTCTACTCGATAGAATAATAGTTAGCAAAGGCACTTAAGTCATATTCTGCCATAGGCTTTAGGCTTAAGTTGACCACAAGCCTAACATTAGTGCTCTCGATAACTACATGGTTAGAGGAACTTGTGCAAATATGCAAGCAACAGAGATGGAAAAGCTTAACTCTTTGGTTAATCCTTTGGTTAATACAATGAAAGTTATGCAAGTGCAAATGAATGAATCTATTAGTTCATTGTCTCTACCATGTATGTAAGTCAAGAAAAGATTGATGTTATTCAAAAGAATCAAAGTGACTTGGGACATCTTCATGATAATAAAAGTTTAGATATTTTTCATTCATCATCTTCTACTATGGCGGATACTTTGTTGAAATGCATCAAGTTATAGATTCCTAAGTTCAATGGTGATGATCCATTATGATAGAATTTCAAGATTGAGAAATTTTTTAATTTCCATAATATTTCTAAAGATAAACAACTTATGATCACATCTTTTGCTATGGAAGAGAAGGCTTTGCAGTGGTTCCAATGGAAGGAACAAAATAAATAGTAGGAACTTAGTCCTAGTTTCTATGAGCTCTGGAGGTAAGATTTGGTCCTTTTGAATATGAGGATATTCGAGGGCACTTTTTCCAAATTAATGCAAACAAAATCTATAGCGGACGATCAATTTAACTTTAAATCATTATCGAATAGAATTGTGGGTTTACGGTTCTTATCAAGTTGTTTCATCTTGAGGTTGAAATTTCATATTCGTCAAGAAGTATTAATTTAGCGGCCAACTTCTCTTTCGCATGCTATTTGGCTTGCGAAAATTTATGAAGCCAAATTTTTTTATCAACTTTTTCTTTTTCCAAACTTTCTTCTTTTCTTAAGCAGACCATCCAATTTTATAAACCATCCGCACTTGTTTCTTCTTCTAATTCTTCTTCTCTCACGTCTATGACTAAACCACCCTTACATGTTAGAAGACTTTCTCAAGCAAAAATGTTAGCTAGAAGAGAGCAGGGGTTGTGTTATAATTGTGACAAGAAATGTAATAGAAATCATAAATATAAAACGAAATTTTTTTACTTTTATAAGATGATGATGATGATGATGTTTTGGAGGATAATGTGGAACATGTTATAACAACAGAAACAAAGCCAGCAACTGGGTTTGATGAATGTACTATTAGTTATCATGCTATGTCAAAAAGTATGGTTCCTAGACCTATTCAATTTCAAGGCACTATTAATGGCCATCTGATTTCTATATTAGCTTATTCAAGTAGTACTCACAATTTCATTTAATCTCGTTTGGTTAAACATTTGAATTTGATTGTGACTCCCTCTTCCTGTTTTCGTGTTACGATCAGAAATGGTAGTACAATGGTTTGTGAGGGACAACGTATAGATATTCCATTATTGATTCAGGGACTACTATATCTTGATACGTTCTATGTTTTACCCACACAAGGGGCTAAAATTGTATTGGGGGTGCAATGGTTACAAGCATTAGGACTGGCGACAATTGGTTATAGCAAGTTAGTGATGCAATTTTGGTATAATGGTGCAATTATCACAAAGAATCATAATTTGTGTTTGGTGGAGAAGGTTTTTTCATGAGCCGATATCTTTTCTGTTTTTCAGGATGCAGCAAAAGCATTTTTCTCGTGGAAGGTGAAAGGAAGGCAAAAGGAAAGACAGATGTATATCTACTACGCGTCTGCAAACATGAAGATGGAGAAGGAATAGAGGAAAGGAAAAAAAAAGGGGAAAGAAAATGAGAATGGTGGGAACTGAGATGATACACTCATTCAAGTCGTGAATCATGATGCCCCCACCACGAGAGAAAATCTCTTGCAAAATCTTGCATGTGTCTCCAGTTTCCTAGCCTTCACATTTGTTGAAAATTATACAAAGCAACGACTTATGAAAAAGGTTTTTTTTTTCTTTTTGATTTTCTTCCAGACTTTGTTCTCGTGAAATAATCTACGTGTTTCCAGAATAATTACAAAAGGAATTAAATGGAATGAAAAAAAAAAAAGGAAGTCAAATTAAGATATCTTTGTTATTATATCAGTTGAGATTCTCCCATGACTAAAACGGGTCGTAATTATATATTGTTTGGACCGCAATCTCCATTGTTGTGATCTTTTTGTCACTGACTATAGTAAAATTTTGACATAGTCAGAGTGCATAATTGTGAAGAAATTTTGATGACATTAGAGATAAGGCAAAGTAAAGCAATCAAGTTGGACGTTGCTTCAAATTTCATCCAGAAACAATATCTTCAATAGGACGAGATCTCTTAGACTTAGTTGTTGATTTTAGTAAGTAAACTGACAAAACTTCCAGGAAATTCAGCCATGCATTTTCCATATGCTACCAAATATCGTCCATTTACCAATCCAATTTATATGTGTAATCTACAATTCCATCATCCCATCTATCTTTTAACCATTCAAATTTCTATTACATTAATTCTTAAATTACGCTACCATCCTTACAACCCATCTATCTAAATATCCATAATCTAACGAAATACTTTTACACTTCCCACCACTAATGCATATTGTATTAAAAAAAAAAACTAATGACAAATTTTTTATTTAGCACATTAATAAACGCCCGTTATACCCATTAACGTTACAAAGGGAGAGAGAGAGAGAGAGAGAGAAGACACATAACTCAACACAAGTGGTGACGTCAGCTGTATCTCCCTCAGGATTTTGTTAGGTCCCACCCACGCCCGCCTCTCTCTCCTCCCCTCTTTCAAGCCTTTTCTTGCTTTCATTCGAAACCAAAAAACACTTTCATTCTCCTCATGTTCTATTTTTTTTTTTTTTTTCCCTCCCTCCCTCATCTCAACAATCTCTATGTCACATAAAATAAAGCCAACCCACTTCTTCATTTTACCTTGAAAGTAACACAACCACACCCTCCCCTTCCCCTCCCTCCAACTCCAAGCCTACCGTATATCTTTATTTATTTATTATTAGCTCCTGGCATTCCACATTTGCTTGCCCTTCAATTCACATATCTGCTTTGAAAATTTCACAAGATTCGGGATCGAAAAGAAATCTGGCCGGATCTTGCTTTGTGGGGTGTAAAAATTTTTCTTTTTCTTTCCTCCCCCCCTTGGAAGTGGGTCTGCCGGTTCCTTTCTTCCTTTATTTCAATAACATAATCTCTTCCTTGTTAATTCTATTCTCTTTTTCCTAATACACAGTTCCATTTCATAAAGACACAAACTTGCATTGCCAAAACCTATCTTCCTTTTCCTTTTTCTCCTCCTGCGTGTTTAACATTGGATCTAGGTACAATGGGCATGGCTACAGAGTCAAAGTTTCATGTTTTAGCTGTTGATGATAATCTCATTGATAGGACGCTAATAGAGAGGCTTCTCAAGACCTCCTCATATCAAGGTAACTATAACTATGTAAAAGCAAAAATAATTATAATAATGATAACAATAATAACAGCAAGTTGTTGTTTGAAATTTAATCTTTGAACAATTTCCTAGGATATTTGGGTGTGTTGATTATTGGGTTGTGTTTAGTTTCTTAATTTCTTTTTGTCAACATTTGTTGTGTTTTTGCAGTTACAACAGTTGATTCTGGTAGTAAAGCTTTGGAATTTCTGGGCTTGGGAGAAGAAAATGACCAAAACGGCATAGATACACCCTCTGTTTCCCCAAAAAGCCATCAGGTAAACATTTTTCTGATTTTTTTTCTTTAATTTCCTTTTCGGTGGTCTTAGTCTTAGATTCCTTCTCTTCTTGTCCTTAGGGTTCTGAATTTATTTTATGTTTCTTTCTATTTAGCAAGAAGTGGAAGTGAATCTCATCATTACAGATTACTGTATGCCTGGAATGACAGGCTATGATTTACTGAAGAAAATCAAGGTATAGTGCGTTTGGTTTCTATTTCTTTGTCTGTTTCCTTTTTCATCATGTTACTTTATTTGTGTTTTACCAGTTGTCTTCCCTCCATAGACCTTTGTGTAGTCATTTGGCCATGTGGTTCCTTCTTTTTTTTCTTTTCTTTTTTTTAATCTTTCCTTTGCTGGTATGGAACGTTAAGTAGATACATCAGAATGAGTACATCTGAAAATAGCTGGAAAACTGTAGCTGGTGTCATGGGACTAGTAGACATGTCTGGACAATGGACTTCCCAATTGTAGTTTCATTTTCCACCACTTGCTTGGGAATCATCAATTGATATCTACTCTAGGAAAATTCTTTCCACCAACTACCCCAGATCCGTTGGAAATTTTTTATTAACAATTTCGACAGGAAACAAAAGATGAAAGATTCCACGCGAATGTGAGATTTTACACGATTCATGAAAATCCTTTCCGAAAGCATGTGCAATGCACAATACAACTCCCAGTTCCGGAAAAATGGACAAGCTATGAGAAAACTGATGGGATTTACTCTGATTTGGCAGGAGTCAACTTCCCTGAGAAATATACCAGTGGTCATTATGTCATCCGAGAACGTACCTTCAAGGATCAGTAGGTAATATAAATTCAAAAATTTCTTAAGAGTTTTGATTCATGGTAATTTCGATTTTTTTTTTTTCTTTCTCTCTAATGGGTTTAATTTTTGATGAAATGAAATGACAGTTGCTTGGATGAAGGTGCTGAAGAATTCTTCTTAAAACCAGTTCGATTATCAGATGTGAATAAACTGATGCCCCATATGATGAAGACCAAAATTAAGAGTCAAAAACAAGAAAAATTAGAGGTGCAAGAAAATTTAGAAGAATCGCCAATGCTGCTGCAGCAGCAGCAACTGCAACAATCATCGAATAGTAATAATAATAAGAAGAGAAAAGGGATGGAGGAAAATCTTTCACCCGATAGAACAAGACCAAGATACAATGATGTTGCCACTGTTGTCTAATACCATAGTTTTGTTGACACTTTTAAATCTTTAAATTTTTTTTTGTTTTTTGTCCTTCGCTTTCCAGTATTGAAAAGAGGAGAAGGTTCTTCCGATCGTCTGATAAAAGTATAGTTCCCTTTATTTAGTTTTTATCATTCCTTTTCCTTTCGAAAATTGAAAAGTTACATATTCCTTTTTGTTTTTCCTGGATTCTATTCATCTGTGGTTAGTTCTGTAATTGACTCCCAAGAAAACTTGAAATGAGGCGATTTTTGTTGTCTTGAAAGCGGGGAAGAAAAAGAAGGGAAATAAAGCATGAACTCTTGATAGAATGTGAATGTCTTTTAACTATGACCATAGATAGAATGTGAACGCTACTGTAGCACAGTTTTAGGGTAAGGTAAAAGGTTGCCTAGGTTTATATTGTAAGAACATATTTGTGCAATCGGTATCTTTTCTATATAGCAATTTGAACCGTATATGTTAATTTAACACAAAGTTTGGATTGGTGAAAAGAAAATAATACGTTTGCTAACTTAAATAAAGAGTGAAAAATAACGGAAAAGGAAGGAAAGGAAATGGATGAAAGCATTTTTATTTTGAAGTCTATTGTTTTTATTTTTTCTTTTCAAAATTGAAGAGAAATGGGTAAAAATAGATAGAAATAAAATATAATTATAATACATCAAAATAATAATTAGGATAATTTTATCAAATACTAACTATAGTTTTCTTCATTTCTTTTATGATTTACCAATCACAAAATAAAAATAACACTTTGTTCCATTTTCATTCTATTCCTTTCCTTTCTTTTCTTCTCTCTTCCTTTAGGCCCCTTTCTTCTCAATCAAAAATTCTCAACCACACTTTAAGTCATAGAATATTGTAAAGCTGAATTTAAGTAAAAAATTTCTTAATTTTTTATTAATTTTATTTAATTTCTATAATTTTATTATATTATTTATTTAATAAAAATATATGGACCGATAAAATGTTACCATATGTAATTTATAATAGAAAAAACTAATGATAAACTAATCGCCAACTTATTTGCAAATGTTTGTAAACATTGAAAACTAAAATAAAAAAAAAAATTAAAAGTTTAGGACTGAAATAAACAATGTGGTAAATGTTAAGGATCAAATTTGTATTTTTTTTTCTTTTTTAACATTAATTAAATATACTAATTTAATTATCCATGTCAACAAGAAAATCCATATAAGCACTCAATACATAAATAAATTAGGTCCCTAGCTATTTTAAGGAATTCAAATGATGACTTTTAAAGAAAAATAAGGAATTCATATAATTTTAAAAGTTTTTAGGAATGTTTATGTAATTTATCTAATTATTAATTATGAGAAGGAATTGCGATTTTGAGTGGAAAATTCTCGTATAATTGGAAGTTGTAATTGAGCCCCAAAAACATAAATAAATTTATACTGTACAATCACTCATGCTGACTGGTCTTGGACAATGTTGATTACCAAAAGGGAAGGATGCCGGTCGCACTATACATTGATAAAATCTGTAGAGAATGTATGAAATATTAGTGCTGTCACAGCATTAGGGCATAGGGTTTGCTGTTTCACAGGCTCGAACTTGGCAAGAATGGTGGTCGCACTACACTGGACAGCAGACTTAGTTATGGCCTGTTTGGTTGTGCGGTGCCCGATAATGAAAAATTGTACTTCATATGAAAGCGTAAATTTGATTGAGAAAAACCTTGCCAAAATTTCTGTTCTATCAAGACAGATGGTTAAATGTAATATGTCTATCAAATACGACACGTATAGAGGTCTAATTAATTACATAATGAATACGAATAAAATCAGATTTAGAACTTCCAATAATCGTAATAATGTTTGAGATAGACCATAGGCTTCCTCGTCGAATCAAACACTTACAAAACTAAAGAAGAACCTGTAAAAACTTGCATATAGAAACTTAATCATATGCAGCAGCGGAAGCAAAATAGATCATTTACATACCTCCAGCCATTACAAAGCAAATAGGTGTCATGTCGGTGGAGAATGATGTTGCGCTTCGGTTACGGTTGGTGCTTCTAAACCTTAACTCACTCAATATAGATGGTGTATTTTCTGTAGTGGTGAGCAGGATTAGGGACCCCGTAGTACTCCTATTTATAACTCATTCCATCAATGAGTTGTTCCACAAAATTAGGAATTATTTGGAATATATCTTTCCTGATTTAGTGGGATATATTATTATTCCTGATTTAGTGGGATTTATTGTTCATTATTTAGTAGGATAATATTATTCCTTTATTATGGGATTCATTGACCATATCTAGAGATTATTTGTTTCCAATCAAAAAAGGAAAGAGAATAACCAACATTCTCCCACTTGGTCCATATATTCCACAATTTATCTTAATGAAAAACAAAATTCATGAATCATTGTGATAGGTCCTCTAATGACGAGTATTATCTCCCATGTATTACAATGCATTGTGCTTCTTAATCTCATAGAACTTGATGAATAAACCCGATGTTTATTCTGGGTCCAAACTTAATGATATTTCTCAAAATAAATGAATAAACAAATGTGTACACAAGGCTAAATGAGAAAACATCAACTGAATAAGAGTTTCATTAACATTAAACATAATCAAAAATTACATTATGGAACCAAGTCCCATTCTCATCACATGATCCTTAAAACTCTTTAGTTGCATGCCTTTAGTTAAAGGATCAACTATCATTAACTCAGTGCTAATGTGCTCAATGACCACTTTCTTTTCCTTAACACGTTCTCTTATGGCTAAGTACTTGATGTCGATATGTTTATTTCGACTACCACTCTTATTGTTCTTAGCCATAAATACAGCAGCTGAGTTATCACAGTACAATCTTAATAGCCTAGAAATAGAGTCGACAATACTAAGGCCAGATATAAAACTCTTTAACCATACACCATGTGAGGTAGCCTCAAAACAAGATATGAACTCGGCCTCCATCGTGGAAGTAGCAGTCAAGGTCTGCTTTGCACTTCTCCAAGATACGGCCCCACTGGCAAACATGAAAACATAACCAGATGTTGATTTACGTGAATCAACACAGCCAGCAAAATCTGCATCGGAGTACCCAACAACCTCCAGATTATCGGTTCGTCTATATATGAGCATATAACTCTTTGTCCCTTAAAGGTACCTCATTACCTTCTTTGCAGCTCTCCAGTGGTCAATGCCTGGGTTACTTTGATATCTTCCTAGTATCCCAACAGCAAATGCAATGTCAGGTCTGGTACAGACCTGAGCATACATCAGGCTTCCAATAGCTGAAGCATATGGGATGTTTCTCATTTGTTCCTGCTCAAGCTCATTTTTGGGACATTGACTTAAGCTGAATTTATCACCCTTTATAATGGGTGCTACACTTGGTGAACAATCTTTCATCTGAAATCTCTCTAAAACTTTATTGATATAGGTTTCTTGAGACAAACCTAAAATGCCTTGAGATCTATCCCTATGGATCTTAATGCCAATGACATAAGATGCCTCACCCATATCCTTCATATCAAAGTTCTTTGAGAGAAATTGTTTCACCTCATATAGCAAACCCTTATTATTGGTTGCAAGTAAAATATCATCCACATATAGCACAAGAAAACAAATTTTACTCCCACTGACCCTTTGGTATATACATTGATCCATCATGTTTTCTTCAAAGCCAAATGAAGTGATGATATCATGGAATTTCAAATACCATTGACGAGAGGCTTGTTTTAATCCATATATGGATTTATTAAACTTGCAAACCAAGTGCTCACCTTCACTAGAAGAGAATCCTTCAGGTTGTTTCATGTAAACCTCTTCCTCTAGATCTCCATTAAGGAAAGCCGTTTTCACATCCATTTGGTGCAACTCCAAATCAAAGTGTGCAACCAAAGCCATCATTATACGAAGGGAATCTTTCTTAGATACAGGAGAAAATGTCTCTGTGTAATCAATTCCTTCCCTTTGAGTGAATCCTTTAGCAACGAGTCTTGCTTATTCTCTCAATGTTGCCTTGTGAGTCTTTCTTAGTTTTGAAGACCCATTTGCATCCAATGGCTTTTACACCATCAAGCAACTTGACGAGATTCCAGACTCCGTTAGATGCCACCGAATCCATCTCATCTTTCATGGCATTATGCCACGAGTTCGAATCCTTAAAACTCATGGCCTGTGAAAACGACTCAGGATCATTTTCGGCTCCAATATTATAGTCACACTCTTATAGATATACAACATAGTCACTAGAATTGTTGATTTCCTTACTCTAGTAGATCTTCTCAATGTTGTATCAACATTCTCCTGAGGGGCAGGATCACATTGTTCAGCTGGTTTTTCAACAGCTTCGGGTATTTGTTGAACTTCAACATCTACTGAATCAGGATTGACAACTTGTGGTACCTCGGGGACTGAATTTTCAATACGCATTTGTGCTGGAGGCGTGTTGTTAACAACAACAATCAGTCCACTGCCCGAGGTGTCATACTGGGCATCTGAATGGTCTTTCTCAAAACCAATGTCTTGAGATCGATCGCTCTCACTGATTAAGTCATTCTCAAGAAATTTTGCATTTCTTGATTCCACAAACCTAGTACTATGAGATGGACAATAAAATCTGTATCCCTTAGACCTTTCGGCATATCCTACGAAATACCCACTAATAGTCCTTGGATCCAACTTCTTCTCATGTAGATTGTAGACTCTTACTTCAAACGGACATCCCCAAACCCGTACATGTCGCAAACTCGGTTTCCACCCTTTGAATAATTCAAATGGCGTCCCTTGGACAGCCTTGGTTGGAACTTGGTTCAATATGTACACAGCCGTTTTAAGAGCTTCATTCCACAAGAAGTCAGGAAGCTTGGAGTTTGCAAGCATACTCCGCACCATGTCCAATAATATTCGGTTTCTCCTTTCAGCTACTCCATTCTGGTCTAGAGAGCCAGGTAAACTGTATTGGGCAACAATCCCATTCTCTTGAAGAAACCTTGCAAATGGACCAGTCGCTTGTCCATTCTCTGTGTATCTACCATAGTATTCTCCGCCTCTATCAGATCTCACGATTTTAATATGTTTTCCACATTGTTTTTCTACTTCAGCTTTAAATACCTTAAAAGCATCTAGTGCTTCATTCTTGTTATTAAGCAAGTAGAGATACATATATCGTGAGTAATCATCTATAAAAGAGACGAAGTACTTGTTACGGTACGCATCCATGTCTGGACTACAAATGTCTGTATGTATGATTTCCAATAATTCAGAACTCCTTTTGGCACCTTTCTTCGATTTGTTAGTTTGTTTTCCCTTAATACAACTTATACAAGTCTCAAAATCGGTAAAATCTAAAGCACTAAGTACCCCATTATTTACCAACCTTTTAATTCTATCAATAGAGATATGACCTAATCTCCGATGCCATAACATAGAGGATTCCTCATTCACAACACATCGTTTAGTGCCAATCCTTTCATGAACATGCATAATAATATGGTTATCATCATTTTGTAAACTAAGAAGAAAAAGACCATCAGACAAAGTATCACATCCAATAACATCAGATTTATAAAACAAATTAAATCCTGAATCCGAAAAGTTAAAGGAATAACCATCTGATACAAGTCTGGAAACTGAAATTAAATTCCTAGAGTACCCAGGAATATAAAATGTCCTTTTCAATTGCAAAATGTAACCACTACTTAAAACTAAGTTGCACGTCCCAACAACTTCCACATGTGAGGACATCTTATTGCCTGAATAGATGCTACGCTCACTTCCCACTGGATTCCGCAGGTTTTTTAAATCCTGCAATGAATTGGTCACATGGATTGTAGAACTAGAATCAATCCACCATGTGTTATGATTAACATCAATCATATTGGTTTCATAACAAACAAGTGAAAGTTGAGCACCTTTCTTATCAAGCCACTGCATAAACTTGGTGCATTGTTTCTTCATGTGCCCTTTCTTTTTACAGAAAAAGCACACAGCTTCCTTCTTAATGTCCTTTATGGGAGGGATTTTCCCTTTCCCTTTGTCCTTGGCTTGATCCCTCCTTTTGCTCTTCCCATGAGTAGTAAAGTTCACATTCTCTTTTTCCTTTTCCTCCATAAGCAGTCTGCCCTCTTCCTGAACACACATGGTCAATAATTCATTGATTGACCATTTATTCTTATGTGTGTTATAGGATATCTTAAATGGGCCATACTGTTGAGGTAAAGTGCAAAGAATGTAGTGAACAAGGAATGATTCTGATAACTCAACCTCTAATGCCTTCAATTGGGCCGCAATATCCCTCATGTGCATGATATGATCACACACACCCTTAACATTGGTGAGTCTTAGAGTTGAAAGCTCTATAATTAGGGTGCTGGCCATTGCCTTGTCTGAAGTAGCAAATTGCTCATCAATGGCCTTCAGCAAATCTTGGACCCTTTGATATTGCTTGACAAAGCCTCTAATACCAGCAGAAATTTTAGTCTTTATGAACATAACTGATAAGCGATTGGATCGCTCCCATTTTTCATAAAGACTTATCGCATCTGGAGTGCTGGTTTCTATTACTGCAGGGGGCTCTTCTTTCCTTATAGCATAATCAATGTCCATCCATCCCAAATGAAGGAGAACCCTCTCCTTCCAAACCTTATAGTTATCCCTTTTGAGCTCGGGAACATCACATCGCATATCAGAAAAATTGACAGGTTGATTAACTACAATAATTAAATGAACATGCTCAAAATTCGAGGCTAATCAATATATGACATGCTTTTACCAATGTAAAATCATGAAAAATATGAATCTAGTGACATAAAACTTGCCTGTAGGCTAAAGTTTTAATTCAATTAGATTCATCTTAATGCTTACAATAAAACTATTAAATGTAAAATCATGATAGAATATGAATCTAGTGACATAAAACTTGCTTGTGGGCTAAAGTTCTAATTCAATTAGATTCTTCGTAAGACTTATTATCATGATAGAATATGAATCTAGTGACATAAAACTTGTCTGTGGGCTAAAGTTCTAATTCAATTAGATTCATCTTAAGACTTACAATAAAACTATCAAATTATGTTTCCTTTTCTAATTCCTGTGGGTAAATTAGAAAATATAATTTGATATTTTGTCCTAATAAATCACACACAATATTTATTTTCAATATGTGATCCTAAATAATCCTTAATATATAATTTTAATCAATTAAGGATGCTGTGGCTACTCCCTAATTATTAAAATTATATGGATCACTTAATCATTAACTAAATCTTTAGGCTAAATCATTGCATAAAACTAATGCGGACATCGTAGGCCAGAAACCTACACGGCCAAGAGATACGGCCAGGAGGCACGGCCGTGTCTCCAGTCAGACTCTCTCCCAGAAACACACACGGCTACAGGCACAACTCCAGGCACGGCCGTATGTTACAACAGATATGTTTCCAGAAGGTTACACGGCTCCAAGCACAGCTCCAGGCACGACCGTGTGTTACAACAGATATGTTTCCGGAAGGTTACACGGCTCCAGGCACGACGTGTATATTTATTTATTTCCACGCGTGTATCAAAACCATAAGCAATATACTATGAATTTAATTCTAATATTCTTATATTGTCTAATCAACATTTCATAATAAAGCATGTATAATGATAAACCATAAATTACACACTTAAAATAACATAAGCATGCAACATTACAAATTAAATTCATAGCATGCTAAAGGGATTAACTCCCTTTAATAAATTTCATTCATTGACAAATGCAGATAATTTTAATATAAAATTAATCTGCTAAATGTCATACTTACACCTTGCAACAACAAGTACATATAGATTAAAAATTAAATTTTTTTAATTGCTCTCGAGACATTATTTTAACGCTCATCCATGGAAAAACGTGCCAGTATGCTAAGGGAAGCTAAAAGTTGAACATGTTACAAGGTCATTTTCGCACCCAAACAGCATTAAAGGCCATGAGAAATAAAATTTCATCACTTAACGATTTCTAATCTCCATCAATCACCAGAAAATTAAAAACACCGCTAAGCAGACAAATAAAAACCAAAGCCAAACTCCACATAATTCAATTGGGCAAGGCAGAGGCGTCAAGTGCTCTGATACCAAATGTAAAAACTTGCATATAGAAGCTTAATCATATGCAGCAGCGGAAGTAAAATAGATCCTTTACATACCTCCAGCCATTGCAAAGCAAATAGGTGTCATGTTCGGTGGAGAATGATGTTGCGCCTCGGTTACGGTTGGTGCTTCTAAACCTTAACTCACTCAATATAAATGGTGTATTTTCTATAGTGGTGAGCAGGATTAGGGACCACATAGTACTCCTATTTATAACTCATTACATCAATGAGTTGTTCCACAAAATTAGGAATTATTTGGAACATATCTTTCCTGATTTAGTGAGATATATTATTATTCCTGATTTAGTGGGATTTATTGTTCCCGATTTAGTAGGATAATATTGTTCTTTTATTATGGGATTCATGGATCATATCTAAAGATTATTTGTTTCCAATAAAAAAAGGAAAGAGAATAACCAACAGAACCATCTCTTTTGACTTGGCAAACAACAATGCTTCTCAACAACGGTATCATTAATCGACGAGCACCCCCACGAACAGCTCTCTTAAAATCACCCACCCACATGGTCTCTAGCCAAGCCACTGCCTCCGAGCCTGTTGCAGTGGTGTTTCTTCAAACAATACTTGGCAGCGGAAAGGCTCATCCTCCTAAGTTGCCATATAGCAGCTTTTATCGACATCAAGACAGTGAGACAGTCAATGAGTCTGGCCTTCTTTTGTTGAAAACACAATTTCTCCCATAAATTGCTTCCTTCGCTGGTTGCCTGGGTACCGACGGACTAGGCAAAGTGCATGCTCGGAGATTTGAATTCATCCTGTACATGAAAGAATCTCCATTTGAGCCCAGAACTACAGATTCAGCAAGAAGAAATCGAGTGCTTCTGACGTGATGAACCGACCATCGCTCAAGAGAGAAAACTCCGACTATCGTGACGTCCGGCATGGCGTCAATGGGACTGGAGCATGGCAAAGAGTAGAGTAGGGTTCTGGAGACTTACAATCACTCACACAGCACCAATAACAAGAACGATAATAATAATTTAAATTGTTGGATGTTGAAGGAGCTGTCAAGTTCCATAGCTTTTAATCTCTGTCGAAAGTTAGCTCGTACACATTGAAGTTGAAGTTGGAAAAGAAAATCACCCTTAACCCCTTTGCTTCAATAATTGAATCTCAAGCATGCAACCTTTGAAAATGTACTCAAAATCCACAATCCAAAACTATCCTTTTTATTTCTAGAAATTCCAAAACACGAAATAGTAGTATATAATTTTATTTTATGATAGAATTAATTGAAAGCTTCATACAGTCATGCAATTATTTTTTTTATTTATTTTTTCTTTTTAGTATTATATCACGATATATTTTATGATGACCTCAAAAGATATCACGCCTATTAGAGTAAACAAACAAATATATTACTTTGTAATTTTCATTATTATTTTGAGAACCCTAATAATAATTTAATAAATCAATAAGCCATAGTAGATCAACCATCCGATCTTAGATCAAATCTAAAGACTATAAAATAACTCTCATTAACTAGAAAACTAATTTAAGTAACCAAAATAAAATTCAGATAAGTTCTTATGGAATCAAATAAGAAATAGAAATAGTAACAAAATCATGTGCATTCTTAAATAAATAAATAAAACAAAAATCACATTTGTGTACCAAAATAATGGTTTCATATATCTACAGGCTATGGTATCAAGTTGGCTGTAGGACACCTCTTTCATGGATTTTAATTATATTGCCTGGTGCATGAATCTTCTGTCGAGTCTGAGGAGCTATGCAGTCTGCTGCTGCCTGATTAGCATCTCTTCGCTCATAAAATTGAAACCAAGTGATCTAAATTCTAAAATGTGGAGTGACGACATGAATATCATTCACAAATGTTTCTAATCATCCAATCCAAGGCCAAGAAAGAGTTGTAGATGTATGATATACTTCTAGACCATCCGGTCAACAACTATTTGCTTTCCAACTTCCAACCCCGCTGCAAAACTAAACTTCAAACCTTCTGCTATTTCTTCTGTTTGCATCAATAGTTTAGTTAAGAATTGTAATACTCTTACTATATAGAAGTAAAGCAAAGAGAATAAAATTAAGAAGAAAATAAGTACATGTTTATATCATTTTATAATCATATTGCTTGATTAAGTTATGCTGTTATTTTGCACCTAGCTTTTGAACAGTTTTTCGTTTTCTATACTTGCAGGCATAAGCATCTCCTTCAGAGCTAAAAAAAAAAAAAAAAAAGACAGGAGAAATGAAATAGGCCTTGTATGTTCTCAATCGGCAATGGCCTCTACAAGCCCGGTGAGATAAAGGTGGGCATCTCAGCTTGCCAACATGGACTGGACCCTAGACAAACAACAGTCGGGTTCAATAATCAAAGGGCATAGTACATAGTTACATATTAAAAGGTTTTCATGATCCACTGGTTCGATTTCACTTGTTTCGAACCATTTCTAGAATTGTTTAGTTGTTCTTATTAGGTTTCATGGTATATAATACACATCTATATCTGTAATTTTTACTTGTATAATTCAATACAAGAATTCAAGTGAAAGAAAAAATTAACTACTAGACTATAATTATATATATGTATAAAAAATATATAAAAAACCAGAAGATTTATAGAAAATAATCCCTTCAAACAAGGTCAACTTAACTTGCCACTCAAACTCATCTCACACAATCCCTGCCAGGTTACCTACATTACATAACAAGTAAGTCAAGAAAAGAAAATGATTAAACTTACAAATAGGGGCAAGCATGATCTAGATTAGATTGGTTTTTTACTAAAAACAAAACCTAATCATAATTTATGGTTCGATTTTTTCATCCTAATGTAACATAAAGTGTAAGACACAAAATATGAGGGAGAAATTCACTTAATTTTACTAATAATAATCAAAGATGATTGTTGCTCTGATAGCTTATGAATTATTCAGAACATAAAAACTTTTAACTTTTGGTTCAGTAACTTATTTCGAAGTTTTTTTATTTTTCTAGCTCTTCAACTTCTAAAGCTTCTAATGATCAAATTGTTCTATAACTTGCAAACCTAATTCATCCATATTAGTTTGCTTTACTTAGGAAAAAACTTGAACTCAAGTTTGAGTACAAAAGAATTGAAGAAAAATGAAATAAAGACAAATTGCCACGTAAAATATTTTTGGAAATGCCCAAATTATTGGGAAGATCAATTACATGAGCATTATCATTGATTTTCTAAAACATTTTATATGAACCATACTTTTCGGGTTATAATTTGTCATAAGTATCCATTAGAAATCTCTCATTCTAAAGATGTATCATTACTTGATCGTCCACATTAAACAATTTTAAGCCTTCCGTGTTTACCTATTGTAACATTATACTTTTAATTTGTAGCCTCATATTTCTATGTAAAAACGCTTGTGTTTGCCATATGTTTGGCTAAGACATTGATTCTTTCACCCTTAGACAGCTTGATCAAATCAAGATTATGTTGAGAAGCCTTAATATGTATAATAGAAAATGGTGATCTTCCCATTGCATTGTAAACATCATTATTATAAGTAAACTTTATTTATAACAATGTAATATCTCATCACTTTGACTTATCTTCACATGTGTTTTCATATTTTTTATAGGAAAAATTAACTGGAAATTGGACGAGAATGAAAAGAAGAAGGGCCTATCCTATGTAACTTCAGGCCAGCATCTGGAAGTAGCAAGTCAAAAATTTGAAAGCCCATTGGCAATTTAATTCCTGTCCACATATGAAGCAGCAAAGGAAAATACATCATTGTCCCTTGTGTTGAATAATAAAAGACACCAGCCAATCTCCACATATCTAGCAATTTTTAGTTGAACCGCATTTTGCATTGAAGATAACTATAAGTAGCCCTGTGGTCTAATTGACACATGTCCACGCATCAATTGGGACCGCTATCCTCTAGAAGTACGAAGCCCATCATCAATTGAAATTCATGCATGCAACTAATGGAGAATATATGTTAGCACTAGAGTAGAACATGTAAGAATTAGTAGAGGAAGGACACACATGTTAGTAGAGGAAGGGCACTCCCAGGGTAAGGATGTAAGCGGAATGGGTATTGTCGGGTTCCCGACCTACCCATCCCACTAAAAATCTTATAGGGTTTAAGAAGGGTTATGGGTTTTTTCTTAAAAAAAAAAAACTAATAGGATTTGGGACAGATAATGGGATAAATGTTAAACCCGTTGAAAATCCAAAACCATTAATATACATATATATATATATATATATATTATAATTTAGTTCATTGTTGTAATTTAGTTAATTACACTAAATCTAATTATACAAGTAATTTCTCAATCTACTTGCATAATATCAATAATTAAAATTGATACTCTAGAAATACCAATTTCATATAATAAATAACATATATAATTGAATAAAAAAATTAAAGAATCTATTGAATAATAACTGAAATAAGATTACATATTATTCTAAGGTTCCACAAACTTAGATACTAAAAGAAATTAAGCTAACATTATAAGATAAAATCTAACAATAGAATCAAAACAACTCATAATGAAAAGAAAAAACCTTTTATAAATATTTTAGGTTTATGTTTGTCTATTTATAGTGTGCAACTGTCAAACTCAACATGACCCTTCAACATGGTCATGTCTAAGTCGTGTTTAACTTAAATCTTTCGAGCTTATCTAAATCTTGGGAAGATATGGCCAACACGACCCTAACACAGTTATGTTAATAGGTTGTGTTATACTAATTCAACATGGTCATGTTAACTTGTAATGTTTAGCTTGAATTGCTCTGAGAGTTATATGACTACTAACACGGTCATGTTGTTTCCTCATGTATCTTTCTTATTCTTTTTCAAAATTAACATGACTATGTTAAATAACTGTGTTGATCTTCAAACGTACATAACTCTCTATTTCCACATTTCACTTCTCTTTCGTCCAAACAAAGTCCAAGACCTCCAAAGCAGCTGAAAAACAAAGCAAAAGGAAACCTGCAACAATAAAACCCTCATAATCCTTTGTCATGACCTCGTCTTCTTGTGCAAATTGTCATCGCTCGCTTGTTGGCTACACTCAACACTCTATCTCTATTAACTGTCGTCTCTCATCGTCATCAGCAGTTTAGGTCTCACATCTCTTGTCGGTCGACTTGTCTCTCGTCTCATGGTCGTCATCTCGATCATCTTAGTCGTCGTCCTGAACATGTCAATCGCCTTTGTTGTCGTCTAGTGTCTCTTGCTCATGTTAAGGTTAAATTTCACTCTCACTCTCCTAGTTTTTTTTTTTTTTTTTATCTTTGTTCTAACTTGGGTTTGCATTGGTAACCTTGAATTTTAACACTAGAAATCCATGGGAGTTGTGGTTGAAACAGCAAACAAGAAGCCATGATTTTTCAAATAGGTTAATTACTGGACACAGAGAAAGATTATGCTTATAGTTTCTATTATATGTGATGTCTTGGTTATAGTTTGCAAAGTATTCAATAAAATGACACAATGTTTCTTATGTTTATTAGACATAAATGGGTGCTAGTTTGAGTTAGAGAATTAATAAGATTGTTGGTGATTCCATTAGACATATATGTGATTTCTTGGTTGTAGGTTACTACACTACCTAAATGGAGATTGACGATTCTAATTTCATGCTGCGCAAGTTGCTTTTGCGTGTGGAAATAAAAAATCTTAATTTCTAACTTGATATAAACTTATAGATTGGATGTTTTAGAGAATTGTATCTTACTTTGAAGTCACATCTAATTATAACCTAAGTATGTTAGAAATGTTAACTATATTTTATTTTGTTGTGTTATTTATTAAGTTATATGGCTGATTCAATAATTTTTATCTTATTATAATTAAAAATGTTTTTATGTCGGCAACTTTATTTACCAACATGTAGACTTTTGAATAATATTAAAATACATATGATTAGATATGTTGAAACTGTAAATATTATTTATTTCCAATAACATAAGCTATATTTTACAAAAATAATCACAATGAATAAGTAAAGATTTTAAACTAAGAATAGAATTTATTTATTTTTAATTCTAACGGGTTTCGAGTTGCTTTATTAAAATTATGTAGGGTTTGAGACAAGTAGCAGGTATTTCATGAAAAAACTCTATAGGGTTTGGGAATCTCCATAGGATAATGGGATGGGTAACGGGATTGCTAAACCCGGTCCAAACCCGTCCTGCTAACATCCTTATCCCAGGGAGTACATATGATTCTCGAACTTAGAGAATAAGGACAAAGTAGACAAGCGCGGGAAATCGAACGAAACGAAAGAGGAGATTAAGGAAGACGAATAAAATTTGATTATGCATATTTGTTATTTTATTATAATATATTTAGATATTTATATTATTCTTATTATAAATTTTGATATTTTAATTGTATATTGAACTCAAAATATATGATTATAGAATGTCTTATAAGTTGAAAAGGGATTTAAAAATAGTTAAGATTCTTATTTAATTAAATTACTTTAAATGAAAGGTTTGCTATTTTTAATCGAGCTAAATTTGCATCTAGAGCTTGATGCAATGTTTTTGTTAATTTTTAACTAAAGGAATTTGTAAGACATTAATTTAAGATACCAGTCAAATATGATTTAGAAGATGAGTAATTATAAATTTGAATCCATATTAATTCGACTAGAGGAATCTAGAAAATTAATTTGGTTGATTGATAATTTAGTAATTCAGGAGATGAATTAAATTATTATATCATTAAAAGACTTTAGAACTCAGAAGAAAAATAAAAGAATTTAGTCAATTCACAAGAATAATAAAGTAGTTAAATATAATTAAAATTTAATTATAATACAATTAGTATATTAAGTGAATTTAATTTTCTCACATCATTATTGACCAGATCAAGAAAAGTTTCTTTTAATGATCACTTTAATTTTCCAAATTAGTTTTAGTTAGCAATATTATATATATATATATATATATATATATTATTTTAGTGATTTTTTGTATGCCTAGATAATAATAGAATTGATATTGCTTTAGTACTTAATTTAAAACGCGTGGAAACAACAACTCTATTTCTTCTATATTACTTGATCAACCTAGTATACTTGTTAGTATCTATATTTATAAAATTTTTACGGATTAGTACTAATCAATTTTCCCAATGTCTTATTCACAACTTTAGTTTACTCATTAATTTGAGGGTGTGTTGTATTGCTAAAGTTCAAAGAAGAACCAAAAGTCTTACTAAGTCCTCTAAAAGTAACTCACAAACTTATTATCTCTATCATAAGTAATCGACTTCAAAATTCCATGCAAACGTACAACTTCCTAAAAAATAGCCTAGCAATATTAACTGTATCAAAGTCTCTTTATAAGGAATAAAATGAACCATCTTTGAAAATCTATCAACTATCATGAAAACAGAATCAACTGCTCTTAGAGTTCTTGGCAATGCCAATACAAAATCCATAGATAAATCTTCCCAAATGTTTTCTGGTACAAGTAAAGGCATATACATTTCCGTATTCTTAGATTGCCCCTTTGCCTTTTGGCACACAATATATCTTTCAACAAATTTGTAGACATCTCTTTTCAATCATGCCCAATGGAATCTCCCTTTCACTGCTACAAGAGTCTTATCTTAACCTAGATATCTAGCTAAATCTCCTCCATGTATTTCCCTAATTACTTCCTTATGTAGGGATATCTTGGGTAGACACAACTGATCTCATACAATTAGTATATTAAGTGAATTTAATTTTCTCACATCATTATTGACCAGATCAAGAAAAGTTTCTTTTAATGATCACTTTAATTTTCCAAATTAGTTTTAGTTAGCAATATTATATATATATATATATATATATATATATATATATATATATATATATATATATATTATTTTTAGTGATTTTTTGTATGCCTAGATAATAATAGAATTGATATTGCTTTAGTACTTAATTTAAAACGCGTGGAAACAACAACTCTATTTCTTCTATATTACTTGATCAACCTAGTATACTTGTTAGTATCTATATTTATAAAATTTTTACGGATTAGTACTAATCAATTTTCCCAATGTCTTATTCACAACTTTAGTTTACTCATTAATTTGAGGGTGTGCTGTATTGCTAAAGTTCAAAGAAGAACCAAAAGTCTTACTAAGTCCTCTAAAAGTAACTCACAAACTTATTATCTCTATCATAAGTAATCGACTTCAAAATTCCATGCAAACGTACAACTTCCTAAAAAATAGCCTAGCAATATTAACTGTATCAAAGTCTCTTTATAAGGAATAAAATGAACCATCTTTGAAAATCTATCAACTATCATGAAAACAGAATCAACTGCTCTTAGAGTTCTTGGCAATGCCAATACAAAATCCATAGATAAATCTTCCCAAATGTTTTCTGGTACAAGTAAAGGCATATACATTTCCGTATTCTTAGATTGCCCCTTTGCCTTTTGGCACACAATATATCTTTCAACAAATTTGTAGACATCTCTTTTCAATCATGCCCAATGGAATCTCCCTTTCACTGCTACAAGAGTCTTATCTTAACCTAGATATCTAGCTAAATCTCCTCCATGTATTTCCCTAATTACTTCCTTATGTAGGGATATCTTGGGTAGACACAACTGATCTCATACATCAAGTATCCGTCATGTATTTAAAATCCATCAACTGGCTAATTTTAAGAAGTCCTTATCTAAATATCATCAAAATCTTCTTTATGTTTGTATTCACTTTTATATTGCTCAAACCTTATAACCTTAGCACTCAAAGCGAGTAACAAAGATACTCTTTTACTTAAAGCATTAGCAACTCTATTATGAACACCGAATTTATGTTTTAACATGAAAAGAAAATTCTGCAGAAATTAACACCACCTAATAATAGTTTGCATGTTGCTACTAATTCTTTTCTAACTATTAAGGTATTTTAAGGCCTCAAGGTCAAAATACAACATAAACTCTTTAGTTATTAGGTGATGTTCTCAAGTCTTAAAAGCTCATACCACAAAGTAAAATCCATTATCATAGGTATTCAACTTCCCTCTAGCCTCACTCAACTCCTCACTAAAGAATGCCACTAGTATTTCATCTTGGGACAAGATAGCACCTATCTTTGCTTCACTAGCATCACATTCTACTTAAAAAAACTCATTAAAATCCAGTAATGCCAAAAATGGAGTTGTACATAACTTCTCCTTTAGGATTACAAAGTTGTTGTTTGCTTCCTCTCTCCTACTGAAATTTTCCTTCTTCAAACACTCTATCATCAAAGCAGTAATAATGTTGAAATTTCTAATGAAACGCTTATAGAAGGTAGCTTTTCCATGTAAACTACACAGTTCTAACACACATTCTTAAAGGTAAACCAATCTCCAATCACCATAATCTTAAAATCATCCACTTGAATTCCATCAGCAAACATAACATACCCTAAAAATAACAACTTATCCATCATAAAACTGCACTTTTTAGGGTTAATATAAAATTTATGCTCTTTCAATGTGGATAACACTTGTCTCAAATGTAATAAGTGCTCTTCCTCAAAACTATTATATATTAAAATATCATCAAAATAAACTACAACAAGCTTTCTAATGAATGGTTTTTGTACCTAGTTCATCAAGTATATAAAGGTATTAAGAGTATTAGATAATTCAAACGACATCATTAACCACTCATATAACCCTTCATTTGTCTTAAACATTGACTTCCATTCATCTCTAAACTTGATTCAAATCTAATGGTGCCCATTCTTCAAGTCAATTCCTGAAAATCACTTAGCACCATGCAGTTAATCTAATAAATCATCTAGTCTTATAATGGGGGAATTTGTAACCTATAATGATCCTATTTATGATTCTATTGTCAACACATACCCTCCAACTCCCATCTTTCTTTGGGGTTAGTAAAGTTAGTACAACATATGAATTTATGCTCTCTTGAATAAGTCATTTCCACAATAATTCTTCCATCTTTTCCCTTAGAATCTATCTCACTCTCTTTTGGATTCATCCTATAATGTGGCAAGTTTAGCAAACTTGCTACTAAAATCAGATCAAGGTGATTCTAAATGTCTCTTAAAGGGGTAATCCATTTGGGGTATCCTCTGGCATTATCTTTTTGAATTCTCGTAATAATTGCCGCACTGCTTTAGGATGCTCCTCCACTTGTAATGGAGCTTAATTCATCAAAACTTACTTTACCTCTAACACATGAATCTCTCTTGTTTCCTTACTTTCGAGATCAAACTCATAAGTGATAGATAAAAATGTGGTTTTCTTCTCATATGACTTCGACTTAATCTTTAGAGGTAATAAGTATATTTTGCTCCACTCTTCTCGACCCTATATACATTGTTCCAACTTGAATGTTGGGTTTCTACATCATACTACCATGATCTTCCAAACAACAAATGGCAATCATCTATATCAACAACATCACAATAAACTTCATATCATTGTAGCACTTACTAATGGAGAAGGGAACTTTATAACATCACCTCTATTTTTTTTGCTTCTGCTTTGATTCATGTTAATGTATAGGGGCTTGGATATTTCTCCATAGGGTGTCTCAACTTGTTCACTGCATTTGGTCCAATGATGTTCTCACAACTTTCACCGTCAATGATTACTCCAAACACTTTATCTTTAATGATGCATTTGGTTTTGAACAAGTAATGCCTCTAAGTTTAACCTAGGAGATAACATTAACCTTCAAAGCACATTTGTTTAACCTTCTTCCTCTCCATTGAGCTCACAACAAATTTCATCATCCTCTTCATCCTTCTCTACTATATTTACTATATTTTTCAAAGGACACTCATTGGATTTGTCTTTAGGTTTATTGCATCGAAAGTACTTTTCAACCGTAGATTTATCATAAGGATTCTTAACCTTCCTAACCTCCCTCTCTTTTGCATCAACCACTTGATGTTTGCCTGCAACCTTTTCCTCACAATAACATGTATTTCCACTGCTACTACTATCCCTTGTAGCTAATTTTGACACAAATTTTGCCCTTTCACTTGTTCCAGTAGCCTTGTATCCCTCATAATTCTATCTACTCCTTTCATACTGCATAGTGCTACTTTTAAAACCATATTCTTAGCTTCTGACAATATATAGATAATTTGAACATCAATCCTTTCCCTTAATGTTGGTTTTAGGCCATCTAAGTATCTAGCAACTTGTTGACCTTTTAATTCAAGAAGGTTGTTTCCTTTTGCAAGTCTCATGAATTCCACCGCATAATCATGCACAAATCTATTCCCCTATTGACAATGTAGATATTGTTGAAACAAAATTTATTCATAGTTAAGGGCGTAGAAATTTCTTCTTCAACAAATTCTTTATCCTATACCAAGTTCATTTAGGACCTCTTTTGTTATGTGCCCTTTGGGATTGAATCCTTTCCCACAAAACGCTTTCAATCTACACACCACCAATCTAACTCTCTAGAGGAGTCTATAGATAATCAAAGAATCAATCCACCTTTGTAATCTAATAAAAAAATTATTCTATTTCCAAATAACCATTAGAGCATGGAATGTCAACCTTTAGTTGAGAATGTCCAAAATCTTTATCATCTCTATAAGTATCCCTCCTTTCATGCCCTTGATGAGGCCATCAATGATCATATCTATACAAATCAAGGTCATCTTCTTCCTCCGACTCATCATCAATATAGGCATACTTCCTATGAGTAGGAGCAAGCTTATCAATAGGGTCACCATGAGCCAAATCTACCACTAGCCTTCTATTGTCATGTTGTCACCTTTGTGTATTAATTCCTAAAGCATCTAGACATTCAATAATCTGCTTAAAACATTCCTTTAAACGCTGAAATCTAAGATCCGTCTATTACTCTAGACATTGCTCCAAATGTTGCAACGTGTTGTTCCCCTAGGGAGGAATCTTAGCCTCCTAATCACCATCACGAAGATTGTTATCATCACCATCACCAGTTACGATCCTTTCTTTGAAGCTAATTGATGTAACATTAAGTGTAAGACACAAATATAAGGGAGAAATTCACTTAATATTATTAATAATAATTAAAAATGATCTTGGTTCACATTATATTTCAAGTATTTAAAAACTAGAAACTCTAAAACCAATAAAGAAATTGAATGAAAATATGATAGGAAACTGAATCACTCAAAAATTAACTTTTCTATTCTAGGACTTCAATAGATTCTATTTTGTTTTGATAGCTTCTAAGTTGTTTCGAACATGGTTTCCAAAATGCCTTCTGACTTTTAACTTCTATTTTCGATAGCTTGTTCTAAAGTTTTTTAATCTTCTAGTTCTTCAACTTCTAAAGCTTCCAATGATCAAAATTGTTTCATAACTTGTAAACTTAAATCATCCATGTCACATCCTAAATCAAACCGTACTGTTCGAATTAGAAAATTCTCCAAACCATTAAATAATAGTTCGATTATTACAGATTAAATCAAAATTATTACCTAGAAAATGACATGAATACTTATGCATCATTTTTGCATAGCAACTTTCTATTTTTCTTTAAAAAATCTATGAAAGATGAAGCTATTGTCCTGCTTTTACAATAACTTTATATGTAACACAAATTACAAAAGACTAGCTTATCAACTGTCAATTATCATCATATAAAAAAAATTATTGCAAAGTAAATTTGCTATCTTGCTATCTACTTTGACATTTGAAAGAGTTAAAAGGAAAAAAAAAAGTGAGTTTAGAATAATCTTCGAAAGAAAATGAAAAGAGCAAGGATATGGCAAAATAGTTCAAGCCAATGCAAATGTATGCTATCTAAGAAAAAGCTGTCGAATAAACCTAAGAAAACTAAAGAAAATTGCTCTTAAAAGTAGCGATTTTTGGAAACTTTTCAAAAAGAAGAAGAAGAAGAGCAAAAATGAAGTAAATAGATCAAAAAAACTGAAATATGATATAAAAACTCAAGCAGTAAAGAACCATCATATATATTACAACAATTTGCAAATGTAATATGTATGATGTTTAACAAAGAAGGAAAATTTTTTAAAAAAATGAAAAAAAAAATTAACATATATTACATAAACTAAAATAGGCATCGGTACAAGAGATTACAACTTACAAGTCTATTGTAGAAATTACAAACCAAAAAGGCAAAAAAAAAAAAAAGAAGCAAAAACATATAAAAATTATAAAAAGAAAAAAAGAAAAAAAAATACAATAGCTTACATTGCTCGATGTGGATGGGGATGTGGACTATGTGGTTGTAGACCATGAAAGAGGCACATGCAAGACGAGAAAGAGCAAAAGGAAATGAGAAGACTTAAGGTTAGCCGGTTAGCTTAGAGAATGTTTCTTTTGATTTGGTTAGGCTATGAGTAAGTCCTTTACATTGTCATTTAGTTGTGGATTTTTTTTTAAGTCTAGGTGATATGGTCTCGTTTGAACTAACAAGTGCTGTTTTTTTTTTTTAAATAAGAATTATTATTTAATAAAAAAGACTATTTTAATTTTAAGTAAGAATTATTATTTACGTTGATTTTTATATTTTTAGTTAATTTTTGAATATTTGAAGTGAATATTTTTTACCTTTTATGGGTGTTTATATATTTATTAAAAAATAAAAAATAAAAAACATATATAAGAGGATAAGATATACAAATATATTTTTACTAATAATGCCATGATGTTACCTATTGTTACAATGAAGGCATATATAAGAGGATAAGATATATAAAAATATATTTTTTCCCTTATAGAAAAAGGGTAAGTCATTGAAGCAAAGTCTAGGGTTGCCCAGATATTTGGATTTGAGGGTAGGCGGGCCTGACCTAATCCGTCCATCGCCATCCCTCTATTGGAAAGATTAGACTTTCAGGATAAAGTCTGCTGTGCCTGTGGTACGGAAAAGCTTTTGTACAGTTCTATCGTATCCTTTCGTGTTGTGGTGCAATTTACAAAGCAGGATCATCTTGTCTGTACTTACAAAGACACGTTCCAACCCCTGAATCAGCAAAACGGATGGGAATGGGATAAATAATTATTATTATATTATAATAATTTTTATTAATGTTGGACTCAGCTATATAAATATACTTTAAGTGAGTTATTTTTTTTATAAAGGTAAATCAAATACCTATACTTTATAATTAAATAATTTAGTATTTAATTTTTTTTTGTTTTGTAAGTTAATGTTTAATAAAGATGTTAAATCATTTAAAATCTGAATTTTAGATATTAAATTATAAAAAAAAAAGTTGATGTACTAAATTACTTAAATTTGAAAATATCGATATGCTTCTTTTTTTTTGTTGGTCCAATTTTTTTTACATTGAATCTGTCATAGTATTTTTGTAATTTATGATAATAAATAGAAAGAATTTATTAGGTGTGAATGTGACAATACATATATGAAAGGCATAAATGATTGCTTTGAAGCATTAATAATTTAATGGGAAACAATCAAACTTTCCCTAAGGAGAAGAAGAAGAAGAAGAAGTATTAATGGGAGATGAGAATGGAAATCCATGAACAAGATCCTGTAGAAGCTAAAAAGGAAAAGAGTCTAAACTCAAAAGCGGGGCAGAAGTGATTTGGATTGATTTGATCCATTACTTTATCATCGATTTGCCATTAAAGAAACATGTCGAGATGTATCTGTTCATGTGCGACGAAACTTGAGATGGATGAGTAGCGTACTTTGTTTTCCTCGTTTGTGTCTTCTTCCCTCTTACTAAAAACTCTCGAATCAACTGGACGATCGTGCCTCCCAGCTGTAAAGTGTAAATAAGTCTTCAACTTAGATTCTTAACATTCAAGTAATGGCCGAAAATAATAATCATGATAGCTTTGGATAGATTCAATTTTTTGAAGAGCTTTCCATAGATTCTTAAGGGAAAAAATAAATAAATAATAAATAAAATGTGGTCACTCAACCTCTCAATCTGCAAGGGCATATATTAAAAAGGCAAACAAACATTGCCACGATATACAAGCTAGTACTAAGGTGATGCGTCCAGTGTAAAAGAAATATAAAATAATTATGTAATAAAAATCTAAATATTTAGTTTCTTATTATTTATGAATCATATATCCGTAATATCCTACTCAATTAGATGAATATTGACACCACAAGATAAAACTCTGAATACAATAATCTGTTTTTATATAGTAAGATATAGTTATGACGTTTTAATACCTTATACTTATTTTAGAACTCATATTCTAAAAAGACATCCTTAATACTTTTATAAAAATTATTAAATAACACTGAATGTAAATCAGTATTATATTTTTGCCTCCTAAGTTCTATAAAAAAGAAACAACGAAATAAACATATAAGGTACATCACAAGCATATCACTCATAAAAAATAAAAAAAAAAATCTTAAGGATTCCTTGCTTCATTTTTTAGACCTCTTTCTTGTCTCATTTCTTCCTCATTACCAATCTTATCTAGATTTTTATATTTTTCAAATGTTGTATTTGTAAGCTTATAGTAGTGGATTTGATATCGTATACTTTAAACAAGTGGACTAGACTCTTTGATAAATTGTAAAGTTGCACAAGTGTGAGGTATACCTTTTCATGAATGTATTATTTTATTAGTTTTGTTTTGTAAAGAATGTTATATGATGTAAATTTTGTATTGTTACTTTTTTAGAATGTTACATGGTATGCATCTAATCTTGTATTGGCTTAATATCCTATATTGAAGAAACGATTTTAATAATATTCTTTGAAATAAAATAATGTTTGCTCACCATAGTTTAGTCGATCATGTAGCTTTTTTTTCAACTCAGGGTCTCAAGCTTGACCACGCATCTATCTGCTTTCATGGTTTCTTTTCTCTCTCGCAAGCACTAATGTGATAAGGGGAAAAAAGATTTAATGATACCAATATATCACATACTTAGATAAATAATATATAAATATTAATAATATTTAAATACATTATGAGAATAGTATGTATTTTTTTAATTATTTTTTTATGTATTAAAAATTTATTAATATTGCATACTATCAATCCACCGGCATAATATATTAATATCATTATAACTTTTCTCGTGATAAAGTACTTGTCATATGCCTTGAAACAAATCATGAATTAATGAAACATTAATAAAAGAGACAAAGCAATAATGACTTTCATGTTTTTTTTTTTTTTTCCCATACTATGTATCAATTGAGAGAAGTAACAGGACAGGCGTTATAAAACTTACTCGGAATAATTGCTTAAATAAATGAGCATGATCAACATTAAATGTTCCTAACATCATTATTAATCTTTAGAAATCATATCAAGTCAAGTACCTCAAATAATTTACTTAAAAACTAATTATTTTTACATATCGGAAAAGTTGTCACTCAATAAATGTCAATAAATAGTAAATTTAAAATTCTTCAAAAAAAAATTATTTTACCATAATTAAATTAAGTTATTAAGTTAAATAATTTAGCTTAAAGCAACATCATTTGGTATTTCCACAAAAAAAAAAAAAAAACACTTGTACGGCGTCAGACTTTGAGATCCTAAATTCCTCTATTTTTCTTGAATTTCTTCTAAAATGGTCCTTGAGCTTCTTTAATTTGTTGCTATAAATTGATGAAAGAATGGAAAATGAAGATCTTGTACCTACTTATACTAGTTGGGGTTGAGAGGAATTGGGCTAGGTGTCTTACATATAATTTTTGTTATTTTATTATATTCTTAATGGCTCCTTAGTTAAGTTACAATACAACGGATTTTTCCACCTTTTTTTTTGTTAATTTTACAATTTATAGGTTACTTTATTATATTTCAAGTTTTTATATTAATATATATATATATGTTAATATCAAATATATGCTATATATTTTTAATAATATATGTCTACTTTACATGATATTTTATCCTTTATTATCATTTTTATAGGACAAGTAATTTATCTTTAGGGTCTCTCAACATTATGGATTGTCATTTTTATTATTCTTTTTTTATTTGTGTATTTTAAGAAAATTGTTTAGCATATATCTTTTTCTATAGATTATATTGATGCCCCCTAAAAACTATTGAAATCACAAATTATCCCCCAAAAAAATCAATATTAATTGTTAAAATATCATATTAGTTAAAAAATATTAAATTGGGTGATGGATAAGTGTGAAGAATAATTTAAAGTGAATGCAATACAAATAAGATACACAAATAATATATTAAAGCACGAGGTGATACGGTAAATTTGTCCCTATTTTTTATTTTATGAAAGAGAATTAATAGGCTCTTTTGCATAACCTTGCTGTAAGAGAGAAATCAAAAGCCACTATTTGAGGCTTTCCATGAATTCCAACATAAAAGTAGTCTTAATACAATTTGATTATTCATTATGTGAAGTTCTTAACTCATGTTTGTATCGGATTTCTGTTTAAGAAAATTGGTAGGCAAGCCATTAGGTGTGTAGTGGATTTCAACATGTGAAGGCTTGCATGTAGGAGAATTCTCATTTTCTGTCACGTTCCATGCTAATGTAAGAAACCTAAACCCTAAGCTTTGGTTGAGGTTTTCCTAGAAAACTAAGGTTAAAAAACCATCTTCTAGGTCTAATTGTAAATTGGAGAAGTTGTAATTAGAATTTAAATCATATCTTATTGCTATCAATCATTTCAAATTATAATTTTGTGAATATTATAAACATTTATGAGATGGAAAGAATTGTAAAGTGTTGTCACAATTGTTGGGAGAGAATTGTAGTCAAAGTTACTAATTTTGCAGTTGATGGCTTTAGTGTTTATATAGTCGACAAGGTGTTGGAAGATTGATTTTGAGGTTAAAAACTAAACCTAGGGTGTCTTAGGTGAAGTGCCAAATAATAAGAGTTGAAAAATCGTGTGTAAGAGCAAAAGTGGCGGATCACATTCTTGACCACTTAACTAAGATGGAAAACTAGATTTTATTTGTAATGACCATGTTGGCCCCAAGGGAAAAGTGGTTGATTGAAACCACAAAAATAGTCAATCACTTTGCTTTATAGGGGATTTGGTTAAGCTAATTTCACTTGTGCTTGACCAATTTCAATTTTATTGAAGAATTTTGAATTAAGAAACGATCTTTAGTAAATCAAGGTGATGATAGAATATTTTGTGAATCATGATGGAATTATCTTTTAATTGGGAATTTTTCCAATTTGATGAGCTAATTCAAGGTACATGAGTTACTATTGTTTGTTGGTTGTGTGTAGGACTACATAATTAACCTAATAACCATTTAGCCTTTAAAAAGTTGTTTTTGTACTTCTATAAAGACTAGGAACCAACCTAGATAAGCAGGCCATAAATTGGATGTTTGTGGCCTGTTGAGGATTTCACATATTTTATGAAGTGTTTAGTAGTTTAAGCATTGAGGCCACCATGTATATAGATAAGCGAGTTGTCAATATGGTAGAATTATTGAAGAAAAGCTACAAGAAGTAACACCGGTGGTATGGGACATTACTACATAAGGTCGTTCATTGAATTGAACAAATTTTGAAACAAACCAAATTGAATTACAAGATATATTATTTTTATGTTTTGATTCGGTTTAGAGAAGGTCTAAATGGTTGTGATTCAATTTAGGGTCAAATTAAATCTTGTGGTGGAAAAGAAAAAAGAAACCTAATTCTAATCTTAACACATCGACTATTGGTCTCTTAGTGCTTAATGCCTCCACCCTTCCTTTATTCCACTATTATAGTTACCGACCGACCTTTATGTCAAAGTAAACATTTACTCTCTCAATTCACACCTTCACTGAGTCTACTCTTGTCTATCATCTCTCTTTTAGTTCTCTACGCTCTCGGAGTCCTAATTTCATCTCTCCCCAATCTCTAGGCTAGCAAACCTCAACATTTTGTAAGTAGATAGTTGTTTTCTCCTCTTAATTTACTTATTATCATATGTAAATGATTTGACATCAAATTTGTAGGATAAGTTTTAGTAGCATGTTAAGCTTGTATAAGGGAAACAAAAATTTTCATAATTCTTTTGTTTTTGATAATGTGTAAATGCAATTATATTCCACTCGTTAGATTTTTTTTTTAATTAAAACATTGCGGCAAATTTTCAAAGTAAAAGTTATTGAAATAGATGTGTGTTGTAAATAATAAAATGAGATCAAAACAACTAAGTGTTTTTTAAAGTGGTATGAACTAAATCGAACTAAGTCAATCCAACTTTCAAGTGGTTCAATTTGACAATCAACTAGGCATGTGGTTACTCTTTGCTATCACTCATGCATTAGCATATTTATTCATTATATCAATGTGGTATGGCATAGTTGTGCATTTTATGTAGTTTTTCACTACCGAGATTTGCAATTTACCTAGGTTTAAAATATTTAATTTTAGGTACATGTAATTTAAAAAAAAAGGACTCTTATGACAATTTTGGACATGACCTTTTTGTGTGTGAGTGGAAATGATACTAGTGCACCATATTACTTTGAGACATGGAAGAATTTAGCTTAGGTTTATGTAATTATAAAATCTTTAGTCAAATTATATTTTGTAGATTGTTTTGGTGGTTTAAAACTTTATGCTTTTTCTTTAATTTCATGGTGTAATGTGATTTCTAAATTCTAGGGTGGATGATTACCTTTTAGAGTTTTGAAAAGAGACTTAAAGGATAGATATGTATATATGTGTATTTATATATGCATACACACATATATATAACAATAGGTATTGATTTTAATAGTCTTAAAAATGTATCGCTATAATTTATCCTTCTTATATAACTTATTTATATCTTTTTAAACAATTTACCAATTTGTTAGGAGCATATAGATAACTTTTATCTTAGTTATATTCATGAAGAAAGAAAGACAAAAGAAATAATAATAGTGATTGTGATCATATAAGATATTATGGAGAAACACATGCATGATACGTGCATAAAATAAATAAATAAGATATGGTTCATTGAGGTTAACAATGAAATAATTTTATGTGACTTGGTTATAATAATAATAATAATAAAAAAATTTAGAAAATGCATTAAATTATTGCAGCCCGCTTGTTTTCCTCTACGTTTCTTAATTGTTCAAATGCTATGAGTGATCCTTAAACAGTACAAAGTGGAATGTACAAGTAAAATAGGCGGAGAGTTGGATTATTAGTTATCTTGAGTCCTAACATAATTATTGAAAAAGCAAAGTATTTGAGATGTAAGACTCGAAAAATGCTCCATGCACTTTAGTATTATGGAAAGATGTATTAGATAAATTATTTAAGGTCTGCAATTTGTAAATAAAGTTCATAACACCAGTCTACTAGTTACTAATTAGGTAACTATTTTGGAATCATTCTATTTGAAGTCATTTACATTCTCAGTGAGTTAAATAAATTAGGGTAAATGTAATATTTAGTATTTGAACTTTATTTATTTATGTAATTAATTACCTAAACTTTAAAAGTATTAATTTATTATTTATAAACTTTTTGATATCATTTATTATATCTATATTAGGTAATTGATTGTGAAAATAAACAAAATTTAGGTAGTTAATTGTAAAAAATGATAAAATCTAGGTAGTTTATTATAACAATAGGTAAATTTCAAGTAATATATCGACACGTTGAAACTTTGGGTAGTTAGTACGAGTAAAACTATTGTAGATGCATGGATCCAATGATGTTGTCATGTGCATGTGGCATGGTCTCATGCTTCAAATATCAAAAAAGCGGTATAAAGATGGCATCTAGTGTGATAACTTGAAAAGTAGTAGCTGAATGAAGAAATAGACAATCTCGATAGGCATGAATGCGCAAGGGTCAGGCGACAATGATCCAAATTACATAATAACTGATTATCCATCTCATCCCCATCATATTAGAATATTATGATCGATTTAATTTTTTTATATTACATTTTTGGTCATTATAATGAAAGAAGACTAAAATGAAATTGCAATCCCTTTAATTCATTATAAGGGATATTTTTGAAATCAAAGTCACCTTATATAAAGATAACAATTATTCTAGTTAAGGAAATAAATAATTTTTTTTATCTATTTCATATTATATAAAATATATATTTTTTAAATAATAACTTTTTATAAACCAAATAAGAGAATAGTTATTTTATAGTAATAAAGATCAAATATTTTATTTTAATAAACCAAATATAACGTTAATATACATAAAAGGTTCGTCTAAAATTGACGAATGCCGTTACAAGAAGAAAAAAGAGGCATCCCTATCTTACAAACTATTTTATAATTGATAAAAATACATTTGTTTTCTGTATAAGATGGAAGTAATGACCAGGATCATCTGAAATCGTTTTAAGATTTAAATAAAAGCTTGAAAAGCACAAATTTCAACTTCAACATGACTAGAAATGGAATCAAGCAAAAAGCCAAATCTCTTGCCTTTTTTCAGCGACAGCATTCATGTATTTGATTCCTCTTTTACCAGGCGTGTAAGCGACTTTCGAAAAGGGGCTACACTCTAGAGAGAGAAACCCCCTTCTCTTTCTTGAAATTGCTTTGACTATTGCAGATCCACAAAATATAATAAAATAAGAGTAAAATTATACTTATTAAATAATATCATAAAATAACATATTACTTTATTTGATTATATTTAAGTAATATTAATAATTACTAATAAATTAAGAATACATCTAAAATTATAATAAACTCTTATTTTGATCATGGTTTAATTGTAGACTCTCCTATTGTTAAAATATGAAATTATAGGATAAAAAGCTACGGAATAGCTATCATTTAATCATGAGAAGAGATTGTGATTTTTTATTTGATATAAATAAGATTTTTATAAGGGAAAAAATAAACTATTTTATTTGGACTTATGAAATTAACCAAAACATGGTGGTTGGAAATCGAGATACTAATGGTAAATTTGAAACACTTTAATGTCCACTTTATTCTAATATTATTAAGAATACCGATGGATAGTTTAATGTCCATTTTTATTCTAATATTATCTTTTCATGCCATCTGGATCTAGTTCAGAGTTTTAGTTTACAACAAGAACCCTCCCTCAGCACGCCATGTACGTATTTAGAACGTGATCTAATTCCAATTAGTAACATGTACGTAAATATTCAGCGAGAGAAGCTGGCACCACTTTTACTATTACTATTACTCAGGAAATCTTACGGAGGTTTCTTTAATTTCAAGCTAAGCCATCCCTCCAAATGGGTAGTTTTATATAATATAATATTAAAAAGATTCCTGTCCATATTTTTGGTGGGATTAATACAACATTTAATTTCATAATTAATTTATATATTAATAATAAAAATTTAATATACTTGAAGACTTGATCAATCTTATTAAAATTTCAAACTACACCATAGAAAATCATATATAATAATAATAATAATAAAAGCCACAAAAGCTAGACCTATTTATTAAACTAAATCCAACCAAACTAAACAATAAAATACATTTTTTTATATTTTAATTCAATTTTAGGTTTGCTTTAGAGATGATTTAAATGGTTTGCAGTTCAGTTTAATAGATTAAATCAAATCGAATTGCTTTTTATTAAAAAGTATAATTTATAATTTTTTTTAATTTTAAACTTTATTAAAATATTTGTTTATCTTTTTTTTCTTTTATTAACTCTTATTATACTTTTAATATTTATAATCATATTTATTTTTATTTCTTAAATAGATAAATATATTTTTACTATTACTTAAAATATAATATTATCATAATAAAATATTACATAATTTATACTTTTACATAATATCTTTTAATAAAGATTTGATTCGAATCATTTTAAAAATACGAACGAAAACCCAGCACTGAGGCATAAAATCATATATTCATATCAAAACTACAAATGAAAAAAAAATACAAATATTCTCTATATAAAATAAAACACACAACTTTCGTTTTCTCAGTTGATCTTCGACTCAGCCACGCTCGGCCCACATCTCTTTCTCTCTTTCTATATCCTTCTCTCTCTCTCTCTCTCTCTTAAACGATCCAAGCGGTTTTGTTTTCCGCTTCAATCAGGTAACGCCCTCATTATTACTATACCGTTACTTTATAATTAGGGTTCGCATGGTCACATTGATCCCTTATCATTTTCATGAGATTGGATTTGTATGGAAATTTGCCTGTCTACTGCAGGTTTAGCCGTTTGTAAGGCTTTTGTATATATTCATTTTAAGCTAATTTGTATATATATATATATATATATATATATATATAAAATTTGATTTCTTGGAGGGTTGCTTCAGTTATACGAGCTTGTTATGTGTTTCGGTTAGACTTTTAGGGTTGGCTCTAAATATTTTAAATGATCACATATGATTGACTATGTGGATAATTAGAGAAAGCCGATTAATGGCAGCTATTGTTTTGCCCGATATTGGTGGGTTTGACTTGTGGCAGTGTTGGTGGGGACTCAAAATATGCTTATTGAATATGATGGGGTGGTTGAATTCATACATGGGAATCCGTACTGTTGGACTCATGATCATTATAAATTGAGGGGCTGCATGGACCTGGTTCAGATATATTGCGTCCATTTTATATGGATTTGGTGAAGGAGAAGTTGATAATGTTGCATTTCGGACTTCAATTAAGAGGCTCTGGTATGAAAGAGGTTATTGTTGAGCTTGAATTACAATTTCTTCTGTCAGGATGCTTTTGCAGTATTCTAGTGTAACAGTGCTTAGGAAGTTGAATAAAGCAGTGCGAGGAAGATGTTTTGTGCCATGATTTGTTTGGATACCCAAATAGCTTAATACATCAGAGTTTTTTGGTGTTTTTGGTATCCTTAGGATTGTTACCTCTTCGTCATTGCACCTTATAATAACTTCTTTATAACAATCAAAATGCATAAATAATTTCTGGTTTGCATTGTAGCCAATCGACATTCATTTTTACACATCTCACTGCAGGTTATGCACAAATTCAGCTGTATCATAATCAGAAGGAAAAGGCAGCATTAGTACCCTCTTCTGGGAAAGCCACCAGATAGCTTATGTAGCAAAAGGAGTTACAAAGTTGTACCGACAATTAGCACGTATATTTCTGGTTTAGAATCTTAAAAAATGTCCACTGGATCTGGTAGAAGGGTTTCACGGGAAGACATACAATTGGTGAGCATGGTTGATCTCAGCTGCTTGATTGTGATAATTATCTATTTAAAAGCTACTCATTGGATGGAAAGAACAAAAGATTCTCTATAAAGAGGTTTCTTTTCTTGTCAAAGTTCCTAATTGGAGTGATTCCAATGTAACTTTCATTACTGGTATCATGCAGGTGCAAAATCTCATTGAACGTTGCCTTCAACTATACATGAATCAGAAAGAAGTCGTGGACACTTTACTTGTACAGGCTAAGATAGAGCCTGGTTTCACAGAGCTCGGTATTTCCTTCATTCTTCTTCTTCTTCTTTTTTTTCCCTCCCTCCTGGATAACATGCTTGTTGAATCTCGATTTTGGAGAGTTGAGGTTGTAATGAAGTGAATCCGGTTTATCAAACTACGTGTGAAATCATATTTAGATCTTCTCAACTTTTGCTTAAGAACCTGAACACACAAACATACATTGTATGTTCACCCGTATCTAGAGAAGGAGAATCGATTAACAAGAGTAATATTATCAGCCAAACAAGTAGGGCCTTGTGATCATTTAGTTTTTGGCTTTTCTCCACCACCCCCACAACCCCCCCCCTCCTTTTTTAATTGGGCCATGTAAATCTTTCTTGGGTCAATTATCCTCAAAAAGAAAAAAATTCTTTCTTGGGTCACCTTGTGTAGTTTTAGCACCCAGGGAGCAGTTACATGTCAAGGAAATTAGATCGCAGATGCTTATCATTAATAGAATGAAAATTTGAAGGGTTTGGGAATGGTATTGCAAAAGTCACATTGGACTGGATAACAGATACAACAAGTTTCGCAATCTACTTTATTTATTATCTGTATTGGTGTGTGTACCTATGCTGTGTTATGTATGTGTATACAGTAGTGTGTAGCGTGTCTAGTGCTGATATGTATGTGTTGTAATGTGTTTGTGTATTTAATTGGTTATGTAGTTGTGATTTAAATATGATCACAGTTATTTGTGTGGTAATTTGAGTATGTAGCTCGTGTAATAAGGGAAGAAATATTAGTTATTGTAGAAAATAATTGCTGCTTCTTGTTCTTTTTATTTTTATTTTTATTTTATTTTTGAGTGTAAATAAGTTTGCTTCTTGTACTGGTGTTATAATTCAATGAGAAAAAGGTAGTCCCATTTGCAGAAATTAAATGTCATATGAGATCATTGGGTTCTCTTTAATGAAACCAAACTTATATTTGCTCAAAATAGTCAAGCACGGTTGGAAAAGCATTAAACACCTTAGAATCTGATTATAGTGTTACTAGGCCTGCAACTAGAAGCTATTCAAGTTCCTGTAACACACATACAATAAATATACACTATAGGAGCACACAAGAAACATAAATGACATGTGACAGCACTATCTAAAGATCTGCATTAATTTGTGCTGCTCCTAATAGATATGTGGTGCTCATAACAGGATTAAAAGCAGCTCTTGACTTTGGCGCATAACATTACTCCTTTACTCCAAAACATGGCTGATTTTAAAGTGGTTGAGTGTATAATTTTTTTTTTTTTAATATAATCAGCATATTTCCATGATGCATCTGTTGGTGATAAGCCATCCTAAGGGATTGGGCATATTGTGAAAAGTCCTAATTTGAGAATTTTGGAACAGACTTCCTACTTGATGAATTTCGTCTTGATGCCTTATGTGCACTTTCCTTCTTTGATTATTGCTGCCTTGACCCACTTCATTCCCAAGCATGGTATGCTGATTGGCTGTGATGCACAGATATAGAAGCTTCTATACTGACACAGGACATGAAAATATTAATAAAATAGACATGGCACGTCATCAGCATGGGGTGAAAAATAAAAAATATATATTTATATATCTTACTCTATTCAATTGAAATATTTTGAAACTAACTATGAATATAAAGGTCAAAGACAAATAATGTCTATTCTTTAGTACTTAAAAAACAAAAGTACACATCATAAACATTAATTGCAACAATTGTGGGTTCAATATCAACACACAAGCTTCCTACAATCTATGGAATACACACAAAACACAATCCGAGTAGAGGAATAATTGGTTGAGCTTCCGATTGAATCTTCTACTAGGCCAACAGACCTCGGATCACTTGCAGATGTGTTTCTCTCTTCTTTCTGGGCCTTTTGTTTGTAACCAATTCTCTAACTAACTTCTTTCCCCCCTTCACTCCCTATTTATATAGTGGGCTAAGTAATTACTGAAATACCCTTCCCAAAAAAATTACAACCAAACCATACACCCCCTCACATCCCACTAGACCTACTACATGTACAACATATACACTACACAAAAGCGCATACAATACCACACATACCAGTACACCCATACACACATGCTACTGCACCTGTACTGCACAGCAAATACAACACACACGCCACCAGTTACTGCAACGCAGATACAACACGCACACCACTAGCTACTACAACACATATCACAAACCAACATGCAACACACACCTATTAAATAGGAAAAAGAAAAAAACATAGCATCTTCAATAAGGTAAATGCTTTTCATAAACCTGAAGTAAAGGCTTACGAAGGCGTTGTCTTGTTACAATATTCCCCTCTTGAAGATTGTCCTTGTCCTCAAGGACAAATTTGGGATATTAGAGTTGGAATTCCTCAACATTTATCCAAGAATCACCTTCCATTGAACATCCAACCCATCGAACAAGAACATGGGGAATTTCATAGTCACCTCGTACTACAAATCGATGACCCAAGATCTTTGAAGGATAACACACATCCGAAATTCTTTCATGAGCCAAGTCACCTGGTAGATCATGTGAGGTGGGAAAAGAACCATGAGCCTTTTTAAGGAGAGAAATGAAACACAGGATGTAAATGACACCTACTAGGTAATTTCAATTTATTAGCCACAGCACCAATACGAGCCTCAATTTGATAAGGACCATAATATATTGGCTTCAATTTAGTATTAGACCAAATCCCCAATTTAGCATTCACTGTAGGTCAAAGTCTTAAGAAAACCCAATCACCCATGGCATACTCTGTCTCTTCGATGCTTATTGGATTAAGAAGAATATCTAAGTTGAGCCTTCTCTAATTGGCATGTAATTTTAATAAAATTTCATCTTGGGATCTCAAGCAATGCGCATGCAACCTCATTAGGCAAATAAATGGGCAAAGAAGGTGGAAGGCACCCATATACAATGTCAAATAGAGTCATTCCAACTAAAGAACGATAGATGTATTTTAAGAAAACTCCGCCCAAGCTAATCACTTAGCCTAAGTATTTTGGGCATTCAAATGCAAAACAATGGAGGTAACACTCCAAAGTCCTATTCAAAATTTCAGTTTGGCTATTTGTCTCAAGATGATAAGCTGTATTGAAATTCAAATTAGTTCCTTGGAGAATAAATAATGCCCGCTAGAAATTGCTTACAAAAAGAGGGTCCCGATCACTTACAATAGTGCGGGGAAGACTGAAATTGTACTACCTCATTCATGAATAACCAAGGAACAAATTTTGCAGTATATGGGTATTAAAGGAGAAGAAAATGAGCATATTTGGAGAATCAATCAACAACCACAAGAATAACCTCATAAGCTTCAGATTTGGGCAACCTAGTCAAGAAATCCATTGAGATATCCTCCCACACCCCGTTTGGAATAGGTAATGGGCTAAGAAGATCGATTGGAGAAAGATTTTGCAACTTATTACGCTGGGATACAGCACAAGAAGACATAAAATTGGAGACATCTCTTTTCATGCCAAACCAAAATAGATTAGAGGCCAATCTTCTCTAAGTTTGAACATGACCGGCATGATCTCCAATGGGAGAAGAATGAAATTCATGTAGAAATAGGTGTACCCATTTAGATTGAGCAGCAATGACCAACCTATCATGATAAAATAAGGATTCATGAAGCAAATGAAAACCATGGCTAGTGTCCTTCCCTTCCTGTAAGGGCTAAAGCTTATTAGCCAACAACTCATCAGCTGCAACATCTTTCTTGATTTCATTCAAATCTGTCCAAATAGGGCTCGAAATACCTACCAAAGTGAACTCCTCAAACTCCCTAGAAAGTGCATCAGCTGTATTGTTGGAGGTGCCAGCTTTCTATTGTATATCAAAGTCATATCCTAATAATTTAGCAAGCCAATGTTGTTGTGTGGGAGTAGTGATATGTTGGCTAATAAGATAATGAAGGCTTTTTTAATTAGTCACAAAAATAAACTTGCATCCCAAAAAATAAGGATGCCAATGGCTTATAGCAAGTACAAGCGCCATCAACTCCTTCTCATAAGTGGATTTGCCGAAAGTCTTATAAGAGAGGGCCTTGATCCAATAAGCAATTGGTTGATAATCTTACTTAAGGATAGCTCCTAAACCAACCCCCGATGGATCACACTCTACTACAAATGGCTTTGAGAAATTCATCCTAGCAAGAACCGGTGCATGGACCAATGCTTGTTGCAAAGCCCTGAAAGCATGAGTAGCTTCATCACTCCAAGAAAAAGAGTTTTTCTTCAAGAGATTAGTAAGTGGGCAAGCAATCTTGCCATGGTCTTTGATGAATTTAAGATAATAGTCGGCCCCAAAAATCCTCATAAGCCCTTTAAAGTTTTAGGAAAAGGCCAATCCAACATGGCTTGAACTTTAGAGGGATCCATACTCACTCCACTAGTTGAAACAATATGGCCAAGATATTCCAAAGAAGTCCTTCCAAATAGCAAAGAATCAATGAGAAAGCAACTATTCCAACACCATCCTCAAATGAAGCATATGATCTTCCAAAGATGGATTGTAAAACAATATATCATAAAAAAATATAAGAACAAACTGTTGCAAGTATGGTCGAAAGAGATCATTTATAACTGATTGGAAGAAGGTAGCTGGAGCATTAGTCAAAACCAAAATGCATAACTATAAATTCATAATATCCTTGGTGTGTTTGGAATGTCTTTTTTGGTATGTCATCTTGAGAAACCCGAATTTGATGGTATTCCGAACGTAAATCAGTTTTGGAAAACATAGACGCACCATGGAGTTCATCAAGTGACTTGTCAATAACTGGAATAGGAAATTTATCGGGAACCGTTGTATCATTCAAGGCCTGATAATCCACACAAAAATGCCAAGAATCATCCTTTTACTTCACCAAAATAACTGGACTAGAAAATGGGCTAGAGCTGGGGTTTGTTATTCCTGCTTGCAACATATCCTTCACAAGTTTCTCAATTTCATTTTTAATTTGTGCATATCGATATGGCCTAACAATAATTGGGCCAACACCCTCTTTCAATACAATTTTGTGATCATGCACTTCGGACGGGGGGTAACCCTTTAATTTCCTCAAACACATCAGCAAATTCAAGCAACAAAGCAGCTACTTCAGTAGGTACTTCTTCATTCTCAACCAACCCACACAACATTTCCTCATCCCAAATTATACTACAATAGTCATATACACATAATCGTTGCAACGATTTAAAGGAAATACCAGATTTTTTGTAAAGAGGGATCCCTTTTTGGAATAAATTCCCTTTCTCCTTGTAAAGGAATCTTCATTGTCATAGAGGCTCAATCCACTTTCAATTCTCCCAATATTAGCAACCAAGCAATTCCCAATATAACATCGCCCCCTTGCAAACTCAACACATTACAGTCTACACAAATTTCATAACCATTCACCAAAATTTTCACATTCCTACAAATACCATTTGAACAAATTCTTTGCCTATCACCCAGCTTTACACAAAAAGGAGTAGCATTTTCTTCTACAATATTCAATTTCGAAACTAATGAATTAGAAATAAAGTTGTGGCTTACGTGACTATGATTCAACACAGAAATAGAATGTCCACTAGTGTTACCTTGGAATTTGAAAATATTTGGTCCATTCAAGCCATACAAAGCTAACTCCGAGAGCTCCACATGATGTATTCCAGCTATATGGTCAACAATTTTTCCCTGCTGTGGACCCTACTGATCAATATCAGCCCAGGTTTCACCATTAACATTGATATCATCCTCCTATAATCTCTTATTTCTCTTATCCAAATACTCATGTTAAATCATTGGTTTAGGATCTTGACCAACACTCCTCACTTCATTATTTCCTCCAATGCTTGAAGTATTGGTATGCTCTGGATGTGATGATGTCGTGCGATTACTTCTGCTGGAGCAGAGCTCACTGATTGAGCTACCACATTAGTGGACGTTCTCTTAGGAATTCCACTCCTAGGGTGAAAAGAAGCCTATGGAGTGGTATTAGCAGGAGGTCTAATAAAAATGGTCCAAATAGGAGGTGGTGTGGAGAAGAACTAGCCAGCTCGTGGGTGTTATTCTCAGTCTGAATCCCCTTATTTGCAGTCATGCTATTTGCAAATGTGGATAGGAAAATTCCTTGCTCAACATTGAGGGTCATTTCCACATCTTCTGCCACTGTAATTGGACCTAAAGTCCTAACTCTCAACCAGATATCATCATGTAATCCTCCAAGAAAGTATCCTAATGCTTGTGGCTCTGTCATCTGTGGCACCTGAGAAGCTAAGGCTTTGAACTCCTCCAAATACTGAGCTGTTAAAGCTAGCTGCTTATGAGTCGAGAGGCACTCATATGGATTATTTGAAAATTGATCTTCATATCTAAACATCAATTCTTGTTTAAATGTTTGCCACTCCAAACGTGTAAATCTTCTTTTCAATATTTTATGCCAGTATATTGTCTTCCCTCACATGAACATGCTAGCAACCACAACTGCCACAGTTCAATCATCAATCAGCTAATGTAAGCCATTACACTGGATCTACACCTTCAAAATACAGTAAAGTGATTGAATTAGCTACTTCACCTTTATCGTCATTCACAGCAAACCTATCTGTTGAATTAATCACTTCACCTTTATCATCATTCACAGCAAGCCGATCTAAAAAAACTCGAGCAGAGCCTTGATGTTCCATTCCAGTTTGACGGTCACTCCACTGGTTGTGAAGTATGGTTTCCAAATTAGACATCCGAGTGTTCCATCTTTTGTACTTGTGGATCTTTTTCCAAAGAAAAAATCTGATCTTGCAGCTCAATGATTCCACCGTAATTCCCTTTAATTCCTCGAATCTTTCCACTAATCAACTTCATATCCTTCTCTACTTGTTCGACTCTTGTCTCCATTCCCGTCTTCGTCATTCAACTCTAGCAAATCAAAGCTACTTCTGTGATTAACTGTTAGCTCAAGCTATGTGATAAGTTGCTAGCAATCAAGTATAAAAATCTCTCAAATTCTTCTCTCCTAGGGAAATTCCCACAGATGGCGCCAAATTGCAACAACTGTGAGTTCAATATCAACACACAAGCTTCCTACAATCTATGGAATACACACAAAACACAATCCGAGTAGAGGAATACCTGGTTGAACTTCCGATTGAATCTTCTACCTGGCCAACAGACCTTGGATCACTTGCAGAGATGTTTCTCTCTCCTTTCCAGGCCTTTTGTTTTGTAACCAATTCTCTAAACTCCCTCCTTTCCCCCCTTCACTCCTCATTTATATAGAGGGCTAAGTACTAAAATACTCTTCCCAAAAAAATTACAGCCAAACCATACACTCCCTCACATCTCACTAGGCCTACATGCACAACACATACACTATACAAAAGCACACACGATACCACAGATACACTGCACCCATACATACACACATGCTACTGCACCTGTACTGCCCAGCAAATACAACACACACACCAACAGCTACTGCAACACAGATACAACACACACACCACCAGCTACTACAACACATATCACAGACCAACACAAAACAAACACCTACTAGATAGCAAAAGGAAAAAAACATTGCATCAACACCTTTCATTAACCTTATGTAAAAGCTGATGAAGGTGTGGTCTCATTACATCAACTCTAAGGAATCAGAATCAGCGACTTAGTCCTCCTCAAAGTCATTGACATAAGTATACAATTTGAGCATGACCCATGTTCAAGTTGTTGTTGGTGGCAATGCCACATTAATGAAGTGGAGGATTGCATCAAACCAGGCAACTTATGGAGCTATGATGGAGAGACTAAGATAAAGAATTGAGAGCTTTTTTGTTATTGGAGTAGATTTTTTGTTTACTTGAATATACCAATTATAGGGTTAGGGTTAACTCAATTCTTTCCCTATATTTATTTACCTTTTTTAAAGCATCATTCTGTGGGTGAACTTCTCATGTGTAGATGCATGTTGGATACAAGTCGATTTGGGCAAAGTGTCAGACATTTCATATAGACTCAAATAGAAGTGTCAATGCATCATAGCTGAATGTGCTCATCTTCTTCCACTCATCCTAATTAAAACGGTTTCTTGCATTTGTACATGGTAGAATAAGGCTTGTCTCAATTGAAAAAAGGGTTCTTAGCCCTACAACCACTTAATAGAAGTGTGAGTCATTGTCAAACTGGAATTTTCCAGTTTTGGGTCTCTTATACAACCTCCCTTAGTTGAGGTCATCTTTGCTTGTAGAGGCAAGAAAGAATCACGAGATGAGTCAAATCCCATAGGTGATGTAACCAGACTTTCACAGCAATATATTCCTTAAAGCCACTAATTTGCATCCTGATTTGGCAAAAGGATTACTACCTGTGCAGGTGATGGCTCATGCTCAGTCACTAGATGCCTATTTCCTCCTCTGTTATTGTTGGCTCCATCCATCTCCTGATTCTTCAACCCCTAGCCAGAAGATCCTGGTTAAGGCCAGTTGCTGTTGTCTGGCTTGCAAATTGGCTCAATCTTCTCCGTACATGTCTAAGAAAGCCTCAAGCTGCTGCGGAGTCTTCAAATCCTTCATTTTTGGTGGCTTTAATATCAAAAGTTATGGATCATGTTTGTGATCTTGGTATGGGTTTAGTTAGGGAAATTGATAGAAAATTTCTTCTGATTTATTTCTTTGTTTTTGGTGTTCGGCTCAATTGGAGAGATAAGAGAAGATTTCTAAGAAAGGGTTCAATTTAAGATAGAAACCAAAATCTCTATAATTTTTTTGATTTGGTTCAAAGTACAAGTACATAATATGCCAAAAAAGGGGCATGCACTGCATTCTAACCACAAGCCTATCTGACAAACATACAGTGCACTATGAATATACACTACATAAGCACGAAACAAATGTAAAAGACATGTGATTGCACAATTTAAACACCTGCACTGATTTGTGCCTTTTCATGACTGATTCATGATGCTCATAACATGGTTAAAAGCAGCTCCTAACTTTTGTGCATAGCAGACATTTTTGATACTTCTAATAAACTTGAATGTTCATGTCTATCATATAAGATGTGTTATTGTAGGTGTACTTTCAGAAATGTACTGCCCATAAGATGTAAATACTTTTCATATAAGAGTGAAAGAAAGGAAGTTATGCTATGATATATGTTTTCTTTGATGCTTTGTGTAACTTGAAAAACCTTTTCTTAAGTAATATCATATCTGGCCAGGAAATGTGCATGGATGTTGTGGTTTGTATATCAAAGAGGATTACACTTGATAGAACTCTGATAATGTTTTTAGAGGAAAATCTTGCATGATTTGTAGGTAGAAATAAATAAATTTGGCCTTCCTGTAGCTCTGCGCTGTTAATATGACAGACTGGTATGGCATCTGTAACCAATTTGTTGGAAGATAACATTTGGTTTTCAGACAGGTTTTTTCTTGGGTGCCTAAGCACACAGGCGCTCTAATTGATTGATTGCTTGGTGTTTATATTTACTGTTCCCACTTTAAATTTTCGGAGAGCATGGTGGTCAATTATTCTTTTTGTGGTGGGCAGGGATATCTAATTTTTTTTTTTCCTCCTATTATTTTAGCCTAATAGCAGAGTTGCTTATTTGATATATGGATTGAATTCTAGAGGCAATTCAGAAATTCTGTACTTTTGCTGCAATAGTGTATGACTTGCATAATATAGCTATTGAGAAGGGTGTTTCCCTTGTGAAAGTTGATGGTTTCTGTAGTAAATCTTTTATGATGTTCATGATCTCATTCAGACTTGTAATTTTTCTTCATGGGTATTTCTTTGCTTCACCTCATGTTCTCATGGTATATTTGACCTTTCATTTTCCAGTGTGGAAAAAGCTTGAAGAGGAAAACCAGGAGTTTTTTAAGGCATATTACATGAGGTTAATGGTAAAGCAGCAAATAATTGAATTCAACAAGTTGCTTGAGCAACAGGTGCGCTTGATGCAACAGATGCCTCCAACAGGAGTCCCTTTACCTGCTTCCAATGGTACTCGTATGCCGTCATGTAAGATTTCATCTTATTGCAGAGTTCATTGAATCTTTTATGTTTCCAAAATATCATTATTTCCCTTATGTTCCGTTGAATACGTGCTTTGTATACTAATTGATGGAGTTGACAAAACATGGGTAGGCTCCACAAATGATTTTGCAAAATACGACTAGCTTCTGCATGGGCATATGTTTTCTCATGGAAGCCGTAGACTTGCTTTCCCTTTACAATTCTCTCAATAGATGAATGGAATTGGTGTTCCAAGCAATTAACCAAAAGCTAAAAACGTCCCTTTTTAGGGAGAATGTTTTGACTATAACTTATTCACAGTACTTATCCAAAAAAAAAGAATTAAGCTTATCCAAGGCACATAATATGATTGAATTAGGTGCATCTGAGAGAATCTTTAGATGTAGCTATGTTCAGGATGGAATTACAAAAAAATCTAGTTGGCAATAATTATATATTCTGGCAATTTAAGTTGGGGAAAGGAAAGTGAAATGAAAAGAATTTTAGAAATTTTAATCTTCCATTCTCATCTGGTTGGAGAAGTTGTAACATGGGATTTTGGAAGTGAATGTTGGGGAAGGTCCCAAATTTCTTGAACCTAAGTGGTATATGCCATCAAGTCCTAAACATTTTGCAATATTTAATTGAGTTCTAAATGTTTTTAAGAAACTTGCAATTAAGCTCGATTAGCACTCCTAATGCACCACATTGTGCCATGCATCATGTGCTGAGAAAGTTGCATGTGACAAAATGGTCTGCATTCAATTTTTAAGAAAGATTTTAAGACTTAAGTCTCCATTTGTTTTACAAAAAATAATTTTGGGAAAGCACTTTTTTTCCTATAATCATTTGTTTGTCAGACTGGGGGAAAAAAAAAAACCTTTTAAGTAGAAAACATTTTTGCTTATAAGGGAAAGCTTAGGGGGTTGTGGGTAGAATGGATTCATGCTGTTTTTCTTGAAGGAAATAGCATTTGCAAATTTAAGTGCCCCTCCATTTATTGGTGGAGTTGGCAAAAACTCAAACTTTGGCCCTTGGTGCCATTGGTTTTGTTGTAAGGTTGTGGATGAATCTGCATCTCCTCGTGGTCCAAATTCTCACTTCCTATGAGGCCCCCTTTGTCTACACTTCAATGCTAGAGAGATAGCAAGCTCCAGTTTTAGCAGCCAGCCCACTCCTTTACATGTCTATACATGCAAGAACAAGAGGGGCCAAAGTTACACTTAAGTTTTGTCTTTATGATTTAGTGTTGTTATGTATGTTGTATGTGAGTTTATGTGTGTGTTATGGGATGTATGGGCTTGTGTGTTTGGGTAGTTAGTGGGGTGTTTGAGGTGGTCTGTTGTGAGTGTTTGTAGGGTGTGGTTAATAACAGAAAAGAGAGAAAATAGGATGGTGGATAGTGTGAGTTACTTAAATCATAATGAAGGAATGGAAGGATAAGCCTATTTTTCATCTCAGAAACTCAACTTGTTTGAGATCTTTGGTTCTCTCTAATGAGCCCAAAACACATTTACCATAAGGAAACAAAGGAAATCATGCAATAAATTAATTGAATCTGATATAGTAGTTAATAAATGAATAACTCGATCCTCTAGTCAATCTGGTAACATCCAGGTTTTCCTTGAAGACTGGATTGTGTCTGTTGATAGAGAATGATGCTTGGGTGTTCCCCTTGGGATCTTCATCTTTATGTCCCAGCCTCTCCTTTTCTGATAAATTATATTGGGCTTCCTCTACCTTTGATGATTTCTCAATCAAGAGTGCATATGATGCTTTGAGAGTGCAAGGGAGGTGAGTGGATTGGTTTAAGCTTGTCTGGTGCAACTTGTCCATGCCTAGACATTGTTTTATCTTATGGTTGGCTTGGAATAGGAAGTTTTACACCCTTGAGAAGCTTTGTCTATAGGGGTGTCACTATTCATTCTTTTGGTTATTTATGTAACACGGGTGTAGAAGATCAGAGCATCTCTTCTTTGACTGCTCTCTCCTTGCAAACCTAGCTGCATGTTATTTTGCTGTGGGCTGCTGAATTTCCTTTTGTCTTGGCAAGGAGCCACAGCTGGCTTGTTGACTTCATTAAGATCCAGAGCTTTCACTTTGTGTAGAGTTGCTTTTGTGGCTGCCATGTATAGTATTGCACTTGGAGAGTGAAAAATACAATTCTCTTGGGGAAGGCTCTCCCCTCTCCTTTATTTTTGGCTAAGACAAACTCCAAGCTACACCAATTTACTTGTATTTTGTTGAGTGTTTCACTCTAGTTTCTTTCTTCGTAACCTTCCACAAATTTCTGTTACTTTTGTGTTCCTCATTAGCCCATGTTGAGCAGTTGTAATAATTCCTCTTTATGAAATGAAAAGAAATTATTGATTCACTGAAAAGAATTATAAAAAGAAAGTGGGGAGACAGCTATCTAGGGATTGCTTTTTGCAAGAGTTGGATGGAGCGCCTCTTCAGGTGGTTATTTCCCTGAGTTGAAATGGCAAATTAGTAGCCCGTATGTTGACTTACGCTAGTATACTTATTCTTGTCTGCAGGCTAGACAAAGTATTGCTCCTTGATTTTCGAGTTTTTATGTTCTATTTCCTTCAATATTATATGTAGATCTCTACACAAAGCTTTGGCAGAATTTGTACTTGATGAATGGACAGAGATAATTGATATTAGCTTTCTCCTTCATTTCTTTTGGCTCGAACCTTGGATGCTGAACATTTATGATGAATTTTTTATCTTTCTACTAGAACTGGTATTCTTTTTTTCAGTTCTTTTTGGACATGTTTAATTTCAAATACCCTTTTTCTTAGCAATTTAGTCTATTTAACAGTACACCAGAACTCAGTATGCTATGCCACTGAGCATACCGGAGGAGCAATAAAGCCAGAGAACATCCAGCACCACTTGGAATCCACTTTACCTAATGTGTTTACAAATGGTGGTTCATCACTGCATTCAACTTTACATGCTGCAGTTGAAATGTCTGCTCGTGCCAATAGGATCGATGCTCCATCAAATTTGATTAATCAAAGCTCAAACATGGGTCTAATGCAAGGAATAAACAGGGGAATAAATGGGGGAATAATCAAGACTGAAGCTGGTTTTTCAGGAGGTTCTCCTTATTTGTTTGGTGCTGACAATAATGTCCTTGGTTCCCGTCCAGCAGTTGCAGATGCACCTATTGCCTCCTTCAGTAGCGTAGAATCAAATGCCCAGCCCTTGAACGAGTCCCTTCTTGATCCAGATGCTTCATTTGGATTGCTGGGTCAAATTCCTAGAATTTTCAGTCTTTCAGATCTGACGGCAGACTTCTCTCAAAGTTCTGGTTTGTACATCTCTTTATGTTTATTTGCTTAGGTTCATTTTTTTTTGTTTGTTCGACCACCATTTCTTTTATTTGCCTTGGGTTTAATCACATGTATCGTATCACCTAGAAAATGCATTCTTCTTTCATGCCATGTGTACTTGACTCTTTTATTTTTTTAGTGTGAGTACATAGATTTTACTTTAACATTTGATGATACTTTTGATATTCAACAGTTTAATTATACTGGGATCTGGTCCTGTTGATTTTCTGAGTTCTGGTTACTTTATTGAGTTAGACATTGCATTCTGAGGCATTATTTTACATTCAATAACTGTGTTTACATTGTCTTTGCATGATGCCAGATATACTGGAGAGCTATCCAAGGTCACCTTTTTTAGTGACAGATAATGACAGCTTTCTAGATTCTCGTGAAAAAGGAGAACAAGGTGAGAACTGCCATAAGTATCATATTGTATGTTGCAAAATAGGCTATTAAACCTTCTTTGTTGGCCAATCAGGTGATGGTAGGAGATTGGACCCTGTATCTGAAGGCTTAGGTTATGATGACTTTGTCAGTGAATAAGATTTGGTGAGCTATTTCTTCTGTCTTATCTGTTGGGATTGCAAGTGTTTTATTGCTTTTTCCAAAATTCATTTGAAGAAGCTGAGCTTATATGTGGATTTTATATCCCATAAAAATTTGTGAACTCTTTAAGATGAGCACCATCACCATTTGAGTTTCAGTTTGTCAAAACTACTAGATATGATAGGGTGTAATGCAATTTTTGGTGCAAGGAGACAAGTTTGTCACTCTTCGTTTTATGTTGTTAAAAGCCAAAGCGGTCAATGCATTCTCTTGAATGGAATTGAAACAGGATTTATGCCAGGTGAGAAATAGAGCAATACCTACTGACATGTTAGATGTATTTGAACCCAAACTTAGTCTGGAGTCACTGTTAAACAACCCATAGCCATGTGGATGGAGCTTATATGCTATTATCTTAAATCCTACATTTTCTCCACTAGACATTATTGTTGGCATATCAGATGGGTTTCAAGATGTATTTGACAAAAGCGTGGCAGATATCATTGGGTTCAATCTTGAGTGGTCTAATGGCTGTAATTATGCTTCCAGCTCCCCATTTCTAATAGTTTAAATTTCTCTGTGCATGGAAGACTTCATATTCAATACGAAACCAAAGTGTGTAGCTTTTTCTGCACCGTGCTTTAGAGAGCAAAAGTGAATCAATGTTTAGGAGATTAATTGTTACTGTTAGGTTTTTCTTCACGGACAAACATGATATGCTGAACAAATTTTCTGTTATCTAAGTGGTGGTCTCACTGCAGCTCCTTGTGGCCTTTAATACCCATGTTTGGGTCTTGCTGAAGTGAGCTAATTCTGTGTTGTTATCGAGATATTGAGAATCCTGGACAATAGTTAGGTTGGGTTATCAAAGATGCTATTTCAGATAGTTAATTATATTGATGTGGTGTAAACACGGGTTAAAACTAAATTAGATATGTTTATTATATATAAACCTAACATTAACCTGCATGCGACCTGTGAGCCTGATGGTAGCTCGAATTTATACTCTTGAAAGTGAAAAATCAACTCTAGACATGCTGCACCAGTGTATCTGACTCTTGATAATTTATAAAACTACAATTTTACTTGAGCGTAAATTCAGTAATTTATGATGTTTTATATACGTTATTTGTACCAGTGACTTGTGTTGCTTTGCAGGTGCAGGTGTGTCTTGGACTCGAGGAAGCAAAGGTGTACAGTGTGTATATAATTAGCATCAAGAAATCTTGGTCTGTAGAAGTTCGCTGACATATTGGCATAACGATAAGGACAGGATGTGTGCTTGGAAAGAGTAATTGAATAACATGGTAACATCATGAAATTGGATAATGTAGGTGGGCAAGCCCATGAAAATAGTCCTCGGCTTGTCCTGGAAATTTTAGGTGGTGTTTGGTGTGTTTTGATTATTTGTGTCAGGTGGAACTCAGTAGTTTTTTTTGGGGGGGGGGGAGTGGAATGGTTTTGTTCTTCTCTGCTATTTTACTTTGGGATGTTTGTTTCTGGATATGTGTGGTTGATCTGTTAGTATTTCAATCGAGTTACTTAATCTGTATATATAATTTATATTCTAATGTCAAAATTCATTGGAGTCTTTGACCTCCATATCATGGAGAAAAGAAATCTGCTCTCTAAGCAACACTTAATGAATAATTCATGCTTTGCTGTATTTAATAAAGAGACGATGTATTTCCAAAGCACTGATTACATGTAATATCATGGTTTTTCATTAGTTATATGAACTTTTAACAGGAATAGTAATTGCTCTTTGGTAAGTAGTTTTACCTTGCAACGAGCTCAGTTACACAAGGACAAGAGTACAGGACCAAAAATCTGAAGTCAAAACTGGCCAGCAAATTAATCTTCAGTCGCTTAAAATTGTCTTTAGAGGGGAAGTGCTCCAACATTTGTCCATGTAAGAAAGCAGCCGTGCTTGTTTTCCTCCAGTCCAGGGCCTCCTCCTGCAAAAGCTGGTGCTTCCTTTTTTTTTTTTTTTTTTTTTTTACATATATATAAACTCAAATAACATAATACCCTACATCTATATAACTGTAAGATGGAAGATGGATCCGATCTCGTTGATGTCGCATTTGGAAGAATATCAGCTAGAGAAATGGTCCAAGGCATCTAACTGGTATATATTGTCTGCGATGCTTTGTTATTGGTCTGTATGTTTGTCTATTTAGTACCTGAGTATTTTACCTTACATATCTCTGGTATCTTTTATCATCTAAACACCCGATTTAAAAACGATGTTAAAACAATGACGAGCATAAAAGCCCTAATGTACGATTGAAATTGATAGTCGTAAGTAAAAATAAATGTGATTTTCAGTTCATCTTGGCAAATTCCCTAAGAAAATAAGTGGAAACTAAATATGAATAGAAAGAAGACTCATTGCCAAAATCATGAGATAAGATGATTACATAAAACCGTTCAGTAAAATAAAGATAAGCAATAAAATCAAATTGCGTAATAATTCTTAGTTGAAAGTATCTTCCATAATTCAGATGAGTACTACCAGGTGTACGTATTTGTAGAAAATACATTGGTATTAAAAAGTAGAAAAATAAAATAAAATAAAAAAGGATCCCATTCAACATGTTTAGGATTACCCGTTCAACAGGCTTCTCATGGGTAATCAATTCAAGGAAAATACTGCTTAGGATTACTTAAAACATCCAAAATATATCGTACACTTCCCCATTCAACATGTCTATAGCTTTAATTCTTTACTGCAAATAACAAATGGACAAAGAAAGCCCTTTTGTAGCATTTGGTTTGAATAATTTTGAGGGGCTGAATAAAATATGATTACCATGCAAAATGGATGTGGTATGAGACAAAAACCTTTGAAGGACAGGACAAGATCTTAAAAATTTTCATATTATTTAACAAGTAGTATAAAAATCTCATTATTTGATTGAAAAAAAATATTCTAATAAAATACTCTCTTATTGTAAAAGTATGTAAGCTAAATATGGCATGAGAGGATTGTATGAACTTTCATTTAGATATGAGCATGTGCAACTTTGCTTGTGTCCCATCATTAATTCATCTCACCAACTCTATAAGCTCACTTAGCACATGGAATGAGTTTTAAGGGTTATTATTGCTAACATAACACAATAATGCAAACATAAATACAATATAGTCAAAAGTATAATTATGGAAAGAAAACACAAAATACAATATAAAGACACAATTTTTACACAAATAAATATGTAATTTAATTATTTCTAATCTCTATTCATATTAATGAATTTTTTATAATAATATGAATTTGATATGAAATAGAGATACCGACACGATTCACTAATACCAATTGTAAATCCTAAGTCTAAGACTTGGCTTAAGACTTAATAAGTCCACAAGTTAGGTTTCTTGTTATAGATTCTTAAACCTAATGGTTTTAACCGAGCCTAACAAATATTAATTAAAAAAGGCCAGCATCATGTATCCATGCGACGTATTGTCAACTGAAAGTGAAGGCTGCAAGTTTGCAGTAATGTTGACGAAATAATAAAAATAATTAAAGAAAAAGTCAAAGGCTGCAAACTTTGTAGTGTAAATGCAAAAAAAGAACAAAAAAAAAAGGGGGGGGAGGGGGGGGGGGGGGGGGGTGGTGGGGTTGTGGTGGGGTGGGGATGGGGTTGGTAGTAGTCAAACGACAATAGTTAATCTGAAACTTCAACTTTCGTATGAGTCTACTATAACAAGAGGAAAATCGCCTTCATGCATTCACCAAAAAAGTTTATGAATTACATTCTCTATTCAGCTCTCTATTTTGCTACACTATTTTTGTCTTTAATATATTTTATTGTTTCCAATAAAACATTATTACGTTCATCCTTAAAATTTGTAAGCAGTTCGGTCTCTTCAATTGTGACTTTTTCCCCAAACTTTTATATCTTTCAAGCACCTCATATTTCATAGCAAAGTTTTTTGGTTATCTGGCTGGTAGGAGAAGATGTTCAGGAAAGGGTAAGGGAAGAAAAACCGTCAATGCAGCCTCAAGTCAACCCATCTATAATGTGGACGAACATTACGATTTTACATTTTTACTGAGGGAAGGGAGCTGGTGGATGTTATGTATGGACTATCCCACATCCAGGTTCATGGATATTCTGCCCAGTTTCGAGCACCCTCCGGCCTCCACCCATGTTCGAACTAAGCTTCGAGTGAGGTATAAGAGGAGGAGCAACAGGGAATACAAAACGGACAAACTTCAACTATCGGCAAGCCATCCTAACTCCTTAAACCTGAACATTTTTATGAAGTTAAAAAAGGCTCGGATGGAAACATGCGAGGATATTTTGCAACAACCCAGTGTAAGATACTTATCGAAAAGTGGCGACGGTTACTCATCTTTCATCTTTCCAAAAGTATATGTGGTCCAAGCACCCCCATTGACTCTGGAAGTGGAAGCGATCACTAAGGCTGGACACGGTTCGATTTACAATTCCATCAATTTTCTTACCTAGGTCAGCTTCTTGTAATCCTTCCAATTTATTTGGATATTTTAAAGAAAAACAGAAGAATTGATTACAGAAATGCTCCTATCCTACGGCGCCAATAAACATACTGATTTTGTTGAATATGAACAAATTTATTCACCCAATGTTGTTCTAAGCAAGTCATGCGTATACCCAATATTCAACTTTACTTAAAAAGGCAAAAGAGAACTTTTTGTTGAGTTTTAATCACTAGGTACGATTTATGAATGCTTCTATCTCGGTGGGGATGAAAATCGATATATGGAAATTACTTGTGATTGGATGGATGGGAAGTTGTTCCTAAATAAAAAGATTACTTGCACTTTGAAATTTTATTAAATGAAGACATGATACAAATCATTTTTCGAATTATAAATATTGTTTTTTATGAAAACAAACTCATAAAAAAAGGATTTATTTATTTATTTTTTTCAAACGGTTTTAACAGTGTGACAGACACTACATCCATTTTGAAACCACAAGTCCTTTGCCAGTCCATGTTGGCTTGTTCACCTATGGCCGGCTTGGAGGGAGGAAGATCACCATCTCTATATGGGTACAATCACAGCTTCATTCATTCGTTGAACTTTTGGGGAATTAAGGTCAATCACCATCACACCACCTGTTTTACGACTTTTTCTTGAATTCTCGAAACTTATATTGCTCTATCACCGCAAATTCAAAAGCTAAAGCCTCCTTTAGGTAAAGTCGACTAGATCCAAGTGAACTCATCGGATCAACCATTCGCATTCTCTCTCTACACTAATAATAAGGTGTATACAAGACACATCCACCTGGTTCTGAGAACGGCTCGGTCAACCGAATGCTAAAAATACTATTTGTCAAAAAGTTATGTCTTTATCCTTGATGTCTTCCTAGCCGATTCATTTTTTACCCACAGAAGAACTGAATCTGTCTGTGAAGACCATTCAATTGAATTAACGATAAGGTTTAGTAAGACATTGTACACCAACTATGTTACTAAAAAAGTTCAAATGAGCATCCGAAAGCCGTCGATTACAAGTAGTTAACATAGAATTATGACAAGATGTCTAAACCAAAAGAAATTCTGATGCTCTACAACCAGAAAGAGCATAAACTTACTCTTGGCTTAGTTTTATTCAACTTACCTCATTTCCGAAAACAAAACACACCAGCCTATCCGAATTTTCCTTGTCTGAATATGATGAGGAAGCAAAATTCAAGAAATATTGCAAGGATTTTGGGTCAATAAGGGTTTGAAATCCTAGACTTTTGCTGCGGAAAACTTCATGCAATGGTAGTTCTACTGGTGCTCTATGTGTCCTTAATATGATTTTCTCTTCAGTTACAAGAGATTCCACTGATTCCAATGTGACCTTTCTTCTTTAACTGGGTTCAGTGTATTAGTCATTCCTTGACTAGAGAAATGCCGGGCTCAGCCAACATCAGTGTGAGTTAAATTCTGGTTCAGTTTCACTATACCACCATCTATGTTAAAAGCATAAATTTATAAGGAGATAGCTTTTCAGGAAGGAAAGAAAATCTAAAATCTTATGAAGTGCATATTCAGATTTTACTCAAATAAAGCTCCAAAAGAACCTCCTATTTTTGGTTGGTGGTTTTTGACACATCCTCCATGTCCTACCTAGTGCTATTCCAAAATTTGACTAACCTACTTACCCAAATAAATAGATAACTAAACAAAATTCTAACCCTTGCAAAATGTGAACTCCTATCACTTCCCACAAAAATCATTACCAAACTGTACAAATGAAGATGTCAATAAATAGTTTCAAATCCTATACCATTTCAATTCCAGAACTTCAAAAACCTATCTCAACATAGCCAAAAAGCGAGGTGAAACTGATGCTGCACATACTCACCAACTAAATTCGGAGCATCTCTCAAAAACACAAGACATCCTTAGACTGTCAAGAAGTAGCTTTGGGAGCAACATGGGAAATAATACTTCTTCCCCCCAGGCGTGAGGGCTTTTTCATGTAGGTAGAATTCCATTGTCCACCATGCTGAGCATAATAATCCATTGGATATTCTGCAATAGAGTCTTTTACGACTCTTGCATCCCCATCACCCTTGCACCCACACGCAGACCTGTCCTTCCCACAATCTAAACCCACTCCACAACATCTTTTTGTAATCGAATTTTTTTCCCACCATCCAGGTAAGAGCCCAAGAGCAATTTCAGCCTCATAGGGTGTCAATAGAGGCTTATGAAATGCCTCACCCCAATCGATAGAAAGCCTTGGGCAAGCAATCTGAACCCAAGCATCCACCGAATCTTCAAAAAGTGCAATCCGTTGAGGGCTTAATTCCGACATCAATATGACTGTATATTCAAATCCTCTTTCCTTCATTTTCTCCTCTAGCCTTGATAATATCCTTGGGTTCCCTTGCCTCCCTAATGTCCCTAACACAATACCCCAACTCCTTGCCTCTGCCTTTGCTTTGACAACTGCTTTTCTCCTTGACTCCCTCATCCCTGTCTGATCATATTCCTCAAGGAACAACCTTCCAAGATACGGATCATACCTAAAAGTCCTGATTCCGGGATTTGCGATCATAAAAGCTTCCAAATGGAACCTCCCATCAGCAATAAACACCGCAACCGTCTTCCTCTTATCCTCAACCGAGACTCTGGGTGCCGTGCACCCGAGAACTTCCCCAGCAGACAAGGGCTTTGCTTGGGGAACTAAAACCCTGAAGCCGATATTCTCTAATTCTGATTTCGCAGACCTGATTGCACTGGAAAACTGAATGGTACCAGCAATCACGACATCGTCGTAACTAGAATTCTCATCATAATTGCGAAGATTCTTGTTCAATGTATTGACAAGAAGACTTACATCGATCTGGATATCAACGAAGACATAGAGGCAGGGAATGGAGGTGGCATCTACAGGGACGAGGCAGCTATGACCATAATGAATGAGGAGATGAGCACCTAGGGCTTTCGCGGAGAGGTCATCGATGCAGCAAGCGCCGTAAGTGACATCACCGAGGATGAAGCAATGAGTAACGCCGGCGAAGGCGGTGAAGATGTCGGAGAGGATGAGGGAGTACATGAGGAGGCCTTCAGGGAGCTGGAGAGCTAGGCGGGTGGCGTTAGAGGAACGTACGCGCCATACGCACTTGTGGACCTCGAAGTTGTAATTGGGAGGGAGGAGAGAGATAGCAGCATTGAGGGAGGCGTCGTTGAGGATGGAGTCTGGGATTTGAGTTTTGATGAAACGCTTCGGAGTTCGCTTTGGGGCGACGGCTTTATCTAGGGTTTCGGACATTCGTGGGTTGTGTGTGGGGGTTGTCTTGTTCCTTGGTGCTTAATCTTTTGGCCCAAAAAGAGAGGCAGGCTTTTGTTTGATGACGTGACTTGTGAGCGCTCTGTCAAATAAATGAGGGTTGGTTGGTGATCTTCTGCCCCCGAAACAAGATTTTGGTACTCTCTTGTTAATCTGGTTTCCTCGTCGGCGTTGGTGATCGGAGGAATACTGTCTTTTTAGGTCATCAGCAAGAGCATGCGGTCGGTGGGAGATCTAGGGTTTTAGTTCGTTTTGCTGGATTTGTCGGCTAAGGTTTGTGGGCATGCGCTAATTATAGTGCCTTTTTTTTTCATAATTATAACCTTTTGTTAAATTTTTACCTATTGCTAATCATTAACATTCCACTTGTTATTACACCACATAAATTATCTATAAACTAGTTAAAATTCCGTGTAATATATGGATATTTAAATTATAATTATAGTTATATTTTTTAAAAACTTTAAATATTAATATAATATTAAGATTATTATAGTTTAATGGTATTGATGTTAATCTTTTAATAGGATGAACAACGTTTGAATTTCTCATCCTCTTTATAATAATAAAATATAAATATAAATATGATTTAATAAAGTATTTGATCGTATAAAAAATTTAGAGTAATTTGTAAATACTATCTTATGTCTTTTTGATGAAAGATAATATATTTATATTCCAAACATAAACAAAAGTACATAATATTAGTTACCTATAGTATAGTATAAGTGCTTGTGTCCACCACTTGATCTTTTATGGCCCTTGTACATGCCATAACTTGTTAAATCATTTTTCAAAAAATTCAAAACTCCTTGGAAATTACTTCAATCTTCTTCTCTCAAAAGTGGGAGAACTTTTTCCTATATGCCATAATAACATTATGATATTTTAACAAATGATTTATAGAATAATTCAATAATATAATAGTAGCTTGGCTATTATTATTTATCTCCACTTTATTGTATCCCAAAGTCAAACAATGATGTATTCCTTAATTGATAACCCATAGTTCAGTTGCTAAAATATCTATTTTATCAATTGTCTTGGAGAAACCTAAGATCCAAGATCCATTTTCCATGCTACTCTTTAATTACTCCACCTATAGCAACCGAACCAGCATGTGTTAACATAAACTCATTTGTATTAAACTTTACCCATCCTCTTCTGGAGCTAATCACTGTAGGCTTCTTCTTTCCATCAAATATTTTTTTTTTATAATGTCTCATATGAGCCCAATGCTCAAACATTTCATGTGGCGTCTATAATGATAACAAAGTAATGATACAATAAAAAAGGTGTAGCTAAAATATTTTTCAAGTTTGATGGTTTATATTAATTTAATTATAATTTAGAGATATATATCAATTGTGAGTTAGGATTCTATGAAAAAGAGAAAAGCTAATTTTTTCTAGATATATGGATTATGCATTGTGGGTTTGAATTATTGTTGATAGTGTTTCACAACACTACTAGAATGTGCTGCCAAATACAAATTGAGTCCTTAACTTAAGGGGTGAACATAACAACAACATGAATGATAATTTTGAAGCACAATCTTTAAGATCTTCTGTTGATTAGTCTATAGATGATATAGATAATATGATCAAATGCCTTAATGAGTTGAAAGATGTGAAGAAGCCCAACCTATGGAACATGCTCACCATTGGGAACTCTCCTCTTATTTAGGAAATATGGGACAAGCAACTCTTGACACATGTAAAAATTTCGTAGCTCAAGTTTTATGATGGAACGATCAGCCCAACAGACCATCTCAGCTATTATATTATTTAGATGAACCTTTTTGACGTTTTTTACACAATTGCATGTAAGGCCTTCTTAGGAACTTTAAAGAAGGCAACAAGAACATGGTTTTGAGGCCTGAGGCCAAATTCTATTTCTAGTTTTTGCAACCTTGCCCTGCAGTTTTACTAACACTTTTTGATGAGCAAAATGCTTAAATGAGATTCCTTAACTCTTAACCTCGTCCGAAAAAAGTAAGACAAGGCACTAAGAAATTATATCTCTAGGTTAAATAAAGCAACGCTTGAAATTTCTAATGTTGCCATGAGTGTAGCTCTTAACGCAGCAGTTAATGGAGTAAAGGATTGATCTCGGTTCTTCTACTCCCTTATTTTGCATAAACCAAAGAACTTCAAAGAGTTCCAAGAACGGAAAATAGACTAAATTTCATAGGAAGATGCCATACTTGCAAGAAGGTAGGCCAAGCAAGACTCTTTCGAAAAGAAGAAAAATGGCAAAGATCGAACTTTTGTAAAGGATAGACTTGGTCTTGCCTCGGAAGGTAATGGGTTCGCTTGAAATGGTAATGGTGGAAAAAAACGCACCATCCATTTTTTCGAGTAGCACACCCAATTTAATAAACCTTATGCTAACATCTTTATGGAAATATGAGATTGAAGCATCATCACCTAATCCAACAAGATGAGGAGTAATTCGGCTAGAAGAAATTCCAATAAATACTATGACTTTCATAGAGATAGGAGCTACACTACGAAAAACTGTACATGACTTAAGAATGCACTTGAAGACCTTGTCAAATGAAGCTATTTGTAAGAATACATCATAGATGCATGGTTAGACATGGTGTCTATGAACTCGAGAGATTGAACGGCCATTCAATCCTGATAACTTAGAATGCAGATAATCTATGCCCATATTTCGAGTAGCTTTTAATATTTTAAGCTAGATAGTTGAAGTATTATTGGTGATTGTAAACATTCTTATTATATAATTGAATTACAATTTACAACTATCTTTGTACTTATATTTACAAGACTTTATCCAAAACCATTGTTAAAATTCAATCACAACAAATAGTGATTAATGAGTAAAGTTATATCCCTTGGAACGAATATTGACGAGCACCATTAAATACCTAATGTACAAGCACCCACCCCCAATAAAAGGGTAGGACTTGTATTCCAATGCCATTGCAAAGATGCCTTTCATTAACCGTGCTTAACCTGGTCGACGATGGCATTTTGACTAAAAATCAGCCGATCGTTCATAATTGATTAGCTTAAATGTAGCTTTATGTTACCTATCGCAGTTTAAAGGTGTATTATAACCAAGCGGACTTAACATTTGAATGACTAGGTTACACTACCCAAAAGACTACGACTTACATTAAAATTTTTGAATAGTTACACTTTGGTCCAAAAAACTTACATTAAAGCGTAATTAATATCGAATATATGGTATTTTATAGCAATAAAAACATAAAAGCAATATAAGACATACATAAGGATAAATGAGAAACATTTCATTAATTGATTTTATGTACAAGATTTTTCGCCGGCATTTCGACCATTATATAAAAGAATATAAAATGAAAAATAAAGAAAGAAAAATATAAAAAATAGCAACTATCCTATAAGGTCCTCCGTAGGGGTTGATGATAGTGCAGGCTCGGGTAGAGGAGGATTATCTTCAATGGGAGGAGGCAAAGACACTTCTTCTCTTAGAGGAGGAGGAAGAGCATCTTTAGTTGGCATCGTCCTTGGTGATTGAGGTAATTCATCACCTATCATTTGTATTTCACCCTTAATGACGACTTTGTCCAGTTCCTCCCTCTCCTCTAGAGGGGTATTAGGCTTTTGCATTTTCTTTTCGAGCCAAGAGAGATCAAACACTAGATCTTTATCACAGATCCAATGCTTCATGATCCTCTAGCCCGCTTCCATCACCTAGACCAGTTTGTTGGCATAATCATGGAGGCTTGAATCTCCTTGTAATATTGATCCCTAGCCATTTTTTCCCTCTCCTCCAACTTGTGGATCTGTGATGAGCTTTTCAAGATCTTGGATCTACTCCTTCATTATGGCCTCCTTTGCATTACTTTACTTGAGGCATTGTTGAGCTATGTTAAGGTCCTATTTGAAGTCCACAGTAATGGCCTTGTCGCGTTGTAACTCCAATGTAAGGTACGACTTCCGCTCCTACAAAGTTATGGCCTCCTCCTTTAGAGAGTTGATTTAGCCAGTTGCATCTTTGAGTTCTCACTAGGCTTTAGACAAGTTGGAGATGCTCGTTTGTGTCTTTTCTTCGGCCTTAGCTACTTTATGGCGACAATCTTCCCTTGCTACCCTAAGCTCCTCATGGGCCTCTTTTAGATTGACCTTTACTGCCCTTCGCTTTTGAAATTGCAAGTTATATTGGTTATATTGCTATGAGAACAACTCAAAATAATTGTTTCACTCGGTTGTTTTTTTACGTACTTGTTACTCACCCTCAACACAAGCGAAGAGAATCCCATACATAGCCTTCACGGTTTACATGAAGAAACTAGTAGTAAGGATAAGAATAAAAAGAGAAAGACAGGAAGTTGGGGATAAGAAGAGGTCATGAAGCCCAAATGAAGAAAAATCACTAATTTCTACCTTAGTAAAGTTTACGAAAAAGAAGGAATGAAGGTCTGATGCAGACATCCCCATCACCAATTCTTATGCTTCACCCCTCTCTTAGGGGCTTAAGATCCCCTTGAACAAGTCTCGTTGACCTATTCTTCCCTTTAGAGCCTATGCCACAACAGTTAACGGGACGTCGGAGTTGGAGGGGTTGAGGGACCTTGGGGGATCACTGCTCCCTCAATTCTCCTCCCACGTTGGCTGGATGCCATGACAACACTTTTGCTAGTGTTATGTAGCTATGTCTGTTGATAGGAATCTAATTCCCACAGGACTAATCACTAGAGCCCGAGCCAAAAGGTTTACAAAATCTAGCTATGAGAATCCTCCATGAACAACTAAACCCTGAGGATGTTGATTTAGTATCTACTTTTGTATTACATAATTGTTGTGCATTCCAGCAGGTATATTTATTGGTTTTACAGGATGGCGAATAAAACATGCTAAGGATCAAATTGGGGATATTTTTAGACTCACATCCAACGGTTCACAATGTGTTCACTTGAATTGAAGAACTGGCCACTTGAAGACCATTTTTGTATTTGTAATTAGTCAATTGGAAAATCGGCCACTTAGTGGCATCTTTGTAATTTTTAGTACATTTTTACCCTAATTGGAGCAAGTATAAATATTTGCTAACTAGAGTTTTTGAGGGAGCTTTTGATATTTTGATAAAACATACACTTTGAGCCGTGAGAGTCTTTCCTTGCAATCGAAGATCTCTTATCAATTTCTTTGTGAAATTATGGCGAGAATCAACAAGAGTAGATTGTGAGTCATATCAATCTTACTTTTGTTGTGTTATAAATTATGTTTAGTGAGTAATATCTAGGTACAATTTGTGGTTAATTGTTCATGTACGTGATTTAGGGTTGTAATTTTCAGATTTGATTATTTCAATTTGAAATTGAATCTTAGTGCAATTGCGTTCCATTGAAGAACACATACTTATTTGTTCTTACATCCATTTGATATTTTCTTATTTGGAATCAAGTTCATCATGCCATTTTGAGTACTAATTGTTTAGTTAATTATTCATTTGTATTATGTTCTTGTGATTTGGAATCAAGGCACATCATAATTTAGTATCGGGGCATGGTTTTAGAGAAGGGGAATTGCGTGAACTTCACTTGGTATTTAGGGTTCTTGAATTTGATTTCTTGATTTGAATTATTGAAGTGAAATTGTAGTTGATTGTGGTTTATGTTGTATTCTAATTGTTGTTGTTGAAGTGGACATGGAGTACTTGTAGTAACATTTGTCTTCTTGAACTTGTCGTGAGGGAAGGAGGAGTGTTCCTTTGTGCTTGTTCAGAATTGAAGCTACATCCATTGAAACAAAGAAGAGTGAATTGCTTGTTGTGTTTTCGAAAATTTGAGGATTGTCATTTGCAATTTTCAGATTTGCTTTGTGTGGAGATTAGGAAATTATTTGAAATTCAAACACATTCATTAAGTTGAAGAAGTTATTGTGCAATAGTTGATTGAATGTTATTTGAATTTGAATTTGCTTCTTACCATTTGTGGAGAAGTTGCACTAAGAGTGGTATTTGAATTTTGTTAAGCCATGAGTGTAGTGGAGTTAGTGTTTTGGTGGATTAAAGGGTGCTGCACGTGAAGTGGAGTTGTGTTTGAAACTTGCACCGTAAGTAAGGTTTGTGTGTGGCGGAGTGAGTTATGTTGTGATAGGGTGTTGCAATGTGTTGTGTTGTGTATGTAGTGGTGAAAGGGTGCTACATGTGAAGTGGAGGTATGTGTTTGTGCTGTGATTAAAAAGGGAATCATAGAGGTTAAAATTTAAATTTTAAAACAAGCATTAAAGTGTGGAAGTTATTATGTATTGATGCTTGAACACTTGCTTAGTTGAATTCATTAACTTGCTATTTAGGAAGTGTTTAATTATTGCTTCAACTTGTTGTTGCCATAATTGAAGAGTGGGAGAGTGTATGTTGCATTGGTTGATTGTTACACCGTGAGTGTGTAAGTGTGTATTGCCATAGTGAAGTGTATTGTTGGTTTGTTGAAGTTAGTAAGCCACAATGTCAAGTGATTTGTATTTGTCTACTAATGTATTGTGCCGAGCCTTGGCTTCTTTTACAACTATTGATGATGAGCAAAGAGAAAACTTGTTTCTCACTTCTTGTAGGGTGTAAGGTAATTTGTGTGTCATTATTATTGATGGTGGTAGTTGTATTAATGTTGTGGCTGCCTCATTAGTGCTGAAATTGAAACTTGTAACTACCCCGAATCTAAAACCCTACAAATTGCATTGGCTAAGTGAGCAAGCGAGTCTCCATGTGACCTAGAGAGCTAGGGTACCTTTCAGTATAGGGGATGAATATCATGACGAAATTGAATGTGATATTCTTCTTATGTGTGCATTTCATATATTGCTTGGTAAACCTTGGTTGTATGACATGAGGGTTTTACATGATGGCTTCAGAAATACCTATGTATTCTAGAAAGAGGGTAAACGTATCATTCTGAACCTAATGTCACCTTCAAAGGTCTAAGGACAAATTAGTAGACCATTAGAGATCAAAGTGGTTCTAATACAGGCTAAGAAATTTAGGAGGAAAAAGGTCTTTTTGATGGGACAGAGTGAGTTAGAGGAGGCCATAATAGATGAGAGCCTAGTATACTTGTTGTAGATGAGATATGCCCTAACGATGGAGGGGCGTCAGCATCTAACCCCTGTAGTATCTCAGGCATTGAATGAGTACAGGGACCTTTTTACTGATGATTTGCCAGGGGGTTTACCACCTTTGAGAAGTATAGAGCATGCCATCGACTTCTTGCCTGGGTCAGTTTTACTAAATCGACCTGCATATTGCATGAATCCTGAAGAGGCTAAGGAATTAAAACGTCAGGTGGATGAGCTAATCGAACAAGGTTTTGTCAAGGAGAGTCTCGGTCCTTGTGCTGTTCTAGCCCTTCTTGTTCCTAAGAAGGATGGTACTTGGAGAATGTGCATTGATAGTCGAGCCATCAACAAAATCACCATCAAATACAGGTATCCCATTCCTAGACTTGATGATATGTTAGATGAACTGTATGGTGCACAGGTGTTCTCCAAGGTAGATCTTAAAAGTGGATACCATCAAATTCAGATGAGAGAACGAGACGAGTGGAAGACCGCTTTTAAAACACGCCATGGACTGTACGAATGGATGGTTATGCCGTTTGGTTTGAGTAATGCTCCTAGCACATTTATGAGGTTAATGAATCATGCGATGAAGGAGTTTCTAGGTAAATTTGTTGTTGTTTATTTTGATGATATTATGATATACAGCAAAAGCCTAGAAAATCATGTGGAGCATCTTTAGGCAGTATTTTCAGTCTTGAGGGCACAACAATTGTTTGCAAATCTCCAGAAGTGTTCCTTTTACCAAATTTAGGTAACATTTTTAGGATTTATTGTATTTGGTTCTGGTGTCAGGGTTGATGAGGAGAAAGTGAGGGCTATTAGAGAATGGTCAACACCAAAATCAGTCATGGAGGTAAGGAGTTTCCATAGATTAGCTTCATTTTATAGGTGCTTTGTCCATAATTTTAGTAGCATTGTCAGTTCATTAACTGAACTAACTAAGAAAAATGTTCCTTTCATTTGGGGTGAGAAGGCCCAAAAGAGTTTTGAAGAGGTAAGGGAAAAACTTACTAGTGCTCTAGTATTGGCTTTACTTGATTTTGATAAAATTTTTGAGTTAGAATGTGATGCATAGGATAGGAATTGGTGTTGTGTTGATGTAGGATAAGAGGCCTATTGCCTACTTTAGTGAAAAGTTGAGTGGTGCAACTTTGAACTACTCTATATATGATAAGGAATTTTATTCTTTAGCGAGGGCTTTGATGACATGGTAGCATTATCTCCTTCCGAGAGAATTCATCATCTATACAGATCATGAGTCACTGAAACATTTTAGTGGTCAGCAAAATCTGTCTAAACGCCAAGTCAAACGGGTGGAGTTTCTGGAGATTTTTGCATATAGTAGCTGATGCTTTGTCACGCAGGTATGTACTTATCACTTCTCTTCAATCAAAACTGCTTGGTTTTGAATTGCTGAAGGAACAATATATGCATGATGACTATCTGAAGGTAATTATTGAGAAATGTTCTGAAGGAAAGATGTTTGAAGGGTATTGCATGATTGAGGAATTTTTGTATAAAGCTGGAAAATTGTGTATACCTTGTGGGTCTGTAAGGGAATTGTTGGTGAGAGAAGCACATGCAGGAGGATTGTCTGGTCATTTTGGTGAGAAGAGAACCTTAGCCATGTTAAAAGAAAGTTTTTATTGGAAGAGTATGATAAGGGATGTTTATAGGGTGCTAGAAAGGTGTGGAGTTTGCAAAAGGGCAAAAGGAAAGAAAAGCATTCAGGGGGAATATATGCCTTTGCCTATACCTACTAAACCCTGGACTGATATCAGTATGAATTTTGTTTTAGGTTTGCCCAAGACTCAATGGAGAAAGGATTCTATCATGGTGGTTATTGATAGATTTAGCAAAATGTCCCATTTTGTGCCTTGTCACAAAACAGATGATACTCTTTTTACAGCTAACCTTTTTGTGCAGAAGATTGTTAAATTGCATGGTGTTTCACACAGTATAGTGCCTGACAGAGACACTAAGTTTCTTAGTTTCTTCTGGAAGACACTATGGAGAAGACTTGGTACTAAACTTATGTATAGTACCTCTTGCCATCCCTAGACTGATGGCCAGACCGAAGTTGTTAACCGTACTCTTGGCACATTACTAAGAGCAACGGTTGGTAAGAATCTTACTGATTAGGACTTGTGTCTTCCTATTGTCGAGTTTGCTTACAATAGGTCTACTCATAGTTCAACTAGTAAGTCTCCCTTTGAAGTTGTGTATGACTATAATTCTACTGTTCCATTGGATCTTATAGTAGGACCAGCAACAAAGGAAGAGAGCCTAAGTGGAGTTGAACGATCTAAGGAGATTAAAAAACTTCATGAGAAGACAGCTGAACGTCTTCAGAAAACACAGGAACAGTAGAAACTTCAGGGAAACAAGAACAAGAAAACCATAATTTATAATCTAGATGACTTAGTCTGGAGTAATCTCAACAAAGACATGTTTCCTCATAAGAAGTCGCAGAAGCTATCATCTAGATTAGATGAACCTTTCAGAGTTGTTAGGCGCATTAACAACAAAGCCTACAAAATAGAGTTACCAGGGGAATATGGCGTCTCAACTACCTTTAATGTTGTAGATTTGTCACCATATTTACCAGATGATATTGTGAGGACCTATCAGATTTGAGGGCAAATCTTCTTGAGGCCCGAGGAGATGATAGGAACCTAATTCCCACAGGACCAATCACCAGAGCTCGAGCCAAGGGTTTACAAAATCTAGCTATGAGGATCTTCCATGAACAACTAAAACTTGAGGATATTGATTTAGTATCTACTTTTGTATTACATAATTGCTGTGCATTCCAGTAGGTACATTTATCGGTTTTACAGGATGGCGAATAAAACATGCTAAGGATCAAATTGGGGACATTTTTGGACTCACATCCAACGGTCTACAATGTGTTCACTTGATTTGAAGAACTAACCACTTGAAGACCATTTTTGTATTTGTAATTAGTCCTTAGGAAAATCGGCCACTTAGTGGCATCTTTGTAATTTTTAGTACATTTTTACCCTAATTGGAGCAAGTATAAATACTTGTTAATTAGGGTTTTTGAGAGAGCTTTTGATATTTTGACAAAACATACACTTTGAGCCGTAAAGGTCTTTCCTTACAATCAAAGATCTCTTATCAATTTCTTTGTGAAATTATGGCGAGAATCAACAAGAGTAGATTGTGAGTCATATTAATCTTACTTTTGTTGTGTTACAAATTGTGTTTAGTGAGTAATATCTAGGTATAATTTGTGTTTACTTGTTCATTCACGTGATTTAGGGTTGTAATTTTTAGATTTGATTATTTCAATTTGAAATTGAATCCTAGTGCAATTGCGTTTCCTTCCATTGAAGAACACATACTTATTTGTTTTTACATCCATTTGGTATTTGCTTATTTGGAATCAAGTTCATCATGCCATTTTGAGTACTGATTGTTTAGTTAATTATTCATTTGTATCGTATGCTTGTGATTTGGAATCAAGGCACATTATTTGTACTCCCTCTATAGGTGACGGACTACGTTTTCACATCGTCTAGGATAGAGATCACCTCCCTAGAATGACTATGTTTTGAAGTTGTTGCCTCACTTCACTCTAAGGATTACTGTAATTGCCTTGAGTCATTGGCTAGGGATTTCCTCTGCCCTTCGACTATTGTAGCGGTGGGACTGGTCTGGCAAGTCGGCTTGGCACCCTTGATTACGATTTCACCTTTGGAGGGTCTTCTAGTAAGGGGAGTAGTTGCTTCAACCCTCTTCTTTCCTTGAGACTTAGCCTTGCCGCACCTAGTCTGGCGAGCCATGAGATCAAACAATCAAACTCTTTTAAAGGGTATCATTTTTGCAAGGAAAAGCACATGGTCAACAAAAACAAAATCAAAGCTTACCACAAAAATTTTGTGAAGGACAAGCCTCCGAGCTGTAGTTCACAAGTTTACTCTTAACCCAACCCTACCTCAGATGCTAACCCTTAGCTTCACCCTAATCCTCCCTGACGTTCCCACTAGTATCTACTCTGACATCCAAACCTTTAGGCATTTCCGTAATAATTCTTTGAAATACTCTCATCAAGCTGGGAGAGTTAAATGGTCTCCCATTTTCCTTGAGAGCTCGTATAAGGACCTTAGACCGGTGTTTATTGAAAGGCATTAACTTGATTGGCTTGGTGCATATTGGATTCACCCAGTGAACTCAGAAATTTGGTAACTCTAGTGTCCCAACGACTACAAACTTCTCCTTCCAATCATGTAATAAGGATATTAGCTTATCTATTAACTTCACCTTAGGTTAGCTGGACAGGTAGAACTACCTTTGGGATGGCTTGAATTTCTTCACTCCATAGAAAAATTGGAACAGTTGGGAGCAAGTTAGATGCTGTACGATTCACAGAGGCTCTCGAATGCCACATCACCATTGGTAAAGTATAGGTGTTTGACATAAGCTAGCAAGGGTTAACATGGTGTTATTTGAAGACTCCTTCTAAAATTCATTGAAGGGCAACCTCAACTTAAATTCGAGAAACCTCTTATATATATAGAAACTATTGCTTAACATCAAAGCAACATACTTGTCTTTGCATGTAGCTTGGACGATCTATTCTTTTGAAAGTAATGTGCAATGGTCGCTTTGTCTCAACAGCAAGACTCTTTACCCTTGCTAGTCACATTCTTAATGATGATGGTTGATCATAACTTAGGTAGATTGGCCTTTGGTCATCTCCATCATTGGGATAAATGTCAAAGGCTAAGTCCTTGCAAATGTCCTTGTTGCATTCCTCTTTGAATGACTTGAGAATCTTACTGTTCACTTCCTCCTCCATCACTATTGATGGGAATCAAACCAAAGCAGCTATGGGACCCATAACAGAGCGAGAGCTAGAGGGCTATAGAACTTGGCATTGAGAACACTTTGTGAACAATCAGAACCTGAAGACATTAACCTAGTGTCCTCATTTTCTTTATATACCTGTTTTGTAATTAATTAGGTACATTTATCGGTATTACAAGATGGCGAGCAAACCACACACTAGTTGTTGGACTAAGGAGAAACCGGTCTTCTTGTGTTTTGTTTATGAACTGAGGAGAACACCATAGGAACTGGCACCATGTGTAACTTAGATGCAACTATTTTATTTGTGTTATTTTCCATATTTTAGGATAAGTATAAATACTTGTAAGAAAGGCAACAAAAGGGACTTTTGGACATATTTTTACAGCTTGTTCACGTGAAAGGAGACTTTTCTCTATTTCATAAGACACTTTTATCAACTTCTTCTAGGGTTGTGGTGAGTGGAGGCTTGGATTTGTTGTGAGTAATATCAACAAATTGCAAGTTGTTCTTAATTCTACTAGTATATCATATCTAGTAAGAATTTGGAGTTTCATTTTGTTCTTATTTCATGCAATTTAGGTTCACGTGGCAATTGCAATCACACCATTTTCGTAGAGTTTGTTTAATTGTTTCTTCAATTAGCATTGTGTAATTGCAATTGGTCTTGAAGCACGTCACCCATCGTTGGGATAAATGTAAAGGGCTAAGTCCTTGCAAATGTCCTTATTGCATTCCTCTTTGAATGACTTTAGAATCTCACTGTCTACTTCCTCCTACACCATCACTGCTGATGCGTAGAGTCAACTTAAGGGTCTTGCCTCATGGCTTGCTACAGTGAAGACAATCCTCAATACGACGTTAGAAAGAGTGTGGGAAGATGAACTTAGCATACCTAATGTGATGATGTGAAGAACATAAGAATGCCTAAGGTTGCAAGAAGATGTTGAGTAAGGAGTGCAAAAAGTGTGGAAATGGACATTTTCGTGCCTTATATAGGAAGTTGCAAAGGACATCTTCATTTTCCAATACAACATGAGATTGCACCACATGTCACCTAATAAAATAGAGGGTTGATATCACTTCACCCCTATGAATACCTTAAACCCCATCATACCATGTAGCTTTTTGCATTAAATGCATAGCTTCGCTTGTGTTGACATAATTTGAAAATGAAAGATGAAGGTGGTCATAGTAAGCCTTTCTATCTTCCTTAGAGCTTGAGATTGATCTTCAGAGCAAAGAGGCTATCCACCGTAACTCAGTTGATAATACCTAGCCCTAGGCTATTACTGTAGCTTAGATATCCTGCTTCCCATCTCTAGTGGCTTGTATGAGACATCTCTTGGCTTGGTGGACATCGTGACAGAAAGCTTTGGAACGCTAAGGTTAGCCAATCCCTTCCTTAGGTCGAATAGGTCCTCCTTAGCCCATTATAGGCTCGATCAATACATTTAGGCCTCTGCCTTAGTAAATAAACAAAGTCCAATCTCTACTCTTAATAGTTCTATGCCTATATTGGCTTAGGCCCTCAAGGCCTATTTTACTCTAACCCAACCTTAGAATAAGAAAGTACTTAAAACTGTTAGGGATAAAATAGAAAAGTAATTTTAATCTTTTGAAGAACATGCCTTAAATAAGTGTTTCCTACTATGACTACAACATCTTTTGGGAAGATTTACTTACCTAAAATAGAACTCCCCTAATAATATAAAAGTGGGTCCTTCCATTTAGGTAAGATCATGTAATGTCCTCTATACATTTTAATTGTTTTACCCTTACGCTGCTTCTAACTTGAGCATTGGAATCTAAGCATTGGAGACATCTTTAGCATGCTTGATAGCTCATGATTACTCATCTTGCAAGTTGAATTTCACCAAGCCCACGAGTGTGATTCAGCCTAAGATTATGTCCAGACAACAAGGGCAATCAACAAGTATATTAAGGAGGTATAAGTTTTGTAAGCAATCTTTATAAGAATTTTAGATTTCAAAAGTGTTGATTTCTTTTAGGAATTATATTAAAAGTTATTATTAATCATGATTGTAGCAAATTAGTTTGTGTTGAATTGAAGGAATGGATGAGAGCTATTATAAGTATGTTAAGAAGTATGAGATTTATTAGCAACCCATAAAATGATGGAATTCAAAAGGTTGATTTGTGAAAATTTATAAGATGTGATATTCTTAAGAAACCAAGTTTTTAGAACTACATGGTATAAATCGATGAATGAACAAAGCTTGATCCAATATGAAAGAATTTTTAATCAACTTCTATTTTGAGGGGAAAAAAGAAGAAGACAAGATTGAAACTTATTTCATAGTTAACATATAAAATGTTAGATAAAATAATTGTGGTTAGTATGTTAATAGTTAGTCTTAATAGGTAATAGTTAGCATTATCAAATTATAATTTAGTTATTTGGTAACAAGTCATTATATTGAAAAGTTAATTATTTTTTTAGGCTATGGGAAAAAATGGATTCGATGTAATAAAATAGTTAATGGGTTAAAAATAATGTAAGTAATAGCTTATCAATGATAACAATGGAAGAGCTAACATTAACAATGTTAAAGTTAATAACATTTTGACCATAAATCATAACTACTAATGCTAATAGTAGAGACATCCTAACATTAATAGGTAATAATAATAATAAATGACATTCACTAATAGTAAGAATAAGGATTAAATTATATATGTATATATATACACGGCTGTGTGTAAATAAATAAGTAATAACAATAATACTTATATATGTATGAATGTATATAAAAAATGTAGGTGAACAATAATAAGAATAATCATAATAAGTAATTAAATAATTAAGTACTATATATAAGAACATACATGAGCAGTAAATAAAAAAAAGTATTTAGTAATAATAGCAAAATAGATATAAGTAATGATGTTAGTTATCTTTGAAGTATACAGTAATGAGTAAGTAAGTGTAAATAATTAACTAAGTTCTAAGGTAGCTATTGATTCATATTAGCTAATAATCACTCTTAACTATCAAGATAATACCTTAATATTATTTAGAGTTACATAATCGTTTCCATAAACCCAACCATAAGTGATAATCAGTAACAATAGATTTAGGTTAAACTCTTAAAATCAATAGGTGCAAGTCTTGACATATGTGTTATACATTGTAGTAGGAAGTGGTGGTATTTGCGATTCGGCAATAATGGATATTTGGTACGTAGGTACGTAGTCATTGTTTGTTAGGTGTGCTTGCTAAGGTAGTAAATAAATCAACATAATAAAAAGTGAAACCAAATAAATTGTACATTGCTTGTGTTTTGGAAAGGCCCTAAAAAAATACAGGTTGATGCTGGTGACTTGGGACACTCCACCTATTGATTAGTACAATTTTTCTAGCCATTGTGTAACCTCATATCGATAGGATTCAGTTAGTTAAGTGTTAAATTTCATGTTAGTGGGTCATTGACTTGGACGTGGTCATTTAATGGGTTAGCATATTGGGATGAAGTTGTAAGTGAGTCATACTTGTAGAATGAGGATGCTTGTATGATGCTTGCATGTGGATAGGTAAGCTAGTGGTTGCTTGACATTATCCTGAGGACGATGTGATTTTCCTGGTCTTAGTTTTGATTATATATATTATTATGTATATATTTATTGTGTTAGAGTCATGAGTTACTCTAAGCTTGTGGACACTTAAAGCTGTGCTGTTTTAATGACTAAGATTAAAGATAATAAACTGATGATTGTTGCATTAGTTTAAGATTGATGTGTGTAAGTTGCATGTGTGTTCATGCTCATGTGTTTGTGTGACTACGTGCTGGGCATTAATTCACCCTTTGGGGATTTTTTTTTTCTTTTAGGAATAGGAAAAATCTACATGTAATGATTTTGTCACATAGGATCAAGTGCGTTGCTAGTACATTGATAGAATTTTTTTTTGCTTGAGATGTAATAGTTGAATTATATGTGTTTTGATTTTTCTTTTGTATTATTATTATTTTTAAAGAAATGTAAATAAATTTGAAGTCTTATAATTTTTAACATGAGGTTTTGTAGATATTAAATATTTGTAGATTTTAGTTGCTTTAATCTTTAACATAGTCATGTTGTGGTATGAGTATGTGGCATACTATTTACATTCTTCAGTTTTAAGGTGAGACAAAATTTCCATAACATGAAGCTAAACACAAAGTTTTGCAGAGGAATGTGTATTAGTTAAATCTTTCTTTTTTATGTGATAGTTAAATTTTAACCAAATGTTAAAATCATTTCAAATTAGATGATGATAATTGGTATAAGATTCCCAAGCTCTTGCAATATTGCTCTATACAAGTGTAATGCCCCAGGACCTGGAGTACCACAGCCTGCCACATGTCACTACTATCGAGCGACATGCTAAGGCTTTAAAACTTCAACGTACTTCAAAACCTGCTCAGATACATTATCCATCATACTACTATAACTATAATCAAATGAATGACTCATAGATGAGTCATTCTAAATTTCCTTATTTAATAACCACAAAGTCTCAAGTTATAATCTATCTCCATAATTTCAATTTAACAATAAAACATCAATTTACAATAATTCATAATTCTTGTTACTCTTTCTCCACATAGTAATAGTGTTCTCTTCCTATCTCGTCCATGTAATATCCCACCAAGTTTCCGTTCTCATCATACTCTAGTTGTTCATCATTTTCGCTTGCAGCTAAAAAAAATATAGGAAGAGGATGAGCCTAAGCTCAGTACGTGAGTACCACACCCACATGCACATGATACACCACATTAATATCACATGCATATAAGCAACATTTATCCACAACACATTTACAATTCAGTTTACACATCAACACCAAAATGAATTATAACACATAGGGGTACTCATGACCTTGGTACACACAAGTTTTGTCCTAGTGGGAATTGCCTCTACGGGCCTCTCTAACCCTAATAGGAACTGCCACTGTGGGCCCCGTCTAACCCTAATCTACCTTAGATCATTTTGATACACAACTTCACTAGAGACAATGCGACATACCAATCATCAAGGTGCTCCTTAAGGATCTGCCACTGCGGGCTCCTAGGCCAAGCCAAACACAAGCAACATATCTCATTCCATTCACATAACACTGTATTATTTCATGATATCACATGATTCACATTATGTCTTAGCATTTCATTATTTCACATACAACTCATTATATAGCTTCCTAATAATCACATACAACAAATAAAGTAAACACGTACCTGGTATCCTAGCCTTAAGCACTTCTTGTCCTAAACTTAAACTAAGTGGATATCTGTATAATCATCAAGACATCATCCTTAGTACTAATCCAAACATGATATATTTCTTCTAATTCCTCTTAATCTATAAGGTTATCTAAGATATACTAATTGTCTCAGTTGTGTGGAACTTAGTTAATTAAGAAGATAACTTGATATATAATGATCATGTCCATCACTTAACACGGCCATGTTGGAGGTCGTGTTGCTCAAAACGGGCTATTATATGATCGTGTTAGGGGTTGTGTATCTCTCGGTGAGATTTGGCTTCAACATGGTTGGAATAGGTCGTGTTTCTCTTAATTCAACACGGTCGAAAGACGATTGTGTTGTGATGGGAATCAAATCACGGTTCTTACAAATTTAATCAACGCGGGATGCAAAGCGTAAGAATCAGAGGTATACGCCCTTAGGTCGACCATAAAGGCTGGCGGCTTAGCCTCCAAGGCCGGCCTTCAAGGCTAGCAGCTTCAATCATTTAAACCGACGATGTAGCATCAACTTTGGCCACTTAGGTCGGCGGCGTAGCCCATAAAGGTCGGTGACCTTTAATTCTTCAAAGCCGACAGTGTTGAATTCAAAGTCGATAGCTTATCTAGTTCAAGTCTGGCGGCTTTCTTGAACCGAATAGTGTTGAATTTTCTTGTACTTTATATTTGTGTTTGGAACTCGATGGACATTGGACTTGAGATATACAATTTGACTCTTTGGGGCTTTTCCTCTCAATTTACTCTTATCAATCCGTGAGATTGTGGCGAGTGATGGTATTGGATTATAGGGTTTAGGGATTTTATTGTGTTCTTGTTCGTTATCGTTCGTTAATTGGATTATTAGCTTCGATTATCGTTGATTGTTGCCTAGGAATTAGAATCACTTAATCCAATCATAGTTTTAGGCACATCATCTTTTGGTATCAAAGCTTAGATTGAGATTAGGGATTGTACCTATTAGAATTCCTTTGACAAATTAGGGCTCTTGAGATTGTGAAATTGTGGTAATCGATTGTCATTGAATTGGGGTTAAATGCTAATTGTCAATTGGGTTGCGTTGTTGTTGCTGTGCGATTCAATTTGGGATTGTTCATAGGATTTATATCCAATTGAAAGTTAGGGTTTTCATACTTTGGTTGCTGTTGTGGGTTGTGTGATTGAATTCGGACTGGTTGTTGTTGTTTGTATGTATTGAAGTTAGGGTTTGTATTGTCCACTGCATTTGTTTTTTATTGGAACTGAATTGGAGAGTGATCAGAGATTGAAATTGGGAATTATGCTGATTGGAGACTGTTGTAGTTTGTAATTGAATTAGTGTCATTGGAGGATTATTGTGGTGTTGGTGACTCGTGAATTTTATGCTAAGTTTAAGTTGAGGATTGAACAAAGGTGGTAATTAGGATTGTGCCAATTGGAGATTGTTGGAGTGTGTGATTGTGACTATGAAATTCTTATGTTGAGTGGCAATTCAATAAAGATGTCGAATGACAGTGTTAATGGGGGATTCGGGAATGAGGCCAATAGCTAGGTAGGAGGAGGAGTGCAGGGTCATCATGTTGCAGGTGGAAGAAGAATAGTAAAAGAGCAGTTACAGGACTGGACTACCATTGTTACTAATTTAGCAACACGGGTTGATCAGATGACCTCACCTTAACAGCCAGTGGCAAATCTACAAGCACCCCCACATAGGGTAGCCCTTAATTTTATGGGTAAATGAGCAGTAGGAGGAAACATGGGTAGATAGGTTGGAAGACAATACCATGCTTACAAAGAGGAGAGGGATGATAATTTTGGGGATGAACTTTATCCTAACCATGAGCTCAGACCGCCCTAGGGTCTAGAGTATATAAAATTGCAGATGCTTTCATTTGTTGGAAAGGGACCTATAAAGGAGTACCTTGACTGGAAGGATAAGGTAGAAGGACTCTTCTAGTGCTATGAGATTAATGACCATACAAGAGTTCGTCTAGCAGCAATTGAATTTACAAGTTATGCCACCTTGTGGTGGGAGAACCTTGTGGCCAACGGGAGGAGAGATGGTGATGTTGAGAATCATACTTGGTAGGAAATGAAAATGGTGCTGAGGAAGAGGTTTATACCAGAACACTACAGGTAAGAGTTATTCATGCATCTCTAAACATTGAGGTAGGGAGGCAAAATAGTAGATGAGTATGTCTAGGAGTTTAAGACACTGAGGATCTGATGTGGGACAGTTGAACCTCCTGAATAGACCATGGCGCGATTTATGTCTGGGTTAAAATACGAGATATCATGTATTGTCGAGCTATAAAGGTATGACACTCTTAATAAAGCCATCTAGTTGGCTTTAAAAATTGAGAGTCAGAGGCGCTCCAATCCATACAGAGCATCGAGTGACAGGTTTGGATCTACTACTCAGTTATATGGATAAAATAATTAGTAGGTTAGAAAGGGGGAAATTGATAGGATTGTGGAATCAAATGCAATTGTTACTGATAAAGAGAGGGATAGTCTTGGAAAAGGCAAGGCGGTTGTAGGGGCTGATATTCGACAAACATTACTAGGGTCGTCAAGTGGAAAGATTCGTCAAACCCAATGCTTTAAATGCATGGGCTTTGGACACATGACAGCTCAGTGTCCCAACAAAAGGGTGATGACTACTTTGGAGGTGGAAAATGAGGATGACAAGGAAGACGTACTTGAGCCTACAGATTTATCAGCAGTGCTAAAAGAATACTATGAGGATCCAGATGCTGAGGTACATGAGGACAAGGGCAATGATCAATATCTAGCTGTTAATGTATTGCGTAGGGTAATGATTACATCTCCAAATATTGAGGATGTGTAGAGGGAAAACCTATTCCATATTCCCTGTAAGGTCCAAGGTAATCTTTGTACCCTTTTTATTGATGGTGGTAGTTGCACCAATGTTATAGCTGCTGCATTAGTGAATAAACTGCAACTAGTCACTACAACTCATCCTAGGCCCTATGAATTACATTGGTTGAGTGAGCGAGACAATTTGCATGTAACTCAGAGGGTTAAGGTTCCAATCAACATAGGAAAAAAGTATTAGGATGTAATTGATTGCGGTGTTCTCCCTATGTACGCATCACATATATTACTGGATAGACCTTGGTTATTTGACAGGAGAGTACTGTATGATGGGTTTAGAAACACCTATGTGTTTAAAAATGATGGTAAATGGGTTATTTTAAATCTTATATCACTAACTGAGGTACATGAAGCCCAAGAGCAGATCAATAAAACAAACAACAAGAAATCATTGATAGTAAAGAGGAAGGGATTGGGGGATAACCTGAATAGAGTGAATCGGATATAGGTGATTCAAAAGCCTTCAAGACAACCATGACTTCAGGACAACAAACACTTGTAGACTAAGATTTTCAGTTTAGGGGATTATCAGAAGTGCACAAGAAAAACAGAGGAACCTTCAAATTTGAGGACAAATCTTTTATAGGTCTGAGGAGATGATGAGAATCAAATCACGGTTCTTACAAATTTATTCAATGCGGGACGTAAAGTGTAAGAACCAAAGGTAGACACCCTTAGGCTGGCGGCTTAGCCTCTAAGGCTAGCAGCTTTGATCATTTAAACCGACGGTGCAGTACCAACTTTGGCCACTTAGGCTGACCATTTAGGTAGGCGACCTTCAATTCTTCAAAGTTGGCAACTTATCTAGTTTAAGGCCGGCTGCTTTCTTAGACCGAATAGTGTTGAATTTTCTTGTACTTTATATTTGTGTTTAGAACTCAATGGACATTAGACTTGAGATATACAATTTGGCTCTTTGGGGTTTTTCCTCTCAATTTACTCTTATCAATCTGTAGGATTGTGGCGAGTGACGGTATTGGATTGTTGTGCATCATATCAACAAATCTGTACTAGGACTACTGTCTTACTGGTGCGTCATATCTGGTAAGGATTTAGGGATTTTATTGTGTTCTTGTTCGTTATCATTCGTTAATTAAATTGTTAGATTCAATTATTGTTGATTATTGCCTAGGAATTGGAATAACTTGATTCGATCATAGTTTTAGGCACATCATTTTGGGAGGTCGTGTATCTCTCGGCATGACTTTTGGACTCAACACGGTTGAAACATGACTATGTTGGATGGTCGTGTATCTCTCGGTAAACTTTGTAAATCAACACAAGAGTAACACAACTGTGTTGGATGGTTGTCTATCCTTCAGTTCATTTTTCAAACCCTTATTTTTCTACCCTTAATTTGTCCAATCTCCTCATTTTCTAGTTTTAAGCTTAAGTAAATCCAAAAATACACATTATAATCTCTTACCTGATCCAAATTTCGCTTGAAACTCCAAATCCAACAACTCCCGTGCTTATTCAATCCGTCCTCGAGCTCGATTTCTATGAACAACCAAATGGATTTCGTGGATGAGTCTCCTTTTAATAAAATATGTATTAAAATGATTAAAAATGTACCTTTTTTCTTTGCTGCGCTACCCCACGGATTGCTTTAGGTCTTCCTAGACAAGCTCTCTCTCTCTCTCTCTCTTTTTGTGTCACTTAGTCTCTCTAGGTGGCTGGAATCGTAAAAGTGTGTAGAAAAGAAAGGAACCCTAGGTTAGTTTCACATTTATAGTCCCGCTAGGAAAAGACGAAACTGCCCCTTATCCCATATGTTCATTTACAACCTTGCCATTCATTATATTTTTACACATATTAATTTATTTATATAAAATAATGTGTATTACAACAAGACATTCCCTAAACACATGCCACAAAATCTTTATTAGGGTCCTTACAATGAAGATAACATGAATCTTCTTTTATTCCCCTCTATTTTAGCATGCAAGATGAAGGAAGACTATGATGTTATAATCTACATAACAGTAATTTGATTTTTGAAGGATAAATTTGATTCCATATCCATTCCCAATTTTCTTTCACCTTTTTTGAATCATTGAGCATCCATATCATTTAAATAAGGATTAATTCTTGCTTCTTGTGTTATTTCCTTTTGATCATTCATTGAATTATTTAATAAAATGGGATCAAATCTATCTGCTATTACTGCTGAAATTGGAAATCCAATTTTTTCTTCACCCCATTTAAGCTTTGAACTCCGACTTTCTGTATTTGATAAATTCATTGCCTTCTCATGCATTGGACCTTGCATTAATTCTCTTACTATGATTTCATCTCCTCATTTATCAAATAAAAAGCTTGTCTATTTCCATCATTCGGACTGATATTCCATTTGCATCCTCTAACTTTGACTCTTATATATCTCTTTTAGTATAGGTGAAGAGGTTTTTAGCTCTGACAATTCATCTTCTTTCCATAATCACTTATATTTTGCTTTGATCATTTGAGCCTAAAAAACTTTTCTATTTCTTAACTCATAACCTATTTTCACCATATAGGCTCTATTTTTATCACCAAATTTGATAAACCAAGTCCTCTTTCTTCTTTAGGTGAAGTTATCTCTTTCCAAATTACCTAATGTAATATGTCCTCTTTTTTTCCATTCCATATAAAATTTCTATTGATTTGTTCCAATTTGGAAATAATTTTTGTAGGTAATTTACCTAGCTACATATAATAATTCGAAAGAGATTCCAAAGATGATTTTGCAAGAATTAATCTACTTGCCATGCTCAACTGTTGAGCTTTCTAGCCATTCAATAATTATTATTATTATTATTATTATTATGCTCTTTTTCGATAACAGAATTTAATTGATTTATCTTAACTTGATGATCTTGGTCAAGAGGGTATCTAAGATACTTCCCAAAACTCTTTGTTTCTTTGAAGGCTAACAATTGAGTTTATTCTTTCTTGCACAATGGCATCATGTTCCAGAGAAAAACATAGAAATTTTATTAGAATTTATTTGTAAACCTGACACTTGAGCAAAATTTTGTAGAACTCTCTTAATTGTCTCAACATTCTTTTTCGTTGCTTTAACTAATAGGACATTGTCATCCACAAACGTGATGTGTGAAATCTTAATATCATTCTCCCATACTATGAAAGGTTCCCAATTACCTATCATGACTTCTTGCTTAATAACCTTACTTAGAAACTCCAGCCCTATTATAAATATATAGCTAGGTAGACGATCTCTTTGACAAAGTCCCCTACTTGGATGATACGACGGCAAAAAACAACCATTTACTAAAATCTCTATGTATGTTGTAGTCATACAACTCTCCATTAATTTAATCTATTTATATAATTTCAAGTTCAATAAAGCACAGTGAATATAATCTTATTCAATTGTATTATAAGCTTTTTCAATATCTAGTTTGATTAACATCCATTTCCTTTTACTCTTTTTTTTTTTTCTTGTAGCTATGAAATATTTCAATTAGCAACTAAAGATAAATCCACCTTGTCCTAGGTGGATAAATGAATCTAAGTGGGGTCTTAATTGACCAACTAAGACTTATAAAATCATTTTATAAATGGTCATACATAGCCTAATTGGTTGGTATTGTCTTATGTGTTCAATTGCACTCTATTTCAATATAAGGATTAGTTGAGTTTGATTAATTTACTATGGTATTTTTCCTTCATCAAAACATGTAACAATTAACAACGCCAGTAATTCCTAAAAAGAAAGCATGAAGTCCATCTTTTGCTGGAGCTTTCCAAAACTCTATAGAAATGAAAGCATCCCATATTTCTTTACTACTTAAAGGTTTTACTAAGTCATATGTTGCTAGACTTAGCAAAATGCCATGCAAACTTTGTGAAATTGGATTCTTAATCTTGTCCAATTCCTTCCCCAATCAAAAAAGTGTTGTGAAATGTTGTAGTATAATTTCCTGAGTTTCCTTTTGATTATATTTCCAATTCCCCATGTCATCTTTTAGAGCAAAGATATGATTCTTAGATCTCCTAGCTAGGACTTATAAGTTATAATATCTTGTATTTCTCTCTACATCTCTAATCCATTTAACCCTTCATTTCATTTATTATAAACACTTTTCCCATTCTAACACCTGATTGATTTCTCTTCTTAGTTGTTGCTCCAATATAGTTAGGTGAGAAGATGGGTTTTTGCCATGATTGTCTTTAAATTTTATAAACTTCTTAACAACTTTTGTTTTGACAATGCATATTTCTAAGTGTTTCTATTTGAAGCTCTTAACACTTTTGGCAACTCTTTTAAATCTTTAATTATATCATTTCCATTTTGCCTCCATATTTGTTGTATAAGAGCCGAGAAGTTCTATTCTTAAAATCTCATTTTCATTTGGCTTTGTTTTTAAAAATAGAGGGCAATGATCTGAAGGCCCACTTTTTCATATGAAATATTTTAGCTTCAGGAAATAGAAATCCTTAACCAACATTATACCACTAGGGTTTATTATTAACTAAACTTGATTTTTTTTTTTAATTTTTTCCATAATAGAGGCCTTAAAGAGAAATCAGGTGAGGCATAAATTGCAGAAAAATACCATTGTAAATTAGAATGTCTTGCCTTAAGCAAAGTATGCATTCCTTGAGTATTTGATTATTTCCAAATTCATCACTTTTGTATTTCACATCATTAACATCCCCCCACTTTGTCCTTATGCTTCTGTGTAAAGAAAACCATCAACCTATGATAAATAAAAGAATGCATGTGCAGAAATACCATCCATCCTTATTTCCAATAGTACAATTACGTCCGGCATATATTTCATCATTGCTTCAAACATAACATTTTGCTTATGCTAAGAGTTTATTCTTCTCACATTCCATGCAATGATCCTCATTGGATGTAAAGATGAAGACTAAATATGCTTTGATTCTACTTTCTATTTTAAAAGTGCAATTCATTAACCAGTAGTGTATTGAGTACATATATAAACATATTTGGTGAGTACCAAGTTTTGTCTATAGGGAGCTAATGTGCGAAGTACCAAATTCTATAAGCTTTTCCCTAATCTAAGCAATTGCAAATTTAATTAACAAAAAGTAAAAATGAATGAACTAATTGAATACCAAACCTAATATCTTAGCAACACATAGAGGATCTTAAGAATCAAAAGATGCTAAAAACTAGATTTTGGGATTTGTAAATATAACTTCATTTGAAGAGATGTGATGCCTCAAATAGATACATGAAATTGACTAAATGGGATTTAACTAAAATAAAAAACTTGCTTACCCCCCATTAAGGTGATTTATCTATAACTATTAACTAAATGGTAACTCGCTTACATTGGAATTACTATTCTAGTTGAAAAACCACATTTCCAACTACATTAAGTGCATGAGTTCATGGGTTTTATCAAAACCCACATATCCCTATGATGCGCTTTTGCAAAACCTCAAGATATGTTTATTTAGATTATTGAATCCCTCCAGAGTATCTCTAACCTAATCTAAATACGCAATATTGGCCAAGTATCAAGTATCTAGACAATAAACATAATAACTAAATCATTGAATAATAAAAAATCAACATTGAATGGATTCAATCACACTATCAATTCATTAAACCCATTATTGCAAAACCTATTAACATAAACACCGTATCTCAATAAAATGATATCAAGTACAATTAAGCATAAAACTATCAAGTATAAAGGTTTGGAGAGCACCTAGAATAGTTTCTTCAATGGAATTCTCTAACCCAAAAATTCTTTAAATCGGTATTGCTTGAAGTACATGACTCTCGAGTCTTTCCAAATGTGTGCTAGAACATAGGGCTTTAGTGCCTTTGAGCTAAAGAAAACATGCTAAAATTGAAAATGGAAGTCTTGTTTATTACAAAGGGAAGTGTTACTATTTTCTACGGAAGTAAGGTTGTTAAATTTGTGATTCTACTTAGAATCGCTAAAGGGTTTATAGAATCGAAATGTAATTTATAATCATAAAAAAAATGAAATATAAGATGGAATAAAGAAATTTAATATAAATTATAATTATAATTTATAATAAAAATTATATACTTACAGTATAAATAAATTAGTATAAGTTATTAAGCTAATATATAAAACTATAATATAAATAAAAATACTAATATGAAGTGAATTACAACATAAATTATAATGCTAAAAAAAAATCAAACCCTTTTATCAGCAACAAAAATCAAAATTATTGTCAAATCTTTTTTCACCATTATCATCATCGTTGTCATCTTTATCACCAATGTCAACATCATTATTGATATACTATCAATATTATCTTATATTATAATTCCAATTCTTTTAAAGCACTAATCTATTTTTCAATTTTTAGTCTATTTGACTAAAATATGTAGAATCAATAAACTTGATTAAAAATGTAAGATTTTATTAATTTTATATGTAAACTATTGATTATACCATGAGTCTATATAAAAATAATTTTATACATGAGTCAACTTGAAAAGGTTTTCTAAAACCATAAATTTATAAAATCGTACAGATAAAATCACGATTTTAACAACTATTGTTCTCTTAAAAATGCTAGAAAGCTCTCTCGTGGTCATGTGTCACTTTTTGGTGTGACAATGGCACCCTACCTGATGCCTCGGTTTAGCTCTTTCAATTTGAAATTGTGGAAGGGAATGTAATTCCCTCACTGCACATGTTCCACTCTGGGCTTCTACAATTTTTTAAAAGATTTTTTTGGCTCTTTTTGGTCCCTTTTTAGCTATTGCTTCTTGTCCCCTTTGATTTGTGACATATACTCCTCTTCACTTCCTTTTTCCACCCTGTAGTCCCACGATGAGCTATTACGTCTGTCATCAAATAGAGGGTGCCTACTGCAAGTGCAATGAACTTTGATAAACCGTGATCTCTTGTGCAAATGAAATTAAGAATCGGAGTAACAGTGCTGCAGTTGTTTTGCCCGGCTTTGTATCTGGTTTGGTTAGCTTCCTTTGCTGCTGTGTTGCAGCTCTGTCCGGGTCGCATGTTGGAGTAGCTGGGAAGCTCAGGTCGTCTAGTCGGCTTGTGGTTGGCTTGAGTGTATTCAAATGGAGCTACTCTGGTTTCTGCAGGTTCCTTTAATCTCTAGTGGCCTCATCTATTTTGGCTTCTATGGTGCGCATGATGGTTCTCCAAATTGGAGCAGGCTGCTCACTCTTACATCCGACTGTCTGGGGCATTCCTCCCCCATAATCAATCATTGAAAATCCTTTTAACACCACTAATGCCATCCAATTTCAACATTGAACTTATAATTACTATATATCCTAAGTTAAAATTGGTCCTCTTGCTTTTATACAATTTCCATATACAATATACTCATTATTATCCTCAATTGCAGAGACAAGCTCCAAGTTGTCATCTCTTTGGCTCCGGCATGCAGTATTGAGCTACTATTGCTTTAACCTTCAACCGAATTCGCTAATTGCTGTCAGCTCTCTTTTCAAGGTAGGTAGGCTCACATCATGTAATACAAGGTTTTTAAATATATGTGTCATAAAAATATTATTATAAAATAAGTAAATGATATAATAAATGTATATACATTTAACAAATGACAATGTCATAAGTAGGAAAATGGGATAGGGGCAGTTTTGTCTTTTTTTAGTTGAACTATAAAAGTGAAACTAACTTAGGGTTTTGTCATTTTCCTCATTGGTCAATTGCTATCCAAAAAACTAAAGAGGGATAGAGAGAACCCTACAAAGGACCCTACAGGAAACCTAAGGTGACCTAAAAGTGAATCAAGCGGCTAATCAAATAGGGATCGAATCAAAGGATGGGTTAAACTAGCCAGGAATCAACTAAATTCAATGTTCCAAGTGAAAATTTGAGCCAAGTGAGTATACTAGAACTTGACTTTACATTAGATGCAGTTAATATAATGATTAGTTAGATTAAAAAGCATAGCAATTAGGATTTAGGAGGAATTAGTATAGAAGAATTAGGTTTTGTAGGACTTTACTGAAAGATACACAGCCTCTCAACATGACCGCATTTCGATTGTGTACACCTAGAGAGATACACGAGCTCCCAACAAGGAAGGTCGTGTTACTCCCATGTTGAACACAATACCGAGAGATACACGACCTTCTAACAAGGTCGTGTTCTGATCGTGTTGAATGCAGAACATACCGAGAGATACACAAGCTCCCAACAAGGTCGTGTTACTCCCGTGTTGAACACATAGACATATCAAGAGATATACGACATCCCAAAATAGTCGTGTTCCGACCGTGTTGAATGCAAAACATACCGAGAGATACACGTCGTGTTTTGGCTGTGTTGAGCCTAAAACCCACCGAAAGATACACGACCTTTGACATGGTCGTGTAAAAGCCGTGTTGAGCTACATAGCCTCCAATATGGCCATGTTGAGTGAAACGTAACTTTATTTTATATCTATTTAACTCTTAATTAAACCAATTTCCACGCAACCTAGATAATTAGTAAGACCTTAGATAACTTAATGGATTAGGATAAATTTAGGGAATTATATTATTCGTAGATTAGTACTAAGAAGGATGTATTGATGTTGTACCAGATTTCCGCTTAGCTTAAGTTCAAGACCAAATGTGCTTAAGGCTAGGATTTCAAGTATGTATTTACCTTGTTTATTGGTTGTGATTGTTAGAAAGTTATTAAATAAATTGATTATTAGAATTATGTGATATAATGTGAAATGTGAGTGAAAGGTTGTATGTTGCTTGTGCTTAGCTCGGCCTAGGGGCTTGTAGTGGTAGATCTTTAGGGAGCACCTTGATGATCAGTATGCCATGCTGTCTCTAGTGGAGTCGTGTATCTAATTGATTTGAGGTAGATTAGGGTTAAATTGAGCCCGCAATGGCATTCTCATTAGGACAAACTTTTGTGTATACCAGGGTCATGAATGCCCCTATGTGGTATAATTAATTTGGAGATTGGTGTGTAAGCTGCTGTATGAATGTGCTATGAATAAATGTTGCATATATGCATGTGTGATTAATGTGGTGTATCATGCATATGTGGGTGTGGTATTCATGTACTAAGCTTAGGCTCACCCCGCTTCCTATATATTTTTTTTAGCTATAGGTGAGAATAATGAGCAAGTATAGTATGATGAGAATGAGAATCTGGTGGGACATTACATGGATGAAAATGGGAGAGAGCATTATTACTATGTGGATGAAGATGGAGGAAATTGGGAAGACTTGTAATTTGGAATATTATTAGTTGAATTGATATGATGGAGACAATAGTGTATTCCTAGTTATGTTATGTAGTACAAGAAAATATTTGTTTATTTTGAGATTTTCATTGTTATTAAATAATGAGAATCGAAATGATTTATCTAAGAGTCATTCATTTTATTGAAGTTATAGTAGTATGATAATTAATGGAGATGAACAGGTTGTGAAGTATTATAGAGTGTTAGAGCCTTAGTGTATCACTTTATAATAGTGATACATGATGGACTGTGATGTCCTAAGTTTTGAGGTGTTATAACTTAAGTGGTATCTAAGTCTAGGTTTTGATGGTCTTTAGAATTTAGGATACAATCAAATAAAGATTTGGTTGATGACTCTTAGAATTAAGTAATAATCAATAGGTGTAAGATTCAATAAGTAGAAGGTAAGTTGGAATTATTGGAAGATTAAGTAGATGATCAACAAAACCATAAGGAATGAAGAGAGAAGGTAAATTAAGGAATAACTATTATGTTATGTTACTTCAATTATTTTATGTGATTGTATTTTATTGTATACTCTATTTAATTATATATATATATATATATGTTTAAACTTAAGTATACATAGATGTATATTATCACTAACTTCTCTTATAAATTTTAACTCTGGAATCATTTTGTTGTCTTAATTTACACAGAATGCCTCCAAGAAGAAGTATCATGCGGAGTTCATTTGGTGTTGGATAGGGTGGGGATGCCCTAGAGAATATGAACCCTTAAGGATCGCTTCAGCAAGAAACCTAAGAGTAGACTAATGTTACAGCTACTCAGTTGCTAGAGACTGTAAATGCTCTAGTGGGAATGCTGGCACAATAATAGCAGCAATAATAGCAAGTTGTAAGACCTGTCAGTCCTATAGAGAAACCTTGTGGGTTAGATAAATTTGTAAGGTTAGCTAAGGAGTTCCACCCAAAGGTTGATGATCCAATAGAGATTGAATATTAGATCATTAAGATTGAGAGGACCTTTGAAGCCTTCATGGTCCTTGAAGATAGGAAAATGAGGTATGCTGCTTATATGCTAAAGGAAGTAATTTTAGATTAGTAGACTGGTATGTACAGATTAGCGAGAGCTCCTAACAAATGGTAGAGGTTTAAGGAGCTTTTCTATGAAAAGTACTTCCTTAGCAGCATCAGAGACAAAATGGAGGTGAATTATTATAACTGTCAATAGGGCAGTAGATTTATGGAGTCATATGAAGCAGAGCTAAACCATTTAAGCAAGTTCTTGCTAGAAGTAATGAGAGGGGATGATGTTTCCTGAGTAAGAAGATTTTTTAGGGGATTAGAGCCTACCTTGCAACATAAAGTGGGGACTTTTCAATTAATTACTTATGTAGAAGTAGTTAACAAAGCTAAATATTTGGAACAAAGTAAAAAGAGAATAGATGAACAACTATCTCGTAGATCAGCATTAGTTTTGGGGAAAAGGTCCATTTCCAGCACACCTTATGCAAACAAAGGAAAGAGGCCAACTGTATATCAAGCTAGACCTATAGCTTATGTGCCTAGACCTCTTTAAACTAGGCTTACACCTCTAACACTACTTCCACCACCATAAGCAGGATTGGATGTATGGTGTCCTAGATGTTTAGGACCCCATGATTTGTAGTATTGTAAATGGCTCGAAGGGGCATGGTTCTCATGTGGCAAAATAGGACACACTAGTAAGAGTTACATAGAAAAGACTTTCCCTTAGACTTTCTACTATACTTGTAAGCAGAGAAGGTACATATCATTTGAGTGCAGTGCTCATCACACTCAGGCGGCTGCACCCCCATAAGCACAATAGCCTATAAGACCTACACACAGAGGATCACTAGGCAGAAATCAGAACATTGGACCAAGATAGAAGACACCTGGTAGGGTGTTTGCACTGCAACAGTAGCAGCAATAGGATGCCCATGATTAGGATACCATAGTAGGTACACTACTTAAAATTTTGAATATTGCCTATGTATTGTTTGACACAGGTGCAACACATTCCTGCATATCACATGTATTTATGAATGTGTATAGATTAAAACCCGTTGTATTGGGTGGTGTTATGATTGTAAATACTCCTTTTTGAGTAGGAGGGAAATTAGATCAAATATGTAAAGATGTGGAGATTGTAATACATGGCAAGAAAATGCTAGCTAAATTATTTATATTAGAGATGATGGAATTTAATCTAATTTTAGGAGTGAACTGGTTGTCTAAGTACTATGCCACTATGGATTGTCATAATTTAGTGGTTAGGTTTAATAAGGAACAAGTTGTATTGAAGTTAGATCCATGGAGGCCTATAACTCTTCCAATATATGAACTGTGGAATAAAGGAAGACTGTCAGCCTTATTAGTAGAGACATGGCAAGTTAAAGAATTAGGAAATGTGTATGCAGACGTTTTTTCCTAAGAATTTGTCAGGTTTATTGCCAACCAAAGAGATAGAGTTCAGTATTGATCTTGTACTAGGAATGACACTTATATCTAAAGCACCATATAAAATGCACCTACTGAACTATCTGAATTGAAGACTCAACTTCAAGAGCTTTAAGATAGTAGGTTTACTAGACCTAGTGTTTCACCATGGCGTGCTCTAGTTCTGTTTGCCAGGAAAACAGATGGGAGTATGAGGCTTCTCCAAAATTGACTCGAGATCAGGGTAGCATCAATTAAGAATCAAGGAGGAAGACATACTGAAGATTGCTTTTAGGACTCGGTATAGGCATTACGAGTTTCAAGTGATGCTTTTTGGTTTAATAAATGCTCTTGCAACCTTCATGGACCTCATGAATAGAGTGCTCAGAGACTAGCTAAACCAATTTGTAGTAGTTTTCATGGATGATATCCTCATCTATTCCAAGAGTTAGGAAGAACATGAAGCACATCTTAGAGTTGTATTAGAAAGACTCAAGGAAGAAAAGCTTTATGCTAAATTCAGTAAGTGCGAATTTTGGTTGGAATAAGTATCCTTCTTAAGACTTGTGGTGAATAAAAATGGAATATCAGTAGACCTTAAGAAAGTAAAAGCAGTAAGCAACTGGCCAAAACTGAGAACTCTAACAGGAGTAAGGAGTTTTTTAGGATTGGCTGGGTACTACGAACACTTTGTAGAAGGATTCTCTTGGTTGGCAACTCCCTTAACTCAACTAATAAAGAAGAAGGCCAAGTTTGTATAGAGTGATGAATGTGAAAGTAGCTTCACGACACTAAGGGATAAATTGATGATGGCTCCAATGTTGGCCCTACAAATGGCGGGAGAAGAATTTAAAATATTTAGTGATACATCAAATCAATGTTTGGGGTGTGTGCTTATACAGAATGGGAGAGTCATTGCATATGCCTCTCACAAACTAAAACAGTATTAGAAGAATTACCTCATCCATGACCTGGAGTTAGCTACTGTGATCTTAGCACTGAAATTATGGAAATACTATCTTCATGGGGAGAAGTGTAAAATATTTACGAATCATAAAAGTTTGAAGTATTTGTTTGCCCACAAAGAATTGAATATGAGGTAGAGGAGGAGGCTAGAATTGATGAATGATTATGATGTGGAAATTCATTATTACCTTGGAAAAGCAAATGTGGTTGTAGATGCTTTAAGCAGGAAGAAACGGATAAATATTGTAGTATTAATCACATCCTAGAGAAAAATACTAGAAGATATGGATAAGCTGAAATTGAAAATGGTGACACAGGAAGTAGGAAATAGGTTGGCTACACTTAGTATCCAACCTAATATTGTCGATCAGATTAAAACTACACAAATTGGAGATCTTGGAATTCAGAGGATAAAGAGCAAAATAGAATAGGGTGAAGCCATAGAATTTGAGATATATGCTGAAGGGGTAGTCAAGTATGGCACTAGATGGTGTGTGTCGGATAATACATAGTTAAAGAAGAAGATCATGAAAGAAGCCCATTACTCAAGGTATACAATACATTTAGGAAGCATTAAGATGTATAAGGATCTCAAAAATAATTATTGGTGTAAAAATATGGAACGAGAGATAGCAGAATATGTGTTCAGGTGTCTCACATGCCAACAAATAAGGATTGAGCACCAAAGACCAACTGGTGAGTTACAACCTCTTCCTGTACCTGAATGGAAGTGGGAACATGTAACTATGGATTTCGTCACAACGCTCCCAAGAACCAAGGATAAGTATGATGCAATTTGAGTGATAGTAGACAGATTGACTAAGTTCACTCATTTCTTGCTAATTAAGGTGGACTACAGACTTGAAAAACTTGCCCAAATGTACATTAGAGAGATTGTCAGATTACACGGGGTACTAGCCACTATTACATCTGATAGGGATACTCGATTTATGAGCAAATTTTGGAAAAGTCTACATCAAGCCTTAAGAACCAAACTCTAGTTTAATACAACATTTCATCCCCAAACAGATGGGCAATTTAAGAGGACTATCTAAATTCTAGAAGATTTACTACGAGCTTATACATTGGATCAAGAGGGTAATTGGAGTAATCACTTACCTTTAGTAGAATTTGCTTATAACAATAGTTACTAGACTACTATACAGATGGCTCCCTATGAAGCATTGTATGGTAGGAAGTGCAGATCCCCTTTACACTAGGATGAAGTGGGAGAAAGACGGATGTTAGGGCCAGAGATAGTGCAAGAAATAGTAGACAATGTCAAGGTAATAAAGCAACAAATTCTATTAGCATAGAGTTGCTAGAAAAGTTATGTAGACAAACGGTGATGCCCTATAGAATTTCAAGTTGGGGATAAATAACTACTGAAGATATCTCTAACTAAATGGTTAATTAGGTTTGGACTGCGGGGTAAGCTGAATCCAAGATACGTGGGTCCATTTGAAATTCTAAAAAGAGTTGGAATAGCTACATATAGGATGGCTCTACCGCCAAGTCTAGTCGAGGTACATGATGTGTTTCATGTATCGATGTTAAGAAAATATGTACCAAACCCAAACCAAGTGGTAGACTTGGAATCTTTGAAGGTACAATCGGACTTATCCTTTATAAAGAGACTTGTAAGAATAGTAAATACAAAGGAACAAGTATTAAGAAAAAGAAGAATTCCTTATATTAAAGTGCAGTAGACAAATCAAATAGAACCAGAGGCAACATGGGAATTAGAAGAAGAAACAAAAAAAAAAGCATCCAGAATTTTAATTCTAAGTAACTTTCGAGAACAAAAGTTTTAATAAAGAGGAGAGAATGTAATATAAGGCTTTTAAGTATATATATGTGTCATAAAAATATTATTATAAAATAAGTGAATGATATAATAGATGTATATATATTTAATAAATGACAATGGGATAGGGGAAGTTTCGTCTTTTCCTGGTTGGACTATAAAAGCAAAACTAACTTAAGGTTTTGTCCTTTTGCTTATTTGTCAATTGCTATCACGAAAACTAAAGAGGGAGAGAGAGAACCCTATAAAAGACCTTATAAGAAAACCTAAGGCGACCTAAAGGTGAATCAATCAACTAATCAAATAGGGATTGAATTGAAGGACGGGTTAAACAATCCAGAATTAGCTAAATTCAACATTCTAAGTGCACATCTTAGCCAAGTGAGTATACCTGAACCTAACTTTATGTTAGATGTGGTTAACATAATGATTAGTTAGATTAAAAAGCATAGCAATTAGGATTTATGAGGAATTAGTATAGAAGAATTAAGGTTTGTAAGACTTTATCGAGAGATACACGGCCTCCCAATATGGTCGTGTTTCGACCGTGTACACCCAGAGAGATACAAAACCTCCCAACAAGGTCATGTTACTCCCATGTTGAACGTAAAGACATACCAAGAGATACACGACCTCCCAATACGGTTGTGTTCCAACTGTGTTATATGCAAAACATACCGAGAGATAGATGACTTATCTACACGGCTGTGTTTCGACCGTGTTGAACCCGAAACCCTCCGAAAGATACATGACCTTTGATACGGTTGTGTAAAAGCTATGTTGAGCTATACAACCTCCAACATAGCCGTGTTGAGTGAAACACAACTTTATTTTATATCCATTTAACTCTTAATTAAATCAATTTCTATGCAACCTGGACAATTATAAGACCATAGATAACTTAATGGATTAAGAGAAATTTAGGGAATTACATTATTCTTAAATTAGTACTAAGAAGGATTTATTGATGTTGTAACAGATTCTAGCTTAGCTTAAGTTCAAGACCAAATGTGCTTAAGGCTAGTATTCCAGATATGTGTTTACCTTGTTTGTTGGTTGTGATTGTTAGGTAGTTATTAAATAAATTGGTTATAAGAATTAGGTGATATAATGTGAAATGTGAATGAAAGGTTGCATGTTGCCTATGCTTGGCTCAACCTAAGAGCCTATAGTGGCAGATCCCTAAGGCCGCACTACTTCTTACCACATGTTCTTATCTCATAAGAACACGTTAACACTCTAGACCTACTTTGATACTTTTTTATTATAAAATTCCTGTATGAAGACATTTAATACATCCCATAACTTCAAAATACATCTATATTCAACATCTAACATAACGGAAGTCTATAAAACTCTAAATTAACATTCTCTAAATGATACTATCTATTACATTCAATTAACAGAATTCTCCTAAATTTCTAATCACCATAGTAGTAATGACAACCATCTTCTTCATCTCTTTGTGGTTTACCTAAACCCAGGTTATCTTCTGAGTTATCATTTTCCTCAACACCTACATCTAAAAAAAAATGTTCCTTGAAGAGTGAGCTAATGCCTTGTATGTATAACACAAGCACACACGCATGAACAAATATGAACAATTATCAGATGCATTATGCAGTACTTAAACACAGGCACCATTTCATGATATAATTTAAGTCCACAAGTAACAACAGGATACTCATGATGCCCTTGACACACTTAACACATTGGAACATGAATTGGTGATGGGAACTGCCACTATGGGCCCCACACCCATGGTCCCTTAACCTTTAAACTTAGTTGATGATCAATATGCCGCGTTGTCCTTAGTGGAGCCATGTATCAAAATGATTTGAGGTAGATTAGGGTTAGAAGAGGCTTGTAGTGGCAGTTCCCACTAGGATAAAATTTTGTGTGTATCGAGGTTATAAGTACCCCTATATGGTATAATTAATTTGGAGATTAGTGTGTGAGTTGATGTATGAATGTGCTGTGGATAAATGTCGCATGTATACATGTGTGATTAATGTGGTGTATCATGCGTATGTGGGTGTGGTACTCACGTACTGAGCTTAGGCTCACCCCTCCTTCATATATATATATATATATTTTAAGCTATAGATGAGAATGATGAGCAAGTAGAGTATGATGATAATGGGAATTTGTGGGACATTACATGGATGAAAATGGGTGAGAGCATTATTATTATGTAGATGAAGAGCAAGGAAATTGGGAAGACTTGTAATTTGGAATATTATTAGTTGAATTGATACGATGGAAATAATAGCTTATTTGTAGTTATGTTATGTAGTATAGGAAAATATTTGTTTATTTTGAGATTTTCATTATTATTAAATAATGAGAATTGACTCATTCGAGAGTCATTTATTTTATTGAAGTTATAGTAATATGATAGTTAATAGAGATGAACAGATTGTAAAGTATTATAAAGTATTAGAGCCTTAGCGTGTGGGCTGTGATGTTTCAGGTTTTGGGGCATTACACAACATCAAACTGAAGTGTGCCATAAAGAAGAGCATGTAAGATGACACCACCAACTCTAGAAATTGACCTTAGAACCAGCATAGGGACTATTAAAAATAAGCCCTCCTGCTATATAATTTGGGCTGCAATTTTTCTTTTCTTCAATTAGATAGATGAAGGGTTGTTCTGTTTTGCTTTATCCCTGTGCTGTTGCTATATTTCTTGCTGCTGGTCCTTCACAAGGAGTTCTCAGGTCTGTTGTGAAGTGCTTCTCACTTGTTTTAGCTCTTGTTTAGTCACTTTTAGCTGCTATGCAGTTAGTGAAGTGTGAGCTGCTATGCAATTAGTGAGGTGTGAGCCGCTGCTGGTTGTTGTTATCTACTGCTATTGGTTACTGCAGTCAATGGTGTTGTTTGTTGCTGTTGATGTGTCTGCTGCTGGGTGCTGCTGTTTGCTGTCGTTTTAAGCTCTTAGGTCATCAGCTGTTAACACAATAAGGCTATGCCCAGTTCATGGTCGATCTAGGATTTTGTTGCTTTGCTAATGAGCATATTTTCCTTGCAACATATGGCAAAATGGATAGTAAAGTGGATCTCTGTACTCATAATGCAAATGGAAATTCAATCTGTTCTAGAGCCTTTGCCTGTCTTCTAATGCTAACAAATAACTGAAGCTAAATTTTCTTCATATGTAAGCCTGCAAATTTTATGCTGTTGCATAAGCAATAAGACAAAGCTCCCTAAACTAAACAAAAATTTCGACACGATCGTAACTTACCTCCTATAAGTTTCACTTTCAAACCAGACACTTAACATGCTAAATGAAAACATGTGAATTCATACAAGTTACTAAAGCTCTCTCTGGATCGTTTTTCTCATGATTTATGCAAAGGGTCCAAAACTACACATTTCAACATTTTTTTGGATGATTTTTCGTGCCTAAACTGAAGGAAATGCATAAATATGTTTTCATTAAATGAGATAAATGTGTAATTTTACACATTTATCAAATGCATTCTATAATCTTCCATTTGTAAAGAAATAATTTTATACCATAAGACTTCATTAACAATTTATGCTGCCACTTGTGCATAAAACATAATATTAGCCAGTGTTCCTTTTGTTTCCAACATTAGCATGGACTCCTCCCTGTTCTGCACTAGGTAGTTCTCTACCCTTTGTTTCTTTAGTTTCCATACTACTGGAGGAGTGATGCGTGGCACTGCAAGCCGTGGATTTTAAAATATTTGCATCGCTACTGTTTTGATGGTCCACTCCGACTTTTCCATGATTGCATGATGATGATTTTCCTCCTTTGACATTGCTATTGGTACCAAAACTATGAATTCCTTCTATATTCTCATTACCTCTTGCGTTCTCGTCAGTGTTGTTTCTCCATTTTATTTTCAGATGCCCACATGAATCCAAGGGACTTGATGAATTAACATCTGAGTGTCCTCCATTTTCCTTGTCTTTTCTGTCTCAATGAGCAATCTCTCCCACTGTTATATCTTTCAGACATAAGAGAAGGTAACTGGATGTTAGCCAAGGCGGTTATGAATAAAGCTGCCATATTTTGAGGTTGAAAATGATCTTTTTTTGATCCATTAGGTTGTATTGTTCTTGCTAGTTTCTCAAGGGTTGTCACTCTAATTTTTGGGGTTACTGAAGCTCTAATTTTTGGGGTTACTGAAGCTTTGCCTTGAAGAGAGTTATGTGCTTTAAAAGCAAAAACTCTTGTTCATCTTTAGTATTTGCATTACCCTCCTCATGACTTGAAGTCCTTTCAATTGCAACATTTCTTGCTTCCATATGTTGATTTTCTACTGTTATAATTTTGATGGTGATTTAATTGTAAATTGTGAAGCACTTGAATTTTCATTTTTTTTTTATCCACCTCTGTTGTTTGGTCATGACATCACTTACCATGGCCATCATCAAGAAAACAACATTAACCTAGACCAGTTTGTTCATAGGAGGCCAAACTTGCCTTCAGAGTACCCATACCCCTATAATAAATTACTCTATTGATACTACTCAATACATTGATTCCTCACTTTGATCTTGAGGTCATGACATTCTCCCCTACCTAAAGTTCATGAAGCCCTTGTTATGAGGCCAATGTTTTGCCACTACCCCATTTTCCCAATAGATTACCATCCTTCCCTATTAGTAAACTCCCCCAAGGTCTTCTCCGTTTAAGACTTCAAGCTTCCCTAAGTCTTTCCCTTTCGCTCTCACCCCTTCTTTCCATCTTTTGAGATCTCCTCTTTCTAAGTTATCCAATGGTAGGGTAGCCTACCATTGTACCTCTTCCAAATAAATACTACCCTCCTCCATTCACTGTCTAACTTTAACCTAAGATCACCTTAGTCAGGACTTCGGGCTTTCATAGGCCTTCCTCTATCGCCCTTACCCCTTCTCTTTATCCTTTAGAATCGCCTCTTGTTGAGTAGCCTAATGGTAAGGTGGTCCACTAGATTACTTCTCATTATTTCATATTGATTTAGACAGCTCTTGCTACAAAAACCTTGATTCACAATACAACTTCCTCTCCTCTCACAATAGTGTTCATCTAGTGGCCGCTCCTTTTCTCGAGCTTCTTTCACACAAGCCCTTTTGTCAACAAAGCTACTTACCATAGTTTTTTTTTCTTTTCACTTGAATAGCATTTAGGTGGCTTAATGAAGCTTGGAACCTTGTAGCTTTGATACCACTTGTCTCGAAATGAAAGGTTCTATGCTACGCTTGACCATTCTTTACTTCATACTTTTACCTCATTTTTGGATAGCGGGCAAGCTTTCCAATCCTAATTACCTCTAAGCCCATCTTTCACCGAAAGAGCCTTCATTAGACTTTGCCATGGTCATCCTTATAATTGTGGAGACTAACCTTCCCCACTAGTTTCAGCTTGCCATAGCCATCATTAGAAGAGCAGCATAAGTTCCAAACTAGTTTGTTCATGGGAGGTTAAACCCACCTTTAGAATACTCACACCCTTAAAACAAACTATCTTACTGATGCCACTCACTATATTTTGAGCCTAAATCGATCCCTCACTTTCCTCTTGATATTAAAGATAGTGACATGCCACTTACAAAAAGTGAAAGTTAGAAGAAATAACAATAGGAGCTCATAATGATTAGGCTCTTTACTTAACTCAACTCCCCTTAGTTTGAAATATTTTCTAAAGTATTATATATATGTGTGTGTATGTATGAATGCACATTTAGGATTATATGTCTCATACTTATGTAAATGAATTATTTGTTATAAATTGATAATATTAAAAAAAAAAACCATCAAATGGATGATATATATTGAATTACATATGTGTGTAATAGTCAAAATCGTTTTGAATCGATTTTTTTAAATTATTGACACCTTAAAAAGGCTTAATTAATTAAGCTCTTTACTTTATAAATATAATAATGAAAGGTTATGCATCATAATAATTGTACATGGTACATAATAATTAAATTTGAAACATAAACTAATTATTAAATATACAAATGTTATGGAAAAATTAAAATAAGTTTAAATTAGTTATATGTGAGATTAACTATTAAATAAATTACATGTAATAATTTTTTAAAAATTAAATAAAAAGGCAATTAGGACAATCAAATATTGATCAAATTCATTCATTCTTCATGATTATTCTAAACGGAAAATCTTAAGTTTTATTTAACAATAATTAAAACCGGTGTTTATACATTATAAAGCATTTCACAAATCAATTTAATTTTACCTCAATATTACGCTCTCAAGTAGAGCTTAATAAAGTCCAAGCTATAAGCCATCGGTTAGTGTGGGTGTGTGCACCCACTGCTTGATAACTACATCATATGTTAGAGTCCAGAAGATTCTACTTTAAGGAAGTTGATTTAAGATTTCTTATGAAAAATATTACATAGGTATATAATACCATATATAAATGTTTACATGAGTGTGAGGTATCTCTAGTCTCATATGGAGCTTTAGGATCACAAAGAAGTAGAATCCATTACTAAAGATTAAAATGAGTATCCATAGTATTATGTTGAAGTGTGAAGGTGCAAGGGGTGATAAACATTTCCTAAGTAGCTAAGGGAATGTATCTTGCTAAGAACAATTGCCTTGAGAGAATGATATTCTATTTAAATAGAGCAAATTGTTTGGTACAATGTGAATTAACCTTTTATTGAAGACTAATGAACTACTCAACAATTTTCTAAAGTCAAGTCAATAGTTGAATCCTCACTTAACAATCCCCATACACTCAAAGTCCTATCCTATCCCAAGTTTTGGCAATGTTAACCTGAAGAAAAGCTATGTGGGTATGAGTGACACTATATGCTTAATAAGTTAGCAAGGAAAAACATTATATGTATTTAAGCATGTCACATTAAGCCCTTTAAAGTGAAATGTTATAAACAAAGTGCCGTCCATACTATGTTGACTATTTTTTTTTGTGAGATTAGTGAAATTAATTCCACTTTAATATAGGTTCCAAGGACTTCACTACATAATAATGAACACCTCTTACTAAATCCTAAGGTTGTGTAATGGACCCCATGTCCCCTCTATGCCCATTTCAAACTATCTATGTGATAATTCCAACCAATATTGCGACCTCCTCTCCTGTCACTTAGTTTAGTAAGGTTAGAAGAAGGAAACCATTTGTTTTTCACCTAGTGGGCAACATTTGGTAGGTGTAATTAAAGTAGAAATGCAAGAGATGCAATGCATAATTGTTTATTAAGGCTGCATATGAATTAATTCAATTTATGGGGCGATTAAACATTACAACATGCATTTCACAACATATCAATATAAATCACAAGAAGTCACACCACACAAGTAGACTTTGCTATTGTAATTAAGGCAATCACACACACTACATGCAGACAAGTAACTAGTTACAATCATAAACAGTATAATGACTTACAATATCTTGGTAACACAATAAACTACTATGAAATAAGTCAACTTAAATGGGTTATGGAGTGCTAATAATCCCTGGTATACATAGAATTCATATAAAACATGGTTAAGTTAGTTAAAGAGAAATGGGGTAACTTGAGGGTTCTATAAAAGATTCCATATAAGGTTCTATAGAATGCTCTACTATGGTAGGTGGTCATTATATCTTAGGATAAAATAGAACTTACTGCTCTTCTTATGAAATCAATTGATTTTAGTATGTTATTAATAATATCTAAGTTTAGGAAGCTTAGTAAATTTATATAGTTATTTTGTAAAATCTAATACAGTATTATAGTTGTGTTTGCTATTATGAAAGTGAAAGTATAACATCCTAAAACTTGAGACGTGTATAGCCTACTACGTGTCGTCATAGGGTGATGACATGCAAAGGCTCAAAAATAAACTAATCATCTCCAATAATTTGTAATAAATACAAATTAAACACTGATGTCAACTCTAAATAAACGCTATTGAGTGGCTTATATAAGTCTCATCATGCACCCACAATACACAACTACAAAGATCGACTAGAGTACAACTCTCCTACAAAAATTGATACACAAATACAAATAGAATGACATCCGACACATAACCAATAGCAGAGCCCATCCCCATACTATCATCCACCACACTAGAATAGGAATAAACACTCTCATAAGGTTTATTCATCATAGTAACAATAATGCTCCACATTACTTCCCACATCCTATTGAGGGTCCATACATAGCTCAACATACACTACCAATTTATTTGAGGCATGTGCCATTGAAAAGGGAATTCGATGAAAGGATAAGCTAAAGCCTAGTATATATATAACATCAATCACATATACATGCCATGCATTTACAAAGCCAAATATAGATATGCAATAGCTATATCACAAGTAGTGGTTTATTATCTTTTATTTAGATGTTACATACAACACAGTCTTGGCATCCTAAGACTTAAGGTAAGACAAGAGCCCAATCACAAACATATATAATATATACATATACGAGTCACCTAAATCCACTTAGATCATTGTTGTATGCAACTCCACATAGGGACAACATCACATACTGATCATTAGAATGCCATCTTGAGATCACTACTACTACTAATCTCTTGAGCTTAGTCATGCACAAATCGCAATCATTTATAAGCTAGATATATTTTAAGTCCATTTTGGTTCTACTCTAACAAGCAAACATTATATACATGTACCTAAAACGATAGTCTCAACAATTTCTAGAGTTTCACTGATTCTTTTTTCTAACATTTATTCATAAAAGCAATTTCTCCATAATTTCACAAGTTATAGCATTTGGCTTAAACTACATCTTACCCTCTTAACTCTCTAAAAAGCTCCTAATGTTTTACTTACTTCAATTGAGGTTTAGAAAACTATTTGGAAAGGTTTTAGGGAAATAAATAGTTAATAATCTCAATAATTCACTTCAATAAGTTTGGAGATTAAACTTTTATTTTTCATATATATAAAACATGTATGTATAACACACATTACATAATATGAGAATATATTTTAATAGAAATCTGATAGTAATAATTTATGATAAAACAATTTAGAAGTTGACTAGAAAGGAATAACATTTATCAAGTCTTTGGTCACTTCATTTAGTCATCATTCGAATGGTGCAAGAACCACCAAGCAAATGGTTGAAGAGAACTTTCTATTCCCTAAAAACCATTTGTTGTTTAGATGGTAAGGTGCTTATCGGTTAGACGATAAGAAGAGGCATTTTGTGCCCTTCTCCACGATTACCATCTGGATGATATGAATATTATTGTTTAGACAATAAGAAAAATTCTATAGATTTTGTACAATTTTCCCTTCAAGAACCCAAGAGAAAAACCAATTTCTTCTATTCCAAAACTACATTGTAAAGTTTCACCCTATTACTGATTTGCAAATTTAGAAAATTGTCAAAATGCAATTAAGATCCATGATCTGCCATTTTTACAAGTTAAGAAACTTACTCAAAGTTCACCAAATATTGAGTCTTCTTATGTGATTACACCACCTTGACCACACTCTTAGTCAACCCTTTCAATTCAAAAATGATTTTCAATCAATTTATAAATACCAAATTGTTTCAATTGCTACGTTCAATACTTACTAGTCAATAGTTCATCTGAAACAACAACTATTGTTGTTCTTCCTTGGATCTTTGTGAGATTTCTAAATTTCTAAACCCAAATATGAATTTATAGTGTAGAATTGAAATTTATGATGCTTATTAATTGAGAATGCTTTCTTGCCTTCGTGCAGTAGGTTAAATGGAGAAAAGAAAATTACCAATGGATAGAAAGAATATGTGAGAGAAAAGGAAAAAAGATGGAGAAAGAGGAAGAGGGAAGATATGTATAGGTTTTAAAGGGGCAGTTTTAAGTTAATTAAAATTACCATATTACCCCTTGCTCCTTAAGTAACAAGCACATGCTTTTAGATATGGAGAGAAATTTAATTATGTTACTAATAAGAAAGCCACTTATTATAGAACGAATGACAAACATGACCATAAATTATTCATTTTTCTTCTAAAATCATGAAGGAGAAGTTTTTAAGGCATATTCACATTCTAATTGAGAAAACATGATAATTTCTTTGGAAAATATCACAATTTTGTTAAATAATCATTATTTTGCCCAAATTCTTCATTGTAGGTATCAAACATTAAGTGAAATGACTTTATTTTAAGTTGAAGGACAAAATAAAGTTACTTTTGAGCCACAAAGTATTTGAGACATGTATTTATGGTGAATTATGTGAAGTATTCTTGTAAGGGTTTTGGAATGTAAATGTGTTTATGAATTTGCTTGGTATATGGTGAGATTTGCTAAAAAGGGAAATAAAATAACTAATTACCATATATTACCAATATATTATACTCAAAATCAGTTATAAATGGTAAAATGTAGGCATAATTAATACTTTAGAATTTAGCTATTTAATCAAATTATAATCAATTTCTTTGTAAATGAGCTTCAAAAGCCAAAATTGTAATACCTTAGAACCTAAGATGTTACAACCTATTATGTCTCAATATTAAATAATGACACGCTAAGATTTTTAACCTACCTAAAATCCATAAACACTTGCATAATCTTCCAAACTCACATAACATAAATCAACCAACATGTATAAGTGGGTAACATAATCCACTCTACCACAACAAAAATAACACATGATTAGTAGTATAAATTAATAGAGTATATCTCCATGTAACATCCAAATACCATAACTAAAAACGGAAACATTGAAGTCTCATCTCCAAATACATATATAACCACCAATATTATATACAAAATATTTACTAAACCCCTAATAAACTACACAACACTTAGCTTATCATAAACTATGTAATCATATGTACCTATAATTGAAAAAGAAGGTCCTACAAGGGTTAAGCTAATACCTAGTACATGAAAACCCAAAAGCACATGTGTGTCTCTAGCAAGTACATAACTCACATGCATTGAATTCCAACATATAAGCAACAACCAGGTTATTATCTTTTTTAGGTCATACAACCAATACATAAACGTACTCATGCTCTCACACACTTTATATTTATAAAAGTTATATATATATATATATATATATATATATATATATATATATATATATATACTCACGAGTGTTAGGGCTAAGGTTGGTAGTTCCCAACACTATAGTATCAAGGCCAATAGTTGTAGTATTCCAATTGTTCGATATATATATACTCACGAGTTAACCTAGAATCTACTAAGATCATTTCAATGTGTGACTCCAGTAGAGATAAAGTCACACAGAGATCATTGGGGGCACTTCCTAAGTTTCTACCACTTTCATTCTTTAGGCTAAGCCACACATAAACAATAACTAATTTATTAGCTGGATAATGTTTAAGTTCATTTAATTATTAATCCTAACAAACATAGGCAACAATCAAGGTAAACACATACTAGAAGTCACAATACTCACACGATCTTGATTCTCCTTGATTTCAAATCTTGATTTAACATCATAAATATCATTGGATTAATGTACTAACTAAGCTAAACTAAACTACTTTTCAGTAGCTTTAATGATCGAGGAAATGCTAGAGTTTAAAATTTGATGGAAAACAACAATTTGGAAAGAGATATAAACAACACGGGGTACAACAAGGGCATGTTGTCTCCCCGTGTAACTTTATGGAAAACATATTGGAGGCATGTATAAGTACATTGTCAATATAGGTCACAACACATGTGAGTTGACTCCTTGTGTAACTTTTGAAACAAGAAAAGCTTTGTTTGCAAAACTACATGACCATGTTTTTCTTTGCTTTAAACATGTACTGGGCAACACATGTACCAACATATGGTTGTGTTGACTTCATGTACCTCCTTCCACACACAAAAATTTCACAACTTTCATCATGATTTTATGTTCTTCAATTAGCCAAGACACAAAATAACACATTTTACGCAATTAAACTTTGGCTTACTAAGCCAAGAATCCCTAAATACGAATGTTGCACTACTACCCTTCAAGAACTTGCTTGCTTTCCAAATCTACAGCCCTTAAACTCGTGTTACAACCATCCATAGGAAAGAAGATGTAACAAAACAAGTCATTTGATGTACTTACCTTGCAATTTAGCATTAGTTTGAGGAGGTAAGGGAGAGGGAATTGCCAAAAAGAAATGTACGTAAGAAAAGAGAAAGGAAAAGAAAGAAGCGAAAGTGAGAGAGTGAAAAGCAATTTGGAATAAAGAGGTAGTGGGTTTTTAAATTTTTTTGAAATTCCAAGATTACCCCCACACTAACCACTTAACTCTACAATGCCCTTAATTTTAAATAATTCTCATATCCTAAGGTCAATTAGGATTTTAGAGTTATATTTGAGGTAAATTTGAGGATTAAATTTCTAATTGCTTAGGGATTGATTATATGGTTAAAATTGAGGCAACATAATTCACTCCTTTGGTGATATTAAAAGATTGAAGACTTTAAGTCATTACACTCAAACATTGGTAAAAGAAACTCAAATCTCAAAACTAGTAAGTTCATAGTTGTCTTAATCAAATTAGCTTATAAAGATTAAGAATAGAGCTCTATATTGCTAAAAAAAGGAAAAAAAAAAGATACTGTAGACTAAGGAAGGAATTATGTCCAAGTGATTCCATTCCAATTAAAAATGAGCTTAAGATTCAAATATGTGATAGGAGATGACCAAAAGTAAAAGATGATTTATACAATAATTACATATAATACTAAATATTGAATAAACATGTTAGTCACACAACTTCAAATATACCACTTTTATCTAGTTATATGTTTAAGTCAACTACCTTCTTCAATCAAATAATCCTAATTCTAGACTAAGGTGACTTTACCAAGTTGCATAAAACTAATCCTCATAAATATTAAATGTGCATTTAAGTTTTGTTGTTTTCTTTTGAACTAATACTAAACATCTATGATAAATTCGGCCATATGATATTGGAAAGAAGGGGAAATACATAAATTAGCACATAAAGTCGTGATAACATTTATTTAGAGGTCAAAATGTACTTGAAAATGTCATTTCTTATTTGTCTTACAAATTTACCTCCATGTTTTCAAAAAGAAATTAGATATATATGATATGAATGTTAAATACTTTGATGTACACACACTTGCTATCTAGTGTCCCAATCATTTTTATCACAATTCATCCTATCTTTTTCTATGTTAATCCTGATGAATAATCTTTATTGAAAATTTTGGAAGATACCTTGTATTGAGAACTTGATTTACTATCACTTCAACGTTTTTTTTACATGAATACTACCACTTCAACTTCTACTATATGTATACAAATTTTATTGGTCAATTGTTTATTAATGTTGTTTGCATTATGGCCAAATCTCTAACCTAAAAACTCAATGGAATTTTAAGATTGTCTCAAGAAGTCAAGTATACAAAAGCTTATCCTTTGATTTTCCCCTAGATCATCTGCAATAGGCTCATAGATGTACAAATAAGAAGGGTGTCCTTTTTCCTTATCACACAGTAAACAATTATACTTTAGTTGTTGACAATTAACAAATGTTAAGATTTATATAAACTTAAATGTATATTTGACTAATGCTAATTAAAATGAAAAATAGTTTTGTGAATTTTTTTTATTAAACCACTATTGCATATACATTCGTAAAATAATAAAATTCATTTTATTTATAGTATGAACTTCCTTCACCATATTTTATACTTTGTTAGTACAATAGACAATATGCGTTGTTGGTCAAGTCCGTTGCTTTCGATGGCCATAGATGCCTAAATGTCTAAATTTGTTATGCAAGACGACAAATTCCATTTCTTTGATGGAATCAGATGTGAGACAATCCACATTATTAGCTGTAGATTTCTTTCATGTTGCATATACAAATACATAAAGGTCTAAAAAATCATTAGATTGCCATTTACATTTATGGAAAGGCAAATGCTTCGCATCAGATCAAAAGCAAAACATAAAAAGAAGATGTTGTTGTAAATTGTGATCACATAATCAACAAACGAGCTTATACATTCTAGGATATTTAGTTTTACATAAATCACATTGTCAAAAGCATATATACAAGAAACAACCTAACTCCATCATAAAGTTTAATTGAATAGAGATTCTAAAGGGAACTAGAGAGAGAGAAAAAAGAAAGAAATGGTTTTGCAAGTGTATATCCATCTTCAAAACCAATTTCTTTACAAATGAAACATTTAGTGTTTGTAAGATTAAATGAATTAAACTTACTCTAATTTATGCTCCGAGAAGTTTGTCACGATAATTAACACCTCCACCAAATCCAAGGTTATGAAATGGACTTCCCTATGCTGCCTCTATGCCCATTTTGGACTATGCCCATGATAGCCTCTAACTTATACCATGACTTCCTCTCTTTTCACTTAGTTTGGTAAGATTAGAAGGAGGGAACACACATATCCTCACAAAAAATGAGTGGTATTTGGTGGGTGTAAGTTATGTGATCAATACAAAAAATTCAATGCTTTACCAGTTGTTAAGCCCAACTATTACAATAGTCAAGTTTAAGTAGTGTATGAACAATATTATATTCAAGCCACAACATAATAGTAAATTATTATGAGCCACATCAAGGCACACCATAGCACGTAGGCTTAGCTACCATAAGCATTACAATTACATACACTACATGCACACACAAAAACTATCTTAGAAGCATAAGCAATGTAATGACTTTCAATCCCTTGTTAGCACATGAAGACTGCTGTGAAGTAAGCCACTTAATTATTTGTAATTTACACTTGACAATCAGCCTTTCCTAGTGATTATTGGTTTCCTAAAATATCATAATTAAATAAGTGTAAAGAAAATTGTAAAAAGTAAATGTACACATCTTCTATAGTTGTATAGTTTATTTTCATATTAAGCCTCGGTGATGTTAGTTTTGGCTTAGTCAAAATATGAAATCATTTGTTTTTGTTAAGGAAATGGTAATTAAAGGTATGAAATTGATGTTAAATGAAGAATGCAATAAGGGTATGGGTGATTTTTTGTTTTTGTATTTTCTACTAAATAAATTTAAGAATTGTAATATAGTAGTTATGAGTTTCTAAGTAATACTATATTTTAAATAGGTTAATTGTTTGAATTAAACTTTGTCAATGTAAAACCCAAGAAAAATAATGCAAAAATAAATAAAAAGGGGGTCATGGAAAATAAAATAATATTAGTTTAGTAAGGGGGCATTTTGGTTATTTGATAAGGAGGTTATAAAAAGGCCACTAGTAAGTCATTCTAACTCTTTCCTTTAAACGCATCGGTCTCTTAGATTAGAGAAGAAACCTTAATGAATCTCTCTTTTCTTAGTGTCTTGCATGTGAAAGGACAAATTTTCGTTTTACTAGTTGTAGTGCAAAACTAATTTGAGCATTTAAAGGCTTTGAGCAAAAGTTTGATTGTTGGAATAATCTAGACAAGTAAATAGTAAAATTTGTTACAAACTAAAGTTTTAATGTTATAAATAATACGATTTAAGGGGATTGAAATTTGCAATTTGGAAAGAAGATTCATAGGGGAACCAAAGGAAACACAGTCGGTTACATGCTTATGTACTTGTTCGTGTAAATTTAAGAAGAAGAAATGTGAGTTGAGGGTTACATAACTAGGTATACACTCATACACCTGCCTGTAGTAAAGTACATAGCCAAACACATGACCATGCACTTTGGCATGCTATGAAGCACTTTTATATAAGAAAGTATAAAGCCATGTATACAGTTGTGTTCCCCCTCATGATCTTCTACATAGCCGTGTTTTCTTAAATCCTCCTTTTAGTGCTTTTAATCTCTTTTTTCTTGTCTTTCATCTATTCTAACTACTTTTAAAACTATAATAGCACAATATGATGGTGAAAATGATCCAATACTCTAGGATAACTTTAGAAAATACCCTAGGATAGTACTAAAATTCATTTATTCTATATATTGATAGGTTCTAGTAGAATTTTAGTTGCAAATAAGTTGAACCCATTCTTCCAAGTACATGTAATCCCTGTGTGTTGATTGTGCTTATTAAGTAGAGATAAGAATGAGCTTAAAAATATATTGGACTAACAACTTGGTTGATGCTTGTACTTGGCTCAACCTAGGGACTCGTGGTGGTAGAACTTTAGGGGACACTTGTTGATTGATATATGGTGTTATCTCCAGTGGAATCGTATACTAAAACGATTCAATAGATTTAGGTAACTCATGGATGCCGAGACCGTAGTGGTAGCTCCCAACACTATAGTATGTATATATATCTACATTATATCGAGTGTGGTGGGCTAATAAGTGCCCCTTTGTTGTATGAAAGGCTTAAATGAGGTAATAAATGGTTACTTGGTTAATTGTTGCATTGATGCATGTGATTATGAGATGCTTGTACATGTCCTCATATGCTTTTAGTTTACATGTGTTGGGCATTAACTTCCTCTTCAAGGACTTTCTTTTCCAACTACAGGTATAGATGAGTATGTGTTATATGATGAAAACAATGACTTATACGCAGGATGGGAATGATAAAAAATATTTCTATTATTATGATGATTAGTATTTGGGAGAAGTTACCTACAGTGTTATGACTGGGTTTTGAGAATGTTATATTTTCTAAGAAGATGAGACTTTTGGTTTATCATTTAAATTCTTTATTAGTGGTATCGATAATTAGTTTTTCATAGATATTAATGTATTAGGATAATCATGAATGCTCAAATTGTGGGTTGTAGAGTGAGACTTAGTTGAGCCACTCAATTATGTTAATGGGTGATTTATACTATTGTGAGTTTGTAGTTATTACAAGTGTATGAGGAACTAACTAGTCTAAGAGCTTTAATGTATTTTTACCCTGTAAGAACACCTAATGGGTTGTAACATTCCAAATTTTAAAGTATTATGGCTTAAATGGTATCAAAACTTAGGTTTGAAGTTCCATAGAAACTAGGCAGATGATCAATAAGGTTAAGTCTTAATTAATAGAAATTAGGTTATGATCTTTAGATGATTTAGGCATTGAATCTATAAAATGGTGAAGAGTGAAGAGAGTGGGTAGAATCTCAGGTCCAATTGTGCTATATAATAATTTATTTATTTTACTCTCTCACTTTTTTTTTTTCTTTTAAGCGATTACTTTGTCTTCCTATATATATAAATATATACACCTAGTATCATAACAACTCTTTAAATTTTTATTTAACTCTTGAGCTCGTCCTTTTTGCTACATCTTAAACAGAATGCCTTTAAGAATAATCATCAATCCAGGTTCATCAAGTGATGTTAGGTGAAACAACCTAGATGGGAGATATCTATATGAGCAATAGCCACAAAGGGATAAGGTCAAGTTGCAGACTAGATTGCCCAACTTCTAGAGATTGTAAACATCCTAGTTAGGTTGATAGCCTAACAATAGTAGTAGTAGACTGCTTGGCCAGCTAGTGTAGCTGAAGATCGATAAGTCTAGATAGATTTGTTCAAGTGGTGAAAGAATTCAACCCAAGATTGATGATTCGATTGAGGTCAAGAACTGGATGCAAAAGATTGAAAAGATTTTTGTCGCCTTCTAAGTTTTGAAAGATAGAAAGGTAGACTATGCTGCCTTTATGTTGAAAGGTATGACAACAAGTTAGTGGGCATCAATTCCTAGGTAGCAAGAGGGTATGTAGGTTGGAGGAGATTCAAGAAATGTTCTACTAGAAATACTTTCCCAGTAGCATTTGTGACAAGATAGAAGTTGCATACTATAACTATGAACATGTAAAAAGGTCGATGAAAGAATAAGAGGTGGAGTTGAATCATTTGATTAAATATCTACCTGAAGCGATACATGTAGACGATGAGTATAAAGCCCAAAGGTTTGTGAGGGGCTTGAAGTTTAACTTCCAGTATGAAGTGGGATCTTTCCAATTGCTCACTTATGCTAAGGTGGTGGACAAGGCAAAATTCATGAAAAAAAAAAAGGATAGAGGAGCAACTAACACGTAGGATAGGCCTTTAATTGTTGTAGCTCCTCCTTTGTAGATCTAACCAATGCCTTTAGCACTTCCCCTAGCAATCTCCATAGTCAAATACACTCGATGTTATGGACCTCATGAATAGAAAGATTACAAATGGCTAGAAGGTGTGAACTTTTCCTATGGGAAGCTAGGACACACCAGAAGGAACTATAATGAGAGGTATATTCCCTTAGTCTTCTGTCATGTATGTAAGTAGAGGAGACATAAGGTAATTGATTACACCAATGATCAAGCAGGGAGTGAAGCAACCTTAGTAAAGCTGATAGCAAGACCTCTAACAAGGGTGCAAGTTGGTTGACCATAGACAAATGGCCCTAGATAGTGGGGTACTAGCCAGAGTGTTTGCACTTTAACAATAGTAGCATTAAGACCTTCTAAACATAGACACCATTATAGGTACACTTTTAGTACACTCCCATAGTGCTTATGTTTTGTTTAATACTGGCGCCACCTATTTTGTGTATCAAACTCATTTGTGCATGTATATGGTTTGATTTTTGAATGTTCAGGTGATTCTTTGAGTGTTAGTACTCCCTTGGGAGTTGGGAGGGTTTTACATGGAATTTGTAGAAATGTATTAGTGGAGATAGAAGGAAGGGCAATGCTACTACATTTACTGGTAATAGAGATGATGGACTTTGACATAATTTTGGGAGTTAACTGGCTGTTAAAGTACCATCCTACCATCAATTGTTATAATATGATGGTACACTTTAGTATGCCTGGAGGAGGTTCTTTCAAGTTTAAATTGGAAGCATAAAGACCAACTAGACTACCTACTTATGAAGTGTGTGGTAGTAGTGTGTTAGTAACTATTGAGGTAAATGAGTCAGTAAAATTGGAGCAAGTACTAGTGGTGAAAGACTTCCTTGATGTCTTTTTAGAAGGCCTACCTTATTTATCTCCAGTCATGGAAATGGAATTCATCATTAACTTAGTATTAGGTACTGTTTAGTTAGAAGAGTTAAAGAACTAGGTACAAGACCTGTAGGATGAAGGATTCATAAGGCCAAGTATGTGTCCATAGGGTGCTCCAATTCTCTTTGTTAAAAAGAAAGATGATATTATGAGGTTATGCATAGATTATAAGGAGCTAAACCATATCACTATCAAGAGTAAGTATCCCCCCTAGAATAGACGACTTGTTTTACTAGTTATAGGGAGATCAAGTATTCTCTAAAATTGATCTAAAATCAAGATACCATCAGCTAAGGATTAAGGAAGAAGACATTCCAAAGATAGCTTTCAAGACTTGGTATGGGCACTATGAGTATGTAGTGATGCCCTTTAGCTTAACAAAATCTCTGGTAGCCTTTATGAACTTGATGAATGGAGTGTTTAGAGATTTCTTAAATACATTTGTGATTGTCTTCATTGATGACATCTTGATTTATTCCAATAGTAATGAGGAACATGAAAAGCATTTGAGATTAGTACTATGTAAGTTGTAAGTAGAAAGGTTATATGCCAAGTTAAAAAAAAAATGTGAATTCTAGCTTGAGAGGGTAAATTTCTTGGGTCATTTGGTTAAGAAAGATATGTGAGAGTTGTAGTAGACTGGCTTAAACTAAAGACGTTGACGTACATAAGAAGCTTTTTGGGTTTAGCGGGTTACTACAGGTGATTTGTAAAATGGTTTTCCAGAATAGTAACTCCTCTTACCAGACTAACTCAAAAGAAAGTAAAGTTTGACTAAGACAATAAGTGTGAGGCCAGCTTCTAGAAACATAAAGAGAAGTTAGTGTTAGCTTTAATCTTAGCCTACTTAAGAATGGAGAAGAATTCACAATATACAATGACACTTTAGCTTAAGGGCTAGGTTATGTTTTGGTTTATAATAAGCGGGTTATATACATCATGTTAGTTGAAGTTATATGGAAGAAACTACCCTACCCATGATTTAGAGCTAGCAACAATAGTATTAGCATTGAAACTATGGAGGCACTACCTATATAGGGGGAAATGTAGGGTTTTTAATAACCACAAGAGTTTGAAGTACATCTTCATGTAGAAGAAACTGAATATAAGGCAAAGGAGGTGGTTGGAGTTGATTAAAGACTATGGCCTTAAGATATAATACCACTCTAGAAAGGCCAATGTAGTAGCAAATGCCTTTACTAAGAAGAAAAAAAAGGTAATCTTCTGATATAGAACCTCTGTGAATACACTTGAGAACCCCTTTGATTATTACGAACCTTTACAATAGTAACACGAAAACCCTCATAGTCAATTTAGTATCAATCCTTAAGATGGATTTGAATTAGGTTTTTCTTAGATGATGATCAAAGAAATTAGAACAAGAGACTTTTTCTAATCGCAAGAACACTCCACAAAAAGTTGATCAATCTCTCTTGAATGTTCCTAAAACATGTATTCTATGCAAGAACACAAATAATAAGCAAATAGATTTTTGGGATTATCATTCAAACATCCAAAACTTCTCATTCAAAAAGTGGCAAAACAAGTATATATATATATATATATGGTCTTACACATAAAACCCTAAGGAACTAAAAACAAATTACAAACGCAATAAAAAGAAGGCTGGTTTGGCTAGTGGCTTTAATTCAACGCTGGGCAAAGGCCAGCAGCCTACATTGTAAATGCTAGTAGCCTTCATGCTTTCAAACTTGGTTGCTTTCTCCTTCAAAGCTAGTAGCCTTCTTAAAGTTTGGAATCTCCACTTTGACTTGCACTAAGTTGTATTGGACTTGAGTAGTACTTGTCCCGAAGCTTTGATATCCTTAAAGTTCTTCACTAGCCATCTTTACCAAGCCTTATAGATGAATAATCAAAGCTTGTTGCATCTTCTTAACTCGAGATCTCGTTATAGGTCCTTGAGGTATGCTAATCAGGCTTGAAATCTCTTGACTTGCATCCTTGCCTCCTTAATCTTCATGAGTTGAAATCTCCTGTGCTTAGTTTATTGGCTTCTCCATAACATTCCCCCTTTCCTTAAAAGGATTCGTCATTGAATCAAAAGCATCACTTACATCAAAAGGACTCAAATCAACAACATTAAATGTGGCACTAACGTTATACTCACCTGGCAAGTTCACTTTGTATACATTGTCATTGATCTTCTTAAGGATTTGAAATGGACCGTCTCCACTTAGGTTTAACTTAGACTTCCTTTGAAGGCGAAATCTCTACTTACAAAAATGCACCCACACCCGTTCTCCTGGTTGAAACACCATGGGCCTTCTTCCCTTATTCACACAAGAAGCTACCTTAGCATTTTGTCTTTCAATCTGCTTCTTCACCTGCTTATGTAATTTCCTCACAAAGTCCGCTTTGGAACTAGCATCAAAATACACAAAGTTGTTAGGTGGTAATGGCAATAAGTCAATAGGAGTAAGTGGATTAAAACCATAAACAATTTTAAATGGAGAACAATGAGTAGTGCTATGAATAGCCCTATTATAAGCAAACTACATAAATGGTAAACAATTCTCCTACGTCTTAATGTTCTTCTCAATGATTGCCCTCAACAAAGTGATCAAAGTTCTATTAACCACCTTAGTTTACCCGTTAGTTTGTGGGTAATAGGTAGGTGAAAACAACAGTTTAGTTCCCAACTTTCCCCACAACACTCATCAAAAGTGACTCAAAAATTTAACATCCCTATCACTAACAATGCTTTTAGGTATGCCATGTAAACGCATAACCTCTTTGAAGAACAAATTGGCAATTAACTTAGCATCATCAGTTTTATGACAAGGAATAAAATGAGTCATTTTACTGAATCGATCAACCGCAACAAAGATACTATCACTACCTTTCCTAGTTCTAGGCAATCCAAGCACAAAGTCCATAGATAAATCAGTCCAAGGTTTATCAGGAACAGGTAATGGTGTATATAATCCATATGGCTTCAATCTAGACTTTGCCTCTCTATAAGTAATGCAATGTTCATACACTTTATGCACATCATGTCTCATTCTAAGCCAATAGAAATGTTCACACAGCATATCATAGGTTATATTCACCCCAAAATGCCCCATTAAGCCCCCTCCATGTGCCTTTTTAACTAACAATTCCCTCATAAAACTCTTAGAAATGCACAATCTATTCTTCTTAAATAGAAATCTATTAGACACATAAAAATCATTTAATCTAACCCCATTAGCACAAGCAGTATAAATTCACAAAAATCAACATCATGTTGATATAACTCCTTCACAAACTCAAAGCCTAGCAATGAAGTACTAAGTGAGTTAAGGAAAGCATACCTTCTTGACAACACATCGGTAACCACATTTTCTTTACCCTGCTTATACTTGATCACATATGGGAATGTCTCAATGAAATCCATCTACTTGGCATGCCTTTTATTCAGCTTATCTTGACCTTTTAAATGCTTCAAACCCTCATAGTCAGTGCGCACCACAAACTCCTTGGGCCAAAGATAATGCTGCTATGTTTGCAAAGCTTGCACCAAGGCATATACAACTCTTTATCATATGTTGGATACTTCAAAGCTGCTTCACTCAACTTCTCACTAAAAATACATTAGTAGCATGTGATCCTACATCAAAACAACTCTAATTCCTATGCCACTAGCATCACATTTAATTTCAAACGTTTTAGCAAAGTTAGGCAAAGCAAGTAATGGTGCATTACACAATTTATCCTTAAGTTCATTGAAAGCATGTTCTTGTGCATTTCCCTAAACAAATCCAACATTCTTTTTAACCAGTTCATTCAAAGGTTCAGCTATAGTGTTGAAATTCCTAATGAATCTCCTATAGAATCCAGCAAGACCATGAAAGCTCCTCACTTCACTCGTATTCTTAGGTTTAGGCCACTACTTAATGGCTTTAACCTTCTCCTCATCAACCTCAACACCCTGACTAGATACTACAAAACCCAGAAGATTAACCTTATCCATGCAAAAACTACACTTCTTAAGATTAGTATACAACTTTTCCTCTCTAAGTTTTTCTAGTACCAATCACACATGCAAAATATGATCATCTAAACACTTTGAATAAATCAAAATATCATTAAAATAAACCACTACAAATTTACCTAAATACTCTTGCAGCACATGATTCATCAAATGCATAAAAGTGCTAGGTGCATTAGTAAGACCAAATGGCATGACAAGTCACTCATACAATCCATATTTAGTCTTAAATGCAGTTTTCCATTCATCTCCAACTTTCATAGAATTTGATAGTAACCATATTTCAAATCAATCTTAGTAAACAAGCAAGAACCATATAATTCATCTAACATATCATTTAACCTAGGAATAAGATGGTGATACTTTATAGTGATTTTGTTGATGGCTCTACAATCCATACATTCTCTTAGTCCCATCCTTCTTTGGCATTAGTATCATAGGAGTTGAACAAGGATCGAGACTCTCCCTCACATACCCTTTAGCTAGCAACTCATCCACCTATTTCTAGATCTCCTTTACCTCACTTGGATTCATTTAGTATGCTAGCCTATTGGGTATAGTAGCTCTAGGAATGAAGTCTATCTAGTGTTTTATGCCTTTGATGAGTGGTAATCCACTAGGCATCTCATATGGGAACAAGTCTTCAAATTCCTGCAACAAATCAGAAAACACACTAGGTAAAGATAGGTTAAGGTCGTTAGTTGCCAAACAAGCCCCTTTACGCAAAAGTACAAATATAGGCCTATTGGAATTTAAAGCCTGCCTAACCTCACTTGACCTAGCTCTCAAGCTCGCATTCCTCACTTTCTTCTCTCTAGGCCAATGCTGCTCTCCTTTTTCTTTTCCCTCATTCTTCTCACTATTCTCACTCTTTCCACTCTTTTTGGTCTCACTCATTTTCTTTTAACTCTTTTGATTTTCACTCTCTAAAGTACTCTTTTTTACTCTCCTTTTCTTTTCCTTAACTCTCAACTCTCAACCTTTTTATTTTGCATTGTTCCTCATATACTTCCTTTGAGGAAAGTGGTGTTAAAGTTGTCTTTCGCCCATCGTTGGTAAATGAATACCTATTGAGGTACTCATCATGCTTTGTCTTCCTATCAAATTGCCATGGTCTACCAAGTAATATATCACCAGCATGCATAGGGACAACATCACGAAGTACTTCATCATTATACTTGCTAATGGTAAAAGAAACATGAGCCTATCTATTTACCTTAACCTCGCCACAATCATTGAGCCACTGAAGTTTATATGGTCTTAGTCGTGGTATTATAGACAACCCTAACCTATTAACCAAGAGTGTTCTTACCACATTAGTACAATGCTCACCATCAACAATCACACTACACATCTTGCCTAAACATGGCATTTAGTATGGAACAAATTCTTATGCTGCTCCTCATGACAATCTTCTTTCAATTAGGTGTTAAGAGCATACCAAGTAACTAGTACATCTCCTCTAACCGGTTCCTCTATACTCCTTTCACTATAACTCTCAAACTCAAGTATGTCATCATCATCACTCTCATTATTATCCTCCTCATCAATAACTACGTTACCATTCCTCATCACCATGGTTCTCCTATTAGGAGAATCCTTGATAATGTGTCCTACACCCTAATACTTCCAGCATTTAATATCTTTATTCCTCCCCTTTTGTTCTTCGGTTTTAGGCTTCTCAGTGGAAACTACACCTATCTTCCCCTTTGTAACATTAGAGACGGTTTTACTTCCACTCTTAGCATCACTCTTTCCATACCCCTTCAAAAAAGAATTAGTATTGGAATAAGGTTTGGAAACATACCTTGTTGGCCTTCTTCCTTGGAGTTGTTTCTTTATCTTGATGGCAAGATGCACCATGTCTTTTAACTTTGCATATTGATACAGGTCCACCTTACCTACTATCTCCTTGTTCAACCCATTTGAGAAATGTGCCATAGTGGCCTCCACATCCTCTTACATATCAACCCTAGTCATGATCATCCCCATCTCCTTGTAGTAGTCTTCCACACTCCTATTACCCTATCTAAGAACCTAAAGCCTCTGCATTAATTCCTTATAATAATACCTAGGAACAAATCGCTTCCTCATGGTAGACTTGAGATCATACTAATTATCAATATGATGCTCCAAGTTCCTCCTCCTCCTAGTCACTAATTGATCCCACTAGGCTATAGCATAATCCTAAAATTATGTAATTGCCAATTTCACCTTCTTCTCTTTACTACATTGATGACAGTCAAATATAAGCTCAACTGTCTTTTCCCACTGTAAATAAGCCATTGGATCGAATTTACCCTGAAATTGAGGAAGTTTTAATGTAATACTACTCAAACTCCTATCTACACAATCATCATTACCCCAGATCCTACCAATCATGTACTCTTCCTCTACCTCTACCTCTACCTACACCTCGACCTCCTCTTCCACCTCTAGTTACACCAAAAACAATATTAACCTCATCTTCTTCCTCAGCATAACCATCATCTGCATCCCCCACATCAACTGCTGGAGACACACGGTTCCTACCCCCTCTATTTCCTTCACAGCGACTCAAAGTCCCTCTCTCAACTTCCTTTAGTCTTAAATCCATACGCTCTAACTTCTCATTAATAGTCATTAGAGCTTCACTCATTCATCTAAAATGCGACTCCTAAGCCTCACGATACCTGGCTTCATCAACATTACCTACATTGTTACTTTCACTATTATTTGACATTACTATAAAAGAAACAAACGTTAGAAATAAAATAATGAAAAATCCTCATAAGCACTCCCTTTTGTGTTTGCACTCACAAGATGGTGATGGTCACTCATGTTTCACTCACAGGTTCTATCTCACATCACTCAAGTCGATTCCTATATATTCTTAAGCGAATCATGCTTTTATGATGGGAATCAGACCAATTCGACAACAGGACCCATTACCTGAGCAAGAGCTAAAGACTACAGAGCCTTACAATGAGAGTCCTCTTTGACCAAATGGAACCTGAGGACACTCACATAATGTCTTCATTCATTTTATATGATTGTTTTATATTTAATTAGGTACACGTGTCAGTATTACAGGAGAGCAATCAAATTAATTAGCACATGGTTTAGAGGATGGTTCACGATTTGATGTGCCTCACTAATTGGATAGCAAACACATCAATCAAGTGGTGTGAACAACAAATTCCAACAACAAATGGCATGATCACTTACTTCACAAATGAATCCCAATTTACGAGATTGAAGATAAATTGATATAAAGAACAACCAATTATATAAATATCAATGGAAAACAATGGAAATGAACTAGAATTCCACTCAATTTGAAATGATTCAAATTTGAAAATGAAGAACCTTAATTTACGTGGACATGGACAAGTTACCAAAAAATTGTATTTAGATATTACTCACTAAACACAATTTGTAAAAAAAAAAAAAAGAGTAAGATTGATATTACTCACAATCTACTCTAGTTGGTTTTGCCATAATTTCACTAAGAAATTGATAAGAGATCTATTGTATGTGAAGGACAACCCTCACGATAACAAAGTGTTTGATTTCAAAATGTCAAAAAGCTTTCTCAAAACTCTAGTTAGCAAAGATTTATACTTGCTCCTATTAGGGTAAAAATAACATAAAAATTACAAAGATGCCACTTAAGTGGCCGGTTCCCAAAAGCAACAAATTACAAATACAAATGGTCTTCAAGTGACCAGTTCTTCACTTCAATTGAACAAATTGTTGGATCGGTTCTTCTTTGATTTATGTAGGTCCATGAATAACCTACAAACTGAGTTTTGGCAAGTTTATCCACCATCTTGTAAAAATCGACAAGTTTACCTGTTGGAATGAGCAAAAAATATGTAATAGAAAAGAAGATACTAAACAGATATTCTCGGGTTTGATTATTCAAAGAGGACCCTCATCACCAAATTTTGTAATCCCTTGGCTCTTACTTTGTTGATAGGTCCTATAAGAATTTGATTCCTATCATCTCCTAGGGCCTTAAGAAGATTTGTCCTCAAATCTAATAGGTCTTCATGAGCATCATCGAATAAATAGAGTGACAGGTCTGTAACATTACATGTAGTAGAGACTCTGTATCCTCTTGGCAAGTTATTTATAAAAATATCACTGTAATCACCCAGTACTTGAGATACTATAGGGAGTAGTTGCTCTCACCCCTCCATCTCTAGGATATACCTCATCTGCAATAAATATGATGGTCTATCATTTGATATGTCCTTCCCTAACTCAAACTCTTCCCCCAATAAGGTCTTCTTCTTCCCAGTTTTACTTATATGTCTTTAAACCTCTTGGTCCTCTAAAGGTTTACTCATCTACCTCTGAACTTCTTGGACCTCTTAAGGTTATTTATCTACCTCTGAACCTCTTGGTCCTCTAAAGGTTTACTGATTTGCCTTTGAACCTCTTGGACCTTTGATGGTGACATTGGGTTCAACATTATACGTTCACCCTTCTACTGGAACATATAAGTATTTCTATAGCCATCATGCAAAACCCTCATGTCATATAACCAAGGCTTGCTAGGCAATATATGGGATGCACACATAAGAATAATGTCACATTCAATTTCTTCATGATATTTATCCCCTATATTGAAAGGTACCCTAGCCTTCTAGGTAATATAGAGACTACCATGCTCACTCAACCAATGCAATTTATAGGGTTTTGGATGTGGGGTAGTTACAAGTTTTAATTTCAATACTAATGAGGTAGCCACAACATTAGTACAACTACCACCATCAATAATAATAACACACAAATTACCTTGCACCCTACAAGAAGTGTGAAACAAGTTTTCTCTTTACTCATCATCAATGTTTGGAAAAGAAGTCAAGGCTTGGCGTAGTACATTAGTAGATAAATAAAAATCACCTCCTTCCTAATTTTTATCCTCATTTACAAATCCCCCATTTACAACAATATTAGACATGGTTGTTGAATTGAGTTGTACAAAACAATTCAAAGGTAAGTGTAGTAGAATTCACAATCACCCTATTACGCTAACAACAATAACACTACTCCACTTAACTTCACACACACTTCCACACTTCAATTACGGCAACGACAAGTAGAAGTAACAATAAACACTTCTCTAAATAGTTAGTTAATGATTCCAACTAAGCAAAGTGTTCAAGCATCAATAAATAATAACTTCCACACTTTAATGCTTGCTTTTGAAATTCAAATTTAACCACTACAACTCCCTTACTCATGACACATACACACACTTACAATCCATGTGCAGCAACCTTTCACCATAACACAAATAATACACCACGTTGCACCCTTCACCACACAAAATCACTACACCACACACACACACACTCATGGTGCATCACACACACACTCTCCTCCTCCTCCAATCATGGCACAACAACTCAAATGCAACTCTTAATGAAGCTTCTCCACAAATGGTAAGAAACAATTAAAAAATATTCAAATGGCATTCAATCAATACTACACAATAACTTCTTCTAACTTAATGAATGTATTTGAATTCAAATAATTTCCCTATCCTCCACACAAAACAAATCTGGAAATGCAATTCACACTCCTCAATTCCGAAACAATGTACAAGGAAATTCACTTCTCTTTTGTCACAAAGAATGTATCTCCAATTCCGAAACACACACAAGGAAATACACTTCCTACTTCCCCTTCTCCTTACGGCAAGATCAAGAACACAAGGACTACTACAAGGTCTCCACTTCCACTTCAACAACAACAAATATAACACAACAAAATCACAATAAACTACTTCAATTCCACTTCACAATTCGGATCAAGAAGTAAAATTCAAGAACCCTAATTTTTCAATTGAAGTTCACGCAAACCCTACTCCACAACCTTTGCTCTGATACCAAAAACTATGATGTGCCTCACTAGTTGGATAGCAAACACATCAATCAAGTGGCGTGAACAAAAAATTCCAACAATGAATGGCGTGATCACTTACTTCACAATTGAACCCCAATTCACAAGATTGAAGATAAATTGATATAAAGAACAACCAATTGTATAAATATCAATGGAAAACAATGGAAATGAACTAGAATTCCACTCAATTTGAAATGATTCAAATATGAAAAATGAAAAACCTTAATTCACATGGACATGGATAAGTTACCAACAAATTGTATTTAGATATTACTCACTAAACACAATTTGTAAAAAAAAAAAAAAAAGCAACAAGAGTAAGATTGATATTACTCACAATTCTCTTTAGTTGGTCTCGCCACAATTTTACTAAGAAATTGATAAGAGATCTATTGCATGCGAAGGACAACCCTCACGGTAACAAAGTGTTTGATTTCAAAATGTCAAAAAGCTTTCTCAAAACCCTAGTTAGCAAGTGGTTGGTTCCCAAAAGCAACAAATTACAAATACTAATAAAGTGGTCGGTTCCCAAAAGCAACAAATTAAATACAAATAGTCTTTAAGTGACTGGTTCTTCACTTTAATTGAACAAATTGTTGGACCGTTTCCTGTAAAAACTGATAAGTGTAAATGTTAGAATGAACAACAAATATGTAATAGAAAAGAAGATACTAAACAAATATTCTCGAGGTTTGATTGTTCAAAGAGGACTCTCATCGCTAAATTTTGTAATCCCTTGGCTCTTGTTCTGGTGATAAGTCCTGTAGGAATTTGATTCCTATCACGATCTATGTTTTGAACCAAAATGGACATGGAATAGTTTTCATTATTTTCTTATGTTGTTTTTTCCATATTTAGAGCATAGTATAAATACTTGTAAAGGGAACAATAAAAGACACTTGGTCTTATTTTGGCAAAAGCATTACGTTGAAAAAGGGGAATTTTTCTCTCTTATTTCATATACTTTTATCAATTCCATTTAAGGTTGTGGTGAGTGAAGGCTTGGATTGTTGTGTGTAAAATCAGTAATCAAAAGTTGTTTTCCTCATTCTACTAATGAGTAATAGCTGGTAAGAATTTGGAATTTCATTTGTTCTTGTTCTCTGGAAAATTAAGGTTTCACATTACAAAGGGGATCCTTGCTATTTTAGACATAATTGTTTAATTGTTTCATAAATTAGGATTGTTTTTATTGCAATTAGATTTGCATATTATCTTTTGGTATCAAAGCATACGGTTGAGAGAAGGGAATTGCACGTGAAAGTATTGATTTTGATTTGGGGATTTCGGGTTTATGTCATGCACATGTTCAATTGTTTGATAGTGTGAATTGAAATTAGATATATTGCATGAATTGTGTTGTGTTCCATTAGTCATTGTGGGTTGAAATTGAAGAAAGGACTACTTTAGGGGTTTGCCATAGATGATTTGGGGTTTACTACAATTGATTCCATAATTGTGTAATTAAGTAGTAAATGTGAATTAAAGTACTGTTAATGCTCCATTGACTTGAGTTGGGAAGAGTGCATTTAAGGTATGTGTAACGTGGTGTTGTAGTACACATGATCTTTGAATTTGAAATTTGAACAAGGTGTGATTGTGAAGTGTGTTTGTGAATTGAAGAAATTTATGCCGTAAAGTGTGTTATGAATTGAAGAAACTTGTGTCGTGAAGTGTGTTCTGAATTGAAGAAACTTGTGCTGTGAATTGTGATTGTAAGTTGAAGAACTTGTGTCGTGAAGGTGTGTTTGTGGATTGGAGAAATTTTTTCAAAGCTTAATTCAACAATGATGTCAAATGATAGCATGAATGGAGGAGTTGGAAATGAAGCCAATAGTCAGGTTGGAGTAGTAGGCCTAAGATGCCATGTTGTAGGTGAAAGAAGGGATTTAGAAGAGCAGTTACAAGAGTTAACTACTATTGTTGCTAATCTAGCTACAAGGGTTAACCAAATAACACTTCCCTAACAACCAATGGTGAATCCACCAATACCCCCACCTTAGGTAGCTATTAATAATGCTTGTAGGGAAGGAGCATTGGGAGGTAATAGGGGAAGGCGAATTGGAGTGGCACTAGAAGGAAGAGATGATAATTTTGAGGATGAATTTTATCCTAACCGTGAGTTCAGACCACCTAGGGGTTTAGAACATGTGAAATTATAGTTGCCTTCATTTTTTGGAAGGGGATTTGCAGAGGATTATTTGGATTGGGAGAATAAGGAGGAAGGACTTTTTGATTATTATGAGATCAATAACCATACTCGAGTACGTTTAACAGTAGTTGAATTTACAGGGTATGCCACCTTATGGTGGAAGAATATTGTGGCTAGTAGGAGGAGAGATGGGGATGCGGAATTACATACTTGGTAAGAGATGAAACAGGTTATAAGGAAGAGGTTTATACCAGAACATTACAAGCAAGAGTTCTTTATGCATTTCCAAACATTGAAACAAGGTGGCAAAACTGTGGATGAGTATGTCCAGGAGTTTAAGACACTAATGATCCGATGTGGAGCAGTCGAACCTCCTGAACAAACTATGGCACAATTTGTGTCTAGTATGAAATATGAGATTGCCTATATAGTAGAGCTGCAGCGATATGACACCATTGATGAGGCCATTCAGTTAGCTCTGAAAGTAGAGAGATAGAGGCAATCTAACCCTTATAGAGCAGCAAGTAACAAGTATGGATTCTTTACAAAACTATAAGGGTCAGAGGGTAAACAGACTAATAAGGGGGATATAACAAAAATGTGGAAAATAATATAGTTGTGCTAAACATTAGAGGGGAGAAAGAATTTGCTGGAAAAGGAAAAACAATTGCTGGGTATGAGAACAAATAGGTGGTAGCTAGGTCATTAGGGGGAAAGAATTGTCAGGTCAAATGTTTTAAATGTCTAAGTTTTAGACATATGGTTGATCAATGTCTAAACTGAAGAGTTATGACTAGCATGGAGGTTGAGAGTGAGGATGAAGAAGAAGAGATGCACGAGCCCACAAATTTGTCAACTGTGTTGGATGAATATTATGGTGATGCAGATGTTAAGGTACATGAGGATAAGGGGAATGATCAGTATTTGTCCATCAACGTATTGCACAGGGCGATGCCTACCTTTCATGTTAATGAGGATGAACAGAGGGAAAACCTATCATTGATGGAGGTAGTTGTACTAATGTAGTGGCTACTTCACTAGTGACTAAATTAAAACTAGTTATACCACACATCTCAAGCCTTATAAACTGCAGTGGTTGAGTGAACAAGGCAATTAGCATGTCACTTAGAGGGTTAAGGTTCCATTTAGCATAGGGGAGAAGTACTACGATGAGATTATTTATGATGTTCTTCCCATGTGTACATCACACATATTGCTTGGCAGGCCTTAGTTGTATGATAGGAGGGTATTGCATGATGATTTTAGAAACACCTATGTGTTCCAGAAGGAGGTTAAGCGCATAGTATTGAACCCCATGTCACTTACTGAAGTACAAGAGGCACAAAGGCAAATTAATAAGACTGGTAAAAAGATGACCTTTAGTGGGACAACATGAATTAGAGGCAATAGAGGAAGAGAGGCTAATGTATATGTTACAAATGAGATATGTACTAAAGGTGGATGGACGTGAACAATTACCCCAAGTGGTGAACCAAGTATTAGATGAGTACATGGATATATTCCCAGATGAATTACCTAAGGGATTACCACCCGTGAGGGGGCATTAAACATGTCATTGATTTTCAGCTTGGGTCAGTTTTGCCAAATTGGTATGCGTATCGCATGAATCCTAAAGAGGCTAAAGAATTGAAGCGTTAGGTAGATGAACTGGTAGAAAAGGGTTTTGTTAGGGAAAGTACTAGTCCTTATGTTGTTCCTACACTTCTTGTTCCTAAGAAGGATGGCACATGGAGGATGTGTATTGACAGTAAAGCCATCAACAAAATTACCATCAAATATAAGTATCCCATTCCTAGACTTAATGATATGTTAGATGAACTGCATGGTGCACAAGTATTCTCCAAGGTGAATCTTAAAAGCGGATATCACCAAATTCATACGAGAGGTGGAGATGAGTGGAAGACCACTTTTAAAACACACCATAGCTTGTATGAGTAGATGGTCTTTCCATTTGGGTTGACCAATGCCCCTAATACTTTTATGAGGTTGATGAATCATGTCATGAAAGAATTTCTAGGAAATTTTGTTGTTGTTTATTTTGATGACATTTTGATTTATAGTAGAAACTTGGAAAGTCATGTTGAACATTTACAGGCAGTTTTCTCAGTATTAAGGAAACAACAGCTGTATACAAATCTCAAGAAGTGTTCTTTCTGTCAATCTGAGGTAACATTTCTTAGTTTTATTGTGACTGGTTCTGGTGTAAAGGTAGATGAAGAAAAAGTGAGGGTTGTTATAAATTAGCCAATACCATAATCAGCTGTTGAGGTAAGAAGTTTCCATAGGCTGGCTTCTTTCTATAAATGTTTTGTCAGGAATTTTAGTAGCATTGTCAGTCCATTAGCTGAGTTGACTAAAAAGAATGTTCCTTTTGTTTGGGGGAGAAGGGGCCTAAAAGAGTTTTGAGGAAGTGAAAGCAAAGCTAACTAGTGCTCTAGTGTTAAGGTTACCAGATTTAAAAAAAAAAAAAATTAGAGTGTGATCCTTTAGGGTAGGAATTGGTGCTGTGTTGATGCTAGAAAAGAGGCCCATAGCATATTTTCATGAGAAACTAAGTGGTGCACCTCTAAACTACTCCATATATGATAAGGAGTTCTATTCCTTAGTGAGGGCATTGATGACGTGGCAACACTACCTTATTCTTAAGGAGTTTATTATTTATACAGATCATGAATCACTGAAACACTTCAAAGGTCAACAACATCTGTCAAAACACCAATCCAAATGAGTGGAATTCTTAGAGAGCTTTGCCTATGTGATTAAGTACAAGAAGGGGAACACAAACATTGTAACTAATGCCTTGTCATGCAAGTATATACTTATCACTTCTCTACAATCAAAGCTACATGGGTTTGAATTATTGAAGGAACATAATGTTCATGATGAACACTTGAAATTGATTGTTAAGTGATGCTTTAGAGGGAATGTGGTAGATGGGTATTATATGATAGATGGTTTTTTGTATAGAGTAGGAAATTATGTATACCCCATGGTTTTGTTAGGGAATTGTTGGTCAAAGAAGCTCATGTTAGAGGGTTATCTGGGAATTTTGGTAAAAAGAGAACTTCAGAGTTATTAAAAGAACATTTTTACTAGAGGGGTATGTTAAAGGATGTTCACAAGGTGTTAGAGAGATGTGGTTTTTGTAAGAGGGCAAAGGGAAAGAAGGGAGCTTTGGGGGAATATATGCCTTTACCTCTACCTATACAACCTTGGATAGATATTAGCATGGATTTTATCTTGGGTCTTCTCTGGACATGGAGAGGCAAAGACTCCATCATGGTAGTTGTTGACCGCTTCAACAAAGTCACATTTTGTGCCTTGCTACAAAACAGATGATGCACTTTTTATTACTAACCTTTTTATGTAGGAAATTGTACGATTACATGGTGTTCCCCACAGCATAGTGTTTGACAGAGACACTAAGTTTCTCAGTTTCTTTTGGAAGACACTTTGGAAATAATTTGGTACTAAACTCATGTATAGTACATCATGTCACCCCTAGACGGACAGCCAAATAGAGGTTGTCAATCATACTTTTTGTGCCTTACTAAGAGCAATGGTTGGCAAGAATCTTACCAATTGGGACTTATGTCTTCATATTGTTAAGTTCACTTACAATAGGTCAACTCATAGTTCAATCGGTAAGTCTCCCTTTAAAGTTGTGTATGGCTATAATCCTACCATTCCATTAGATTTAATAGCTAATCTGGCAACAAAGGAAGAAAGCTTGAGTGGAGTAGAACGTATAAAGGAGATTCAAAAGCTTCATTAAAAGGCTTCTAAGCATCCTAAGAAAACTCAGGAACAACAGAAACTTTAAGGCAACAAAAACAAGAAAACCAAGGTATATAATCCAGGTAATCTAGTTTAGATTTAACTTAGCAAAGACAGGTTTCCTCACAAGAAATCATAGAAACTTTCACTTAGAGTAGATGGACCATTCAAAATTTTGAAGCACATCAACAACAATGCCTACAAGGTGGAGTTACCAGGAGAATACAACATCTCTACTACATTCAATGTTGCAGATCTATCACCCTACTTATCAGAAGATACTCATGAAAACCCATTAGATTTAAGGGCAAATCTTCCATAGGCCCAAGGAGATGGTGGGAATCAAACCAATTCGACAACAGACAAAAGACACTTGGTCTTATTTCAACAAAAGCATCACGTTGAAAAAGGGGAATTTTTCTCTCTTTTTTCATACACTCTTATCAATTCCATTTAGGGTTGTGGCAAGTGGAGGCTTAGATTGTTATGTGTAAAATCAACAATTGCAAGTTGTTTTCCTCATTCCACTAGTGAGTAATATTTGGTAAGAATTTGGAATTTCATTTGTTCTTGTTCTACGGAAAAAGGTTCCACGTTATAAAGGGGATCCTTGCTATTTTAGACGTAATTGTTCAATTGTTTTATAAATTAGGATTGTTTTGATTGTAGTTGGATTGGCATATCATTTTAGATCAATCCAAAGAGATTAATTTGAATGATATGAATGGAGTTTCAAGAATGGATCCCAAAACATTCACAAACAAACAAGATGATGAATTCTTCTTCTTCTCTCTTTTTTTTTTTTCACGAATTTCTCTCTTTCTCTCTCTTTTTTTTTACTCTTTAAACACAAATTAGAATTGCAGACTAAAAGCGATGGATCAAATCAATGAGAGGCCACAAACAAGATGAAATTTTGATGAACAATACAATAACGAATTAAAACTCAAGAGCTAAAACAAGGAAAAATATAACCTGATCTAGAGCAAAAGCTTTGATACCAAATGATATGGAACCTTCGTGAGTACACTTAAGAACTCTTTTGATTATTACGAACCCTCACAGTAGTAATGCGAAAACCCTCGTAGTCAAGTTAATTTCAATCCCTAAGATGGATTAGACTTAGGTTTTTCTTAGATGATGATCAAAGAAATTAGAACAAGAGACTTGTTCTAATCGTAGAACACTCTACAAAAAAAGTCAATCAATCTCTCAAATGTTCCTAAAACATATTATTCTATGCAAGAACACAAAGAATAAGCAAATAGCTTTTTGGGATTATTATTCAAACATCTAAAACTCCTCCTTCAAAAAGTTCCCAAAGGAGTATATATATATGTATAGCCTTCTTTAAGGAACCAAAAACAAATTACAAACGTAATAAAAAGAAGGCTGGCTTCAACGCCGGTCAAAGGTCGGCGGCCTACATTGCAAACACTGGTGGCTTTTAATTTGTAAGCTAGCGGCCTTCATGCTCTCAAAGCTAGCTGCTTTCTCCTCCAAAGCTGGAAGCCTTCTTAAAGTTTGGAATCTCCACTTTAACTTGCACTAAGTTGTATTGGACTTGAGTTGTACTTATCCCGAAGCTTTGATATCCTTGAAGTTCTTCACTAGCCATCCTCACCGAGCCTTATAGATGAATAATCAAAGCTTGTTGCATCTTCTTAGCTCGAGATCTTGTTATAGGTCCTTGAAGCATGCTAATTAGACTTGAAATCTCTTTACTTGCATCCTTGCCTCCTTGATCTTCATGAGTTGAAATCTCTTGAGCTTGGTCCATTGGCTTCTCCATAACATCTTCCCACTTTAATTACCTCACAACAAAAGCTATTAGATAATATGTGCATGTTAGAATTGGAGATTGTAACTTAAGAAGTAGCAGTAAGGTTGTCTTATTTAAACATCTAGCCGATTCTAATGGACATAATTAAGGTAGTTCAAGCTGAAGATGTTAGTATTCAGGAGATCAAGAGTATATTGGAATAGAGTAAAGCTCCTAAGTTTAGTACTGACTCAATTGGGGTTTTGAGATATGGAGTCAAATTGTGTGTACTTGAGAATTTTGAAGTGAAGAAAGAGATCTTAAAAGAAGCACATTACTCTAGGTACTCCATATACCCTAAGAGTACCAAAATGTATAAGGATTTAAAATACCATTGTTGGTGGGAAAATATGAAGTAGGAGATAGTCGAATATGCTTCCAAATACCTAACATGTCAACAGATTAAAATAGAACACCAAATGCTAATAGGTGAGTTACAATCTTATTACACATTCCATTATCTTATAGGGATTTCCAAACTCGTCTCAAACCCTATAGGGTTTTTCATGGAGTTCTTGCAACGCATCCTAAACCCTATAAGGTTTCAATAAGTAACCTAAAACCCATTAGAATTTTTTTTTTTAATTTTATTATTAGTTTAAAATCTTTACTTATTTATTATAACTATTTTTATAAAATATAACTTATGTTTTTGGAAATAAATAATATTTGCACTTTCAACATATCTAATTATATATATTTTAATATTGTTCCAAAGTCTACATGTTGGTAAATAAAGTTGCCAACATAAAAACATTTTTAATTATAGTAAGATACAAATTACCTAACCAATCATACAACTTAATAAATAATACAAATAAATAAAATATAATTAACAAGTCTCAATAAAAATAGAAAAGTTCTAAAACATATAACAAAGGCATTAATCCTATATTTTTTGTAATTCTTACTTAAAAGTTGACTCTCATAGTCCTCACATCTCATATTCTTCATCATCTATTTTTGAACCTTTCAAAAAGGGGAAAAAAAAAACCCCACAAAACACATTAGAGATTAGGCAAATAATCATTATTTCATGTATAAAAGAACTCATTATTGTGTAATCAAAATTTTTACCTTTCCTCTCATTTGATAACTAACTTTGACTATACATCAATGCTTCTATTGTATCAAGATTTAGTCTGCTTCTATGCGAGCTAATTATTCATCCACTAGTACTAAATGCAAACTCAGAAGCAACTGTAGGCACAGGAATAGCTAACTTTTGTAACACAGGTTCTTCTAAATAGTGATCCAACTCTGACTTTACCTAGTCATCAGCATTCATAGTGCACAAATATTGCACCAACTTTGATTTTCTTGTAGATTCAAAAGGAATAGTATGAGCAGTTGCTGAAGTATTCACAAAAGAACTACTACTATTATTTGAACCTTTAAAAAGTTGAGATTTACCTCTTAATTAATATTCCTAAAGTAGCTCATAATAAATGTCTCAACATTTTGAATCTGTATAGATGCATTTGCTCAATAAACAAAAGGAAACATAAAGTCTAGGGCCTTAATTTTAAAACATAGATCTAGAACAGTACAAACAGCCATAATATTATGTACATCACCCCAATATTTTTCAAACTTATCAAACATATTTCTTGCCATCATACTAATATTCACATTTGAAGAGCCTTTCCAATCAAGTAATGCTTCCCTAATTTCAAAAACCATTTCGAAATAGTAATTTGCAATTGGATATTAGGTACTAAAAAAAATATTGGTTACCTCATAAAAGATTACCAAATTCTTGCAAATTTCTTTCGTTAACTCCTAATCATCATCGATAGTAAGACATTTATAATGTCTATCCATAAATTGAACTTTACAAAAAACTTCTTTATATCCAACAGCTATCACCAACATGTCATATGTAAAGTTCCACTGAGTTTTGCAATCTAAGCCAAGCTCTCTACCATATAGAATATCTAACTGCTTACATGTCTCTCCAAATTTCTCGACTCTTAATGGTGCCACCGACCAAAATGCAACATTATCACAGATCTTCTCAATCGCGCTTTCTATCATGGCTACACCCTCCTTCATAATTAAGTTCAAAATATGTGCACAATAACACGTAGAGTACCTTTCCCTAAAGAATTAACTCATCTCTTTGTAGCTTCATTGTCAAAGTGGTAATCATGGCATCATTCGTAGAATAATTATTTACAGTAATTGTAGATAATTTTCTATCTAGCCCCCATGTCATCAATGAATTAAATAAACAATCAACAAGCACCTCATTTACATGTGGAGTTGGAACATGCAAAAAAACTGCATGAAAATAAAATATAAAAATAGTCAATAAAATATAATTTTACATCATTTATTATGAAAAGATAATTTAAGTGAAGAATCTTACTCCATGAATCGACTTTGAAGCCTCCAATTATGGTCAATGAAATGTGCTATGACAATCATGTACCTTTTTTCTGATTTGATGTCCATATATTTGTTGTTACTACAACTCAAGAATTTAGTCCTTTTAACAATACTTTCAATTTTTCCTTCTCCCCACTGTAGATGTTCATGATCTCTTTTTTTATGGTATTTCGATTGACATGTTTAAAAAGTGATTGAATACTTTCAACAAAATTCTTGAAATACTTATGCTCAACTATTGAAATGGGGTATTCATGGACAATGATTGCCTTTGCAAGTTTTTACTAACAAATATCTTGATTGAAAGTCCAATTTCCTATTTTCAAACAACTATCATTCTCATTTTGTCATTTCTCAATAGATAGTAGACATTGCCTTATGTCTTTCTGCTTCTTTCTTTGTGTGCACTTCCCTAAATGATTGTGCAAGTGCTTAGTTCCATTTTTACTACTTACTTTTAGTGTTTTGGAACAATGATTGCAAATAGCAACATCCTTCCCATTAACTGTTTTTCTCACTATATCATTCCATACAGGAGAAGTCAACTTACATTTGTTGTGGTTGTTAGATTTGCTGATGGTGCTTTTGTTTTAGATCTGAGTGGTGGGAATGGACCTTCCTCTTCCTCAAGGTCAATGGGATTTGCATTAACGGGCATTTTGAATTCCTCTATATTTGCATTACATAAAAGTATCAATATTCAAGCTAGAAATTAGATAAAAAGATTTATTAGTTTTGAGTAGCATATATGATGAGTTTAGGTTAGTCTAGATGCAAAATTACTTCTAACAGCAAGCACAAATTTCTTTTTACTACTGCAGACTTCACATTGCTGAAATTAAATGCTCTAAATCTCATCATCGGCTTATGCATTGTGTATAATCATTCCTCAAGTCTAAATATAGAAAGAGTTTGCTTATAGGTCTCATGAAGAAAAGCTGCATTAGTTGATGTTTTGTTTAGCTAGTTACTCCTTCATGATTCTCAATAGAGTTTATGTTTTCATGATAGGAAGAAATGTTAGATAGATCCTTTCACAGCCTATTCCTTAGTCATTTATAGAGTTGATGGTTCAAATGGTTTAATAACATTATAATGGAAGTGTAGATTGATTTAGAAGAAGCAAAAGCACAAGAGATTGCGAAATTGCAAGAATCCTTGCAATCCCTTTAGGCCAAGGCAGATGAAGCAAATGCATTAGTTCTCAAGGAGTGAGAAGCAGCAAAGAAAGCCATCAATGAAAAGTTTTGTCTTGCTTTTGGGAAAAGCAATTATTTAAACCCTCCCTCTTATACCACCCCTCTTCTCTCCCCATCTTAACCCACACGCATTCTTGAAAATGATGACATATATACATACTTGATACTTTTGTTGGTCTAGCTTTGTAAACTAAAAATTGCAAAAATTACTACGATTAGCATTTCTCGCAACTTACTTGGGGTTGGGGGATGATCATGTGACAACGATTTAAATTTCCTCTGCAAGTGGAGTGATGCCTTTCGTAATCGTAACTCTTAAGTAAAGGTAAAGTTTTGAAAAAATAAGCAGAAAAGAAAAACGAAAAAGAAAAAGAAGGAAAGATAGTTACCTTAGGATTCAGATCTAAATTCTTAGCCAAGAAAGAGAGAGTCTAGCCGCGAATGCTGGAGGAAGTGGAAGTCCGGCCAATGACGAGACGATGAGGGACAAGCAGCTCTAGAGAGAGTAAGAGAGATGAGGGTTTGTTTTTTAATTTTTTTTTTCCTGTTCTTGATAGCTTTGAACTTTAGAGTAAAGGTTGACAACACGTTTCACAGTCACGGACAATGGATGCGAATGCCAAAGGAAATTGAAGTCTAGCTGATGACAAGACAATGAGGGATGAGCAGCTCTAGAGAGAGTAAGAGAGATGAGGCCTAAGGGTTTGTTTTTCAATTTTTTTTCCCTATTCTTAACACAACTTAGAGATAGAGAGACGATTTTTTTCCTGTTTTTTCCTTCTCTCTTTTTTTATTTTCTCAATTCCCATCCAGGTCTCCCAGTCAGTCCCAGTTGTGCGTTGTGCTGTGTGGCCGTGGCCGTAAGAGTAGGACTAGGGTTTACGACTAGGATGTCACTCCTTGCGCTGGTGCACACGGCACACTCCATACATTTTTTTTTTTTTTGAAAATTATTAGAAAAAATAATGGGTTCAAATTCCCGATGTGTTTAACATTTATCCTATGACTCATCATAAACCCTATAGGGTTTCTAAAAAAAAAAATCCTATAACCCATCCCAAACCCTATAAGGTTTTTAGTAGGTCGACCAGGTCGGGAACCTGGCAATGCCTGTCTTGCTTACATCCCTATGTAAGCATTGTGTCTAATTGGGATAATAGGTTTATGAGAAGATTATAGAGGAGTTTACATAGAGCATTAGGAACCAAGTTGAATTTCAATATTGCCTTTCACCCCCCCCCCCCCCCCCCCCCCACCCCAAATCAATGGATAGTTAGAAAGAACTATATAGATCCTCGAAGATGTGTTGAGGGATTGTGTTTTAGACTTTGGTGGGACTTGGGATAAGCATTTACCACTAGTAAAATTCTTCTATAATAATAGTTATTAGTCAACTATACAGATGGCCCCTTACGAAGCTTTATATGGAAAGAAGTGTAGAACCTTGTTGCATTGAGATTATTAATAAGGTGAAGCTAATTAGATAGAGAATGCAGTCAACTCAAAATCACTAGAAGAGTTATGTTGACAAAAGGTGACACCCTTTAGAATTCCAAGGAAATGGTTACTTTTGAAGAGATCAACCACTAAAGGGGTAGTCAAGATTGGATTAAGAGGGATGTTAAATCTTAGATATGTGAGACCTTTTGAGGTTGTAGAGAAGATTGATAGTGTGGCATATTGGTTAGCCTTACCACCTAGCCTAACAAGAGTATATGACGTTTTCTATGTGTCCATACTAAGAAAATGTGTGCATAACCTAGATGAAGTGATAACCTTAGAGCTGTTAGAAGGATAACCTAATCTCACTACAATAGAACAACATGTCAAGATAGTGAATAATAAACAATAGGTGCTAAGGAGACGAATCATTCCTTATGTGAAGGTACAATGGACAAACCAAACAAAAAGAAAGGCTACTTAGGAGTTGGAAAAAGAAATGCGAAATAAGTATCTAGATCTCTTATAAGACTTAGGTAACTTTTGAAGACGAAAGTTTATGTAAGAGGAGGAGGATGGAAAAATAAAGAAAAAATAAATAAAAAGGGGTTCATGGCAAATAAAATAATATCAGTTTAGTAAGCAAGTATTTTGGTCCTTTGACAAAGAGGTTATAAAAAGATTACTAATAGGTCATTCATAAGTCTTTTTTCTTTAAACGCATTAGCCTCCCAGATCAAAGAAGAAACCCTATTTGAAGGAGACAACTGCTAGACCCCACATGTCAACAAGTTTTCCACATAAAGTGTTGTTTTACAAATTGTGGTGCAAAACGACTTTAAGCACTTAAGGGTTTTGAGCAAAACTTTAATCATTGGAATGATCGAAACTAGTAAGTAGGAGAATTTGTTACAAATTAAAGTTTTGATGTTGTAAATAATACGATTTTAAGCATAGACTTGTTAGATTGTAATTAAGGTTTAAGGGAGATTGAATTCTATGATTTAAGAAGAAGATTCATGGGGAACTGAAGGGAACACGATCAAGCATATGCCTGTGTGCCTAGTCGTGCTAAGTTGGTACGAAGAAACAAGAGTTGAGTACTTGGCCAGGTACATGTCTATGTACCTACCTATGTTGAAGTGCATGACAAAGTACACAACCATTTACTTGGGTGTATATTGAAGCACTTTTATACAGGAGGATACACAGCCACATGTACGACCGTGTTCCCACCCATGATCCTCTACATGGTCGTGTTTTCTTGAAACCTCCTTTTAATACTTTTAATCTTCTTTTTCTCGTATTCCATCCATTTTAATTTCTTTTAAAACTATAATAATGCAACCTAAGTGAGGAAAATAATCCAACACTCTAGGATAAGTTTAGAAAATACCCTAAGATAGTACTAAGATTAGTTTATTATGTATATTGATAGGTACCAATAAAAATTTTAGTTATAGGTAAGTTGAACTTGTTCTTCTAGATATGTGTAATCCTTGTGTGTTGATTGTGTTTATCAAGTAGAGACAAAAATGAACTTAAACATATATTAAATCAACAACTTAGTTGATCTTTGTGCTTGGCTCAACCTAAGGACTCATAGCAGTAAAACCTTAGGAGCACCCATTGAATGGTATGTGGTGGTGTCCTCAATGAAGTTGCATATTAAAATAATTTGATAAATTTAGGTAACTCATGGGTGTTAAGGCCTATAGTGCAAGAACCTAACCCCTTAATATATATGTATATCTATATTATATCGAGTGTGCCGAGGACAAGAGTGGCCCCTTTATTGTATGAAAGACTTAAATAAGATAATAAATGATTACCTAGTTACTTGTTGCATTGATGCATATGACTATAAGATGTGTGTTCATGTGCATGTGCTTTTGATTTATACGTACTATGCAATATTTCATCCTTTAGGGATTTTCTTTTTTAGCTGCAGGTATGGATGAGTATGCATTATATGATGAAGACCTAGTGACTCATACGTAGGATGGGAATGACATAGAATATTTCTATTATTATGGTAATTAGTAGATGGGAGAAGTTACCTACAGTGTTATGATTAGATTAGGAGAATGTTGTATCTTCTTGGAAAATGAGACTTTTGGTTTATCATTTAAATTTTGTATTAGTGGTACTAATAATTAGTTTTTCATAGTTATCACTATATTAAGATAATCATTGATGTTTAAATTATGAGTTTCAAAGTGAGACTCAGTTGAGTCACTCAGTTATATTAATGGGTGATATATACTATTGTGAGTTTGATGGTTTTTATAGGCATATAAGGAACTAACTAGTCTAAGAGTCTTAATGTATCTTTACCTTGTAAAAATGTGTGACAAGTTGTAGTGCTCTAGGTTCTAAGGTGTTATAAAATATTATTTTAGCCTCTTTATTACGAACATAGGCCTAAAATACAAAACAAATAGAAAATATTTAACTAATGAGTAACAAATGCTCCAAAATATCATAAATAGTGTTAAATATCACGTGTAAAAAGATGGTGAATAATTAGGAATGTCAAATTTTCCTAAAACTAACAAATTACATAATATATTACCAAAATTACAAAATTTATAAATAATAATAATAATAAACATAGGAAATTAATTTAAGAAAAACAACACAACATAATAAGGGAATAAGAGACTTATAGATGCAAGGACGATGAAATATCAACAAAATAGTAATATAAGAAAATCCACCTGAAACGTAATCAAAGCTCCAATGCACCACTAAAACAACCACCACCACCTCCACCGCATTGCTTGCCCACCCTAAGAGGAGGGGAAAGCCTAATTTTCACCTCTTATTATCTATTGAAGTCTACAACTTGAATTGCAATGAGGAAGAGGACCTTAGTGGTATTTATAACATTTCAAGTACCCTAAAATTTTAATTTTTTTAATCCCATACGGAGTAAAAATCTAGGAAAAATTAACACATACTCCATGCAATTTGAAAAATGTGTGGTTAAATTTTCATGATTTTTGGGTATTTGTACAAGTTTTGGTAAATTATTGAAGAAGTTAGTGCATTTTCTTTTAAATTTTCTAATTTTTGCAGCCTTTTTTCCTTTATTTTTCAGACTTTGTTGAGCATTTTCCCGGCAAGATTGAAGTTAATTGAAACCTATATTTTGGCATTTTATGATTTCTTTATTGGGTATTTTGCCATGTTTTTGCAGTTTACCTTATTATTTTGTTTAATTTTCTGAATTTTTGTGTAAAAATTATTGGTAAACATAGTCATGATGATGCCTTACGTGCATGTAACATAAGTCTATCAATATCTTTACCTTACTTTTTACTTGTTTACCTACCTTAATTTATGATTTACTATTTACTACCCTATTTTTACTATTTTACTATATATTTTTTTAACTTTTAGAGGCAATTTGATCTTTTTGTTTATTATTTCCATTTATCCTATAGTTAAGGCGTGTTTATGGATTTTCCAACTAGGACTTACTTCTTCCTAAAATAATAAGGGTTCCTATTTTATGTAATTGCTCAAATTGGCTAATTTAAATAAAATTATTTCCTAATTCAAAATTTTCTTATTCATTGTAGCTAAGTCAATTGCTAGGGTTTTTCTAGTTATTTTAATTTGATAATCCCTTTTTAATTGGCTATGGATCTTTTGTTGGATTCAATTCATTAAGATATATTTTAGGTGTGGTGTATTGGTCAATCCCATCCTAACTATTGTAGTTAGTTGTCGAGCTTTTAGGTTAAAGGTTTTAGAGTTGCTTAAGCAAACTAGTGGTCCTTATACTGTGCCTTCATATGATTTGAATAAACATGATATTGTGGAAATATTTACATATTTAAGTTATAAAAAATTTACATTAAAATTTTAATAATATAAAATAATAGTAAAGAAAATTTACATGTTCTATAACATACCATATATCTTATAAATTTAAGCTATAGGTTTGAAAGTGATTCTAACATATTATATGGTGAGTTTCAGTTTCAAAATTTAAGAACCCATACCTGTAGTATAATATAACTTATTTACCTTATACTTGCTTACATCTACATAAATACCCCTTAATTTCCTATAATAAACTTTTCCAGCTGTGATAAAATGTAAGTATTTCCATTATTGACAAATTAAAAACTGATTGTATAATTATCATGTGAGGAAAAAAAAAAAGATCTTGGAAAGGCGTATACTCACTCTTTCTCTTTTATATACTCTTCACATCAATCTTTTACACTTACCGTAAAATGTATAAAATAACTTTATAAGATCTCCAACAAAACGAAAATATTTTGTTTACTACAATTGAAATGCCTGTAATTGTGAAACGCAAATTTTCTTTTAGTTTCTTATATGTACTGTGAAGGTTATTAAGGATAATATATAAGTCATAAATATTTTTTTCATTTTTTAGAGGAGAAAAGTTAGTTAAAATGGAAATAAAATTACAAATCTACAGAGTTATGTGTTGAATAATTTATGAAATAATTAGCATAAGTAAGATTTGACTCTTAAAGAACTCTTCTTTATTATAATGTTATCCAGAATAACTTCTAGCGGTAATGTGTATAGAGACAAATTTAACTTAAAATATAGAAACAAAATTGTAGTCATAAAAAAGCTCTTGAGATCAATTTCTTCTTTTGACTTATCACAAACAACAAATATTAACACATTTCTATGGCAAGCCGACACTCGATCTCAAAACTGTAATTTACCGGCTGCAACCAAAAAGAATCTTATAGTTACCTTTCCCTTTATAGTCGAAATAGTTTAATTTTCATGTCAAATTATATTTATATAAAATCTTAGGGTTACATACTTAAATATTATTATTTTTTTTAAATTACGAAAATATTATACCCGTCAAAATTATTACTAAAATAGGTTACGAAGTCACAAATCGTGTATGCACTTTTAGTAATACTGAAAAATTTTACATTGAAGGCGCGGACTCGTGCCATCAGTACAACATGAATTAAATTTTTTTTTTCTTGCAAACCTATCAAATCTTATCATGTAAACTTATAAAGTATATAACACTATAAACTTATAAAGAAACTGCAAACCTATAAAATTATTACAAAAATATGTCTGCAAACCTATAAAAGTAATATAGTAAATTTATGCAACAATACACAGTAATACACTAGAAAAAATTTGCACCAAAAGTTTCTAATATAAATATGAATCCTCAATTCATATTTTCACATTTTCATGTTTCAATTTCCTCTGTAAACCTCACTTTCTATCACCATTTGAAAAATTTGTTTCCATAAGTTATATTTCATGTAGGTTTTACTCCATTTTAATGTATGGAAATATCTTCATTAAGATCTTAATATGTTTTCTTAACAAAAATTTTATTTTTGTTGTTGTTATACTACTTTAGATAAATGCAAAAAAAAAAACATGTAAATATATAAACTGCATAAATTTTATTAAAATAGTAGTTATTATTAATTAACGATTAATTAGTAATTAAATAATTGTTAATATATAATTATTTAAAATTAGAAAATGAATTATGTACGTATATTATAATAATGTATTTTTTTGTAAATATAGTCATTAAATTAAGTTATTGTTAATTAACTTTTAATTAGGAGTGATTAGTCATTAATTAATTGGTATAAAATTAATTAGTAAAAAATTTTGTATTCATTGCAAATGAAAAATATTTGTATAATTTTGTAAAATTAGTCTTAAATAGTTCTTATTAATCTATTAATTAAAGGTGATTAGTCGTTAATATGTCATTAATTAGTTTTTGTTAAATTAATTAGTAAAAAATTTCTTATTCGTTGCAGACAAAAATTATTTGTATGGTTTTGTAGAATTAGTCATAAAAGTAGGTAGTTGTTAATTATCCGTTAATTAAAGGTAATTAGTCGTTAATTAATTGGTATAAAATTAATTAGTGAAAAATTTTGTATTCGTTACAAATGAAAAATACTTATACGATTTTGTAGAACTAGGCATAAAAATAAGCAGTTGTTAATTATCTGTTAATTAAAGGTGATTAGTCATTAATTAATTCTTATAAAAGTAATTAGTGAAAAAATTTGTATTTGTTGCAAAGTAAAAATATTTATATGGTTTTATATAATGAGTTATTAATCATTCGTTAATCAAATGGGATTAGTGGTTAATACATCATTAATTAATTGGTATAAAATTAATTAGTGAAAAATTTTGTATTTATTACAAATAAAAAATATTTGTACGATTTTGTAGAACTAGGCATAAAAATAAGTAGTTGTTAATTATCTATTAATTAAATGTGATTAGTCGTTAATTAATTGTTATAAAAGTAATTAGTGAAAAAAAAAATTATTTGTTGCAAAGTGAAAATATTTGTATGGTTTTGTAGAATGTGTTATAAAATTAATTAATTATTAATTATCCGTTAATCAAATAAAATTAGTGGTTAATACATCGTTAATTAATTGCTATAAAATTAATTAGTGAAAAATTTTGTATTCATTGCAAATTAAAATATTTTTATTGTTTTGTAGAATTAAGCATAAAAGTAATTAGTTGTTAATTATTTGTTAAATAAATGTAATTAGTCGTTAATATGTCATTAATTAGTGAAAATTTTGTATTTGTTGTAGAGTGAAAATATTTGTATGGTTTTATAGAATGAGTTATAAAATTAATTAGTTATTTATTATTCATTAATCAAAGGGGATTAGTGGTCAATACATCATTAATTAATTAATATAAAATTAATTAGTGAAAAAATTTATATTCATTGCAAATGTAATATATTTGTATGATTTCGTAATATTAGTCATAAAATTAAGCAATTAACATTTACCCATTAATTAAATATGATTAGTCATTAATATGTCATTAATTAATTATTGTAGAATTAATTAGTGAAAAATTAAGTATTAGTTGCAAAGTGAAAATATTTGTACAGTTTTGCATAATAGATGGAGCTTGGACTTTTCGATCCTTCACTCTTAACTCAACAGGCAAGTCATCGATCACAGGCGATTTAGGATAGAAAGGTAATTGACGTTTTACTTATCTATTAGTTTATGTTGCGTTAGAAATAGGAAAACATTTCACATGTTGTTGGCATAGGATCAAGCAGCTCTCGCTGTTCGACAACGTGAGTTGTCACTCCGTCACGACAAGCATACCATCCCTCTTGATACTCGAATGGAGCCATACTTGCAGCTGGCTGGCTTCAAAGGTGTGAGTTGTCCGCCATACATATCCCTTGATTGGCACATGATTACAACATTGGTGGAGTGATGGTGTCCCAAGATACACACATTCCACATGCTGACGGGGGAGTTTACAATCACACTATAAGATATAGAGATCCAGTTGGGACTCCCTGTGGATAGATAGGTAGTTATAGGGTGTAGTTGCCTGGATTGGAGAGCAATATGTGAAAAACTGCTAGGGGCAAGACGGGGGTCTAATGGTGAGGGGGTCGCAATAGTATGATATGGCTGTGATATGTTCTGGTTGATCTTATCGGACGTCGATGTAGAGCAAATACATCAAGCTACCCATGCATACATCATGTAGCTCTTAGGGGGATTTATCTTTATCGATAAATCCAACACCTTCGTCCACGCGATGTGGTTGCCTTTACTGGAACATTTCGACTTCGTTGGGACATGCAACTGGGGGTCCACATGTCTAGTGTAGTTGTATCGCCAAATATATCTCACATCATCACCATCGGCACACAAGATTGGAGAGGCTACCATATTGCTACAGGTGCGGGCTTGGGATTGATTTCCCTACAACGCACTCATTAGTCAACACGGACTATTTGTACCAACTGGATGTCTGTAGGTGGCACATTGGAACACGTGGAGGGACACGCGATTTCATCCCACCCACGTAGTCCGCGCATATCGAGATGTATTCAACAGGTAAAATATTTTGTAGGTACCTTAGTAATCAAATTTTTTCCTTGCAATTAATCATATTTATCATTTGAAATCAATCAAATTTCCTATTTTCAAGCTGAATGGGAGCCATACGATGGGAATTTAATTAATCTCCTACCATATTTTTGCAAAGCTAGCATGCACATTTGGATGGCTCGGGTGCCACTTCTTTGTTTCCACATTGTTGAGTGGTATTTCCTAAATCAAGTGGTGAGGCAGTTTGGTAGATTTCAATATATCTCGCTGCCGGTGAATACGCAGCCGAAGCTCCATGAAATCAACTTATGTGGTTGGATTGATGTTGATTGGATCAACCTGCATGCAATTTATTTGAACATGTGGGAACAGTGGGTCGATTGAGTCGTTTATATGGAAGGCCCTCGTGGTGTGCATGACAGTTACTTGTAATGGTATGGATTAATCAGCATGCGATACCTTGGACGCGTGGGGGATGTTCTTGGATTTCTGGTATGAACGATTTACATAAACACTTACTAATGTCCAAATAATCACATGCTTATGTTAACTTTAATTTATGTTTTGTCCATACTTGCAAGGCGACACCTTACAACAAATCTACTTATCTCTGGATATAGACATGACCGTGAGAATAGCTGCTCAAGGTCTTCAGTTCATGCTTCCCCATTTGGGGGGGGTAACACTGTACCTATAACCACAGCAGCAGCCGCAGCAGAACATTTAGGAGGAAGCAAAACCGGTTCCAGCACGGCGACGATCGAGGGGGCGACAACGACCCCGAAACCGAAATGAGTCATAGGAAAATCCCATGCACTAGGTTGAATCATCTAATCAGCCAACAAAGTGGAGTCTCGTGCCTCTATGAGCATTAGATAGTACTCCCCACCAGCATCCAACCCAAGAGTATAAATCTCCTCCAGCTTTGCGTGCAAGGCTAACCAACTCCTTCATCCGGCTAGCTAGGCATCTGACTAGGGGTAGGAGATAGGAGGGGATAGGAATAGGAAGTGATGATTTTTCGAGGTGTATTTGCACATGTATATAGTCCACTACAATGATTAAATTTATGTATTTTTACAATTTGTAAGAAATTAGTACGGATTCCGTGCACCAATACTGTTACCTTTTGCTATTTTCACATGCAATGTGTACAAATACGTTTTTATAACTTCAAATATTTCACAACATTTAACAAATGTCCAAACAAATTAACATCCAAAACAAATTCTCAATAAATGACAAAATTTCATCTATATATACAGAATATGAAGCATCCCCTCCTTCTGCCTGTCTTCACACAAACTTGATGAAGTAGTCGACGGTTCACCTAAGCTGTAAAAGAAAAGAAGCTAATGTTAGCATCACAAATACAATGGCAAACGTGATGAAATATGTATTGGTATCCACCAATTACCATTATCACGTCGACGTGGGCACGTTCTTCTGTTATGGCCCCCTTCTGTATAGTCCACATGTGATTTGATCTAGACGCTCCCTAATGTCCATCTTCATGTGGCATCTTTTCTACCTCCGCTTTCCCTTCTTTCGTATGAGGTCTCCCCTTGGGTGGAGTGATGGAAAGTACACTGGCTCCCAATCCAACTCGTCCCCAATAGGCATGAAGTGCATCGCATATGTTTGGTCCTGATGTGTCCATCTGTACCAATCGGGTATAGAATGTATCATATCAAGCCTAAGCAAGGCAACCACTACATATGCGTGACAACATAGAATTCTATAGATTTTCCACTTCTAGTAACTGCACGTGCTGTAGGCAAAGTCAACAACATGAGTTTGAACCCCTCCCCTTAACCCACTGGCGACGCGAAGACCGGTGAGGACTTCAAATACCTTGTCATGCTTGCTATAGTCGATAACCCTGTGGTTGCTAGCTTGTGAACTCCAATGGTTGTTTTTTTTGCTACATATTTGGTGAAAATTCTACCATTCACTATATTCTTCAATGCCTTTGTTCACTTCTGGATGAAGTACCCAACACAGTTGTAGAATGTTTTCTTCACCAAAGCAGTCACAGATAACCCCCAAGCCCCCTTCAATATAGAATTATAGCTTTCAACAACATTGGAGGTCATATACCCAAACCGATAGCAATCGTCAGGCGCTAACGTCCACATATCCAACGGCACGTCATCAAACCAGTCTAAAGCATCCGGCTTAATCATCCCCACCTGCTCCATCACATAATTCAACTTGCGAAATTGTGCTTGCAACATAGCATATGTGACTAACTTCTTGCACTGAGTGTTTTTATGTGCTGAGTTAAAGTTGGTCATAATGTGTCAGAAGCAGAACCACCACACCGCAAAAGGAGGCTACCATCCTTTCACTGCTTCTTGGATTGCTAATTTGATGCCTGCGTGTATATCCGATATGAGGCAAATGGTTTCACGACCTTCATGGTCACTAATAACAAATTCCTTCAGTTTCCTCAAAAACCAGCCCCATATCTCAGCTATCTCCTAATCAACTAGAGCAAATGCCAACGGAAGTATATGGTTGTTACCATCAACACCACAAGCAAGTAGCAACTTGTGGGTGTACTTCCCATACAGAAAAGTGGTATCAATGGTAACAACAAGTCTAAAGAATCTTCATGCCATGATGCATGACCCAAAGGCCCAAAATACCCATTTGAAGGTGGATACACCAGGGGTACTCGATCTGCTCCACCCCCAATCTATTCGTGTTCCAGGATTTGTTTTTTCTATTGCATTGAGAAGTTTTAGCAATTCATCGTAAGACTTCTCCCAGTTCCCGTACACAAGCTCGATAGCCCATTTCTTTCCCTCCCTAACCCGTCTCTTGCTGATTCTATAGCCAAATTCCTATTTGACAATAGAAGTCAGCTCGGCCACTGCCGAGTCTAATTTTTTTGTTTCCCATTCCTAATCCGATCTATACTAGACCCTATGCTCATCTAATGTAGACCATCGACTTGAGTTAGGAATTTCGTTTTATTTTGGAGTCGCCACCCAACTGTTGTTGGGAAAAATTGAATTAAGACTAATGGAGCATATTAGTCCTAATTTGGACCACTATTCGTCGTGATTTCCTCTTCTCGTTTTTGTGAAAAGAGGAAAAAGAAAAACCAGAGTTTCTAAGTTCGGAGGCTAACCTATTAAAACCCTAAGGTTACCACCTGATCTCCTAAAATTTACTCTATCTCGAAATGTCTTTTATTTTATCTTTTGTTGTCTTTCATTGTGTTTTTGAATGAATTATTCTAGGAAAATGATTTTTTTATTCCTTTTTTTTTTTTAGGGTTGCCCCAAATGGGTGCCTACGTACCTGCTATTCAGAATCAAACATGCCGTAGTTCGCTTTTCCCGAAAAATTTTAATGTGTTTGTGAATTTTAATTATGAAATTTCTTTTGATTTATGTTTTTTACCATTTTAGGATTTTTCTAAAAAATCTAAGCCTAAGCTTAATCATTCGATTTTTGAAAATGATAATTTTAAGGAAAAACACCAATTTTAGATTTATTTAAGAAAATAATTTTTCTAAGTGATAAAATTTCATTTTTTCCTATTTTTCAAATCATTTCTATTATTATAAAATTTTATTGATTTTTATGAATTTTTATAATTTTTTATTAATTTTTAATTTTTTATTAGTTTTTTTTTTTATTTTTCATAATTTTTATAATTTTTTATTTTTATTGAAAAATTTTCTCCTAGATTTTTATCTATCCTATTTTAAAATCCAAATTATTATTATTATTTTTCTAATATTTTTTTATTTTCTTTATAAATTTTCTACATTTTTATTATTTATTATTATAATAATTATTTTTATCTTTATCATTAAATCCTAAAAAAAAAATCTAATTTCTAACATTTTTCTATTTATTGAATTATAAATAACAAATAAGTAAATAAAGAACAAATAAGTAAATAAATTAATTCGAAATAAATAAAATAACTAAATAAATAAAATATAATTAAAAAATCAGAAAATCCAACTTACCTGGATCCGGGTTGATGCGCGGGTCAAGTCGGTCGGGTCGAATTGGGTTGAAGCGGGTCGAGTCGAGTCAATTGGACACGACGGTTGGGAGTGCTTGTTGACGGTGTTCCGGTGGCCTTTCGAAGCGGTTGAGGTGTCGATTCCTAGGTTTTTTTATGTGAGAAACTCAACTGTGGCGGTGGTTTGCTTCAGAAATGCCTCCTGGTGGCTGCTCAACAGTTGATCGGTGGTCGCGATTTTGAACAACTCCTGCGAGGCTTCGATTCTCTCCTTTTTCTCTCTTTTTCTCACTTTTGATCCGTGATTCTGCCTCTCCACTTCATCCTCTATTTATAGGCGTTCAAAATCGAGCTGGATAAGCTCAAATTTCCACCGATCGAAGCAAATTGGATTTGCGGTTAAAAAAACCAACTCCGATTTGTGTAAATCCATCTATTTGTTGCGATTTGATTCTAATTAGATGATGTTTGTCTTGTTTCTATTGAAAATCCGTTGGATTTGTACAAAAAATCAAATCAAAACGGCCGAAATTCGGATTTTTCTCCTCGCCGGCGATCTCGGACAGAGGTTGAAGACGATCACGCGCTCGGCGTGTGCGTTCGCTCTAGCCAATCGGATGCTGACACGTGTCCCAAGCAGAGTAAAATTTCGCAAAACGCGGATTCTGCTTCCCCCGCGTTTCAAACCCCTAACCTCGCACCCCCGCGCGCGCCTGACCCTGGTCCAGACCAGCTGAGCTAACCCACTTTCGCGATTTTTTTATTTTTTTGTATTTTTTGAAATTTCAAAAATTTGTAAAAGTTATTTAATCCTTATTATTGTCATTTCTAAAATTATTTTCCAAAATTGATGTATTTTCCTATTTATTTTTATTTTTTGAATATTTTTCCTATTTTTACCAAATTAGAGAAAAAAATTGGAAAATTTTGAAAATTAACTATTGTTGATTATTATTGATCATTAGGACAAAAAAGGGGTGTTTACAGCCGCCTTCATATCAGGATTCTCCCTAAGAAGATTTACAAATTGGCGGCAAGGAGATTGCAATCCAGCTGTGGGTGATCCTGGCTAATCAACGGATTATTACATGTGTGTGGACCATCGAATCTCGTCACCACAAACATGCCCTCTAACTTCTTCTTTCGAGTCTGAAGCCTCCATTTACAACAATCATCCCCTTTCAAATAAAAAACAGACCACATCAATGGACTGAACTCTATAATAGTAAAGTTGTAATGATTCTTCACATGGTAAGACTTCATTGCTTGAATGACATCTGCTTTCATCCTGAATCTCATGCCTTGATAGAAGTCATCACTGCTGCTCGAACCACTACAAAGATTGGTTTGCTCCTGCTCAAAATAAATGTAACCACTATCGCCCCTATAATTGTAATACGGAACAGGATCTCTAACTGGCATGGTTGGTGGTTCAGCCTGCTCTGCTTGATGTATTGGCTATCTCGAGTAGGTATGTACGGTTGGAGACTCTTCTTCCGGTACTTCATCTCCCTTGTTCTCACCCTCCTCATTTTTCTCATCAGAACTCTCCACATTATCACTACTCTCCTACTCGACACCCATTCCACCATCGGTGTCAGTTACAACCTCCGCTCTCACATGAACCATGTACTAATCCCGTATGTCTGGTCGTTGTAATATTAGAATAACCGGTCTACCTATTTCATCCTCATCATTCACTTCCATCAAGGTTGGAATTGAGGGTTAAATGTTAATGGCTCCAACTGCATTTCTCCAATGTCATGCGACAAATGTGGCTGATTGCTTGCACCGAATGTCTACACTGAGGAGCTCCCCAAATTGTTAGAAATTCTGATGAATAATTGTTGTATGCCACGATATCCATATGATTCAGTTGTTTCAATAAAATTTTCAACATCTCCGTCGTCTTTGATTGCCATTAACGCAAAGCATGTATTACCCCCATTGAACTTAGAATGCTTGTGAATTATCTCAACCCCCACTGCGGTTGGATCAACTCCGATGCTGTGACATATTTTGTATAAAAATTCACTATAGTTGACATTTTTCTTCATTTTCAACTTTTTTAACGAATCTCTATCATATTCTGGCCCCTAGTTATCGGCTACAATATTTCCAAATGTATAGATCATTAGTTTCACGTAATCAACTATTTTTTCCCTATCCATAATATATATAAATTATAAGCTTTAAAATAAATATGACAATTTCCAATAACAACATTTTAAAAATTTTCAAATAAAAAAATTCTATAACATTTCAAATATTAACTTTTTTCCCCATTATTGCCAAACGATTTTTTTTTAATTTATCAAATTTTATTTTTTCATAATCTTTTTGCTACTAAAAATTCCAACTATTTCCATATCATTTTACAACACTGCAAAAATTATTTCACATTCGAGATATTACAAATTTTCATCAGAATTATTTTTTTATTTTCAATAATATTTATACAAAAAATTAAAGTAATATTTTCATAATAATATTTATACAAAAAAAATCCTGTCAATTCTCATTTTAATTTTAATTTTAATTTTAATTATACTTGTACTTTTAATTTTCCTCCAATTATCCTTTGATTATTTCCAAACAAATTTTTTTCTAAATATTTTTCCAAAATTAATTTTTAATAAATTTTTCCACTAATTTTTTTTAAATCCGTATAAAACTACAATAATTATTCTATACTCTGTATATTTTACATACTTTACAACAAAAAATCTTTATTCTAATAAAAAAATAATATTACATGTTACGCATTGCAACATCTATATATATCATATTTAATAAATTATAATCCAGCAACAACAAGTAATATTTTCTATAAAATATGCAATTATACTAATATTTTTCTAAAATCTTACATCAAATACAAATACAGATAAAAAAACTTCAATGTAGATAAAAAAAAAAAAAACATACAACGATTTATTAGCTGTTTAGGAACACTTAGATTTGGAATATCTTGTGCAGAATCACTTCTTCTTTTTCCATTTTCTTGTGCGCAAGAACGAGAGAAAAACTAGATCTAGGTGAGTAGGTATTTTTTGTATCATGTGTTTCTCACTCTTACTGTATTTATATTTCTTAGTTTCTGTACCGTCATCACATGTTTATAAATCAACAATCAGTATAGATGAAATAAAAAATTGGATGGTAGGATGTTGTATTGGGTCTGTGCCTTTAACATAAAATTTTTCAGTATCATTAAAGGTGCATACACGATCCACGACTTCGCAAGCTATTTTAGTAATAATTTTTACAAGTATAATGTTTTCGTAATTTGTTTTTAAATGGTAATATTTAAGTATGTAACCCCTAAAATCTTAGATGCCTACATTTCATATTAAATCATATTTTCTATTGACTCTTCCAAAATCTTCTTATGAGTACAAATTCTATAGTATATCATCATATTAGAATATAATGCAAAAATGAATGCACTTTCAGTTTTTGGCAATTTAATGCCTAAATTTTTATTTTTGGTAATTTAGTGTCTTATTTTTAATTTTATTTTTTATATTTATACTTTAGTTTTAATGCATTTTAGTATCTATTAATTGATTAATTTATTAAAAAAATCAATTTTTTATCTGTCTTAATTTATATATTATTTTTAAAATGAAAAGAAAAATATTTACATTAAGTAATTTCAACTATACATAACTTTTATTTGTGATATTCGATTTTAACTTTTTATTATTGGAAAGCTCTTAATATCTACTTTTTATTTGAAAATATAATCTACTACATATTTAAGGACTACATGGACTAGATAAAATTTTAAAATGGTCATAATTTTTAAATCAAGTATCATCTAGCTTTGTAACATAAATTTCTAGACTTACCAAATAATACACCTTTATATATTATAATATTATTTTTATATTTTCTATAGTAATCAGACACTAATTTTTTCATAACTTGATAACCTCATAACTTAAAAATTGAACATTGCATGATCACAACCATATAACCATCAGAAAGCTCAAGCTATGAGCTACTTAAAAACTGCCACTTTGACTCAAAATTATATAATTGAAAACATCCATTTTTGGGTGTATTACTTAATGGGCCTAAAAATTTGCATTTCAAGGCTAAACACAAATGGTTTGAAAGTTATTTCAAACAACTAAAGACCGTGTGCTACATCTTTTTAAATAAAATCATGTCTTACCAACTTATTAATGATATAAAGTTTTCTAGAATAAGATGTTATGTATGATGGAAGTTAAAGGTACAAAGTGTGATTAAACACTAAAATGCATTAAAACTAGACACTAAATTGGAATTAAAACTAAAATGCAAAAAAAAAAAAAAGTAAAGTAAATTTCCATTACCGAAACACTAAATTGAAACTAAATTTACAAAATAAGCACTAAATCACAAAAATTAAAAATCCAAACACTAAATTAACAAAAATTGAAAGTACAAACACTTCTTAAGCCTTTGTCCCTATTGTATTGATACTTATCAAATCAACTAACGATGATGTCAAATCCATCTTAGATCTAAAAAAAAAACTCAGATCATGTTTAAATTGCAACACAGTAATCTTTATTTTTTGATGGATCTTCGAACAGTCACATGAACTGGTCTAATCGTTCAATTCCTACGGAACCTATCACTACAATCGATCCGAATGACTTCTGATTAAATAATATATATATATATACAATCGTCAACCCAAAAATTCCAGACCAACCAATATTGATAAGGGAAATGGCCAGAGTCTGAATCGCGGGAGGCCTGCCTTGGAGACTTAAAAGCCTACCAACAATGTTTTATCTGCACAAAGACAGGTCTTTTATATTTCCTCCCGCGTGGACTCCATCGCAAAAACTGAAGCTATTTGCATTGATATGAAACAAAATAATCCAATAGAAGAGTGTTTGGATGAGATAACATGAAAAGAGCACATTCATTCCACAACATAAAGAGCCAAACTGGGCACTATAGTAACAATACAATCAGCTTCTTTACTTTTTTTCTAGCACTGCTTGAGAAAAGCTAACCAGCTCTCACCTAATTAATGGTGCAGGACAAAAAATTCAGCTACAAAGGACCGTTCCTTAGAGCAGTGTCCAAGTCAGAAATCAAGTCGTTCACATTCTCAATTCCCACACATAAGCGAACAAGATCATCTGTTAGACCTCGTGCCTCACGAACAGCCGCTGGTATGGCTGCATGAGACATGAAGCAGGGCATGCTAATGAGGGACTTCACACTACCTGTTAACCACATATAATGGAAGAAAAATGCAGAAACAAGTTCAAGAGCAGCTTCATGTAATAGTCATAACATTCGATTCAGAACAAAAAGGTATGATGACACATTACCAAAGCTGACAGTTATACTGAAGTACTTGGTAGTCTCCACGATATACTTCGAGAGTGCCACTGACCCAGTTAAAAAGCTCAGTACAGAGCCTGCACCCTTAGCCTGCATATATCAGGCTACAGTTTCAGGCCAAGCCTGTCAACAACTTTAGAGTGAATAACAACTCAGGGGTTAACGCAACCTACCTGAGAAAAGTGCAACTCGTGCCCAGGATGGTCAGGCAGACCAGCATAATTGACTTTCTTCACACGTGGATGGGAAGACAGAAACTCGGCAATCTTATGTGCATTTTCCTGTCACAGTTTTATTGAGCTTCAGATTCAAATTCTGGCCACAGATTGAAATGCCTTTTCTCATTCATGATCTCAATTTCCAGTCATAGAATATTTTGTATTGTGTATTCTCATTTTACTTCAAATTGCACGGCTGAAGTGGTTTTTTTAAAAAATAAAAATAAAAATAAAAATAAAAAAGATAAAGGGAAAAACAGCTAACATTAAGTGACCAGATTAAAGCTTTGAAAAAGCATCTGGCATTAGAACTCTTCAATATGGAAAACGGCAGTTGACTCCAAGTAATAGCTCGACAATATTAACTTATCCAGTACTCAAGGTGGATAAAGGTAGTTATTGCAAAAAAATAAAGCAAAGCAAGAAAAATAAAACAAAAAGAGAATACATCGGAGAAATGGTCTAAGAATTAGAATAACGGTCCTGGCCAGTTCATCAGAACAATAAGTTTCAGGTTTCATCTCGAAACCAAAAAAAAAATGTGAAAGCTGTATGCCCATATGGATTCTAATTACTAGTTGAACAATTCTCTAATTAACTGTGGCAACTACATTGAGCTAATTAATTATGAAAATCGTAAACTGTAATCATCTACATAGCACTAAATATTATATCTTATTGGTTTTTCCTTTATATGGTTTAGTATGTCATCTGATGTGATCAGAATATTCATATGACATCTCAAAGAACATTATAATGCAACAGAATGTTTAAATTTACAATGAGCAAGAGTAGAAAGAATTTCCTCAGAGCAGACATAAATAGAACCTGTTGCTTCTCCATGCGTAGGCTCATTGTCTTTATTCCTCGCAGACAAAGCCAGCAGTCAAATGGAGCCAAACCAGAGCCTTCAGCATTCTGCAAGAAGTATAGCTGCTTTGCCAAGCTGATATATAATCATTCCATGAAAAAACAAAGTAAATTTGAAAGTGATTTAACCCCCAAGAAAGATAATGTCAGTGGTATATAGAAATTATAGGACCCTAACAGATATATCCAAAAAAAAGAAATGGATAAGCAGATATAAGGTGAACTTGAGAGTTGCAGAATAGAGTTAGCATCAAAAGCCTATGGCTGAAGTTAAGGAAAAAGATAACATTTAGATTCCTTGATCCTAGCATTACCAAGTTTTTGTATTACACAATTGAGTTCATATCTATCCATGCAGTACTACAGTAATCAATGAAAATAAAGTAAAATTGTGAAAGAGTTACCTTTCCCCTTTAATTGCAAGCACACCAGCCATGACATCACTATGCCCAGATATAAATTTAGTGGCTGAATGCATGACAATATCTGATAAACAAATAACTGAGTATGTGACCCAAAAAGGAGGAGAAAAAACACACTAGAATAAACAGAGTTGTGCTCATCTGCGATAATACACTTCAATCACCTGCTCCAAGCTCCAATGGTTGTGACAAAATAGGTGACATCATACTATTATCCACCAAAACAAGAGCACCATGGGCATGAGCCATCTCTGCTATTTTCTGAATACACCACCATGTGGGAGATTTTCACATTAGGGAAGCAGCATATGCAACATCTTGCCAGTAAAGATAACTCTGACAATGGGGATGTTTTGCTGCTAATAATGGTGTAGCCAACGTGCAACATCTAACAGACATAAAAATCTTGATGCAAAATGGTAAATAGCAATGATGATAATCAAGATGACAAGAAAAATCGATTCTAAACCATACAGAATGAACCAGTGATTAAATTCTTCAGTTCCTTTTCTTTTATTTCATTTTTTTTTTTAACTGTATCTGGATCTTTTGGTCAGATACAACTGAGCATAGCAACTATTTTTGCTCAGTTAGAAATAATGATTCCTTGTATGAGTAAAAAGATTTTATTGCTTTAAAAATGTTCATTTGCATATGCAATATTTAACTAAACATAGAAAATTCAACCCAAGAATGGTGAAAAATAACATCTGCCATATGCTCCAATGCACCAATGCAAAGCAATTTTCTTCATCTGATTGGAAAGCAACAGAAATAAAGCTAAGGCATCAGCAATTACTTCTCTCATGGGATGAGGTCGAACAAATAAACAGAAGATATTATAATGGTGAAAAATAACATCTGCTATATGCTCCAACGGACCAATGCAGAGCAATTTTCTTCATTTACTTGGATAGCAACAGGAATAAACCTTAGGCATAAGCAATTACTAACCCTCTCTCATTGGATTAGGTTGAATAAATACACAGAAGATATTACCAGAAGACATTAAATTCTCTAAAACACATTGAGTACGGATTTCAAAACACATTGCTACAGAAAAAGGACATACATGGAGACTAAGCTGTTGGAAAAAACCCAATATAAATCCTCAACAACTAATCAGTCTATCCAATGAACAGACTGTATTTTTCAATATAGAATCAAACTTTTAAACTCTTTTTCCACTGTGGGATAGAAACAAAGCATTCATATAAACACATATGTGACAATATCCTGTACCAGGTTAGGTATATGATGATTTTAGCTAATTCTACCAACAAAACATGAAGCCCTGGAACAAAATACATACGCGGATATCAGAAATCTGCAGTCTAGGATTGGTGGGACTTTCCAGCCACACAAGCTTTGTTGAGGGACCAATAGCAGATGCCATCTGGTTGAGGTCAGTTGTATTTACCCGTCTAAAAATGCAACTCATTTGTGAGTATGCTAAGACATAAGAAAAAGGAAACAAATAAAGGACCTACATACTTTATCAAAACTCCAGCTTTTGGGGTCACTTGCGACAACAACCGGTCAGAACCACCATATATGTCTTCTCCAGCAACAATTTCCTCACCTGAAATGCCACATTCAATAGTTACCACAAAAATGCCAATTCAACTGATTACCTTAAGAGTTAAATCTTGAAGAGAACGAAACTGAAGGAAAAAGAGGGGGCAGCATGTAATACTTTAATTGGACTTTCCACAGTATGCAACAGATGCAAGGGGGCATCTGATGGTCACAGAGCATGACCATCAACATCATCAATACAAGCCATACACAAATTGCTAAGATCCAACCAAAATTGAGGTTAGCAGCTTTCAAACCACTAATTCTATTTATATATGTTATGCCATGTATCAGCATATCCACTAGAAAGAGCTGAAACATGCACACACATGCCATAGATGACAACATTAGAAACTTTAGGTCACTTCAAAAACATATTAGACAATGACACAACCAAAACATGGAAAACAAATAAGTACCAGCTCCAACTAAATGGGTAACTGCTGCTAAAGCAGCCATTCCACTGGTGAAGCATAATGCACGATCTGCTTTATCAAGCCTTGCCAGAAGCCTAAGATATATCCAAAAGAAAAAAGTAACAGCTCATAAAAATCAAAAGGAATTCAGAATGGAAAGATCAAAGATGCTTTGAAGAAAGTATTTCTGCAAACGATACCTTTCCAGAGCATCCCGTGTAGGATTCCCGCTCCTGGTGTAATCATAGAGTCCATATTCTATTGCTGAAGGCTGTATATTAAGGTATGTATGATGAACAATCTCAAAAATACACCAGAAGACAATACCTAAAAATTATTTCCAACTAATGACATTTATTTTCATTAGGTCTCTAGAGTCTCCACTATAAAAATATGCAAGGATGAAAAGAGCAGGGCTAAGATACATTGTTGTCACCTGCTTAAATGTAGCAGTTTGATACAAGGGAGTACTCATAGCACCATAAGGATCGAATTCATTATCAAAATTCAACAACAAGGTCTCTATACTGGGTTCCTTCACTTCCACTCCTGCACTGAGCAACTTATTAAGCAAACTCATCGATCGAGTCAATACCAAAGAAAAAACATACCCATAAAGGTGTGAAAACAAACCATTCAAGCGCTTGGCATCACCATCGACTAATGCGGAAGTATTCACATCCATCTCTCTGTCTCTATGACAGTTCAGTTTGAATTTCATTGCCAATGATGACAATCCATTTCCTCTGAAATTCAAATTCTTCACAAACTCATTACTTTGGAGATGCTTGGGAACCTACAGAACATCAATCCAAGAAATAATTAAAACCCCCAGCGATGGACTTTATGGAAAAGAGGAAAATAACAAAGGGCATGCCAGACACTTGTTAAGAGGCCAAAAGATGAATCTTTTATCTTTTTTGTGTACTCTGCTTATTTTATGAGCTCTGTAATCAAAGTTGAAGACATGAAAAATAAATGCCCAAGGATAGCTAAAGGAACCCACGACAAAAGTTAAAACTATAATGCTCATTACAGCCCACCAAAAAAAAAAAAAAAATTGCAGATTGATCGTGCTAGATAAAGCAAATCAATAATTTAAAACGAAAAGAACACAGGCGCAATCTAGACATTGCCGGTGATACTTTTGAGTAGCAGCCATCCCAAGTAGCTCTTTAGGGCAAAACAACAAACATATAATGTGCATGTCACTTAGAAAAAAGGTCACCAACTCTAACCTCGATACGAGATGGGTTGAATGCAAAAGCGGGAGTGGGCTTGGGAGAAATGTCTTTGACGGAACGGAATGTAAAATCCATTTTACTTTTTTTTTAATTACCTTGCCCAATTGAGCCGACCGATCGAAATGAATTGCTTCTTTCAAACTTTTCTTTTCCCCACTTCCGGAAAGTCAAATCCCACTGACAGGGCATACTAAAAACCACATGTACGTGGGTTTCCACAAAAGAGTTTTAAGAAAAGTATTTTTTTAAATATTATTTTAAAATCGTAGATTATGATTGTAATTATAAAAAAATTATATGTTTAATATGTAATTTTGATTTATCCTTAAATAATATAATGTGTTTTTGAAAAAATTGTAATGTTAACCTACGATTTATTTTTAATTGAAATCACAGTTTCAAACTGCAATTCAATCTAGCACCATATAAATCCTCACACTTAACATCATTTTCCATTAGACTCCACACATTTTCTTCCCTATTTATCTTTATTTTCTTTCAAAAACATATCTAGAAAACACGATTTTTACCCTAAAAATTATAGTTTTGTAACTCCAACTCATGATTTTAGTTTTTATTCAAATAAGTATCACTTATTTCATGTAAAAATTCATTATAAATTTGATTGATTAGATTTAATGATTATATACTCTATTATTGTTTTTCTTTGTGAAATAATGTGTTATTGTTGATTTTATAATAGATGAAAGTTAAGATTGAAAGCATATTTAATATTCTACATTATTCCATATCAACTAGCAAAGAATTTGTAGAATTTGCTCTAATTTGTAGGATTTGTCTTAATTCATAAAATTCGCTCCAATTTTAGTAAATTTACACTAATTTGTGGAATTTACCCCAATTTTATTAAAATTGCCTCAATTCGTAGAATTGACCTCAACTTTAGTAAATTTGCTCTAATTTGTAGAATTTGCTCCAATTTTATTATATTTGCCCAAATTTATAGGATTTTTCCCAATTTTATTAAAATTGCTCTAATTTGTAGAATTTGCCTTAATTTTAATATATTTACCATAATTTGCATAATTTACCCTAATTTTAGTAAATTTTGCCTAATTTGTGAAATTTGCCCTAATTTTATTAAAATTGCCCTAATTTATAGAATTTGCTCCAATTTTAGTAAATTTGTCCTAATTTGTGGAATTTGCTCCAATTTTAGTAAATTTGCCCTAAATTTGTAGAACTTGGCCTAATTTTGTGGAATTTGCCCTTTCTTTAAGAATTCAACTCAATTTATGGAGATGGAAGAGTTTTTGAGATTTGCAATATTTGCCCATGGAAATATCATGTATGGTGAAGAGAGACCATATTATGACAGTCAGCTTATTAAGAAAATTAAAGTAAAGAAAGATGTGGGGTTCACGAAATTGTTGTTCAAGATATGTGCACAATTAAAATTAATCCTACCTCCCTCCAAGTGGAGGTTTTCCATAGGCAACTAACAATTTTTAACTTTGGTTATATCCAGCCACAATATTCTTTGATGCCAATCATAGATGATGATGGTGTGGAAGCTCTTGTGGAATTTGCTCAAGCTACGAAGCCATTGTTCATCCAGGGGTTGTTCATTAAATTAAGTTATAATGTCCTCACTTAAGTTGAAAACATAAGTTATGAGACTGTAATGCCACCCCCCCAAGGAAGGTCAAGAGTGCATGAATGTTGTGGCATCACTTGAACAAACCAATGATTTTCCAAAAAAATTATAAAGAAGACAATGAGATGGATTTACCCATCAAAGATGCGCTTGGGAGGGAGATCAAAGAGGTTGACAATGAAGTATCTGTTAATTCTAAAGAAGAAGTGGTAAACGAGGAGGATGAAACTAGTGGGCCTCGCATGAATATTCAATTTGGCAATCCAATGATCCCCTACCTCTAGTGTCCCTAAAGGTTGCCATCACACAAACTATTGTGTCTAGCTCTCCAATGTTAGACTTCATATCTTTGTCCTTCAAGCATCCTATTCCGTTCTCCAATAGGAGGGATGGTGATGATGAGTACATAACATTTGAAGAGAGTGCTTTATCTTTAGATGACTTGAGCTTCGGTGATGAGTTAAGGAAGGGAATGTGATTTGCATTAAAGTTTGATTTAATATATGCAGTGAAGGCATGCCATATAAAGAATCACCACAATCATCGTGTAGACAAATCCAATAGGAAAGTGTGGCATGTTGTCTACACTAAGAAGGATAAGGGATGTAAATGGCGACTTCTTGCATGCTAAAAACAAATGGATAGAGATTTTGTAATTACTATTGGCGAGGGGTCATACACATGTATCAATCCCTTGTTAAATCAAAACCATGCTCAATTGGACTTAAGCTTTATGGCATGCTACTTCTTAAGTCAGGTGAGGAATGAACCCGCTATAAAGGTATCAATGCCGAAGCAAAATATTCATGACACATTCAATTATCTAATGACAAGGAAACGAGTATGGGATGGTAAGAGGTAGGTAATCGAAATTGTATACGGGGATTGGGATAAATCATACATAGAGTTGCCCAAACTATTAAATCTCATCCAAATTAGCAACCTAGGTATGCATGTAGAGTGGTAAGGTTGGCTAACCGTGAAAGAAGGAGAAGTGATCTTCTAGAGAGTGTTCTAGACATTTGGTCCATACGTCAAGGCATTCCAACACTGTAGGCCGGCTATCAGCATTGTCGGAACCTTCTATTATGGGAAATTTCGGAATCAATTTCTCAATTTCAATTCAATCCGAAAATTTTCCATCTTTATTCCATACTTGTCCAACATGTTTGGCATTTTTTACAAAGAAGAAACAAGTGAAAATGCGTAAAAAAAAGAAAAAAAAATGGAATGAAGTATAATTCTTATTTTGTATTTGGTAAATTATCAAGGAAATGGAAAGAAATGAAGGAAAATAGAATTAGTATCTCTTACTATTATTTTGATTAATATTGTTGTAAGGGACAATTTTGTAATTATATTTTATTTCCATCCATTTCCAACCATTTCTCTCCAATTTTAATGAGAAAAACTAAGTGGTAAGTAAGAACTTCTATCCACAACAATAATCACTCCCCTATACATACATTATAGTCCCTTATGTGTTCGATATTAATAGAAATGTGTGGTTATTTCATTACGATTCTTATTCATGTTCCTTTACTTATTGTTATATTTCTTATTGTTCTTGCGTGTTAATTACAAGTATACAGGCCAATTTAAGCTAACCGAGTAGCGAGTAGGTTTGCTTACTATTGTAGAGATAAGATAGTAAGTGTCATACAATCTTATTGCGTTAATACAAGCTTAGGATTGTTAGAAATATTTCCACTCATTTCCTAACTTGTCTACCCATTTCCAATCACTATTTAAGTTAGCAAACACATTATTTCCATCAATTTCATTCCGTTTTCACTTGTTTTCTCCAATCTAAACATAGTGATCATCTATTGACAACAAAGCAACTCAAGTTTATTATTGAAGATATCTTGATAAATCAGCACCATATCCCACCTTTTTCTTTTGCCTTGTTTATTAAAACTTGTTGAAAAGTCATCCTATTAGGACATGAGGTTCGCTTTCCATTTATTTCGACTAGCACTCACACTTTTCATTTATATTTCCTTAAAAAAAGATATAAAATAAATGCTCATTACTCCCTAGTATCTCTATTCCTAGCTAAATTCTTCAACACGTATAGTTTAATAAGAACCCATCCATGCCTTACTGGGATGCCTTAGCATAATAACCTTCGTCATGTGTGTTGTAGAGTGTGCAAGCGATAATGTACACAAGACGAAGTTCTTACTCCAAGATTCCAATAGAGTTTGGTCAACTTCGATGTAACAAAACTATTTTTAGTTAAGTGGTTAAAGGTGTGAAAAACTATATCAATGTTATCACACCCCATTCATTCAATTCAACCTATAGTTTATTTTTTGGGACCTGTTTCTAACTTGTAACTTGGATGCAACCTACAAATAAAATCATTTAACTTTACCTCAAGTTCTTCACAACTTGTACTTGTCCATACATAAACATAGATAAATTCTCCTCAAGAGTCCTTCCTTCCGATTCACCATTACCTTGTCACATTATGTATTTAAGGCCTCAATCACCTACATTACATCTTTTTACAAGCACAAAAGTAGAGTCTATAAAGTTCTTTTACAATTAAACACATCATAATAACACTAACTTAGGTCTATTTATAATATATCCAAAATGACCTTCACAAAACAACAAAAAGATTTTAACATCAAGAAATGGGTCTTTCTAATCCTTGCTCCCTCAAATTCTCAAAGCCTAAAAGTTTACTAAAACTTACCCGTGGATATGGACGAAGTGAATCGCATCATGCTAAGGCCTATAACATAGGAAATCTATAAGAGTGTAAGCAAATCAATAACTCAATAAGTTTAACTCTCGTACCACACTACATAAAACAAGATCAATTAACTTATCAATCAATTAAGAATGTCATGTAACACTCAACAATCATATGCAATGCAACAACTTACAAGACCTTCTAAATATCTTGTAGGAATCGAATTTGCACCCTCCATGACCAGGGGCTGAGAGACAACTTCTTACATGTTAACCCTATAATTTTGAATTCTAAAAATTCGTTAGCAATATTATCGTGGTCATTCAATACTCACTTGTAAGAACATCGCTTAAGTGATTTTCAACTCCAAATCTAGCTAATAGGACACAATTGGCTCCAATCAAAGAATGGTGTCTCTCAATGGAATAGTAGTTTCCAAAGGTCAAAGTAGGCTTTACATATGGAGAATCACCTCCATATGGCCCTTTTAGCATGCTGTGTAGTACTAACGATCTTTAAGAAATGAAATAATATGTTGTGCATGACCAATTATATTTAAGGTCCATCCTTTATTAGTCTAGTTACAAGTAGCCAACCTTATATAGGAATCAGATAATCACCAATGACATAGCATATTTTGGCAATCAACTAATCAATTTAATTTGGTTATCTTATCAATCTCGTAATTCAACACAATCAATTACCAAACACAAGCATTGTTCTCCTTTTTAACCCCACACACATTAGCATATCCAAATAGACATTAATTCATTTTCAAACTTCTACTCTAACAATCACAAACAAGTGTAGCATTCATCAAATATCACTCACCCAAACATAATGTTGCTTTGTCAAAATAATAATCAAGATAGTACTCTTCTAACATGAGTTGATCACCTATGAGTTTAATATAAATAGGTGAGAAAAGAATACTTCTAAGAAAAATTGAGTTGGTTATTAAGAGCTACCCTAGGGGTCTTAGGCCAATTTGTTAAGTTATCTATCTTCAAGGTCGTATTCTAAGTTCAATTCTTACATCTAACTTGTTTTGGCCATAACTAGGTCATTTCTTATTGGAATTGTGCAAATGAGTAGTTTTTGGAAAGTTTATTTCATCTAGTTTCTTTCAAAATCATTTGTTCTCAAAATTAAGGTCATTTAGTCATTTTTTTTAATTCAAAACAGTTTGGGTGCATCAAGATGGTAGTATTGCTTCTACTAGTTATATTTGTGTTTTAGGGCATTTTTTGACATCTTACTTGTAATAGTTATCAATTACACTAGAGTATATACAATTTAGAGAAGCTACAACTCAAATTAACTTAACACAATAAGGGAAGCACGTAATTGAATTCAACCATGATCAACTTCCATTAAGTTTAAATCTTAGTTTTCACTAATTACTCATGTTAGCCTTAAGTTCTTAATCTCGATCATTAACAACATTCTTAAACATCAAATTACATCATTAAAGACTAAAAGAAGTTAAAATTTCCCTAAGCTAGGTATTAGTCAATTACTATATGCATGGATATTAATCTATTTCCTAGTTAAACTTTCAAAACTACATTTTCATCACATTGTAGAATTACTAGGCTTCATATTTTCTCATTTCTAGTTAGATCAAGAATATGCATGTACATTTCCTATCCTAGCCAAGGCATAGCAACGCCATACAAGGATTAAGGGGATCACAATTTTAAGGAATTCATCATCCTCAATGACTTGTTTTTCCATTTTCTCTAACTACATCCTCTTACTATCCATTTCCTTAAGTTGCATGTGCATCATCAACCCTATATATATCTACATGCATGAAGTAAATTGCATGGACAAGATCAATGTAATGTCTTACCTTATGAAGCTTACAAATGGTAGGATTAAATTGCAAATTATGAAATCAAACACTAGTGAGTATCTAGGATTCTTGAGTTTTTAAAAAGTAGAACCTAGAGTTAGAATTTACCTCAGTTCTCTTGGAATTGTACTTGAATTCCTCTCCTAATGGTTCAGTTGAGCTTCCTATGGGCTAATCTATGGGTTTTGATCCTTGCATGTGGACAAAAATGAAAGAAAATGGGAGTTTGTAGAGTGAGAAAATGAGAGAGAGAGATGGACAAGAGAAAAAGATGAAGATGATAATGATGGCGATAAGATTGAGGGAGGGAAAGAAGAAGAAATCGGTGGGGAAATATATATATATGTATGTATGTATGTGTGTTGGTTTCCGAAGCTTCATTTACAGTTTGAAATTAGAAGAATTAGCCATTGAAAAATGTCTTATTGACAAGACACTTGAATGTAAAAGGCAGTGGAAGTCTTGCATGCATAGGGAAGAGTTTGTGTGCATACATGGATTTTTAATGGATACTTTTCTTTGACAAGATAGATGACTAAAATATTAAGTAATACAATTTAGTGCATTAAGGGCTTGTAGCTTATCAGGTGGACTTAGGTGAATTTTATTTATCTATTACTATTGTAATTGTCTAAATCGATGTCTTTTAATATAATTATTTTTATTGCCACTAATTGGTATGTATCTTAGTTCTTGTCTTGAAATCTTCTAATATCTTTAGAGTCGCATAGTCTCATACTAAAAGGTTTCAATTTCACATCAGCTAATTTTCTGTCTTACTTAACTAAAAGTAAATAACCAAGCTACTTATTGAAGGATCTTAATCTAGAATTTTATAGAGCTCACATATGTATTATGTAAATGGGGGGAAAGAAAAGTGTAACACTAGGGTAAAATGGAAGATGTAGAATCACATATCTTATTTTAATAAATGAACATAATCATACATGTATATATATTTATCAAACTATATATATATGAAGGCATGTATATATGTATTTATGTATAACAATGCCTCATAATTACAGAAGAGGTTTTGGTTTCAAAATTTAGGAATTTGTACTTTATAGGTTAAGGTATGGGCAGGGCCTAGCATTAAGTTTAGTTGTTTATGGTTATTAACTTATGACATGAGTTCGTATTTTTTTTCTTTTTCTTTTTACTAAAGCATTTATTGGTTGAAAAATATAAGATTACCGTTTATTTTTTATTTATTAATATTATTTAATAATTTTTTACTTGTTGAGTATAGAATACTGTTTTGCATACATTAAAATATATGTTCCATGATAAATATAAGGTAAAAAGACTTTGTACCTGTAGCATACCTTATAAGAACAAATTCTACAAAATTGTTATTTGAAACCTACTTTATAAACCTTTATATCCTTTGGGAACCTACTTAGTCAAGTAGGATACAAGTACGTACTTTGTACAATATCATTACTCATTCACTCCTAATTGTATCCTTTTACTATTTCTAATTCATATCATTTTATTCATGTGTACTTACATGAAATAAATCATGATATAGCTATACAAATAAATAAGTTGAATATTATAAATTATTTTAATATATTTAATATTTGATATAACATATAATCAAAAGAACATAAGTGTGGGGAGATCATAACCAAAAAAAGAAATTAAGAATAAGGTTTTATATGTCCATAACTTGAGGTGGACAATCTTAAAGAAACTATAAAGTGGAAGAAACTTATAAAAATAGGTAGTAAAAATTTTCTTAATTTGATTATCAAAGAATCAAAAGCCTTAAATTGACATAAAAATTCTATTTACGAAATTAGTTGTCCAAACACAAACTTAGCAAATAAAAAAAATAAATGTACTCCCAATATAAAGAAATTGCACTATATATATATAAAGAATTAGTAAGACACCAAGTTCGAAATAAGTAATAGGGATGGGTCCTTCCAAGTATGGAAGAAAATGTAGGTGAGGAATAATGAGTATAGCTAATGTGTGCTGCTCTCATGGTTATTACTCACCACAAAAACAGAACACGACCTAATTCTCTACTCTAACATTACACGTAAAGTAGAAAGTTAGGGTTTCTCACCACAACCTTTGCCAAGGGTCAATAACAAAAGATAAATTGAGAGAAAATCACCCTTTAAGGTTTAAGGATATGTATTCATTAATCGCGGTTGAGTACAAAAAAGACTATTTATAGTATATCCTTTGGGGTTAATGATAAAATTGGAAAAATGTAAATAGCACAATTCTAAAAGGGTAATTACAGATTCCTAGTATTAGCTTAAAAGGGTAATATAATAAAAGACAAATACAAGAAATGTTCCAAAAGCATTCGCTATCTATTGGTAAATGGGCCTTATGTTGACGCATGATTGGAAAATGTGGACAAAAACTGACTGCGGCGGAGTGCGACTCAAGCTGGTCAAAGAGGCTATTTTGGCACGGAGCAAGTTGGCTATTCAATGGAACAACTTGGATTGGACAAGGAATGATCTTAGGTGGCTTGACTAGCTAAGCAAGGTGAGGTTAGCTTAGAGCCACCGAGCTTGATTGTGAGTAGGGTTGACTTTGATGTATTGTGACCAAGAAAGTGGCAGTGGCCATAAAAGCACAAGAATAGAGCCTTATCCTCGTTTGCTGCTTGATTGAGTCCCTTTGAACAAGATTCTGAAGTCTACATACTCGGGCTCAGGTAATCGGTTCAAAGATTGAAGTCCTATTATCTCCTTGAGAGTGTTGATGATTTGTTCTCAAATTAAATGGGTCTTTAATTTATTTGTCTTCTAGGACGTAGAGAGTCAAGTCGCTAACATCAAAGGTCAAAGAGAAGCCTTAGCCATTAGGTAGCTCGAGCTTATAGGCATTGTTGTTGATATTCCAAATAGGAATGTAAGCAGGATGGACATTATCAGGTTTCTAACTCACATGACTCGCTAACAATCTTATAAGGTTTAAGATGGATTATGAGATTTTTTTTAAAAATCCTATAGGGTTTGGAACAGATAATAGGATAAATATTAAACTTGTTGGAAACTTGAACCTATTTTTTTTTTTTATAATTTAGGTAATAAATATTACTATATATTTAATAAATATATATATATTTTTAAAATATATTGATTGTGCTATGCACACCAGCGTAGGCAGTGACGTCGTAGTCCTGGACCTTGGTCCTACTCCTAAGGCTACGGTAGCACAGCACGACTCATGGTTGGGACTGATTGAGAGACCTGGATGGGAATTGAGAAAATAAAAAAAGAGGGAAGGAATTAGAGGGAAGTTAAAAACAAGAAAAAAACCATCTCTCTGTCTCTAAGTAGTGTCAAAAACAGGAAAAAAATTTGAAAAACAAACCCTCAAGCCTCATCTCTCTTACTCTCTTTAGCGTTGCTCCTCCCTTGTCATCTCGTCATCGGCCGAACTTCAACTTCCTCCGATGTTCGCATCCATCATCCGTAACCGTGAAGCGTGTCGTCGACCTTCACTCCAAAGTTCAGAGCTATTAAGAAAAGGAAAAAAAAATAAATTGAAAAACAAACCCTCGTCTCTCTTACTCTCTAGAGTTGCTCGTCCCTCGTTGTCTCATCATTGACCAAACTTGCACTTCCTTCAGCGTTCGCGTCCATCGTCCATGACCGTGAAGTGTGTCGTCAACCTTCACTCCAAAGTTCAAAGCTGTCAAGAACAGGAAAAAAAAAATTGAAAAACAAACCCTCATCTCTCTTACTCTCTCTAGAGCTGCTCGTCCCTTGTCGTCTCGTCATCAACCGGACTTCCACTTCCTCCGGCGTTCACAACTGGACTCTCTCTTTCTCGGCTTAGAATTCAAATCCGAATCCTAAGGTAACTATCTTTCCTTCTTTTTCTTTTTTGTTTTCCTTTTTTTTTCTTTTCTACTTATTTTTGCAAAACTTTACCTTTACTTAGGAGTTACGGTTATGAAGGGCATCACTGCACTTGCAGAAGAGATTTAAATAGTTGTCACGAGATCATCCCCTAACCCCAAGTAAGTTGCTGGAAATGCTAATTGTTGTAATTTTTGCAATTTTCAATTTACGAAGCTAGACCAATAGAAGTATCAAGAATCTATATATCTCGTCATTTTCAAGAATGCGTGTGGGTTAGGCGGGGTAGAGAAGAGGGACAGTATAGGAGGGAGGGTTTAAATAATTGCTTTTCCCAAAAGCAAGACAAAACTTTTCATTGATGGCTTTCTTTGCTGCTTCTCGCTCCTTGAGAACTAATGCGTTTGCTTCATCTACCTTAGCCTGAAGGGCTTGTAAAGATTCTTTCAATTTCGTAATCTCTTGTGCTTTTGCTTCATCTAAATCAGTCAACACTTCCATTATAATGTTATTAAACCATTTGAACCATCAACTTTGTAAATGACTACGGAATAGGTTGTGAAAGGATCTATCTAACATTTCTTCCTATCATGAAAACATCAACTCTATCAAGAATCATGAAGGAGTAACCGGCTAAACAAAGGTGATTAGTATGTAGAGCTTTAATTTTGTAACTAATGCAGCTTTCCATCACAAGACCTATAAGCAAACTCTTTCTATATCTAGACTTGAGGAATGATTATACACAATGCATAAGCCTATGATGAGATTTAGAGCATTGAATTTCAACAATGTGAAGGCTGCAATAGTAAAAAGAAATTTTTGCCTACTGTTAGAAGTAATTCTGCTTCTAGACTAACCCAAACTCATCATATATGCTGCTCAAAACTAATAATTCTTTTTGTCCAATTTCTAGCTTGAATATTGATAATTTTATGTAATGCGGATATGGAGGAATTTGAAATGCCCATTGATGCAAATCCCTTTGACCTTGAGGAAGAGGAAGGTCCATTCCCATTACCCGAATCGGAAACAGAAGCACCATTAACAAATCCAACAACCACAAGAAGTTCTTAAGTAAGTAATGCCGAGCAACGTGATAATCCCAATAAACATAAGTTAACTTCTCCTGTATGAAATGATATGGTGAGGAAAATGATCAATGGGGATGATGTTGCTATTTGCAATCATTGTTCCAAAACATGAAAAGTAGATAGTAAAAATGGAACTAAGCACTTGCGCAATCATTTGGAGAAGTGCACATAAAGAAAAAAGCAGAAAAACATAAGGTAATGTCTACTATCCATTGAGAAACAACAACATGAGAATGAGAGTTGTTTGAAAATAGGAAATTAGATTTTCAATCAAGATATTTGTAGGCAAAAACTTGCAAAGGCAATCATTATCCATGAATATCCCATTTTAATAGTTGAACATGAGTATTTTAGGGATTTTGTGGAAAGTATTCAACTATTTTTTGAACATGTGACTTGAAATGCCATGAAAAAGGAAATCATGAACATTTATGATGGGGAGAAGGAAAAATTGAGAGTACTGTTGAAAGGATTAAATTCTCGAGTTGCAGTACTAATAGATTTATGGACATCAAATAAAAAAAAGGGATACATAACTATCACAACACACTTCATTGACCATAATTGGAAGCTTCAAAGTCAACTCATGGAGTAAGATTCTTTATTTAAATTATCTTTTAATAATAAATAATGGAAAATTATATTTTATTGACTATTTTTATATTTTCATGTAGTTTTTTTTTTATGTTCTAATGCCACATACAAATGGAGTGCTTGTTGATTGTTTGTTTAATCCATTGATGACATGGGGATTAGATAGAAAATTATCTACAATTACTATTAATAACTGTTCTACGAATGATGGCATGATTACAACTTTGACAATGAAGTTACGAAAAGATAAGTTAATTCTTTGGGAAAAAGGTACTTCACACGCGTTGTTGTGTGCATATTTTGGACTTAATTGTGAAAGAGGGTGTGGCCGTAATAAAAAGCGCGATTAAGAAGATCCATGATAGTGTTGCATTTTGGTCAATGACACCATCAAGAGTTAAGGAATTTGGAGAGGCATGTAAGCAGTTGGATATTCTATATGGTAGAAAGCTTGGCTTGAATTGCAAAACTCGGTGGAACTTTACATATGACATGTTGGTGACGGTTGTTGGATATAAAGAATTTTTTTATAGAGTTCAATTTATGGATAGACATTATAAATGTCTTCCCAGATGGTGATTGAGAGATAGCAAAAGAAATTTGCAAGAAGTTGGTAATTTTTTATGAGATAACTAATATTTTTTCTAGTATCCAATATTCAACTGCAAATTATTATTTTGAAAAGGTTTTTGAAATTAGGGAAGCATTAGTTGATTGAAAGAGTTCTTTAGATGTGAATATTAGTATGATGGTAGGGAAAATGTTTGATAAGTTTGAAAAATATTATGGTTGTTTGTACAGTTCTAAATCCATGTTTTAAAATGAAGGCTGTGGAATTTGTGTTTCCTTCTGTTTATGGAGCAAATACATCTATAGAGATTTAAAATGTCCGAAACATTTGTTATGAGCTAGTTCAGGAATATCAATCAAGAGGTAAATCTTGGCTTTCTAAAGGTTTGAATAATAGCAATAGTTCTTCTATGGAAACTTCAACAACTACTCATACCGTTCCTTTCGAATCTACAAGAAAATCACGGTTGTTGCATGATGGATCGTTTATTCGATTGTATCAAATTATAAATTTATTAACCCAAAGAAATTTAACGACTTAGCTAAGCAAGTACATCTATTTAATATAGTATAGATCGAAATAGGTGTCGTCCTTAAGGATCTTAGAAATAAGAATTGATATTATCGTTTTTCTACTATTTAGTTTAGATTTTAATATGAGATTAATAAAGTAAATCACTAATTAACTAATCTAATAACCTTAAGATTAATTATAATCGTTGCAATAATTGAATTCAATCATAAAGACATATTCTTCATTTTGATCTACTCTAAACCTTAACTTTCTTATAATAAAGTATTGATTAACTAATTGTTTATGTTTTGCACTATAGGAATTCTCAATTAAACTAATTACTTCATCGAGTTAATTAATTAATAATCTTATATGGAATAGTGGAGACCTTTCCCTCACTATCGTTCTATAAGATTTTATTAAACTCACAATTTCCAAATAAAGGTTAAATTTTTATGTAGAAAATTGAAGTTTTTCTAACTTTAGGTAAAACATGCAATCTTTTTATTTATGAAGATCCATCCTATTAGATGAGACCTCTATCTATCTAATAAGAATCATATATATAATCAATTCACGTGCATAAATTAATTACACAGCAGTTAAAACACATGAATAGATACAAAGACATACACTTTTAATTAATCAATAAGTAATTCAATCATACGGTTTAGAGTTTCACAAGATGCATCACATATAAATCTACTCTTCCATGGAATCTATAGTAATCATGAGAAATCTAGAGAAGTAATAACAATTCATGATGCTTCAATGAATTTTGCTCTCTAAATGTGTGATTTTTCCCTTCTAGGGTTTTTAGAGCGGTTATATGAGAATAAAATTAGATCCCTAATTTTCGTAATGAAGCGAGTATTTATAGTCTAGGAAATATGGTAGCATGCACGACCTAGTGCATGCTCATTCTCGGGGTCGTGTACTTTGGAAAAAGTAAAATTCTGGCTTTCTTGATTTTGCACAGCCTCATGTACTGCTATACTCGGGGTTGTGCACTATGGAATTCCTGCAATTTCTTCTCTGGGCAAATTTCCTGCTTCAACACTACTCTTTACACTACTTGTGCAGCAGTTAGGATACAATTTCACGATGCATTCTAATCACTTTTTACTCTTCAACACTAGCATCAGCACGGCCATGCTGAAGGTTGTGCAAATGTGAAAATCACCTTTTCTCTCATTTTGCTAGGTTTTTCCTCGTTTTCTCTCAAATCTTTTTTAAAATTTTAATTTAAACTCTTTAAATCCTAAAATCAAATATTAAGCACTTATGTATCTTTTTCTTAATAAATTTACACAAAATTTATAAGAAATTATATTCAATAAATACTATAAATAAGGTTCTTTTAACACTTATCAAACTTCCTAATACTTAAACGTTTACTTATCCTTAAGCAAACAAAATAAGAACAAGAGAAAAACTCTCTCATAAATTATACTCATTATAATCTTCAAATTAGAAGTAGCATTTTTTACTTGATTAATTCTTAATAATTCGTTAGTGCTTATTGCTCAAACCTACAATAATTATATGTGTACTTGGCATATAGTAATTAAACTTTTCAGATTAATCTAAACAAGTTAAACTAGTATCCTCACTGTTTAACAACCACTTTCAAAATTACGAAAGAGGTAACAAATCAAACAAAATTCAAGTGAATCAGTTGTATTTCACCACTTACCAAAAAGTATATAAACAATTCAATTATTTTTTTAAAGCACAACAAGAGGAAGTGAAAGTATATGGCATCTATTATTCCTTTAAATTATTTTCCTTTTTCTTTCAAGTCTATTTACAAGTTTTTTTTTTCTTTTTTGCAGTTGAATAGAACCAAGTAACCTATGTAATGAGCTTTCAGTCGATAATCTTAAGTTCATTACCTAAGTTAACAAATGTTATTCCCTTAATGAAGGATGTCACTACAAGCTTATTTACTCGAGTTACAAGACTCAATGAACTTATTTTTTTTATATCCCTTAAAGTTGTGGTAATTTCATTTATCGGCCGATCTTAAGACAGACGATCTTAGGTGATCAAGTTTTGAAAGGACCCTATCGAACCTTCCTTACCCTAACACATAGGGACTTAATATTGATTTTTATTTTTTTCAAAGAGACCATTTCAAGAAAAATTACCAAGTTAATAATTTCATATGCTTTTTTTACAAAAGGTTGAAAGAGCTCTCAAAATGATTGAATATTAAATATACTAATTAGTGAGCTTAAAAACATAACTAGTTCACTTGAAACTAAGGATTTTTAATTACTGTATAACTCTAAATTCAGCTATTAAAAGCAAATAGATTTATCCTACTTGGGTTTCATTCTAAAGCTCTAGTTAAGTATATTAGGCCTAACAATAGGTGAGTAAGGTACATAAAGTCACTACTTTTACATATATGTGTACAAGAATGTTACTTTTATATCTTAGTATAATTTCAAGGGTTTCACTTTTCAATAATAGATAATCAAATTAAAGTTCAATTGTGAACTTGTAAATGAGAGAAAATTTGATCAACAAGAGCATAAGATACATAAATAATTCAGAACCTAATTCTTCTATTTTTATATCCCTTCCCTATACTTATTTAAGACATTGTTCCAATGTCTTTTCATAGTAAGCACATATAAGAGAAAGAAAAGAGAGAAAAGAAAAAGAACACTAAGGACGTTGCCTATTGTCAATATGTGTAAGTTTGAATTTAAGCAAAGCAAAAGTCGTGCATCATCAAACCTAAAAGAAAAAAAAACGAAAACACTAAACTAAAAAAAAAAAAAAAAAGTTAGCTTATCTTAGTTTAAAGAGTAAAACATTTAACAAATTTAGATAAAGAGTCTTCTCATAAGGAAGCTTAATTAATTACAAATCATATTTAGAAAATAGAACAAGGGGAGAAATAAAAGAAAGGGAGGAGGAAAAACACAAATATATATATATGGAAACTTTGCCTCGGCTTTTACACGACCGTGTAGGGCTCTAAAAAGTGTTCAGAAGTTCCTCTTCATGTGTACACTACTTTGAGCATTGCTTGTGCTCAAGGTTGTACATGTGCTTAAAAAGTATACATAAATCAAGCAAAAACATTCTAAGCTATTTGATCTATGTGTTTGTTTAGTGTGCACTTTGACATAAGTGAAAGAGTAGGAAAATAACTTAACAGGTATACTTGAAAAGTAAAGCTTAAATTTTCTTACTTGTCATTGATGCTTCCCCACACTTAAGGATTAATTCTCATTCTCCTCAAGTAAGCTTACTTACTCCCTCACAATAGTGAAATAAAAATAAAACAAAAAGAACTTAACATACCTAGATTAGTCATGGGTTGTCTCTCAAGAAGCGTACTTTTTTAATATCATTGGCTTGGCATCTTTCACTTTATTTAGCTAAATATCTGGTACTTAGAGTATAGACTCCTCTCAATATTCATGATCTTTTCCATTTCCTATGTATAGCTTCAGTCTATAGTCATTCACTTTGAAATCATCATGCTCTAGGTGTTCGAATTCCACTGCGTCATGTCAGAAGACCTTTTTGACTACAAGAGACTAGACCATCTTAATTTCAATTTTTTGGGAAAAAGTTTTAACCGAGAATTAAACAAGAACACTTAATCCCCTTTCGTAAACTCCCTTGAATGGCAGATTTGCATATCATGATATTTCTTCATATTCTCATATGCTTGCCTTCTCCACTTATCTCTTTGAGGTGTAACTTCTTTTATAGCATTAAGCTGCTCAATGAATATCTTAACCTCTGGATTGTCCATATCTTTCTCCTCTCCTTGTGTCAAGCTTAGTTCTAACTCATCCTTACATAGGATCTCTTCAATCTACTCGTCTATTGAGGAATTAACAACATTGATAGAATAACATGAATCATCAACACACATGGAGTGTTCCATGGCTGTAACCATCTTAATTATCAACTCTTCATCTCTTATTTTTAGTGTAAGCATTCCTTTCTCCACATCAATCACTGCCACTAGTAGTGGCAAGGAATGGTCTTCCGAGGATTAAGGGCATATCCTTGTCCTCATCGATGTCTAGAATTACAAAATCAACAAGGTATATGAAGTTTTCTACCTTTACTAGAACATCTTCAATGATCCCTTTGGGGATTTTCATGGATTGGTCAGCAAGTTGTAAACTCATTTTGGTAAGCTTTGGGTAAGCTAAATCCAATTTCTTGAAGAAAAAGTATGGCATCGGATTAGCACTTGCCCCAAGATTGGTCAGGGCTTCATCCATTGAGATGTCACCAACCAAACATGGAATAGTAAAACTATATGGATCCTTTAGCTTTGGAGGGAGTTTGTTTTGAATAATAGATGAGCAGTTTGCTCTTATTTCTACTGTGGAAACATCCTCCAACTTCCGCTTATTAGATAGGAGTTCCTTTAGGAACTTAACATATTTTGGCATCTGCAAAAGCGCTTCGACAAATAGAATATTAATATGCAATTTTAAAAAAAGTTCAAGAAATTTACCGAACTACTCCTTGTCTTTGCTTTGATTGAGGTGAGCCGGATATGGAATTTTTGGGACATACTCCTTAATAACCAGTGGAGATTTCTTTTTAGGTTCTTTCTTCTCAAGTTCCACCTTCTCATTCTCAAAAGACTGGCTGTCTTCTTTCTTTTGCTCAAGTTCCTTTTCAATTCACAGTTCTTTTCCACTCCTCAAGGTTATGGCGTTCGCTTGCTCCCTTGGATTATTCTCAATGTTACTAGGAAGGGAACCAGGTTGTCTTTGAGACATCATCTTAGCCAATTGACCAATTTGCTTCTTAAGTTTGTGGATAGAAGCCTCTTGGTTCCGATGTCTTACCTCAGAGCTTTGAATGACTCATTAGATCCTCTAAATTGGTTTTCTTTTCTTGCTGAGATGGCTAAACCAGTTGATTGGGCATAGGCTGATAAGGTGGCATTTGTTGCTTTTGAAATCCTGGTGGTGGGAAGTTAGATCTTTAGGCGTTTTGATTGCCATAAGAGAGGTTGGAGTGATTTCTCATACTAAGGTTGTAAGTGTTACTATATGGGTTATACTGCTGCCTATTTTGATTCCTAAGATAGTCTACTTGTCGATATTGCTCATGGAGGTCTATATTTTCACTAGCATCTCCCACTTGATGTTGCGATCCTTGGGAATTCTTAAGGGTAGAAATCTAGTGACTGAGAGCTTCCATCTTTGCCACTAAAGTAGTCATGAGATCTACTTAATACTTTCTCGCCACTTTTTGCTTGCCCTTATTGTTGCCCCATTGATAATTATTTTTAGTCATATCAGTAAAAAGTTTCAAAGATTCTTCTAGGATCTTGGAATTTAATGTACCACCAGCTGCAACGTCTACCAATCGATGGGTGGTTGGGTTAAGCCCATTCAAAAAGGTCTGAACCTGCATCCATGTAGGTAGTTGATGGTGTGGGCACTTTCTTAACAACTTTATCCATCTTTGCCAAGCATCGTACATGGTTTCTCCATCTTGTTGCATGAACAAAGCGATGTCATTCTGAAGCTTGGCTGTTTTGCACGGAGGGAAGTAGTTATTTAGAAATTGCTTGATTGTATCATCCCATGTAGTTAAGATCCAGGACCTAATGATTGAAGCCGGTTTTTAGCCTTCCCCCTCAGTGAGAAAGGGAATAATTTAGTGTATACAACTTTCTTTGTCACCTCATTATTCTTGAAAGTCTTACAGATTTCTAAGAACATTTGAATGTAAGCATAGGGGTCCTCATAAGGTAATCCATCAAATTGACAATATTATTGTAAGAGTTGAATCACCACACCCTTAATTTCAAAATTGTTAGCCCTAATGAGGGGCTTCACAATGGTTAGCCCCGTTCCATCTAAGGTTAGCCTTGCATAATCTAGCTTAATCTTAGGTGGATCTTTGGTCATGGTTTCCAGTGTTTCCTCTTTAATATTCTCCAGTAATCCTATCTCGCTATTAAAAAATTTTACAGTTGATTCCATGTTCTTCACTATTGTTGTGACTTTTATAATAGATGTTCCTCCCTTGATTTCCAATTTTCTAGAAGATTCAACAGCTATATTCTTGCGAATCTTATGAAGTGTTCTCTCAATCTTAAGGTCTAAATCAAGAATGTTGGAAGAGAGAGTCCTTGTCATGCACTACAAAAGAAACAACCACGAGTATAAGTATTTCAAAGATAAGGAGAGTATAAGAAAGTAAAACAAATAAAATAAATGACTAAAGTAGCTAATAATAAGGTTTTTCCTTATATTGTTCTGTTAGATCCTCAGCAATGGTGCCAAAAAACTTGATGGGTCGTTTATTCAATCGTATCAATTTATAAATTTATTAACCTCAAGAAATCTAATGATTTAACTAAGCAAGTGCACCTATCAAATGTAGCATAGATCACAACGGGTGTTGTCCTTAAGGATCTTAGAAATAAATACTAGTATTACCATTTTTCTGCTATCTAGTCTAAATTTTAATGTGAGATTAATAAATTAAATCACTAATTAACTAATCTAATAATCCTAAGATTAATTATAATCGTTGTAATAAATGAATTCAATCACAAAGACATACCTTTCATCTTGATCTACTATGAACCTTAACTTTTTTATGGTAAGGTATTGATTAATTAATTATTTATGCTTTACACTGTAAGAATTCTTAATTAAACTAATTATTCCCTCAAGTTAATTAATTAATAATCTTATACGAAATAGTAGAGACCTCTCCCTTACTATCGCCCTATAAGATTTCATTAAGCTCACAATTCCTAAATAAAGATTAAATTTTTATGTAGAAAATTGAAGTCTTCCTACCTCTAGGTAAAATATACAATCTTTTTATTTATGAAAATTTATCTTATTAGATATGACTTCTCTCTATCTAACAAGAATCATATACGTAATCAATTCGCATGCATAAATTAATTACACAATAGTTAAAACACATGAGTAGATACAAAAACATAAACTTTTAATTAATCAATAAGTAATTCAATCACATGATTTAGAGTTTCACAAGATGCAGGGCATATAAATCTATTCCTCCATGGAATCTACAGTAATCATGATAAATCTAGAGAAGTAATAATAATTCATGATGAAAAGAATAAACTCCGTAAGTGTTTTGTGATTTCCGATGATGCTCCAGCGAATTTTGCTCTCCAAATGTGTGATTTTCTCTCTCAGGATTTTTAGAGCAGCTATATGAGAAAATAAAATTAGATCCTTAATTTTCATAATGAAGCGAGTATTTAGTCTAGGAAATATGGTAGCATGCATGGCTTAGTGCACGCCCATGCTCGGGGCCATGTACTATGGAAAAAGTGAAATTTTGGCAATTTGGGTTTTACACAACCTCCTATACAGTCGTGCTTAGGGTTGTGCACTCTAGAATTCCTACAATTTTTTCTCTGGGTAGATTTCCTACCTTAACACTACTCTTTGCACCACCTATGCAGCAGTCAAAGCACAATTTCACAATATATTCTGATTGCTTTTTGCTCTTCAACACTAGTATCAGCACGACCATGCTGAAGGTTGTGCATACATGAAAATCACATTTTCTCATATTTTGCCAAGTTTTGCCTCGTTTTCTTTCGAATCTTCTTTAAATTTTAATTTGCACTTTTTAAATCCTAAAATCAAATATTAAGCACTTAAGTATCATTTTCTTAATAAATTCACACAAAATTCATAAAAAATTATATTTAATAAATACTATAAATAAAGTTATTTTAACACTTATTAGTGCAATACTTGAGCACTATTAATGCTAATGGCCAAATAAAGTCAAAGTTAGATCACTATTTAGAAGAACTTATGTTACCTTGGAGTGACAATTTTGATATTCTTAGCTAGTGAAAAGTAAATGGAATTAAATATCCTACATTACAAGAACTAGCTAAAGATATGTTGATTATTCCTGTGTCTATAGTTGCTTCTGAGTCTGCATTTAGTATCAATGGATGAGTAATTAGCTTGTATAAAAGCAAACTAAATCCCGATACAATAGAAGCATTGATATGCAGTCAAAGTTGGTTATCAAATGAGATGAGAGGTAAAAATTTTGATTATATAATAACGAGCTTTTTTATACATGAAACAACTATTATTTGCTTAATTTCTAATGTGTTTTATGAGTCTCCCGTCCTCTCCGATAGGTTAAAAGATAGATAATGAAGAAAATGAGATCTGAAGACTATGAAAGTCAACTGTTAAGTAAGAATTACAAAAAATATAGGATTAATGCATTTGTTATATGTTTTAGAACTTTTCTATTTTTATTAAGAATTGTTAACTACATTTTATTTCTTTGTATTATTTATTAAGTTGTATGGTTGGTTAGGTAATTTATATCTTACTATAATTAAGAATTTTTTATGTCAACAACTTAATTTACCAACATGTAGACTTTGGAACAATATTAAGATACATATTATTAGATATGTTGAAAGTGCAAATATTATTTATTTCCAAGAATGTAAGCTATATTTTATAAAAATAGCAGTAATAAATAAGTAAAGATTTTAAATTAATAATAGAATATATATATATATATATATATATATATATATATATTTAATTCTAATGAGTTTGAGACAGGTTTCAGGTTGCTTATTGAAATCCTATAGGGTTTTGGATAGGTTACCAGTACTCTATGAAAAAACTCTATAGGGTTTGGGAATCCCTATAGGATAACAGGATGGTTAATGGGATCACTAAACTCGGCCCAAACCTATCCCGCTTACATTCCTAATTCCAAAGGACCTTAAATGGGCCATTTGCTCGAGGAGACAACTTATTGGCTCTATGGCTAAGAAATTGATCTTAGGTATATCTACACTAAATCTCTTAGCCTAAAGCTCACAACCTTCCTTCCTTGGTTTCCTTGCTATTGTTGCTTGGTAACAATCTTAGTAAGTTGCTTGGAAACCCTTTGGTGTAGCTTCCAAATCTCCTATACTCTATCAACACCCCTTAAACTTTCCTCTTTTAAAGTCGAGACGAATAGCATGTCTAAAGGTAAGATTGGATTACGCTTGTACACAACCTTAAAGGAAATCTTACTGGTCGAACTATGTGTAAACCTATTATAAGAGAACTCAATAATAGATAGACATAAGTCCTAATGAGCTTAGGGAAGGCTACCACTGTTTTTTTTTTTTTTTTTTGCATTTTTTACGAGGTTTTCGATCATGAACAAATAACATAAATTGCCTAGGATGGTTTACACCATGTTTTTTCAAATTTAATTAGTTAAGATTTAGTTTGACATGATCATTAGAGTTTAAAATTCAAAACTCTAGCAACCATGTCTCCAATCTTAATCCACATAGATTAATTCAAATTTTTGACATCGATTGACTAACTAATCAATGAAAAAACTTAATCCTAATTTAGTTTTCATGATTAATAACCTTTGGGTCAAATTTTAAGGCAGATTGTGAATTTGCATTCAAACCTGAATTTTGTGACAAGCTTATCCATACTCTAAGCAAGCTTATCATCACCTATAATGCTTCAACTATAAATAGTTGAATACATACAGCCAACAATACAATGCTAATTGATAAGGGTTATAAAGTATTAATTATTTATATAAATTATAATAACTTTTTATTTAATTCTCTTACATTTTGTACTGATATTGTACTTAATCACTTTATATTTTGATTTCATAGTCTTAAAATATACTTTATGAATCAATAAATTTTTTTTATAAAAGTTAAAGAGAAAAATATAATTTTTACAAGATGGAAAGTCCAAAGCACGAACTGTTTAACAATGGAAAAGGACTCACATCCACTTGACTTAGATTAAGTCATGCAAGACGATAGAAGTGTAAACCACTGTGCAGCACCAACACGGCAGTTGACACGCCCATGCTGGTGGGCGTGTTTAGGCTGAAATCTGCACAGAAATGAACACGGCAAGCAAACACGCTTGTGTAATACTGAAGTCTTGACCATGCTGAACTGAACTGGAACGGCTGTGTATAACAAGCACGACACAGCAGCCGGAAAATCAGCAAGGAGAATTCGCTCACCGGAAACACGCGCATGTCGGAGGAGAAAAGATTTAACGGATTGATTTCAATCCACCAGAAAATATGCTGGGTAGATATACCGTGTTGCACGCTGGAAAATATGCAAGGAAGATTTTGTCCAGCGCCAAGTGTCGAGTCTTATATATATATATACATGCATATAATGACGAGACAGATCCGAGAATCAGTAATGGAGATCAAATCTGGACAACAATTAGATTAATATAACGACCAGCGAGAAGATTTGTCCGCCGAAAATTTCAACCAGGAAGATACATCGGAAAGCATGAGATACATCCATATCGTCTAAAGATCTAACCATGTCAACTGCATTTAACATACATATATATATTAGAATGAAAGAGAGTCCAAGCCATAGGATAGATTAGATTAAATAGATAGAATTAAAATTTAGATGATTAGTTTTAGTTTTTAGTAGGGTAAATTAGATTAGGAAGATAGAATTAGATGATTAGAAAAAAATTAGATTAGGAGATTAGAGTAGATTTTTATATTTTTATTTTTAATGCTTTTATTTATGCTTTCTTTTCTTGTTATTACTTTTAGATTTAATATGTTTATAGCTTAATTTCTTTAATATTCGGGTACGATGAACCCTAAAATGAATATGCAATTTTTATGATTATTATTCAATAATTTATTTTGCATTCTTGTTATTCAATTATATGTTTTTTATTGTTTTCAATTTAATATTGCTAGCATATTAGTTGAAATTTGATTTCTTAAGATCGAGAGATTTTATATAAGAATAGATCTAACATAAGTGAAAAAAGTTGGATGCAATCCTAGAGATAGGATGATGTAATTCTTTTGGATTATGGTGAAACCTAATAGTGGAATTCATAGATCAAATGTAATGCAATTATAGGGGTTTTAAGTAGGAAGAGATTCCAATTGATCAACCTAGCATTAGGAATTAGTATAACTCGAGAGAGCTATTAGTTCAATTTAGAAATTCCAATGGTTTAAGAATAAAATAAGAATTTGAATAATAATTAATTAATTACATTAGTAATTCTATGTGGATTCAATACCTGAATACATTTTTATTAATTATTGCTTTTTTTAATTTATTCGTTATTTATTTTATTTACTCATTTATTTAATTTTACCGATTATATAATAAGAAAAAAAGGGTAATTATTAATACTCGTAATCCCTATGGGATCGACACTTAATATATTTATCCACTATGCTATATAATCGATAGGTGCACTTGTCTATAAGTCTAAAGTTAGATATTAGAAAAACTGATATCACTAATATAACCCACAAAAATCACCAAAATTCACAACTCTCTATTAACCTATCATTGTCGACCTCTACAAACAACCAATCATCAATCACCATCTTCATCCTTAGCATCCACCACCGTTAACCCCATATGTAGTCGAAACCAACCTTAAAACATTTTAGAAACACCATTAAGCTTTCATAAGACATTGGAATTCCACTAATAACCATTGTGTTTTGTCAAGCCTAAACCACCAACCAGTTGGAAATACACCACCTTTGGTTTCCACTATCATGTTGTTACTACCAATCAGTTAAGTATTTTTAGAAAAGCTAGTTTGACGCTACTATTAGGTTCAACAAAGCCTACCGTCAATAAAGGAAGTTCCTTGATCTTCTTAGCTACTACACGACCTAATTATTGCTTGAAACCGACCTAACCCACAATTCAAACCTAGGTTCGTTCTCTTTTCCTTTTTTTTTAAAACATGAAAACTATAAAAAAAAAAAGAAAAGTAAATTTCATTTTTCTATAAAAAAAGTGCCAAAAAAATGTCTTGAATTTATCTTTTGAAATTCTTTATTAAGATCTTTTTCTTTCCAAAAGATCTTTTAAAAAAAATAAAGAAAACATATATAACAATAATCCTTTATAAAAAAAATATAAATATGCCAAAAAATGGATTAAATAAAAATAAAAAATAATAATCATAAAAAAGAACTATGTATAGCCTAATCCTGGATAATAGGTATATATGCATTTAATGATAGCAACAACAACAAAAAATCTTTTTTTTTTTTATTTTCTTTGTTTTCCTTTCCTGTATTTCTCAAAATTAATCTTTCTAAAAATTAAAAAATAATAAGTAATAAATATAAATTACTAGTCTCTTGCATGCATCGTTAGTTAATATTATAAAATTTTTCTAATCCTCTTGTTTTTGGAAAATTTTCTAATTCTTTTATGAATTAAGGGTCTTAAATTTAGGCTTGATGGTTTGCCAACTCCGCTAGGGGTTTTTTAAGTAGACAAGCGAAATGAATTTTTCCTATATAAACAAATAATAATGAAAAAAAGAGGGTTTCATTTTTTTTTTAATATTTAATTTTTCTTTTAGCCAATATATTTGACTATATGTTTACTTAGTGTGCACGAATCCTTTAGCTTTTAGGAAAAGAGTGGTTTTTCCTTTTAATTTTTAAATGTTTTCCATTGTAGATTTGGTTAGACCTAAGCCATTTGAGAAAACTAGGACGGAATGCCATTGTGTAACCGTCAGATATCATGGTGTCCATCACCTGGTAGTGATTGGGCAATTCTACTTCAAGCTTCAATGTAATCAATGGTTACAAAGCTAGGGATTCTTTAGAACTCTCCCTACTACATCATCATCATGGGTTATTAGTTAAAGACTACGAGAATTAAAGAGTTATTTAGTGGTTGATGTTCTTGTTAAAAAAAATTAGAATTCCTTTTTTTTTTTTTTGAAAAATCGAGAGAACTTTTATGAGAATTTTCAGGAAAAAAAAAAGAAATAAAGTCCTTTGTCAACCACTAATAAATTATTCCATTACCTCATTATTTTTCAATCACTACTACTATTCTGTTGTATCATGCACTTGTATAGCATTTCCTTATTGCTTTCATAGGTTATATATATATATATATATATATATATATATATATATATATATATATATATTTATTTATTTATATATTTATAAACAGGATAAGACTTGAAATTTTTATGCCAAGGAATAGTAGCACATTGATTGGAAATTTAGGATGAAAAGAGGCAAAACTTGATTTGCAAATACTAACCTTTGAAACACTTAGAGAGTTGAGAGACATCTAAGTGGAAAAAAAAAAAGGACTCATTCCTTAAAGGGGGTCCATCTTGAACTTGATACATAAGTTAAAGTGATGCTGGTCATTCATTTCATTATCCTTAAAAACAATTATTTCTTGCCAACCCCTTTGAGCTATTTCAAGAAACCACTTTTAAAATAAGTCTTGTCAAGAAACACCCTATATTAGGGCAATTAGGAGGTTAAAGTAATCAAATAGAAAGAAAATGGTAAATTGACATGCTTTTGCCCTAATCATATCTATTCAAGAACGATAATTGCTATAGATAATCCAATTACTTTGCAATGATGAAGAGCATCCACCTATGCACTTTGGTCATACATATTTCCATAAACACTTTAGCCACAAATAATTCAAAACTCAAACGGGAATTCAAATGAATAAGCAATGATCACCTCCCAATGAAAAGGCTTATTAGAATAAAAAAAGAAGAGAAAGAGAAGGGGGAAAAAATGTAAGAAGAAAAAAAAAAGAAAGAAAGAAAAGCAAAAAGAGAGAGAGTTAAACGAAGCAAGAAAATGGAGTGATCTTCTAGAAAAAATTAAGCAAAAAACCTAAAAGTTATAGACTAAGCCTAAAATCTTAAATACAATGATGGGAATTTTTCCAGCGACCTAGATAGCTACAGAACTTGATTTGAATGATGATCTAAATCACTCATATTTACTCTTTTTTCTTTTTATCTAATAAATATTTGAGTGATAATCTTACAAGTATAATGATATTTCTCCACGGGATGCCAAATGACTCTCATTGTTGATTACTTAGGGACATCATCAGATTCTCATCCAATGGCCTGCTGTGATCAACATCGCCTCAATGCATTAGCTCTTTGAGGATTCTTATTATTTTGTATTTGTAACTATTTCTTTGGATTATTTATGTGTAAGCTTTTGGGACACTTTCATTTGCTTGTAATTGTGTTTTTAGGACCAGTCATCCTAAAGTGGCATAATTGTAATTTTGAGACTTTTTAACCCTAAAGGGAGCAAATATAAATACTTGCTTAAGTAGGATTTTGAGGGACTTTTGCTAAATTTTCAGAAATAGAACAAATACTTCATGTGTTGAGGGTTAAAGTTTCCTAATTCCAAAAGTTCTCTTATCAATTTCAATCCCAAAATTGAGATTATGGTGAGTGGCTTCAAAGTGAATTTGTGAGTAATATCAAGTTTTCTTTGTTGTAATTTTCTTTTCATCACTACTGAGTTATATCTAGGGTTGAATTGGATGTTCTCTTGGTCGGATTAGATTACATTTGTAATCATTTTTATGTTGTTATAATTGATTGGTTTTAACCTTTAGTTTTAACCATCAATTTCACTTCCTTTGAACCGTGGATCAACTTTGTTGGGAAAGTGGATCTCGGATTGGTTCTTGCTGTTCTTATATATAATTCATGTGGAATTTCAATTGAGTTTAGTGTTGTTTTGAGGATTTTATCATTGTGGATTGTTTCTTTGAAAGTTATAGCATTCGGATTTCATTTTACTCCAATAGGGTTCACGCAATTCTTGGAATTTTGAGTTGAGATTGGACTAGTCCATTGAGGATTATAATTTGTTCCAATTACATGTGTTTAATCCCTATTTTAGGCACATCATACATTCACTACAAGCTGAAAGTCCTAAACATACCTAGATTCCATGATAAAGCCCACCCATAAAACACCAATCAAGAGTCTCTTCTACATAAAGAAGCTAGATTACTTTAAGCAAGTATCAAGCTTATTTCAGTTTTCCCATAGTTCCTAACTAATAAACCTGAGATTCTCAACATGTTTATATCTCCCTTGCTGAGCCCTTAACCAAAAGCTTGCTTAAGAAAGACCTAGTGAGTTAACTAATATGTATCACTTCTAAGATGAACCATAATTTTTAGAATTGACATCAAGAGTAAAAATAGACCATGAGAACATGAAAGGAAGCTCTCTTAGACTAAATAATTCAAAAATGAGATACTTAATCCTGGGTAGGAAAATATTTGAAGAATTATGAATGCATTGTAAACTAATGGGGTAACAGTCATTTGAGAATGATAACAAGCAATGTAGTAGAGGTGTTAGTGATATAATGAGTGATTATGGTAGTGGTGATGGTGGTGAAATTTTGCTAGTAGTGGTGATGGGATAGTGAAATGATAATAGTAGTAATAGTGGTGTGTGAAGCTTTTGAAATGGTAATAATAATAGCGAAGGTGTAGTAGTGGTGGTGTAAGTAGTAGTAGTTGCATAGTGGTAATTGTTAAAAATATGAATAAATGGTTTTAATGTTAACAAAGTAATAAAGAAAATATATAAAAACAAAAAGGGGAAGATGTTTTAAAAGAAAAGAATTAGTTGGAACTCTAAATAATTTCTAAATTTAAAAAGCAGCAAAACCAAAGGTCATGGGAAAAGGTATGTAGAAATAGGTATTCAAATGAAAGCGTTATTAAAATACAAGTATGTTTTAAGAGAGCAAGAAAAATAAAAGATCAAAAATGGGTATTTAGAAAGCATAAACTAAGGGATGATCATTTTTTATGGTAAAACATGTTCGAAATTATTGAAGACTACTAGAAGCAAGAAGAAGAAGGAAAGGTTCAAGACCCACTTCCATAGGTTGAATATATTTGGTTAATATATTTAGCCTGTTCCCATAAAATTGGATATTATATTATGGGGATAACAATTTTTACAAGATCAAGATGGAAGCATATGTATCAAAGGAAAGCTATATTTGCTCAATGTTAGTAAGGAAATATTATGAAGCATTAAGAGGAAATTGCCAACATTTACTATGGATAATTGTTGCATATTTAAATTGATAGAAGAGAGATGAAGAGAATATTTTTAACAGGATGGAGGGAATTAAAAGTAGAATGTTGAAGACAATTATGATCAAAGGAGAAGATTATGAATGGCCATTGTATTTTATCTATAAATACAAGATTGAAGCAGGAACAAAAATACACATTAGAAGAAAGTGAACAATAGAATAGTGAACAATTTTTGTGATGATTCTAATTTATTCTATTAAAGCACAAATATTATAAAGAAACTTATACTTTTTCCCCCCTACAACTTCAAACTTCTTTTGAATTATTTTGTTTAGAGATGTCAAAGGTTACAATTTTACTATAAATTTGTGTGACTACTTTTAGGGGAAGCTAAGTGAGATAGAATAGTGAGTGACTAAGCCATGTGGTTGACTGTGTTGTAATCTTCAAGTTTTTTTTGTTAATATAGTGAAATGATATCAGTGAAGATGACCGGATCTCCAACGTGCAAAAGCAGAAGAATGGACCAACGCATAAGGCGAAACCATTATAATCAATTGCTTGAGCTTCTTAACCCTTACTCTTCTACTTTATCACAAGTTATTTACTTTCCATTGTATTATTGATTATTTTCCACTACCGTACTTAATCAAAATATGCTAAGAGTAATCAGAAGGAGATTTCTAAACTGATTTCAAAAAAGAAATTATTTAAAATTTTATAACAACCAATTCACCATCTCTTGATTGCTAATGGAGACCAATAGTAATAAGGTGATGATGGTGAATGGCAATATAGTCTTAGAGTTGTATTAATGGTGTTGTTAGCAGCAACAACATGGCAACTATAGTAGTGGACCAATGGTGGCAGTGGTAGTGACCTTAGTGATAGTAGTGGTGAGATGGCAGTAAAATAGTGATTGAAAACTAAACATTAGTTTGAGTTTTGGTTAAGAGATTTAATTTGTCCTATCCCGATATTTTTATTACACCAAATTTAACAAACAAAAATATTGAGATTTGTCTAATACTAAAAGGGGAAGTTTATCTAATATGAAACTTATTTTGTAAAGGCAAAATGACAAAAACATTACCTTCCCTCTTTTACAAACTCATGACCTGTATTTTCTTTTTTAACAAGTACATAACATGTCATTATGTGATGTTGCTAATGAGAGGACACATGTTAGCTTATGATTGGTCATAATAATTAATTAAATAAAGTAATATTATTAAATAAATTTAATTAAATAATGTAATGAAAAGGAATCAAAGTTATAGGAAGTTAAAAAAAAACGCAATAAAAAAAAAGTTGAAAAATAAATCTAGACAAAAATAAAGCATATCTAGACACTAAGAAGAAGGAATACCTAACCAAACCAAATTAGGAAGGGGACATGAATGATCATAGAATTTTTACCATCTAAGCCATAGAATTCTACCGGGATTGTCCTCTCTCTTGCGGGTCCCAAAGAGGTCATGTCGGTATCCTTATTAAGGTTGCCCCTTCTCTTATTAAGTGCATAGCAGCAAAACCTAAATCACTTTTGCTTGAACTCAATGCTAATGCTTTCTCGCTATAATCATCACCATTGTTCACTTTACTCTTTGGATCTATTACACACCATTTCAACAAAAAAAAAAAACTAAGGTCGTAGCATTCCTTTATATATATATATATATGGCTAATGTTGTAGCTTTGATTGAGATGACCATTTTGTGGTGCATTGTAAATTTATGGCCAACATTGTAGCTTAAATATAAGTTATGCATTGTATACATAAAAGAGATTTTGAGATCCAAATTAGAATGGATGACGAAAAAATCTCTGCTTTTTTCCCCTTCTTATTTCTTTTGTCCTTTTTAAAATTTCTTGTCATTTTTAATTCTTTTTTGTTACATTATTCAATTAAATTAATTATTGGTGGACTAATTATAAGGTGACATATGTCCTTCATTAACATTAACATATAGTAATAAAACAAGGATCATGTGTTTGTCAAAAAAGAAAATGCAAATCATAAGCTTACAGAAGAGCAAAAACATATATCATATTTTTGTAATTTTTCACTTTGTAAGCCAAATATGGCATTCATGTTCAATCTAGTTTCAACAATAATATTGTGATTGTTACAAATGTACCGAGTCAAGGTAATTTCTTGGTCCTTCATCATTGATACCTATAGTTTAAAGGTAAAAGAAGAAATACACCATTTGTAGCAGGAAAAGCTATTCGGACAATGGTAGATCTGGGCATGAGTCATGTCATATCCATTACCTTAAAAACAACCAACTAAACTAAAGACATAAAGCAACTCTTCATCTCAACTTAATAGCCTATAAATGGTTTTTGTAAGGATATGGCATGTGTGTTTTTTTTTTTAATTATTATTAAAAAATGGTGTCTTAAAACTAATTTAGCTAATTATGGGGTGAAGGTTGTGTGCGCCTTCAAATCAATTTTTTATGAGTTGAATGTGCATACAATGGACGTGCCTTTAATGTAAATAATTACACTAAAGGCCCATTTAGTGTATATGCCTTCTTCATACAACATTTTAAAAGCATAAAATGCACAAGACAAACCACAAACTCATAGAACGAAACACAAAAACAGATAAGATGCTCTCTCCTCATTCTCACATCTTCAAAGCTCTTAATCTCCCAAGTTTTTCCATTTTTCTCTCAACAAAAGGTAATGTAATCATCCTTTCACTATTTTCAACTTAGATTTGCTTCAACTGACTTACATTTACACCTAAAAATCACAAAAACTTTAATTGTTACATATGTAAATGTAGATATATATTATGTGATGAACAATCTATTTATTCATGAAATTAGTCAATAATGTTACATAATTGCTAGTATGTAGTGTGTAATGGATATTTTGTGTACTTTGGTTATTGTTGCACATTAGATAAAGTAAATATGTGCATAAATTGATGTTGCCCACAAGGTATTTATAGAAATGCCTTAATGAAACATAGTGCAAGTTTACTAGGCTTGAATTACCCAGGTTATGACCTGAGAAGGGTTGGATTTGTCCAGTTCATTATTTACGCCTATGGAAATATTATAAGCGGCAACTAGGGGGCAAGTATTATAAAGATATAGTCAAGAAACTGAAAATAAGAAAACAAAAACAAGAAACAAGAAACAAAAAAGCAAACTTATGCTAAATTTCTCTATAAGCTATGTCGGAGCATTAGTATCGACCTTAGTGCAATTATGATAGAGATATTGCATAGGAACCCTCATTATCACAAAGTTAGCATATCATATTCCTTAATGGCTACTAAGGATGATGATGGTGTCGAAAACCTTACTAAAATGGCTAAAATTCTAAGAAGGGAGCATATACAATTCTTGTACGTCTAGATTAGTGAAAAATCAAGAGCTCATCCTCATCAATACACATTCTAAGCAAGCACTTCTACTCACACAACATCACATGTGCAATAAGTAATTGCTGATCCACCATTTTTTTGAAAAATATAATCTAATGCATATGTTTTGAGTAGTCATGTGAGGTTGAAAATGTAAAAGAAGCAATTGGTCCTCTAAGATCCTGGTCCAAATGGTCCTGAGTTCAATGGTGATGATGGAAGTTCTCGAGAGGATGATGAGACACATGAAAGCATTGTTGATGAGGTGCCCCCAACAAATCCTTCAAACTCATTGCACTCCATGTAAGCACCGATATATCGACTCAAAAATGAGATGGTTAATGTGGAAGTAAGAGATGATATTTCATTCTTCAATGTTGGTAGAGGGGATAGCTACATAAGTTTTGACTACTATGGTTATCCTACCTTTACTCCACAAGCTCCACAAAAGAGATGCCATGACTTGCAAAATGGTAAAAGAGGTTTTAGTTAGTAGAGTCCAATACCTCCTCATGACTTTGATGAGACACCCATATAGCATTACCTAACACAAAAGTTGCATGCTCGTTTTGGTGGGGATGGTGGAGTAGGTAGAGAGCACACTTCAGGACTTAAGTGTTCTTTCACAGGGAAAATAAGTTGTAGGAGATAGCCTTTTACATTTACATTTTTATTAGTGTTTGTATTGTGATACATTTTAACAAGTGTAAACACTCCATTTTTACCCTAGGGATGAATAATAATCAATAATAATTAATTTCCAATTTTTTCCAATTTTCCCTAATTTAGCATAAATAATAAAAATATTCAAAAAGAGAGAGGAAAACACATCAATTTTGAAAAATGATTTCGGAAATGGTAATAATAAGCAATAAATAATTTTTATAAATTTTTGAAATTTCAAAAAATACAAAAAAATAAAAAAATCGCATTGCATATATGCAATTTGCGAAATTAGAAAAATTGGGAAAATGGGCCAGCCCAGTTGGTTCGGACCATGGTCTAAGGCGCGCGCAGGAGGGCTCGGTCGCAGGTTTGAAAAGCGGGGGAAGCAGTTTCCGCGTTTTGTGTTTTTCTTACTTATCCAGGACACGTGGCAGCCTCTGATTGGCTGGAGGGAACGCACGCGCCAGGCACGTGATCATCTTCTACCTCGGGTCCGAGATCGCCGGCGAAGGAAAAATTCGAATTTTGGCCGTTTCGATTCGATTTTTTGCACAAATCCAATAGATCTTCAACAGAATTGAGATAAACATCATCCAATTGGAATCAAATCTCAACAAATCAAAGGATTTACACGAATCGGAGTTGGTTTATTTAACCGTAGATCCGATTTGCTTCGATCGGTGGAAATTCGAGCTTATCTAGCTCGATTTCGAACGCCTATAAATAGAGGAGGAGTGGAGGAAGCCAAATCACATATCACAATTGAGAGAAAGTGAGAAAATAGAGCAAATCGGAGAGCATCGGAGGAAACCCAAAATCGCGATCACCGATCGGAGCTGAGCCACCACCAGGAGACGTTCTGAGAGCGAACCACCGCCACCATTGGATTCAGCACCCTCGAGAAGCTAGGATTCGACACCTCACCCGTTGCAAAAGGCCACCGGAACGTCGTGAACGAGCACTCCTCGTCGCCGCGACCGACCGATTCGACCCGATCGACCCGACCCGCGCACCGACCCGGATCCAGGTAAGTCGGATATTCTGAATTTTTCCAATTTATTTATTTATTTTCCGATTTTATTTATTATTTGTTATTTATTTATTAATTTGTTGGTTATTTATTTATTTATGTTTTATTTTCAATAAATAGGAAAATGTTAGAAATTAGATTTCTTTAGGATTTAATAATGTAGAAAAATAAGAAAAAATAAAGAAAAAATAATAATAATAAAATAATAAAAATGTAGAAAAACAATATAAATATTAGAAAAATAATAATAATAATTTAGGTTTTAAAATAGGATAGATAATAGTTTAGGATAAAATTTTTAACAAAAATTCACAAAAATTATAAAAATCATAAAAAAAAACTATAAAAATCATGAAAACTTAGAAAAATTATAAAAAAAATTTGCAGAAGAATAATAAAAAAAATAAATAAAAATCACAAAATTACAAGAAAAAACAAAAAACAAAAATCATAAAAATTAATAAAAATTCAAAAATTACGTAAAAATAGAAAAAAAAAATGGGTTTTATCACTTAGAAAAATCATTTTCTTCAAATAAATCCAAAATTGATGTTTTTCCTAAAAATCATTTTCAAAAGTCAAATTAAAGCTTAAGCTTAGATTTTTTAGAAAAAAAATCCCAAAAATGATAGAAACATAAATCAAAAGAGATTTCAAAAAAATTAAAATTCACAAACACACTTAAGGTTTTTCAGGAAAAGCGAACTACGGCTTGTTTGATCCTGACTAGCAAGTACATAGGCACCCATTTGGGTCAACCTATAAAAATGAAATAAAAAAAATCATTTTCTTAGAATAATAAAAAAGATAATAAAAAGTAATAGAAACAAAATAAAAGACATTTCTAGATGGGAACAATTTTAGGAGACTAGGTGATAACCGTAAGGTTTTAATAGGTTAGCCTCCGGACTTAGAAACTCTGGTTTTCCCTTTTCCTCTTTTCACAAAAACGAGAAGAGGAAATCACAACGACTAGTCGTCCAAATTAAGATTAATCCGCTCCTTTAGTCTTAATTCAATATTTCCCAACAACAGTTGGGTGGCGACTCCAAAATCAAACGAAGTTCATAACTCAAGTCGATGATCTCTATTAGATGAGCATAGGGTCTAGTCTAGATCGGATTAGGAATGGGAAAATTCAAAAATTAGACTCGACAGGATGGCGACTCCGCTGAGGACCCATTCTAGTAGGCTAGCCACCTAAATCTCCTCAAGTTGTTCCTTTTTAAGTTTCAATTATTATTTTTTACTAACTTTTCAGGCATTAGTTAGATTTTAGTTTTCTTTACTGTGGGGTTTGCATGCATAAGTTTGTGTGAATAGATGCGGTCGAACCCGGACCGTCCTAGAAACCTAAGTCGGGGAGCCATTATGTAGGTTTCGGGTGAAGTGAGTTGATCATTGTTCGGGACCGATTAGGTTACCCCACCCAATGCTTCGATATGGCCTAAGATCCATTTCTCCGAGAATGCGGGAGGCCATAGAGCTTGGGGACCAATTAGAACCAACCTACTTGCATACATAACTTCATATGGTTGACAATTGATGACGATGTAATGGTTTGTTGTTTTGTTTTGGAGTTCAAATCTATTTTCCTGTAATGTTTTATAGTTCTGTTTGTAATTAAGCAATTTCTTATTGTAATAGATGGCTAGCACCGCAGTCGACTGCCTCCTCCGCAAAGAAATTCGGGTGTACAAACCTTTGGACCCAAAGTTGGTATTTGACCATTGGTTTACCTTATACAACCCAGAGGAGCAGGCCTTCATCCAGCAAAAGATAGGCCACATCCTCTCACTAACAAAGATAGAGGTGAATTTGCCTTTGGTACGGGCCATGCTCCAGTTATGGGAAGTCGAGCCCGCAGCTTTCTTTATCGGGCCGCATGAAATCACCCCTACATTGGAAGAGTACACCCAGCTACTACAGGCTCTAGCACTGACTGACCAAATCTATGCACCAGACCTAGAGGCCGGGCCAACCGGTACCTTTAGCCGACTACTAGGCATCCGTAAAACAGCAGTAAACAAAGCTCTAGCAGACTGTAATGGGTATTGCATACGGATGGATGATTTAGAAGCCTGGTTCATCGCCCGAGAAGACAATGAGGATAGAAAGGACATACTGTGTGGGGACCCCAAGACTTACAAACAGAGAAGGGTGAATGCTTTCATCTTGACAGCTTTCAAAACTATACTGTTCCCCACCGGGACCTTCTATATTCACTACCGGGTTGCAGAGCTGGTAACCCAATTCCTGGAGGGAAGATCTTACATCCCGGCTCTATTGGCTAAACAGATCCGGAACTTGAATTTCCTCAAGAAGAAAGGCCATGGGATCCTCCGCTCGAGCCTCAACCTTCTGCTGATATGGTTCGTAAGCCACCTTAAGTGCTTCGGGTTGAACATGGTCCGAAAAGCCTTAGCCCAGCAGGTGGATCTTGTGGATTCATGTATAGAAAAGGTAAAGCTACCCGACGACCTTACCAGCCACAGTTGGGTAGAAGTGCTTAGAAGCTTCAGTGCCGAAGATATTCTGTGGACAGCCAGGTGGAGTTGCTGTGACAAAATTATTTTGACTTGCAGTAATTTCCAAGCCGTACCTTTAATCGGTATCAGCGGATGTATTGGATATCACCCCAACTTAGTGGTCCGCCAATTTGGTACTATGCAAGACATAGTTTATCGGCCCTTGCTGGAAGCAGTCACCTTTGAGTATCAAGATCCGAACCTGTTGGTAGCCAAGAAGTTTGCAAAGCTGGCAAAGGTCAAAGCACTTTGGGAAGCCAGAATTGAAAGCCCGAATGTGGACCTCGGGGAGCTAGATGGCGAAGTGGGAAAGCACCGAGCCACCAGAGAGTTTGTAATCCGCCAGCTCTACCAGACAGGGGAGAGAGCATACCGGGTTCCAGACGTCACCCAACCAAGGCCAGACGAGATCAATCCAGAGCTGAAAGTCTACCTAGAGTAGGTCAAGGCCCGAATGGAGGTATACTTTGAAGCTGCAGACTATAAGAAAGACGTCTGGAAAGGACGATTCAAGGAATCCGACCAATAGAACAAAGCCTTGGAAGCCCAGTTGGAAAAGGCCAAAGCCAGAGTCGAAGAACTGGAAGCCGTCATCAACGGGAAGTCTGAGCCTCCACAACAGAAGACCAAAAGAACTAGGAGATAGATCATTATTTGTAATATTTTGATCATTGAACTCCAAAATTTTCAATATTAATAAAAGTAAAGTTTCAGTATTACATTGTCGATCAATTGTCAACCCTTTTATTTTTATCATTTGTGTGATACATGCATATCATTTTACATACATTACACTAAAACAAAAAAAAAAAAACAAAATGCGCGTCCAGGTATCAAGATAGCTCCCAAGCAACCGAACCCTCCCAGAAGTCCAATTCTCACACGTTCAAGAACAAAAATGGCCAACAGTAGCGACAACCGCAACAACACCAATGCTGAAGTTACCTCAGACTCCAGGATTGTATCTCTAGAACAAACGGTCCAACAATTGGTTGCCCAGGTCCACCTCCTAATTGAAAGCATCGGCCTCCTTCGCACTACTCAGCCAACCCAGGAAGAACAATCAGGGGCCAAGAAAGGGAAAGCAGTGGAGGGACAGCCTCCGGAGTATGAAGAAATCAATTCCCACCTTAACCCGGCTTTTGAATATGAGCTGAAGATTAACTAGGGGCCAACCTCTGACGACTTGAAGAGAGAGATGGAAGAGAGGCAAAAGGAGATGGAGAAGCGACTCTTCCAGCAGCTCCATGATAAGATGAAAACAATTGAGGGCCATGATGGTTTTGAACAGGCCGGAATCACCAATCTGCCAGCATACAGGGAAGAGGTATACCCTAAGAAGTTCAAGACCTCAGAGTTTGAAAAGTATGATGGGACCGGGTGCCCCAAAATGCATACCGGGCTATATGCCCGGAAAATGAGCAAGTATGCTCAATACGATCAGCTCATGCTCCAGACATTCCAAGACAACCTCACAGGCCCTGCATTGGTCTGGTATGCCCACCTGGACTTCAACATTGTCAACACTTGGGAGAAGCTAGCCTGGGCGTTCTATGACCAGTATAAGTTCAATATTGAAGTCGCCCCGTCTGTAATCGACCTGGGGAGTCTCCAGAAAAGACATACTGAGCCGTTTAAAGAGTATGCTCAGCGCTGGAGAGCCTAGGCCGCCAGGGTAGCAATCCCGATATCTGAGAAGGAATTAACATCCATATTTGTCAATACCCTGGACAAGACCTACTTTTCACACCTGGTAGGCCAGACCTCATCTAGTTTTGCAGAGGTAGTAGCTGCGGGATGTAGGATAGAGAATGCCATCACCACCGGTAGACTCCAAACAATGGAGCCTCTCAAGGTTACACCAACACAAAGGCCCTTAGGAGGAAACAGAGCTAAAGAGTCCACCGTCAGCACGGTCCATTTCGGTAAGGCAGAAAAACCTGGGACTCGTGTGATATTCTAGACCACGAGTACCCTAGCCCAACAACCCACGACAGGTCATACCCAAGCCGTCAGGGTCCCCAGGCAGTTCACTCCAATCCCCATAACGCTCAGTCAGGTCTTCGCTCGGTTGAGGGCAGACAACTTGATTAGTTTCGAGATCCCCAATGACCGGTACAGGCCCAAGAATTTCGACTCAAGCCTCAAGTGTGACTACCATATGGGTCAGGAGGGGCATTCTACAGATAGGTGCTAGAGGCTCCAGCACAAAATCTAAGACTTAATTGATGTAGGAATCATACAGCTAGATTTCGTGAACGCCCCAGCACCCAATGTCAACACCAATCTACTGCCCAATCACAAGCCCACCATTAATATGATCACATCTGAGGAGTCGACTCCCAAAGGAGCCCCTAAGCAGAATATGACGGAGCAACAGAAGAAGCAATCCCACCAAGCTCCAGAAGAAGCACCAAAGGCACACATTAAAAGCAAGTGGTTAGCCGGAGACCCAACGGTCGGCACTTTGGGAGAATCACACGGGAGATTTCAGTATTTGGTAAACTATTCTTACACCTCGATTGAGCATGGGCCGCCTAATGGATGGGGGGCGGAATTTGAGAAGGAAGACAACCAGGCAAAGGAAGAGGGGAAGACTATAAACATGATCAATTCTCACCAGAAGCCCAAGGTTATACAGTGCTATGAGGGACAACCAGCTGAGGTATAAATCCCAAAGAAAAGATATGTATTCAATGTCCCGATACCAGCGGAAAATTACAAGGCTGCACCGTTCGACTATCGGGCCCTCGAACAAGAGCGACCTCCTATGGTGGGAGGAATCACCCGCTCTGGGAGAATATACGATCCAAAGTATAAAGGCCCGACTGAAGAGCCCAACGTGGAAAAAGGAGAGGAAGAGGAAGAGGGATTCGCCGCGTTTACAAAGATGGTCAAGGCGAGTGAATACAAGATAATGGAACAATTAAATAAAGTTCCGGCACAGATTTCACTCATGGGCCTTCTTACAGCATCCGAGCCCCACAGGAAAGCACTCTTCAAATTGCTCAAACAGATTCAAGTCCTAGAGGGCATCGCTACAGACAAAATAGGTCACGTGGCGGACTCCGTCTTTACAATGGACCAGATATCTTTTTCTCCGAAAGAGCTAGGAGAAGAGGGAGACCAACATACTAAACCATTGTTCATAATAGTAAGGTGCAATGACACCATTGTCTCCCGGGTACTCATCGACAACGGATCGTCCCTCAACGTTTGCCCATTGGCAACGCTCGACTTATTGGGGGTCGATCCAAGCAACATAAAACCTAGCTCCATGGTGGTCAGAGCTTTCAACGGGTCAAAAAGAGAAATAGTGGGGGAGGTGAACCTACCAGTGGAAATCGGTCCACAAGTATTCCACATCTCCTTCCAGGTCCTCGACATCCCAAGATCTTTCAACCTACTCTTGGGACGACCTTGGATACATGCTGCTGGAGCCATCCCCTCTAGCCTCCACTAAAGGGTCAAATTCATTGCAAGTGGGCAGATAGTCACGGTACTGGGCGAACAAGATTATGCCATATACAAAGAGACTGCCATACCATATATTGGGGAAGAAGGTTCAGAAGACCTGGGATTGTAGATTTTCAATGAAGTGAACGTGGTGACCAGTAAGGAGGGCCATCAGTTTAAAGATGGGCAACACGGGACGTTTGGACTGGGGTACGTTCCTACGGCCGCAGAAGAAGCACAAACAAGAGGTGTCAAAGGAAGAATAAAGGAGAAGTCGATCGACACCCAGATGTGCATTCCACCTCTCCAACAATCTTTCTGAAAGGCAAACATCATTCAAGAGCCTCGGATAAACGAAGAGGACGACAGCAAAGGGAAATCAACCCCCCCGCACGTCCAACCAGCATCCGGCTCTGAACAATTGGTTTTGTTATCCTATCAATAACGCTAGGTTAGCTCAAAAGTAGAGAGAAATTATTAAACAAATTTTATTGAGACTCTTTATCAAATTCAATTACAGTTTGTTCTTCTTATATATATGCTTTCATTTTTATGTTACTCAGATCTCCTACCATCGAACATCAGGGATATTTCGCGCAGGTAGAAAGTAAAAATGCTGATATCGTTTCCAACGCTGCTGGGTCAGTTGTTGAAGGCGATATCCTAGACCACAAAATAATACAAGAAAATTGGCAAAAACATGAACAAAGCGGAATTTCGATCGACGAGCCTGTGGAGACAGTAAATCTAGGAAGCATGGAAAACCCTAAGAACCTCAAAATTGAGACCAGTTTGAGTGCCAAGCAAAAATGTGAGATAACCGAGCTATTAACGGAATATGCAGATGTGTTTGCCTGGACATATGGTGACATGCCAGGGCTAGACCAATCGATAGTGGTTCATAGGCTTCCCACAAGGGAAGATGTCAAACCTAAAAAACAAAAACTGAGAAGATTTAGGCCCGACATCTTACTAAAGATTAAGGAAGAAGTCAAGAAACTGCTAGAAGTAGGGTTTATTGAAGTATCCGATTACCCAGAATGGGCAGCAAATATAGTCCCTGTTATGAAAAAGAACAGAAAAGTACGCGTATGCGTAGATTTCCGGGACTTAAACCAAGCTATGCCAAAGGATAACTTCCCCCTACCTCACATTGATGTCCTAGTAAACAACACTGCGGGAAACCATCTCTTCTCATTCATGGACGGTTTCTCAGGATATAATCAAATAAAAATGGCTGAAGAAGATAAAACCAAAACAACTTTCATCACAACATGGGGAACTTTCTATTACAAAGTCATGCCCTTCGATTTGAAAAACGTCGGGGCAACGTATCAGAGAGCCATGGTCGCAATACTTCACGACATGATGCATCGAGAGGTTGAAGTATATGTCGACGACATGATAGCCAAATCCAAAGAAGGAGAAAGCCATATGGATATCTTGAGGAAATTGTTTAAACGATTGAGAAAATTTCAGCTCAAGTTAAACCCAGATAAATGCACTTTCGGGGTCACAACGAGGAAATTGTTAGGGTTTGTCATAAGTCAGGAAGGGATTAAAATTGACCCTGATAAGGTAAAGTCTATATTAGAGTTACCTTCCCCACGCTCCGTTAAAGAAGTGAGAAGCTTACTGGGAATATTAAATTATATAGCTCGTTTTATCTCACAGCTCACCGACAAATGCCGGCCATTATTCCGTCTGTTGAAGAAGAACACCACAATAGAATGGGACGACGAATGCGAAGAGGCATTCAGGACAATAAAAGACTATCTTATAAAGCCTCCGGTCTTGATAGTCCCGAAGCAAGGAAAGCCCTTATTCTTATACCTTACTATACTCCCTGAATCCATGGGATGTGTATTGGGGCAAAAAGATGACGAGGGAAGGGAGCGTTCCATATATTACCTGAGCAAGAAGTTCAGAGATGGGGAACAGAGGTACTCAGAGGTGGAGAAGACTTGTTGTGCTCTAATTTGGGTCATGCATCGACTAAGGCAATACACCATTTACTATCATATTGAGCTGCTGACAAGACATGATCCTTTGAAATACTTGGCAAAGAAACCAGCTTTGATAGGGAGAATCTCTAAATGGCAAATGCTCCTATCCGAGTTTGACATTACATACATAAATCATAACTCAATGAAAGGGCAAGCCTTAGCCGACCAATTGGCGGAATACCCTGTCGAGACAGATTCTCAAGAAACACAGGCCCAATTTCCGGACGAAAATATATTAACAGTGGAAGATATACCAGTAGAAGACTTTGGGATAGAGCAGAACCCGAAATGGAAACTGTTTTTCGATGAAGCTGCCAATGTATTAGGTAACGGGATCGGGGCAGTGTTGATATCCCCAGATGGCACTCAATTCCCTGCAGCGACAAAACTTACATTTCCCTATACCAATAATATCGTGGAATATGAAGCGTGTATTCTTGGCCTCAAAATGGCCTATCAAATGGAAATCTGCGAATTAGAAGTATACGGGGACTCGTCGCTTATCATACTACAACAAGAGGGGAATATAAGACTAAAGACCCCAAACTAGTACCATATCATCAACACTTGACAGAGCTAATTGAAGAATTCAAGGCAATCACTTTCACATACATCCCGAGAACTCAGAATCAGTTTGCAGATGCACTAGCCACACTAGCATCTATGATCCAGATAACAGGGGGAGCCGAAGTTCAACCGATGAAAATAGACATCGAAAGTCGGCTCGCCTACTGTTTAACCATTGAAAAAGTATAAGATGACAAGCCCTGGTATCACGACATTAAGACTTTCCTCCAAGAAAATAAATATCCTGAAATGGCTAGCAGGAATGACCAAAGAACAATCAGAAGGTTAGTAAGCCATTTCTTACTAAGTGGGTCTGTACTCTACAAAAGATCATCTGATACCACCTTGTTGTGATGTGTGGACAAAAATGAAGCATGCGAACTGATGAAGGAAGTACATGAGAGAGTATGTGGACCTCATATGAATGGCTACATGTTGGCCCGAAAAATCATGAGGTTAGGATATTATTAGTTAACCATGGAATCAGATTGCATAAAATAGTCAAGCACTGTCATTTGTGTCAAGTCTACGCAAACCGGATAAATGCTCCGCCCAACGAGCTACACTTGTTATCAGCACCATGGCCTTTCTCCATGTGGGGAATCGACATAATAGGCCCGATCACTCCGACAGCATCTAATGGCCACAGGTTCATATTGGTAGCGATTGATTACTTCACCAAATGGGTCGAAGCTTCATCATATATCAATGTCACAAAAGGGATAATAGTCCGCTTCTTGAAAAGGGACATAATAGCCCGATATGGAGTTCCTGAGTCCATCATCACCGACAACGGTACCAATCTTAACAACAAATCGATGACAAGTTTATGTCAACAATTCCACATAAACCATAGAAATTCAACTCCCTACCGACCTCAAATGAACGGGGCAGTAGAAGCAGCCAACAAGAATATTAAAAAGATCATCGAGAAAATGACAACGACTTACAAAGATTGGCACGAAATGTTACCATTTGCTCTCATGGCTTATAGGACTTCAATAAGAACATCTACGGGAGCCACCCCATAGTCATTGGTATATGGTACTGAAGCAGTGCTACCGATTGAAGTCGAAATACCATCATTCAGAATCTTGTCAGAAACTCAGCTAACCGAATCAGACTGGGTAAAGAAGAGGCTTGATCAGCTGAATCTGATTGATAAAAGAAGAATTACCGCACTATGTCATGGCCAGTGTTACCAACAAAGAATGGCCCGAGTGTTTAATAAGAAGATGAGACCTCGATACTTCAAAGAGGGGGATCTGGTACTAAAGAAGGTTCTCTCGAATGCTCAAGACTCCAGAGGGAAATTTACCCCAAATTATGAAGGCCCTTATGTGGTGAAAAAGGTTCTGTCAGGAGGTGCTTTGATACTAACTCAAATGGATGGTCCAGAATTGAGAGACCCCATTAACACAGATGCTGTAAAGATGTACTATCCTTAGGCAAGGGAATCGAAAATTTGCCAATGTTTATGAAAGCCAATATTCGATACAAATTTCGTTGAGTCGAGTTTTTACTTTTTACAAGAAAAGTTAATATTCCTGAATGGTCGATAATCCAAATCAATTCCCATCACCACAAATATTCCTAAACACATTACCCACCACTTCGCCAATAAAAGATAAACACTAAAATGATAATGAATCTCAATATATTTGGTAATATAGTTCCATCTACCTTTGAGCATTAGAACATAGTGCATTAGTAGGGTAACATTACCGTCAAAAGAGCTATGTGCATAAAGAAAGGAAGCACCTCAAGATTTTCAACCCCGTGTCAAGAAAAGAAGAAGAGAAGCAAAAACAAACTAGCCCGAAGGTTTGGTTGTTTGGTGGTTGTCCACGATAAACTGACAAGCATATTAAAATAAATAACTATCATCATATCATGAAAGGCATCACATCATTTAGCTCAGTCAGTAGAAAGCATATTCAGAAGCATAAGATTATTCAGCCCATAGTTGGGCATTTGTCTAAGCATTCCTTTTAATAGGGTAGTCAGCCCTAAAAGGAGCACTTCCCTATATCCTCTCTTAAGGTTAGCCCATAGGGGACACCTTTTTGAGATATCATTTTTATCTTAGGTTAGTCAGCCCAAGATGGGCACTTTCCTAAAAATCTGTTCTCAAGATCAGCTCATAAGGGCACTTTTTGAGACAGTTCTACCTTAGGTTAGTCAGCCCAAGATGGGCACTTTCCTAAACATCCTCTCTTAAGGTTAGCCCATAGGGGGCACCTTTTTGAGATATCATTTTTATCTTAGGTTAGTCAGCTCAAGATGGGCACTTTCCTAAAAATCTGTTCTCAAGGTCAGCTCATAAGGGCACTTTTTGAGACAGTTCTACCATAGGTTAGTCAGCCCAAGATGGGCACTTTCCTAAAAATTCATTTTCAAGGTCAGCTCATGAGGGCACTTTTTGAGACAATTTTATCATAGGTTAGTTAGCCCAAGATGAGCACTTTCCTAAAAATTCGTTCTCAAGGTCAGCTCATGAGGGCACTTTTTGAGACACTCTATCATAGGTTAGTCAGCCCAAGATGAGCACTTTCCTAAAAATTCGTTCTCAAGGTCAGCTCATAAGGATACTTTTTGAGACACTCTATCATAGGTTAGTCAGCCCAAGATGGGCACTTTCTTAAAAAAAAAAAAAATCTATCTCAAGGTTAGCCCATAGGGGGCACTTTTTGAGGCATTTTATCAAAGGTTAGTCAGCCCATGAGGGGCACTTTCCTAGACTCTCCTGATTAGTCAGCTCATGGGGCACTTTTCAGAAATATTCTTCCAAACAGTTGCTAGTCTAACCAGACGCTTCTGTTGACAGGTAGCCAGCTCATAAGGGCGCTTCCTAAGTAAATTTTCTTTCCAAGGTTGCTAGTCTGATAAGACGCTTCATATCATCATTTCCTCTACACAATGCTTGAGGTGTTTCCTATTGCCAATTAGTCAGCCCATAAAGCACTTTTTGGGGAGGGAACATTACTCTAAATTGTTAGGACCATCTTAAATCGTGGGATTATTAACTCTTGGAGCATTTTCCTACCAAAAACAAATTTCAGGTAACCAGCCAAACCAAGGCGTTATCTATTTAAAAGGCCAAAAATGGCGTCTTTCTTGTATTTGTAGTTAAGTTTTTCAAACTTTACCACAAATAGGGCCAGCTGTAAACACCCCATTTTTGCCCTAGGAATGAATAATAATCAATTTCCAATTTTTCCCTAATTTAGCATAAATAATAAAAATATTCAAAAAAAAATTAAAAAAATAGGAAAACACATCAATTTTAAAAAATGATTTCAGAAATGGCAATAATAAGCAATAAATAATTTTTATAAATTTTTGAAATTTCAAAAAAATAAAAAAATCGCATTGCATAATGCAATTTGCGAAATTAAAAAAATCGGGAAAATGGGCCAGCCCAACTGGTCCGGACCATGGTCTAAAGCGTGCGCAGGAGGGCTCGGTCGCAGGTTCGAAACGCGGGGGAAGCAGTTTCCACGTTTTGTGTTTTTCTTACTTATCCAGGACACGTGGTAGCCTCTGATTGGCTGGAGGGAACGCACGCGCCGGGCGCGTGATCATCTTCTACCTCGGGTTCGAAATCGCCGACGAAGGAAAAATTCAAATTTCGGCCGTTTCGATTCGATTTTTTGCACAAATCCAACAGATCTTCAACAGAATTGAGATAAACATCATCCAATTGGAATCAAATCTCAACAAATCAAAGGATTTACACGAATCGGAGTTGGTTTATTTAACCGTCGATCCGATTTGCTTCGATCGGTGGAAATCTGAGCTTATCCAGCTCGATTTCGAACGCCTATAAATAGAGTAGGAGTGGAGGAAGCCAAATCACAAATCACAATTGAGAGAAAGTGAGAAAATAGAGCAAATCGGAGAGCATCGGAGGAAACCCAAAATCGCGATCACCGATCGAAGCTGAGCCACCACCAGGAGACGTTCTGAGAGCGAACCACCGCCACCATTGGATTCAGCACCCTCGAGAAGCTAGGATTCGACACCTCATCCGTTGCAAAAGGCCGCCGGAACGCCGTGAACGAGCACTCCCCGCCGCCGTGACCGACCGATCCGACCCGACCTGATTCGACCCGACCGACCCGACCCGGATCCAGGTAAGTCGGATTTTCCGGATTTTTCCAATTTATTTATTTATTTCGTTTATTTATTTATTTTCTGATTTTATTTATTATTTGTTATTTATTTATTAATTTGTTGGTTATTTATTTATTTGTTTGTTTATGTTTTATTTTCAATAAATAGGAAAATGTTAGAAATTAGATTTCTTTAGGATTTAATAATGTAGAAAAATAAGAAAAAATAATAATAATAAAATAATAAAAATGTAGAAAAACAATATAAATATTAGAAAAATAATAATAAAACTTTAGGTTTTAAAATAGGATAGATAATAGTTTAGGATAAAATTTTTAACAAAAATTCACAAAAATTATAAAAATCAATAAAAATCATTAAAAAAACAAAAAAAAAAACTTAGAAAAATTATAAAAAAAAATTGTAGAAGAATAATAAAAAAAATCACAAAATTACAAAAAAAAACAAAAAAGAAAAAAAGAAAAATCATAAAAATTAATAAAAATTCAAAAATTACGTAAAAATAGGGGAAAAAAAAAGAGTTTTATCACTTAGAAAAATCATTTTCTTCAAATAAATCCAAAATTGATGTTTTTCCTAAAAATCATTGTCAAAAGTCAAATTGAAGCTTAAGCTTAGATTTTTTAGAAAAAAAATCCCAAAAATGATAAAAACATAAATCAAAAGAGATTTCAAAAAAATTAAAATTCACAAACACACTTAAGGTTTTTCAGGAAAAGCGAACTACGGCTTGTTTAATCCTGACTGACAGGTACGTAGGCACCCATTTGGGTCAACCTATAAAAATGAAATAAAAAAATCATTTTCTTAGAATAATAAAAAACATAATAAAAAGTAACAGAAACAAAATAAAAGACATTTCTATATGGGAACAATTTTAGGAAACTAGGTGGTAACCGTAAGGTTTTAATAGGTTAGCCTCTGGACTTAGAAACTCTGGTTTTCTCTTTTCCTCTTTTCACAAAAACGAGAAGAGGAAATCACAACGACTAGTGGTCCAAATTAAGACTAATCTGCTCCTTTAGTCTTAATTCAATATTTCCCAACAACAGTTGGGTGGCGACTCCAAAATCAAACAAAGTTCCTAACTCAAGTCGATGATCTATATTAGATGAGCATAAAGGTCTAGTCTAGATCGGATTAGAAATGGGAAAATTCAAAAATTAGACTCGACAACAAGAAATTAAAGACTTGAAGTTTTATTGTAGCATTGCATCTTTAAAGTACTTTGTATACTTAAAACATACCTTACACTTACATTTAGACGTTATTTTTTATCAGATGTTGAATTTTGATTTTGAAGTTTCGTTGGTTGGGGTAAACTTTTTATTTTTATTTTTATTTTTTTAAGATTGGAGTTTGGTAGTTGCATGGATATGTTTTTGGATTGATGGAGGTTAGGATTTGATTATAAGTTATTCATGTAACCATTGGATAATTCAATTTGTGTTGTGCTATGTGGATGGGTTTAGACAAATTGTTGAAGGCACATACATTATATATATCTTAAAGTCATAAAAAATCGAACTATCGGCACATATACAATCTCCATTCAATAAATTAGTTTTAAAAACACCATTTTTTAATAATAATTTTCAAAAAACACCCCATGACCCTATGAAAACCCTTATCAACAGCATCATCATCAACCAACCCAAACCCATTAATGAAACCATCGTAAAGTTTAAATTTTGATACTAAAAATGATTTATTTAACAATTTTAGACCACTCACGCACGATCGATTTAGCATAGTGTGGCTTGGGAATGGATAAAAAAAGGAGCTTTTGATTTTTTTTTTTTGGGGTCTGTCCCTTTTCTTTGGTTGGTTGTCGTTTGGGGAAAAAAAGAAAAAGAAAAAGCTTCCATTAATAAGTCTGTCACCTTCGAATTCGAGCTTTTGAATATGAGTCATCCATGAACGGAGCACAGCATGATTGACAACTCAATCACCACCGAATTCGACCAACCTATATATGTAATGAAACTAATCAAATCTCAAAAGTTTGAATTATTAGCTGAAAATTCAATTAAATTAATGAATTCAAATCAATAGTCTTCAATGTAAAAATCTAAACTTCAGGATAAATTAAGAATGGGCATTGAGAAAAAGTTAGAGACAAGAAAGATGGAAATGCAATTAAGAGGATCAAAACTTGACGTCAAAACCAATCCAAGCTAAAACTGGAGAAAGTTTTGAGGGTGGAATAAAGAAAACGCCTCTAAGTCAAGTCACCAATTCTTTGACTTATTTATATGCTTTCCTTTGGAAGATATGTTTAGAGAGAAAAAGCGAGTCGGTCCTTGCTTGGGCGTAGTAAAGTGGGTATTGACTCTCATTTCCCTTTCTGGCAACTTGAACTTATAAGGAATACAAATTGACTTGAGGGAGTGATCAAACACCTTGTTTACCACAAGGGAATGAATTAAAAAGAAAAGAGTATGGAAGAAAAAAAATCTGAAAAGGAATTATGGAAAGAATTCATCCTTTCCAATGTATTTAGACAATGGAAGGAATCTTCTAAGATAAAATAAAATATGATGTATAATTACAAAAATGCTCATAAAAATTTAGTTTTTGAAATCATAAGCTAACTATACAATATCACAAATTTATAATCTTATAAAGTTTTTCATAATTAAAACGGATATAAAATTGCTTAAGTATAAACTCTTGATAGAATTATGAATTTAAATATACGATTCTATAAGTTTTATAATTTTATCAATTTTATATAATTATACTGATTCTGTATATTCAAAGTTCTAATTGAATCACAATTTTAACAACCTTAAAATTATTGTCTTAACAAAGTAAATGACAAATGAATAATTATAGACGTTTTCCCCTTTTCCTTCACTATTCTCTCCGGTTCTAGAGGGGAAAAAAGTTCATGTAGGCCTCAAAATAATTATCTCTCCAATTTTTCTATCTTCCATTCTTTCTCTAACCCAAATGGAGAAATAACAAAATTCCTTCCCTCCCCATTCCCCATCCCAAACATAGTGTAAATGGACTAAGATTTAAAAAAAGAGCATCAGTACAATGCCGGCTACCATCATAAGATTCCCTAAGTTTGGGAAATTAAAAATGGGACTTCGAACTCAGAGCTTGTCGGGACATTGTAATGAGTTAGCAAGGACCAAGTTGGGGTTCTTCAATGATAATAATTGTCATAATGCTAATAATATATAAATACTCAACTTGTCTAAAATACTACCTTTTAAATATCTAATAAAGTACACATATCAAGCAGTAGCCTCAACAATAAAACACCCAAGTTTAGACAGTAAATTGAATGTTTGCGTGCGCAGAGGAAAAAAAAAATTGAAGTAACATTTTCAACGTCGTGCCCAACCACAACATATGCATGCACTATGCATATTCCATACAGAAAGAAAAAGAAGAATGTACTAAACTTGTGAAGTAGAAGCACACAAGTTAGATTTCGACGCAGCTGCGCATGATAGGGGTCATCTCCTCGTACAGTTACAAATATGAACTAGTTCCGACTTTGAGCGCCATGCACCATGCATCGCTTCAGCCGATTGAGTTTCCATGTCATCCTATTCCGATTCCAACTCTGATTCAGCCACTTCACCGGAAGCACCCGAGGATTCTTCTGACTCAATTTGTGATTTTGAGATGCCATTCTCATGTGGAGTCGTTTCTGCTCCGGATGAATTAATCACTTCTCCATCTGCTGCTACGCAGAAAGAAAACTAAATCAGATGACACACCTCGCTTAGCGTCATACATTTACATTTTATAAACCACGATGACTTTAGTAGAAAAGGGACCAAGTTAAAGAAATACTTTTATGTCTTTCTTTCTATCTATTGTGATACAGTACAGGAGCTTAATATCTAGCTCCCAAGAGCATGGCATTGCTCAAACAAATCAACCAATTCCTTTCCACATAGAAAGCTGCAACTTCCTTTAGTAGATGCCAAAGTTGTCCAATCTTAATCACCCAAACTACCAATAATCAGCTAGCAATCAGCATCCTCAGGCATTTCTAATCTTGAGCAACATTTATGCATTTTTACAATCAGATAATTTATAATTTACCAACACATTAAAATGTCACAGGTAAAATTATCATGGAACCATCTACTCCACTGAAACATAATCATGCAAATGATATCTTGTGCATAAGCACAAAAATCCACAAGCATCTTGTCCAATTCTAAACTGACGGCTTTGAATGAGCTAAGGAGGAAATCCGTGGATCAAAAACTGGACTAAACTTGCACAATCTAGTCCCACATAGGTAGATAGCGAAATTTATTAAGATCATCAACATTAGATAACTTTTATAGTTTATTTTCAGCAATTGAATTGGTGACAGTATGAAGAGTCTACACAAACCACTCAATAGAAGCAACACAGAAAACGAAGGGAAAATACCCAGCCTAGAGAAAGATGTCATTATGCTTGTTCAAGACATTTTAAATTACATGAAAGGGATATCCATAGTGAGTTAAATGACCAAACCTTCAGATATATCATCTTCAACAACTTCCTCTCCAGTGCTCCCAGAGTCCTGGTCGCTCTTGAGACAGTTAATCTTCTGTTTATGTGCTTGAGCATTTCTGGCAGTAATTTCTTGCTCTTTCCTTTCCATGTGGAACTTATTGAGTTTTTCTTCAAACTCCTCGAGGCACAGTTTTATTTCTGGCTTTGCAAATTTCTTTCCCTGGTTGAAATTGTTGTGAGAGAAAATTAACAGTCAGATGGCACAAACATCACGATCCCAAGAATACAGTTAGTATGTTGTACCTTGTTTACTATGCTTCTAAAATGATCCATGACAGAATCCTCAGACAGCGCATGTTCATAAGATTTAAACAACTCGATGAGTTTCTTCAACCCCTTCTCAGTTAAGGCCAGTTGAGAAAGACAGTAAGAAATATATTCCCATTGTTTAACATCTGCAGGAAGAAACAAATATATTAAAATTCCTATAGGAATACAAAATTATATGTAAAATTAGATATCGTAAAAGCTAACAAGAAACGTATATTGAACTCCCAAATACAAGATCAAAGGGCAAAAGCCCCCATATTAACCCAATGAAACATCAGGCTCAGTCAAACCAAACTCTCGAACCTGTTCAGAAGCACAGTGTCTACCAAACCTATGGCCCATCCCAATCAATGAGCAGGAGTTGGCCCCACAACATGAGAGACATCTGCGAATTGATCTCCACCGTCATTAGTGATGATGTAATCAGGAAAATTCTGATCAACCAGAGTGGCACAACCTAGAAGAGTGTAGGCTTTCATACTAGAGGCTAAGAACTATCTAGCAAAGGTAGATAAATTTCATATGAAGTAATTGGTTTCGGATAGCCAGCTATCTACAACATGGAAAACATATTTCAATGGAAGTAATATAACCACCATGATCCAGTCAATTATAACGCACAAGTGTGCTCATGCACAATCTAAAATATTGGAGTTTGTAGCCCCAAAAGTCAAATGACATTATGCTCATAAGCAAAAAAGCTCCTTTCCATGGCTCTTCTGCAACTGAAGACTTCACGACTCGAACTATGTAACAGCGATTCAATAATGCTTCTATTGTCTCTTCAAAACATTACTGCTTTTGTATATTGCCGTCTAATGTGACCTTTTAAATTACTTTTGTCAAAAATTAAGACAATTTAAACAGGTTAATCAAGAACTGAATTGTGTTGAACCATCAAAAAGAGTCAGCTTAGTCCTTTTATATAAGCAGTATGCATATATATATATATATGTATGTATGTATGTATGTATGAGTCAAAAATTGTTCTTTCTCAGTTTATTGTACCCAAGCAGAACCAACTTGATCCCATATCTAGCGCATGCTCCAAGCAGATGCTACGTAAACTTGTACCATACAAAAAAAAATAGAGGGAAAAAGAGAAAACAACAACAAAAATTCAGATAGGGAAAGCAAGAGCAAGACCTGTCACTCCACTAATCCTGTGGCATAGTTTCTCAACAAGTGCATCCATTTGCTTGTCCTAACAATTTGAGAAAATAAATCAAGGTGAACCTCCCAACTGTAGCACATTCAATGACCATCTAACAATGCAAGATTGCAAACCTTCTTGATGGAGCCAATTAAGAACTGCATAATGTTGCAAAAAGATTCCCTCTTCAAGTTCTGATTGCATAACTTGCCAAGCATATCGGGAAGTAAGTTGTATATAGGATTGCTTCCTGTTGGCCAAAAAGAAGAAGAAGAAAAAGAATAAACCATGAAATAGGCAACAGTAATCTATAGAGTTAATCAATCCTTCGAATAAAAGTAACAGGCTAAAATTACCTTTTTTTGACAACTCATTGAAGAAAAGTTTAACAAGATTTGAAACCCTCTCATCTTCATCCTCTAAACAAGTGGCCATCTCATTTATATAACCTTTCACCTGTGCAAGAAGTTTCACCATTTAACAGTAAAATTTGTTTATGCTGATGAAAATGGAAAGAATAGTTGACCCTTACCTTCATCATGTCATTTAATATTAAATGCGAAAGCACCAGAACTGCATTCTTCCTTACAGAAACAGAAGGATCCCTTAAGCGTGCATACACGTGTTCAGTCCATGGTTCAAGCAGATTAGGAAAGCGAGCAGCCAGATCTCCAAGTGCTATGGTGCAATTGGAGCGAACGCTTTCAGATGGAGCGTTCTCCACAACAGTAAACAGAAGCTGGAGATTGGATTCACTGTATGTTTAATCATCAAAGAAACAATTATATGCATAACTTGTATAGACATTTGGGGATAAAGAGAGAAGGAAAAGAAAAGGATGAAAGACAGATGTTGTACCAAAATTTAGCATCAATGATCATAAAACGACATAAAGCAAGCATTCCAGATGCCTGTAGTTCTGGATACTGAAAAATATAGCAGTCTCATCAGTTTTTAGCCTACCCCACATTAGGTTAATGAAAACCATGAAGAACAAACCAAATGAGACAAAATTGTCGAATGTCTAGAGCAATCAGGATAAAACTCTTCAAACTATCTACTTCATTAGAAAAAGATCTTTCTATAGACAAATAAATGGGAGAAGTTAATGGTTGTCATGCGCTAGTCTGTGCTTATGTGTGGCTTTCTTTTTTTAAAGACACTAAATAGGAAAAAAGAACCAGGAAAATAACCTTCTGCATCAAATGAAAATGTCTACAGAGCTTGGATAAAAAGGATGCAACACTTCCTATTAAGTTTCTTTCGATAGAACCGCCAGAAACAATTTCTCTCTCTGATCTCTCTCCAAGTGAATCTAGCAATGCATCTTCTGAAGCAGCAAGACCTAGTTCTGCATTGATTCCATTTTCCTGCTAGACATAAATCAAATATATGCTCAGGGAAAGATTGCAACATCAATGCATACAGCTGATAAATACAGAGTTCTGCCCTAGCCCCCATCTCAACATAGCAATATCAAGTGAAGAGGATATACACCTTAGGAGCATCAGAGGGAAGCATGCCATTTCCATTACCACCTGAGCGGTTACCTTCTTCTTTCTCTTTCTTGGCTCTCTGCTTTCTTATCTTCCGAATGCAGGATTCAATATAAACCAATTGGTTCATAGCTATATGACTTGCAACAAACAGAAACCTACTTAGTTTTTCTACTTGAACAGCATTAAGGCTACTGTCATCCTGCAGCTCATGTCCTCCAGTAAAATCAAACAGTGATTTCAAAGATTTACCAACCAAACCAGCACAAAAAGTCTCTGGAGTTGGATGAAGTGTGTATATTACATTTATTGCTTTATCAGCTGCAGCATACCATATGTTTTCTGGAAGCAAAAACCCAGTAATGAGGCTTTCTAGAATCCCAAATACACGCCCACCATTATGTAAGACAACATTCCTTTTGTCCTCATCAGACAACCGCTGAAGAGCAACACATGCTGTTCTTGCAAGTAATGGATCCACTTTTGCCCAGCGCCCAAATCCAATGTCAAGGATGTCCTGTATATGTGACCTAAGAATGCCTGAAGATAGTTTTGCTGCCATGCAAAGGACAGATAATGCACCACGACACTGCTCTGCTGTGGTTCCTCCAACATTAAAGCAGAAGTAGTCCCACAGTGCAGATATCTACAACAAAAAATGGATGATGGTTCAGGATATAACAGGTAATATAGTGACTAGCCCAATCTCCTAGTTGGCAATTTGTCTATGCTGTGCACATAAGTACCCATGTGGATATCATTTTAGATTGCGACAGAATTGTGGTGATGGCAACCAACACAAAGGCAAAACAAAAAGTTATGAGCTGAATATATCTGTCTGAAGCATAGATTTGACCAACTAATATTCATAAGAAGTATTCCCAAAGTTGTAACAAAACGATCTACTTACTAAAAGATACCACTAAGAGACATAAATGAAAGTTGATGTACCGTACTGGTTGATATATCTCCTTTTGACACCAATGTACCAATGATGAATTCTAGAGCTGCTAGATCCCCTATATTTGAATCAGTTGCAAGATTTAACAAACTTTTAGCAGTTTCCACTGGGTTTTTTCTGATATAAATCATAATAAAGGCATTCTCCACAGCTTCATGGATGGATTTATCCTGAGAAAAAATCTGCAAGGGAAGGATCAACTCAATCAAACTGGTTATAAACTAAATCACTAAATTAACAGACAGTGACAAACTTCCTGAAATTGAGATTGCAAGCTAGTTGACCAGGTCCATTTTCAAAGGCAGGAATTAAATAAATGATTACCAAAGGCAACATCTTTCGTAAACACGCTTCTGCACCATCAATGTGAAATTGTCTGCATCTCATCAATAGCAGTATAGTGTTCTCAACGTCTGTGGCAGAAGATGAAGCCATTAATTGCACAAGAGTTGGCATAATGCTTGATATACACTTGGAAAACCTCAAACCAGCTTCAAGTGAAGCAACCAAGGCCTTAGTTTGCTCCAAATTTCCAATTTCTGGGAGGGATCTATCTTTATTGGAAACCGAAATCTCCTCATTAGGTAAAGCACTATCAGGTAAGCTGCTTTGCTGCTCCCCACAGAGGCTATTACAATTTATGTTATCAATCTCACCATCTGTATTGCAAGCATCATCATCACATGGCAAACTATTTGTTGAACTTTCTGCTGAGACAGTCGGTTCCAGCTCATTTAGCCTGTTCTTATACTGCTCTAGTGTTGCTTCAAAAGAAGCTATCCTTAGTTGTGGCCCAAATGGGTTATGCTGCAACATCATGATAAGCAAGTTCAATGCTGATTTTCTTACGATGGCACTCTTATCCTCCAACCTCCCTGCAGCAACTTCCGCAACCTCATTCCATAATCCAATTGAAACAGCATGCTCTTCACATAACTCTGCCCAAACCTGAAGCACTTTACTCCTAGTATAAGCAGTAACATCTCGACATCTTTCAAGCAAGATTTCCAACATGGCTTGCTTTGCTCGAAGACGAATTGATTTGGAGCTTGCCTCACCATCAGCATCCTTAAAAGCCTTTGCTATCAATTTTCCCAGTACCCCAACAAGAGCATTCCTTATCTTGTAAGATTCTCCACCAAAATGCTGTACAAGGAGTCCAACATTAGTTGATATTAACTTTGGCATCCTGTCTGCAAGCTCAACAAGAAAGCGCCCAACATTTTCAGCCCCAACAGTATCCTTAACATAGTCTTTGGGGTTGCTCCTCCCAATCTCTCTGATTAAAGAAGTAGCCAAACTGCCATCAGCATATTTCTTCCCAGCCCCAGCAACTGCATCAGCCATGTGGATTACAACAAAATCATATTTGTGAATTAGGTGCATGATCGAGGCGCATGAATGTGCTATGTAATGATATTTAGTAGCAGAAGTCCCAATAATTCGGCATAATGCATCTTTTGTGTCGCAGTCTTTCAACAGTGCTGCATTTTCAAACATGGAGAACGTGCTCCTACAAAATGAAATCTGAAAGGTCAAGCTTTGGTAAAAGCAAAGAAAAGAAAGCACTAAATGATACACTTTGATCATCCAAGACACTTACTTTACAACAAAAGAGAGATAATTTTCATCCGGGTCTGATGAACCAAAGAGCAACGAGAGGTTGATCTCAAGAGAGTTGGCAATTAAATTAAGTATTCGACCTCTTTGAGGTTCCCAATTCCACGAGTTCACGGATTGTTTCTTCCTAGCAGTTGTTACCTACACCATGAGTCAAATAAGCTTGATTGAAAAATTGGCAGGATCTTCAAACAGAATGGAAGAGAAAAACAAATCACCCATCTTTACCTTTGAACTGGTATTCGAGCCAACACTAGCCTCTTCTGCAAATACAACGTTGAGCAAGAAGAAAGTATAGATTTTAAATGCATTACGATGTGATGCAACGCGATCAAGAACTAACTCATCATCATCCTGGCGTGAAAGCACATCAACATTCGGCAAAAGCACGCTGAGATTCGATCTCAAACTCTCCACAATATTGAACTTACAAGACGGAGTAAGACTGGAAAAACCCCGAACCAACGAGTAAACACGGTCAAACACATCTTGTTCCTCCACACAAAACAGCTCCTTATCGGAGAGATCAAAAGATAGACCTGCAATTGGAACCAAATAAAAAGAAGCATTCGCAACATTGCATAACCAAATTCATCTAAATCTACTCCTTTCACTCACTTGACCCTAGCAATCCACAATAGTAACTGTGTTACAGGACTGAGTAAATTTATCGAAAAAATGGATCCAGAATGTCATGCAGTTTGCCATATCTATATGAGATTTTGAACATTGAGTGAATAGTTTAAATGATTATTGCTTGAATGAGAAGTATGGTAAATTGAAGTAAATTAAAATGGATAAAGAAGAGACCTTTGGTGAATTCTTCGATTTCGGAGGAGCGAAGTGAAGAAATATCGATAGGATTTTGGGCGTAGAGTCGATTATTGTCTTCGGGTTCTTCTTCTAGGGCCCGTAAACAGTGAGGGAAAATGAACTGCGGAGCCATTCCGAGGAGAGGGAGGGAGGGAGGGAGAGAGAGAGAGAAAGGGCGGAGAGCGAGATTGTGTGTGTAGTGTGTACTTGAGTTTGCCTTCGGCTGCGAATTTCAAATGGAACTCAAATATAGGAGAAGTGCGGGAAGGGAGGGACACATCCCACACGGGTCGGATCCGGGTTCGGATTTAACCAAAAAAGGTTCTTTTTTCTTTATTCTGTATTTGGATCCGTAGAAACCAAAAAAAAAAAAAAAGAAAGAAGTGGGTAGAAATATTACATTTAGCAACTTAAGTAAAAAGTGAAAATAGATTAAAAAAATGAAAGAAATTAGTGGAAATCTTTCCACTTTAAACCTACTTTTTTTCTTGCTAAAATTAGAAAAAAAAAAAGGAGTAAAAATAGATAAAAATACAATACCCCTATTATAATAATAGTTATCAAAATAATAATAAAAGTAAACTTCATTTCTCTTAATTTTATTTAATTTTTTTATATATTACCTAATACAAAATAATAATTACGCTTCATTTATTTTTACTATTTTCTTTTTTATTTTTTTCTTTTCTATTCATTTTTACCTATTTCTTTTCTATTATAAATTGCCAAACGCAGTGTTAATGTACTGATCTAACTATACATTTAAAAAATAATATTTTAAAAAACAATTATTGGAAAATAGGGTAGGTTTTACATTCTTACAGACAAAAAATTTAATAATTCTCTCTCATTATTTATTTCAAAAAAACGAACACGATCACAAATTAAAAAAAAAGAAAAGGCCGATATTACAAATAAAAATAAATTTACAGTTTTCAATCAGTTCACGATGCGCTTTTGATTTTAACAACTATAAGTTTGCAATTGCACAATGCGAATTTTAAATTATGAGACTACTCAATTTGAAAATCAACATTCAAGCACTACTGAAAATATATTGAAATACTATGTAACATGGCGGTGTATTATCAAATGAGTCAAAAATTTGTTTTTTGAAACTAAACTATACTCAGTTTGCAAGTTCACTTATTAATTAAGAAAAATCAAAAGTTCACTTTCACATATTGATCAGTGGTAATGTTTTATTTTCTTTTATTTTTAGATTTTTTTACTAAATATTTATTATTTTCTCTTAATTTAAGTGCTTTTTATAAATAAAAGAAAAAAATCAACAACTTAATGTCTAAGAGCATCTCTTGATACTAAATTTAGAACCAAAAACCTACTTTTTAAGGTTCTTGAGAAATGGAAAAGAGATTTTTTTTTTACTTTTTGAAATCCTTTAAGTTGTCCATATTTATTATTATTTTTTTTTTTTGACAAGTTTCATATAGGAACTCTTCTCAATAATTTAGGGTTGCACATAACAACATTCATCAATAACACAATAATAAAATGAAAATGCCCTTAAGAAAGAAACGTTCTTAAGGTGCTAATATGACACTTTGCAGCTTTAATGGAACCCTTAAAACTGGAGTTGTCCTTAATGATAAAATAAAAAATAAAGTACATACACTAAAGCTAAATTACAAAAAATTAAAAATACATATACCTATGGTTAGATGCAAGCAAATATAAAATAGATAAGGTGTAATTTTTATCAGTACCCTATCCTATAGTACCGATTCCTAATATTAAGGCTGCAAATCGGATAAAGTTTTGGGATTAACATTTAAAAAGATGTTAAAAACTTTAAACTTGAAGTAGCATGTTTTAAATAGATTCATTTTATTTTTATTTTTTCCCAATGAAATAGATTTGTTTAAGAGGAAGGAATAAGGAATGAACTTTTAAATGATAGTATACCAAAGTTCGTAAAGTTATGAGTTGAGGTTGTAATGTAAGTCCAATAAATCCAAGCATGAGCATTATTGCATATATGTAATAATACAATAAATGTGGTTACTAAAAATTGAGAAAATTCTACGATGCAGTCACTCAAAAGTGACTATATGATATAATTATTTTTTACTTATAGTAAATCACCCTCAAATTAAAGTAAATAAAGCACATTAACAATAAAAATGAAATTGTTGACAAAAATTCATAAAAGTGTTGATAGCTTTCACAAATAGTCGACAATTTTATTTTTTTTGTTAATGAATCTTATTTATTATAATTTGGGGTGATTTACTATAACTTAAAAGTGGTTATATCATATAGTCACTTTTAAGTGATTATACTATAGAATCACTCATAAAATTGCATTGATGTTGGAAATTTTTTAAGGTTAACCAGTTATTTAATAAAATAGGTTTATATTGAGTGGTGTGAATTACAATTCATTTTTAGATGGTGGTTTTTGAGGATAAATATACTAGATTTTATTGATAACTGAAGGATAATCATATTGTGCACTTTAGAGAATAAGAAGAAATAATAATAAAGATAAGTACAAACATTGATATCACTATTAAGGGTGGAAAAGAACCAACTAAATCATAAATTGAATTGAATCAAACTAAACAAAAAAAAAAGTTTTTCTTATAATCCCATTCGTTCACAATTTGATTCAAAGATAATATTTTAGTTTATAGTTTCTTTCAAGTAGTTTAACCAAACCATTAACAATTCAAAAAAAAAAAAGTTACCATTGTCTGAAACAAGTTGGACTTATGTGATTCCCCATTTTGTTGAGGCAAAATTATTATATTCACAAGCACAAAAGAAGATTAAATTGTTAACTGCAAAAATTTAGCCCTTATCTAAAAGATAGTCTAATAAAAGTCTTTTGCTCCCTGAAATAAGCATAATTACTATATCATTTAACAAAAGATTTAAAACTACTCTCGATGGTACTAAAAACAATAGATTCTTCTCCTCCTCTTAATGCATTAACCTAACAATGTAGACTACAACTCAATTTAGCTCTCTTGAAATTTTTTCAATGTTAACATCCTCTAACATCTCACACCTTTTTTCTTGCAACCCATCAAAAGATCATCAAACTTACTTTTACGATTGATGTGATTCATTAATAAGGCAACTGTTGCAGTACAATCCATGTTAATGAGAATGATAAGTTGAAATTTTTTACTTGAAAATTAAAGTTATCCTTAGCACATGCTCATGTCCTACGAATGAATCAAAAGATTATTCATAGAGCCAGAGAAAGGAAATGTCTTATTACATGATGTGCTCTTGAAATTAGATGTAGAACCAACATGATTATTCCCTTCTTGATGATTGTTTGTTTAAATTACATATAAATTAAGAGGCATAAGGTTGCCAAATTTGCAACTCTAATAGAATTAGAATGTATATAATAAGCAGAATTATATAAAACCAATAGAAACATAAACTTATAAAATTATATACTTAAACTCATAAATCCATCAATAGTTTACACCTAAATGATTATCCATCCATTTTAACTAAGAAAAGCTCATAAAATGATAAATTCATAAAAGTATACGAGTTAAATTTACAATTTATCAATCATGAGAGGACAAACAAATGTCATGTATACATTTGATCCATCTTGAATATGCAAATTTGAATAAGCAATGAGCAATTTTATGATTTGAATTGTATTTTTTGTTTGAAAAAAAATCTATCAATTATGCTATACAGTTTGATTTAAGTTTTTAAAAAACCAAACAATAATATCTAGTTTAATTTAGTTTAAGAAGATGAAATGTATTGAATTGAACTACGTCCACTCGTATCACTATAAGTTTTTTCTAATATATGTAAGTGAACTACCTTTGGACTAAACTAATTCATGCTAGGTGTAATTGGGATACTAAAATTGTAGAATTAAAGTAATTGGTCAAAGTTATTTGAGAAAATAAGGATTAAAGGTAATTCTTCATACTGTTATTACATTATTAAGTTTTAATGAATGCTTGAATAAGTCAAGATTATATTATTATGATTTGATATTGGAATAGATGGTCTTAGATACATAATAGGCTAGGTTGGGGAGAAACTTTAAGGGTAATGGTTAGTTAGGTAATGCATGAATCAGTCCAAGTGAAATTTTTTCATTAAAATCAAGATATAGTTAGCTAGGGGGCATATAGTTAAGAAAGAAAAAAAATTACATAATTACAAAAAGATTTAAAAGGTTTTATTTAATAGGAGACAATACGTTGCATGGCATATCCATGATCCATCAGTCATGAACTTGAATTTAATCCAAAGTCCCTAAAATCACTATAGAATTTCGTGTTTGGATAATTATATGGGGTCAATTGGTCACGTGCATGCCATGTGATCTTGCACTTCTAATGACCTTAGAAAAGTCTCAATTCAATAACACATGGAGGGATGTGATTGGAGTGAAATATCCAATGTTAGTTAAAAAAAAAAGTTCAATAAAATTAAAAAAAAGAAGAAGGTATTTTAGAGGTCAAATTAAATTGATAATCAAATTACTAGTTTGACCTTATAATAATGCTCAGGAACAAAGGTATTGGAGTAATTAGCAATGCAAGATATTTTATAAGAAGGTTGAATTTGAGATTACTTAATTACCTTAGAGTTCAAGGTTAAGAGGGAAGAGCATTAAAATAATTCAATGGAAATCAAATATTAGTTATTTTAACATTTGCATAACTAATGGGAAATAATTACAATAGAAGAGTTAAGATCATAAGTTTTAGAATATTTTGACCATTAGAAGCAGAAGAACCATAAGTATCAAAAGCAACAAAATAAATAGCTAGAACCATAAGTTGGCTGAGTGCATTAAGAAGTTGTTCAAAAATAATGCTAGTCAAATTTTGAATGCATCTAAAGCAATTGGATTAGAAGAAGAAGCTTGATTTCAGGAGTTCAACTTTGAAGGATTATAACTTTTCGCTTATGAGAAGTCATGAAACCATAATCTATTGATAAAGACTAATTTAAGTCTACTTTGAGTTGGTGCAAACCGCTCCATTGTTTAGGTCCATTTTTTATCTCAACTTCGCAAGTTTTTATTGCATGCTAATGTGTTAAAGAAGTTTTGTTTAGATTAGAAAATTCTATTTTAATTTATTTGGTTTTCTTCTTTCTCTTTATTCAATTTCCATATTAGTTTTAAGATTTCTAACCTATAAATACTCGCTAGACAATGTAATCAAGAGATTAATATTGATAATTGCAAATTATTTTTCTACTTCATATTTTTTATTATCACTTCATGTTGCATTAATAATATATATCAATCACTCTCTCACTTTTCCCTCCATTTCACTCTCCTCTCTTGGCTCACTCTCTCTTTCCCTCTATCTCTCTCTCTCACAACACACCCTCTCCAAGCTTGACCTTGAGCTTCTAATGGAGCTAACAATGGGTTTCTAAATTTTATTAAATCAATTAAAACCAATTAAAGATCAAATAGAAGAATTGGAAGCTTAGACCTTGGAACTCTAGGGTATTTGGTAAGTTTCAACTAATTTTCTCATTTAATTTTAGTTCAATTTGATTACTATGATTAGTAATGGAATATTTCTTTAACTAATTGAATTTAAGACAATGGAAGAGTGGATTGTCTTTAGAAGACCTTAAAGTGGCATAGAGTATACAACTAGGTAAGTATGCAATTTTAGCTAAGCTAGATATTAAGTATTCAATCTAAGATATAGGATGTAACAGGTTCTATTCTATAGATTTAGTACAATAATGAGGTCTTAATTTCTTGTTGACAAGGTTCTTTCAAGTGTGAAGAAGTAATTTGTGGAATTTAAGATATTCAAGTGGGTTTAAAGAGCTTTTAGATGGGCTACTTAAGGAAGTAAATGGTTAATTATATTTAATTTGAAATTTTGTAGTGATTTAAATGATTAGATGATGTTAAGGTTTTAAGGACGTAAGTGTTTAATTATGTTTAATGAGTACACTATTTGATTCATGTTAGAAGTGTTAATTAATGATTAGAAGTGTTGTTTGATGATACAAAAATATGTGTAAATGTTAATTTAAAGTTTGAAGTTATGAAATGGATATGTGAATGCTATGTTGTGAGCCTTGATGAATTTTTGGTATATTCATGTTAATTTCATATGTTTTGATGGATTTGATGAATTGGTAATTACTAGTTTAGGATTATGATTTAATATTTATAAGCAAGTTTGATTGAGTTTGACTCTAGAATGGGAAATTTCTAATGCTTGCCATGGCCATAGGTATAAAATGGATATTTAGGTGTATAATCTTGTTAATTTTATTTGTTGAGGTGAGTTTGATTAATAAAAGTTGGTTTAGGTTATTGAATGGTTGAATAGAATCAAGTTTGATTAAATTGGGTAATGAATTCATGAATAACCCATAAATGTTGTGACTTATAGGGGTGACATTGATGTTTGGGGTGCTAATTGAAAGTTCTTTTGAGTGTTGGAATGTTAATTTGATATTTGGTGAAGTTTAGGTGCTAAATTGAATAGGTTTTGGTTGTTTATGTTTGATTGGATTTTTCAACAATTTTCTACAAAATTTGAATGCATTTTTAATGATCAATGTGTGTTTGAGTGTTTATGTTACTCTTCTTGATGAGTTTGAATTACATTTTCAATTGAGTTCTTGCTGTGGTATGTTTTGATTTATTAACTATATTAATATGTTTAGTTTAGGTGTTGGTATGATTAATTTTCCAGAATTTTGTTGAATGCCATTCAAACCTTCAATTGTTCTTCATGAATATTTAACTCTTTCTTGATAAAAATGCAAATTTGATCCATTTTAGCACCTACATTCATTAAAAATTGAGATAATTACTAATCTAAATGCATTTTAACTTCCTGAATTGATTTTAATAAACCAAATTTTCAAATCATAAACAATAGTTTTCCAAAATCGAATCAAAGTTTTATATCAAGTGAATTATAAAAACTAGTTAATCTTCATGAAGGTGGTTACATGTATAGTGTTTATGGTAACTTAGTTGTAAGCTATGGTAATATTAATAACTTGTATTAAAATAATAATGATTAATCTTTGACACATTAATAATAAAATATTAGCAAAATAATAATAATAAGGATAAATTGCACATATCACCCTTAAAAATTTTCAAAAGTGCATAAGCTCCTAGTTTTTTTAGAATTCAATACTTAGCACCCATGAAATAAGCATCAATTTTCTTAGTTAACTAGATTGCCTTGTGTAAATAAAGCTAAAATGGATTATTACTAGGCAATTTATTCATATATTTAATTAACTGAATTAACTAAAATAAAAAAAAAAACTAAAAAAAGTAGAAAAACAAAAGTATAAAAAAAGAAAGAAAAGAAAGGGTAGAAAATATATTTAGAAAAGGTAGGAAATTAAAAAAAAAAAAACTAGAAAACAAAAAAGGGGAAAAGTTGTATAAGTTGTTGCTAATCACCCATTATTTTGTATTTTTTTTTATTTTCTATCTTTTTTTAATACATTTTTCTTTTTTAGCTATTTTTATTTTAATTAATTAAATATATGAATAAATCACTTGGTAATCAACTATATTAGTTCACTTTACATGTAATAGTTTAATTAGCAAAGAAAATGGGACGCATACTTGTTTTAAGGATGCTAAGTGTTGACTTTTGAAAAAATAGAGGGTTCATGCAATTTTAAAAGTTTTTATGAGTGATTCACGCATTTTATCCTAATAATAATAGTAATAATAATAATAAAAATAACAATAATATGGGAAGGCTAGGCATGAAATATCCCAAAGTCGCTAAAAAAAATTCAAATGAATTAATTAAGTGAAATTAGAAGGTTAAACTAAAATTTTGGAAGTGTAAACAAGATATTATTTGGCATGAGTAAAATAGTAATTAATATAGGTTAAATATTTTAAGGTCATTTATCTAAATTGCATTCAAGTGCTAAAGAGTGAGGGAAATGTATAAAAGTAATTAACGTTAACTAATATTAATAGCTAATAAGAGCTAGTATTTAAGGGTAGATGCTTTTTAGAAATCTCATTTTCTCTCTCTTCTCTTCAATCTCTCTCATCACCCTCACAACTCTCTCTATCTCTCTCTTATCTTCATTCTCTCTCTCCATTCCTCTTGTCTCTCTCTTTCCATCTTAATCTCTCTCAATTGAATTTTACTCTTTACTACACTACATCTATACATCATTAAAATGTATAATTAAGCTTGATTTAAGAGTAGTATAGTTTGGGTAAGTAATTAGTTTAGATTAAGTTGAATTTTAATTTCAAAGCTTAATTGGTCTAATATCAAGTTAATCATGGAATTATGTAAGAAATTGAATCAAAAAGTTGAAGAATCAAGTGGTGGAGTCCCATTACAAGCTTGGCCAAGACATACATAGTGGTAAGAGTTTAAATTTGAATGTAGATTTTAAATATGTTAGTTATAATCTTTCGATCAATGGGTTGGAATGTTAATTTAATCATTTAATTGTTATTTTGTAAGGTAAAATTTTTATTGGAGTGTTGAAGTTCAAGTGAGCAAGGTAATAGCATTTAGAATTAAAATATGTTGCAAAACATCAATCGATCTATAAGACTTACAAAGATGTTAATGGGAAATTTATGTTTATGAAGATGAATTTGATGTTGAAAGTTCAATCTTGAAATTCAAGATATATTAGAAGGTTTCAAGAGCAAAAGAGTAAGGTAAGTACTTAATAACTTATTTAATTTGAAGTTTGGAGTGTGATTGATAAATAATTGAAGTGGATATATATATATATGGTATGGGATATATGTATCTGTGAAGAATATTTGATTTGGTGAATTATGATGTTTTGGTGTCAATTGAATATTTGGTTGAGATTGTAACAAATATTAATGAATGTTTAGAGGTTTAAGTTATTTATTATGAAGAATTTATAGCTACCGTGGAGTGTAATGTGAGTTTGAGAGTGTTCTGAATTAATTTTGGTGAATTGATTATAAGAAATGGGTAATTGATATTTTGATAAAATATTTAATTAATTGGATGTGTTATTGAAGAGAAAATTAGTGATATAGATGTAATTGTATTATGACTAAGTATAATGATGTTAAATGGGTATTTGGAACATGAAAAATAATGTTTTGATGTTTTGGAACGAGTGATAATCGGTAAAAATTGATTTAGGAATGATAATAAGAAGTAACAAATTGGAATGATGATGATTAATGAAGAAATAAGTAAAGATGGATATGCTAGAGTTTTTAATTTGTTTCTAAAAATAATGTGGGAATTTGAGGTTATCATGTAATGTTACAATGAGGTTAGAGTGTTGATTTGGAAATTGGATGAGATTTAGAAAGATTTGACTTTGGCTTAAAGTAATTTAAAGCTAGAATGAGTAAGATATAATATTTTGAAGTTGTAATTTGTAACTGAAAGGTTATAGTATTTTAGGGATGTTTAACTTGCTTTAAATCGAGAAGTTTTTGAAAAATTAATAGAGGAATGAGTTATGAATCAACTGGCTTTTGTTTGACACGATTTGGAGTTAAAAGGATTAAGTTATACTTGTTTTAGTTAGGTATGTGTAAGGAAAACAAAATCTAGAAATTTTGATGATTTATGTTATGTTGGTCCCAATTAAATTAATCAAGAGGGGGGTGAATTGATTAATTGCTTAAAATTTCAATTTTTGCAAATTATTCAAAAACTCTTGACTGATAAAATCACGTAAATAACAAAAATGAAGAACAATAATGTGTAGTAAATAAAATGAGTAGAGAAGAATAGAATGCTCAGAGATTTATAGAGGTTCCGCCTCGAGCATTAGTCTTCTCTTCCAGCTCCACGTCGGGGTCTCGGTTGTCTATACCGGTTGTGTTTCACTATATCAAACAAATTGAAAGTGTACAAAATAAGCCTCTTCAAGGCGAAGTCTCACTGTTGAGTCTTTCTAGCTTCTTCACTAAGCTAATCACTCAAATTACAGTGATGAAACAACTATCAATTCCTTATACACGAAAGGAATTATGATGACAATGAGGAATATCAAATTTCCTCTATAAAATAGATCACATGTATATGTAAAAATTTTGCGCTTGAAGATGTATGAGCTTTTCTTTTCCGTGTTTTTTTTTTCTTCACAAAAGAACGTTCTCCCTTCTTCTTTTTTATTTGAACTGACTACTCCTTTTATGAAGAGAACATAACAGTTACTTTTGAGAATGTAACTTCATGAAGTTCCACGTGACAAGCTTGAATTTATTTTTGAAATTTTGTATTTCAAAAATAAGTTGAATCTGTTGGAGAGGATCTGCATTCCGTGATATTTTTTATGAGGATAAGCTTGGATAAATCAGTTTGACCGAGATCTTCTTTGGAGATATTTCTTGGATCAAGTTTGTTGAAGATATCCCTCACATTGTGGAACCTTATCTTGATATCCCATATATTATGGAACCATATCTTCATGTAACAACCATATTTCTTATCCTTATCTTTGTAACTACTGGATCTCCCAAAATATAGCACAAATATCTAAATTTAAATCTTGATAAAACTTGTAATTCTTATATGATCTCACTTTATCATAAAATAAAATCTTTAAATAAAATCTTGTAAAAACATTATGTAAATTAAAAACCCCATGATATAAAATCTAACTTTAGTAAAACACATCAAGTATATTACCCAAATATACTTGACACGTAGAGCTAGGCCTTGAAATTTATTAAAAACTATCGATATAAAAATTAGAGCGAAATTTGGAAAAAAATTCGTGACAGGCATGGAAGGTTCTGAAAGTGCTTCTGAAGCAAACCTGTCAACTGTTCTCCTATTATGAATGTTCTGAAAGTGTTTCTAAAACAAACCTGTCAACTGTTCTCCTATTGTAAAGGTTCTGAAAGTGCTTCTGAAAGATTATCACGAGAACTACGGATATACTACACAACTTCTGAAACATCTTCTGTCAGAACAAAAATAATCTATATAACACTTTTGAAGGTTCTGAACAAGCTTCTGTCTCCTTGTTCAATTTAGAAAAATTTACGTACTATCTTCTGAAACAACTTCTGACAAGCTCAAACATACGTTACACATTATTCCTCTTTTGTTAATCATCAAAAATAAATTAGAGAACTTAACATTCTCCCCCTTTTTAATGATAACAAAACACCATTAGATAGACAAAATAGAAACAACTTTCATGTTCAAGCAAACATATATTCATATAACAGAAAAGCATCATAAACACAATAAAATCATTATAAACGCATTCATAAGCACAATAGTAAGCAGCATTGATCATAAGCACTCATAAGCACAATAGAATCATTCTCCCCCTTTTTGTTAACAGCAACTTAATCGATGCATAAAAGATAAAAGAAGTCTTTTACAACTTGTTTTCAAAACAAAAAATTAAGACAAAAACTAAGATTTTCTGAATCTTGTAACTCGAGAGGTAAAGGAAGTGGTGGAAGGTTTGGTAGAGGAAGGTTTTTCTGGTGAAGTATCTAAGTCGATGATATGTGTGCCAGAGCGAACATAATCTGGAAATTTGGTGGATAAGAACAGCTTGATTTCACCATGAAGATTTGTGATAGATTGGGATGTTTTATCCGTCTTGGAGTCCAAAGTCTTGAAAGAGTTAGTGACTGAATCTCCTATCTTCCTCACTTGAGAGACAAACTTGTCAAAAGCAATCACATTGTTAGATAGATCTTGCTTGACTCTCGCACTAAACTCATCATAGAGAATTCTATAGTGATGGAGATCAGTAAGCATTTTCTCAGAATTTTTCTTAATATCAGAAAGAATATCAGAAGTTTGTTTAACTTGTAACTCCATTGCTTCTAGTCTCCTAAGATCAGACCGTTGAGGAATTGAAACTTCATCTGTCAAAGCTGTCTTAACTAAATCTGATAGCTCATGTTTCAAAGCTTCTCGCATAACATTCTTCATTTGTTCTAAATCAACATTAGATGTAGCTTCTTTTGTTCCACTCTTCCCAGCCTCATCAGCATATGGTTGCTTTCTATAATCTGTTCCAAACTCTGTTCTAGGTTCTGAACCTCCTTCTTGAACAGGTATTGAAGAAGTTCCAAAAGGAGCAATTCTTTTCATATGCCTTTGATGGACAAAATGTGCACCATCATTCGCATACCACAAACAATCCTTAACAAAAATCGACATATGATGAAAAACTTCTTTACCTATCCTCTTTAACTTAATAGGTCTAGAAGAGCTGGTAGGCAAAACTATCCCTTTAAACACAAACAACCGCATAAGTACATTCCCAAATACCAGACTTTCTTTATTTCTCCATATTTGATCAATGACTCTAGAAGCCATGTCCACATTCTTTCTATTAATCATCGCATAGATAATTTGAGCATGTTCTATGGACATTGAAGTAGAACTGCCCTTCCTTGGACATATACATTCAACAATTATCTTGTGTATGATTCGAGGAAACAACTCGAAATCAATAACCATTGCTTCTTTTCCATAATCCATTTGTAAGCCTCCATTAATAGCAGCAAACAGATCATTCCTAGGCATGTTTGTAATCTCTACATCATCATTTACATCATGTAAGTGTAGACATTTAATTACATATGCCCTAGAAATTGTAATGTCTTGATCACATACCCTGGAAACTAAAACATTCCCTTCCGAAAGACTTAAACTTCCATAAAATTCTTTCACACACTCGCCATAAACTAGAACTTGAGTAGAGCAAAGTTCCATGCATCCTATGGGTTCTAAAAGTCAATTCCAGTAAAATCCATTACTTGTAAAGAAATTAAAATCCACAAAACTACAAGAACACACCTCGTTTTTCTTCCTTCGAAGAGATTTTGAAATTGAGGGTTTCAGACTTGGTACATTCCTTTATTTTGTTTGCTTCTTGGCTGTGGTTTCTTGAGTAACCTTTTCTTTCCCTTTCGAAGACGATGCAACCCGTTTTCTTTTGGAAATTTTCTTGGAACCTATGATAGATTCGGAGTCAGGGGAACTTGGATTCTCCTCTATTAAAGGTTCTTGATGTTTTTCCGAAGAATCTGAAGATTCATCATGAATCACTAAAGGCTTGTTGGAGGATTTTGTTTTGAAGGATTTTTGTTTGAGACGTTTTGAAGATTTAGGCGCCATTGGAGTCACAATGAGAGAGAGAAAGAACAGATTGCGAAGAAAAAAAAATTAGAGAAAAGAAGCAAACGAATGAAGAGAAAATATATATATATATATTATATGAATAAAGATTTTCAAATATTGAAGGTTTCGGAGAAAAAAAAATTCAAAAAGGGTTACAAATTCCTAATTCATTTCTAATAAATTCAAATTTTACCTTTTCAAGAGGTTTAGTAAAAATGTCTGCAAATTGATTATCGATTGGCACAAATTCAACATTTATCTCCATTATACACATGATCTCTAATAAAATGAAGTCTAATTTCTATGTGCTTTGACCTAGAATGATGCACTGGATTTTTTTGTCAAATTTATTGCACTCGTGTTGTCACATTTAATTGCCACAGTTTTTAAATTTATTCCATAATCATTCAATTATTGTTTTATCCATAAAACTTATGCACATCAATTACCAATAGAAACATATCTAGCTTCAGCTGTGGATAGAGCAACAAAATTTTGTTTTTTAAAAGACCAAGAAATTAATTTATCACCTAGGAATTGACAAGTACCAGATGTGCTTTTTCTATCAATTTTACAACCAGCATAATCTGCATCAAAATATCCTATTAAATCAAAATTTTGATTTTTAGGATACTAGATGCCTAAATTTGAAGTATTAACTAGGTATTTGAAAATACGCTTTACAGCTAGTAAATGAATTTCTGTTGGTGAAGCTTGAAATCTAGCACACAAACACACACTGAACAAAATATCAGGTCTTAATGCAGTCAAGTACAATAAAGAACCTATAAGACTCCTATGAAGTTTCTCACTTACGTTCTGTCCATTTGAGTCGTAACCTTTTTGCAGCCATCATATCCAAATTTCTTCAATATTTGTTTTGTGTATTTTTCTTGATGAGCAAAGATTCCTTCTTTTGTTTGTTTTATTTGAAGCCCCAAAAAGAATGTCAATTCTCCCATCATTGACATTTCAAATTCTGCCTGCATGGTCTTAGCAAATTCTTTAGTAGATCTAAAGATAATATCATTCACATATATTTATACAACCAATATATCATTATCAAAAGTTTTCAAGAATAAAGTAGTGTCAACTTTTCCTCTATGAAAACCTTTAGAGATCAAAAACATACTCAATCTTTCATATCAAGCTCTTGGAGCTTGTTTCAAACCATATAGTGCTTTATTTAATTTAAAAACATAATCTGATTTGAAAGGATCTTCAAAACCAGGTGGTTGTTCTACATAAACTTCTTCCTTTATAAAACCATTCAAAAATGCACTTTTTACATCCATTTGAAAAACTTTAAAATCCTTATAAGATGCATATGCAAGCATTAACCGTATTGCTTCTAGTCTAGCAATAGGTACATATGTTTCATCAAAATCTATTCCTTCTTCTTGTGAATAACCTTTAGCTACTAATCTTACTTTATTTCTTATAATTTTACTGTCTTCATCTAATTTATTTTTAAACACCCATTTAGTTCCAATTATAGACTTTCCTCTAAGTCTAGAAACTAAGTTCCATACATTGTTTCTTTGAAATTGATTTAATTCTTCTTGCATAGAGATAATCCAATTATCATCATTTAAAGCTTCTTCCATATTACTAGGTTCAATTTCGGATAACAACACAAAATGATTTTCAAGATTTTGTAAATTAGCTCTTGTTTTAACACCAGATTGAATATTGCCTATTATTTTATCAGAAGGATGTGCAGACTTATACCTCCAAGCTTTAGAAGCCTCTTGTTCAGATCTTACACCTTCTGAAGTACCTTCTGTATTTGCCTCTGAAATAGGTTCTGGACGACCAGATCCTCAAGTGTTAACAACAGGTGCTTCTGACTTAGGTTCTGAACTAACTTCTGCTTTAGAATTGGAGTCCTTTTCTTCATCAGAATCAACATCCTTTAAATCCTCAATAACTTTAACATTTATTGATTCTTCAATAGTTTTTGATGATTTATTGAAAATACGATAAGCACGACTATTTAGAGAATATCCTAAGAAAATAGCTTCTTCAGATCTTTCATCAAACTTACCAAGGTTGAGAGGATTCTTTTTCACAAAACATTTAGATCCAAAGATATGAAAATATGAAACGTTAGGTTTCTTACCTCGAAACATCTCATAAGCAGTCTTTGATGTCATGGGTCGAATGAAAACTCTATTGATGATATAGCAAGCTGTAGAAACTGCTTCTGCCCAAAAATACTTAACAATTCCACTTTCATTTAACATAGATCTAGTCATCTCTTGTAAAGTTCTATTCTTGCGTTCCACTACTCTATTTTGTTGAGGAGTGTATGGAGCTGAGAAATTATGAGATATACCATGTTCTTCACAAAAATTTAAAAAACTTGCATTTTGAAATTCTATTCCATGATCAATTCGAAGACTAATTATGGAAACTCCCTTTTCATTTTGTATTTGTTTTGCAAATTTTTGAAAAGAATCAAAGGTATCTCTTTTGTGTCGCAAGATATAACCCAAGTGTATCTTGAAAAATCATCAACAATAACAAGTCCATATTTGCTTCCACCCATGCTTAAGACTCTAGTAGGTCCAAAAAGATCAAGATGCAATAATTCAAGTGGTCTCTTAGTTAAGATTACATTTTTACTTTTATGAGAGACATAAACCATTTTATTCTTTAAGCAAGTATCACATTTCACATCTTGTTTAATATTTATCTTAGGTAATCCTTTAATAATATCCTTTTTAAATAATTTTTCTAAATGATTAAAATTAACGTGCCCTAGTCGTTTATGCCAAGCAAAAACATGATCATTCAAAGAAATTAAACAACAGACATTATCGATTTCAGCTGGTTTTATGAGATAGACATTTCTTTTCCTAATTCCTTCAAATAATCTCTCATCATTTTCATTAAAAGCATAGCACTTGTCTTGATCAAAAATCATTCTATAACCTTTATCACATAACTGACTAATACTAAGTAGATTATGTTTTAAGCCTTGCACAAGATATACATTTTCAATGAGAAAAGTAGGCATACCAATCGTTCCAGTGGCAATTATTTTACCTCTACTATCATCTCCAAACTTTACATACCCTTTTTCTTCCCAAGTTATGCTATTGAACAATGAAGCATCTCCAATCATATGTCTAGAACATCCACTATCCAAATACCATGTTCCTGTACAAATAAAAAGAATTAAGTCCTTTTAGGAACCCAAGCGAGTTTGGGCCCTTTAAAAGATAAGCTCATTTGATTTCTTCAATTTACTTGTTGACTACTGAGCTTATTTCTCTTATAATAACAAAATTTCTCAATATGACCAAATTTATTACAAAAGAAACATGCATAAGAATTAACATTCCTATACCTGTCATTTACCTGTTTCTTGAAATTCTGGTTTGTATAACTTCTGTTATACCTTCTGGTATTGCTTTTGTAGTACCCATTGTGTGGATACCTCTTGTCAGAATAACTTCTATAAAAGTCTCTGGTATTTCCTCTTTTAACATTATTTGTATTCGAAATGTACTTTTTGCTGTTGGATTCATCACTTAAGACTTGCTTAGCCTTAACAAAAACTGTATTTTGATTCGATTTTGAACTCGAACCATGCTCATATCCTAATCCATGTTTTTCATTTGAAACTCTTTGTGAAGAAATTAACATGGTCAATTTCTTGTCACTTTCATCAAATTTCTTAAAGGTAGTTTTCAACGAATTGGATAGATCATCAATTTTTACCTTCATGTCACTTGTTTCTACTTCAAGTAGATGATTTTCTATTCTTAATTTTTCAATACTCACATGCATGGATTCATTTTCTTGTTTCAGGATATCATTTTCATCCGCAAGTAAAGTATTTGTTTGCTTTACTGCTTCCTTTTCATTCTTAAGAGCTTTTATTTCATTTTCATACTTAGCTAATCTTGTATCAGCCCTTTTTAGTGTGTTTAATAGCTTACTCATTTCTACTAGCATGTCAGTATCAGTTACATCTTCATCAGATTCAGAGTATACCTCAGAACTAGCCATTAGACAAAGATTTGCCTCATCCTCTTCTTCTTCTGAATCTTCTGAATTTGCTTCTGTGTCCTCTAAATCACTCCACATTACTAGCATTGCACTTTTTATAATTTTCCATTTTCTTGATCAGTGTTGGACATTCATATTTGATGTGTCCTGGCTTTTTGCATTCATAACATTGAATCTCCCTTTTCTCTTTCTTCTTTTCTTTCTCCTTGTAAGCTTTTCCTGCATCATTATGCTTATATTCAGTACTTTTCTTGAAAACACTAAATTTCTTACCTCTTTACTTCTTGAGCAGCCTGTTGAGTCTACATGCTAAAAGACTGATGTCCTCTTCTTTCTCACTGTCGCTATCATCCGTTTCAGTTTCATTTTGCTTTATTTCCTTGACTTTAAACGCAATTCCTTCGGTGCCATCTTCTCCTCTTTGCGTGGTTTTTATGTGTGACTCATATGCCATGAGCTTTTCTCTCAATTGATTGAGAGTTAGCTTGTTTAGGTCTTGAGCTTCCTTTATGGCAGTTTTCTTTACATCCCAAGATAGTGGCAATATCCTCAGCATTTTCCTCACAAGATCTGGATCTGGAAGTTTCTTTCCAAGTGATGCAAGCTCATTCGTAATAGCTGTAAACCTGTTAAAAGCATCTTTGACATCTTCATTAGACTTAAACTTAAATAATTCATACTGTTGAATTAAAGCATTTATCTTGGTTTCCTTGATGGTATCAGTCCCTTCATATGTATCGGATAGGATATCCCAAATCTCCTTTGCACTTGCACACGATGATATCAAATAGAACTCCGATGGAGCAATAGTCGTCAGTAATAAATTTTTTGCTTTGTTGTTCTTCTCGATAATTTTCTTCTCAAAATCTGACAAGGTCGAATTTCCGTTCAAGGTGATCACATTGTCCACAAGTGAAATGACCTGCCATGAATCATAATCATTAGCTTTAATATAAGTTTCCATATGCAACTTCTAATATAAGAAGTTTGAGCCATCGAAGTAAGGAGCTCGATTAATTGCAACATTATTTTCAACCATTTTGGATAACTCAAAATAGATGAGTCCTGCTCTGATACCAATTGTTGGTCTTAATTAGATTAATCAAGAGGGGGGTGAATTGATTAATTGCTTAAAATTTCAATTTTTGCAAATCATTCAAAAACTCTTGACTGATAAAATCACGCGAATAACAAAAATGAAGAACAATAATGTGTAGTAAATAAAATGAGTAGAAAAGAATAGAATGCTTAGAGATTTATAGAGGTTCCGCCTCGAGCGTCAGTCCTCTCTTCCAACTCCACGCCGAGGTCCCAGTTGTCTATACCGGTTGTGTTTCGCTATATCAAACAAATTGAAAGTGTACAAAATAAGCCTCTTCAAGGCGAAGTCGCACTGCTGAGTCTTTTTAGCTTCTTCACTAAGCTAATCACTCAAACTACAGTGATGAAACAACTATCAATTCCTTATACACAAAAGGAATTACGATGACAATGAGGAATATCAAATTTCCTCTATAAAATAGATCACATATATATGTAAAAATTTTGTGCTTGAAGATGTATGAGCCTTTTCTTTTCCGTGTGTTTTTTTTCTTCACAAAAGAACGTTCTCTCTTCTTCTTTTTTATTTGAACCAACCACTCCTTTTATGAAGAGAACATAATGGTTACTTTTGAGAATGTAACTTCATGAAGTTCTACGTGACAAGCTTGAATTTTTTTTTGAAATTTTGTATTTCAAAAATAAGTTGAATCTGTTGGAGAGGATCTGCATTCCGTGATATTTTTTATGAGGATAAGCTTGGATAAATCAGTTTGACCGAGATCTTCTTTAGAGATATTTCTTGGATCAAGTTTGTTGAAGATATCCCTCACATTGTGAAACCTTATCTTAATATCCCATATATTGTGGAACCATATCTTCATGTAACAACCATATTTCTTATCCTTATCTTTGTAACTGCTGGATCTCCCAAAATATAGCACAAATATCTAAATTTAAATCTTGATAAAACCTGTAATTCTTATATGATCTCACTTTATCATAAAATAAAATCTTTGAATAAAATCTTGTAAAAATTTTATGTAAATTAAAAACCCCATGATATAAAATCCAACTTTAGTAAAACACATCAAGTATATTACCCAAATATACTTGACACGTGGAGCTACTAGGCCTTGAAATTTATTAAAAACTATCGATATAAAAATTAGAGCGAAATCTGGAAAAAATTCGTGACAGGCATGGAAGGTTTTGAAAGTGCTTCTGAAGCAAACCTGTCAACTGTTCTCCTGTTATGAAGGTTCTGAAAGTGCCTCTGAAACAAACCTGTCAACTGTTCTCCTATTGTAAAGGTTCCGAAAGTGCTTCTGAAAGATTATCACGAGAACTACGGATACACTACACAACTTCTGAAACATCTTCTGTCAAAACAAAAATAATCTATATAACACTTTTGAAGGTTCTAAACAAGCTTCTGTCTCCTTATTCAATTTAGAAAAATTTGCGTACTATCTTCTGAAACAACTTCTGACAAGCTCAAACATATGTTACACATTATTCCTCTTTTGTTAATCATCAAAACTAAATTAGAAAACTTAACAATAAAGTAATCGACTTTATTTGATAATATAGTAATTTTATAATATTATCAACTTATCATGTACTTTTATGTATAAACCTTTCATACAAGTATATCTATGATATTGTTTAACTCTTAATGCATTAATGACATAAATAGGATGTTCGTACAAAAACAAATTCTTTTTTAACTAATATTGAAACATCAATAAATTAAATACAAGGGTTAAATAAAAACCTGAGAGACTTTTCTCTACTCTATAGATCTTATCAATTCTTTTTGTAGAATTGTGGCGATCTACAACTCCTTGTTTGATCTACTTGTGGCATCCCTTAACTTATTAGTTAGATTAAACAAGCCCCGATTCAGATTAATCTAATTGCGGTGAGCTTAGTCCTATCAATCATGTTAATTTGTCCATATATTATTTAATCTCCTTGTTTCCTTGTCTAAAACATAAAAATTAGAAAATCCAAAAACACAAAAAAAATCAACTTTCATTACATTTCAAGTTTTTGTAGTATTTTACTCAAATATGGATTTTATCTGTATTATCCTTCAACATTTGCTTTGGATATCACATATGAGATTCTTCATGTTCTTTATATTGGTTTAGAGGGTGAATTCAATTAGGATCTATTACAAAGGAATTATACAGCAAAACCTAAGTAGATAACTCCAATTCGTACTAAAGTAAGCACCAAATCTATTCTTTTAGAAAATCTAGATTACTTTAACCTTATTAGCCATAAATTACAATTGTGGAGTAAAATCGGTTAGAAGTTGACTTATATAGTCAACTTAGGTTATTTATTGGATAATAGTTATTAAAGATAGTAACTTTGTGGAATAAATTATTTAGAATCATGATTTGGAACATGATAATTTTATTTAGGATTAAATTAAGGGGAATATATGAATTTAGGAAGAAAAGAATGAGAAAAAAACTTGCCTTATGAACATGATAATTTGATTTAGGATTGAGTTAAGGGGAATATATGAATTTAGGAAGAAAAGAATGAGAAAAAAACTTTCCTTAGCACTTGGTAAGGTTGACCTTAAGCCTAAATCTAGTCAACCCGACCCATTAAGAGAACCATAGGAGACCTAGCTGCTAGGCTAGTTGATCGTCGAAGGTCAATTAACCACTTGGTTAAGCTTGCTCTTTTACACGATCTCAAGGTTGACAAAGTAGCCCTTAGTAATGTCCAATTTCACCTAAAAGTGGGATTTTCAAATAAATAAGTGGAAAAAACCAAAATAGGCTTAAGATATATGATCTATATTTGATTTTGAAGTTACATTATGAATAAGGAATTAGTTGGAGTTCTATCAAGGAGTTAAGTGAAGGCTTTGTATGTGAGTTACTATTTATGTTTTGCCTGTGCATGTAGGTTTAGAAAGTAGATGTTTATAATCCTTATGAATATATATTTGTTGTGCTCTTGGGATTGATGTATCAAATTATAGAAATGGTAATTGGAAATGGAAACTAGTCTCTGATAAGAAGTTAATTAGTCATGATTAAAAAATTAATATTGCTTGTATAAGTATTCTTATACTGGGTGTTATTGCTCGCCTATATTGAGACCTTTATTTTAGGTTGATGATGAGGAGACTTCATATGCTATGGACCATAGGAGTGGATGTTAGATAGCTATTATGAAGACTAGGAGAATCGACAAAGTTAATTGATATATAGTTATGACTTAGTTGTTATTTAAATTTTAAAAGACTATTATTTGAAGTTGCTATCATTTTCTCATTAAATGTAATAGTTTAAAGCTATAAACAAAGTTTAATAATTAAAAGTTTTGATGAAATATTTGATAAATTTGATATTGATGTATTTAAATAGAGATTTTGAGCCTTACATATTCTTACAACGATAAGAGTATGCGGCGAGGCAATTGTGCCCTCGAATCTTGAGATGGGACAAATATATATAATAAAAATCTAACTTATAATTAATAGAAAATGATACGACATGAGAAATTATTTATTTTTATGAGGTTATTATTTTGAAAAAAGTACAAAGTTAGTTCTCAACATTTGTCATGTTTTCCATTTTAGTTATAAATGTTTATTTTTCTATATTCAAGTCCTTAACGTTTGCAAATATTTGCAAACAAGCCTTTTTAATGATAGTGTTAGCTTTTCCATTAAGAATTAACATGTGGTGCAATTTAATTGATTCATGTAATTATATAAAGTAAATAATATAGTAAAATAATAGAAATTAAATAAAATTAATTAAAATTTCAAAAAAAGTAGAAAATTTGAAAATAAAAAAATATATACATGAAGATATATATATATTAGTATTTGAGTAAATTAATTAAAAAAATTCCAATAAATAAAAAAGGAAAAAATATAGAAAAATAAAAAAGTAGTTTTGGTCAACCTTAGTTTTTCTTTTTTTTTTTCATTTTTTTATTAATTTGCTGAAAAACTAATATATATTTATATATATGTTTGTATGTATGTATGTATGTTTGTATAAATATATTATTTATATTGATGTATATATATATATATATATATATATTATTACCAATTTTTTCTCTTCTTTTTTTAACCTTTTTTTTAATTTTATAATTAATTTCTACAATTTTGTTGTATTATTTATTTTATATAATTTTACAGACCAATTCAATTGCACCACATATAGGAAATTTAGCACCGTTATTAAAAAGATTGATTTGTAAATATTAATAACTTAAATGAAATGGTGATTGATGTCTCTCTACTCGTGTCTGTGGTATAGTATGCTGACATTAAAAGAAAAACAACAAAGTATCTTTCCAATTTTATGGAATGTCTCCGAAGAGAAAGAAAAATAATAAAGTAGCTCACTGGCTTTGCTCATCGCCCTGCTGACGATTCGTCCTTGGAATTGGATTGAGAAATCCCATCTTTTTGGTTGAGTCTTTGGTTTCTCATTTCTGTTATGGAGGTGTAAAACTTCAACAATCAAGGTTAAGCTTTATTTACAAGAGTTTCCCCCAGAATCAGAAATTACTTAAACGAAGACGATTTTACAAAACTGCTGGGATTATCATTGAATGTGAAGAAGAAAAAGTAAAACAAAAAGATATTTCATTAGACCTAGCTAGATACAAACTGCACTTTGCATGTCTGTGTGCTTATGATGAGTGCCAGAAACCATGTGCTTGGACATGACACTCGCTTTCCCACTACCAAAGCTTTGGCAGGAACCGGAGAGTTGTCTGATAAGGACCTTAGATGACGAAGCTTGCATTATTATCGAATGGGAAGTTCACGTTCTGATCTATTGAAATTAGGACAAAATTGCGAGCTGTGGTCCTCTACCAGAGTACTAACATTATCTGAGCAATTTGTATGTCACGATTGAGTGACGGAAATCCCACCGTACCAGAGTTATCACAGATTTGCCTTATCAATTGAGATGCTATTCATATCTAGCTTAGGAATTATTGGCATCTCCTAGAAATCGAGACACAACAGTTGATAAATGAAGGCTTCAACATCATTATGAAATATGATCATTTTTATCAAATCGGGCTACCGTTACCAATTGCATTTTAAAGTAATATCAACAAATGTGAAACAAAAAGCAGAGTGAATATACTTTGAAACAACAACAAGTGCTTCATGATTATTTGGCTGATTTGTGATGTATTTATAAAGCAATTGGAGAAGTGCGTTTCTCATGGATGGACGATGCGATAAATTTCCCCACAAGGAGAACATACAAATGACAACGCACACATTGCAATGCCGATAATGATGATGAGGGTAACCACTACCGCTAGTCTTCACTTCAAATATCATAATCCTCTAGTTTTACGATGCATAATCCAATTTTCCAAATAAGTTTTCTTGGCTACGAAGGATTATTGTCCAGGAGACTTAATAAATGGGTTATTGTTTCAAAGTGATGTTAGACATCCCAACTCTTAAAAAAGTATTGTTATATTTATTCATGATTACAATGAGATAAGAGATTCAAACCTAATTAATTCAATATGAATATCAACGTTCATACCACTAAATTATAAAGATCTCAGTAGTAGTATAAAGTTTGAAATAAGTTCTAGTAATGATTCAAAATCTAAACAATCAAATTTTAAATATGAGGAGCCAAATGAGCTTGGAGCAAACATAAGTGATGTCCTTTCATTTACATTTATTATTATTGCTTTCTTTGGGCGGTTGGGGGACTTCACTGCAAATGTGATAGGCCTCAATAGTGTAGTGAATTCAAAGTTTGAAGATGTAAATCCTTAGGAGGTATTTAAGTTAGGAATGTGACAATAACGAAGTTTCGGGGTAAGAAACCTATCATTATGTAAACTTGATGTTGATTGTTTAAGTAATTTGATCGGAGAAGATGCAAACTTGGTATCTGTTAGACACGGTAGGTCTGAGATCATTTTCATCGGATATCAATCATGTGCTCACAGGACAAAACATTTGAAAACATAACAATTGCAATAAGCATTACAGTAAAAAGTGAAACACCAAATCAAGCACTTTTGTATAACTACCAACAGCAAGAAAGATGAATAAAGTTTCACCATAAGCTTTCTAGTTCTTCTGACCATATTTATCGATTATATGATGTTATGTATGATGAATATTTATTACACATCTCAAATTTTCTTTTTCCTTAAATACTGTTTGCTATTATATTTATATAAAACTTTACTTTCGACATCATTGACATGGCATAATTCATCAGTAAGTTGTTACCTAGCTGGTTTTTCAATCTTAAGACAAACCAAAAGGCAGTCCTTTAAAGACATGTGATTCAAGAACGAACCTAAAAGCATTGCCTGATGTAATGAAGCGGGCATACCATTACCGAACTTTTGTCATTGCATTAAGCATACTCCAACTCCAACAAAGTTTGACATCACCACTAGAATAGACATCTCCATCTTCCTCAACATCCCGAAAGCTCATTCTTAACAATACTCCCCCTTCAACTCTTCTTAAGCTCCTTCTGAGTCGGGTGTGTTTAGCAGAAACTAATGAGAAACAAGGAGGAGAGGATACCGTAGTGAGACGAAATTGAAATCTGAAAAAAGTGCCCAGTTGATAGTTTCTGCCAATCATTCATGGGATGCACTTGTTCAAGATCCGACGCTCTCGCTGTCCAAAATCCGGAAGGACAAGTATCTTCCTCTTCTGACATTACATTCTCTTCGCATTATTCACCAACGATATCTAAACCAAGAGCGCTGTCTCTTCCGACACCTTTAGTCCACCACCCTCCGATCAGAAAAGGCGATACCCACCATTTGGTTTCTCTTAAATCCACCACTTATGGTTCTCTCCTCCTTATGGAACCTATAAAGCATGGCTTTAAGGGTCCGGAATGTTCTGACACGGCCAACTCTTCATCTTGGGTTCATATCGTAAAGAACGTGGAGGATAAAAATGTAATAGGCCTGGCAGATGCAGATGGTGCACTGTCCCCGGATACGATAATCAACACCTGGGAGCTAATGGACGGCCTAGATGAACCTGAGGATGACTGTGATCACTCTGATAAGCCTACTTCTGTCAGTGCCTATCATCATCAAATCGAATTCACTAAAGAAGTCAATTCTTGCAATACCGAGATTTCTAATATATGTGTTAAGGGACCGGATGATTCATCTGATTTCGAACCGGAAAAGTCATTGGAGACAAGGGAGAAGAATTTGTCTTCACTGAGAAAGCTGAACAATGATAGAGAATCGGAGAAACTTCTGCCAAATGACATGGACTTGATGGCAGTATCTTCTGGGAGCTTAAGCCCCAATGGGGGCACACCAATGAAGTCAACAGAGGACGCTGAGGATAAGTATTCACTATCACAGAAGAAGTGTTGTCAATCTGGCGGAGTTGATGGAGTGATTCTCTACTTCACCAGTCTCAGAGGAATTAGAAAGACTTATGAGGACTGCTGCAGCGTGAGATTGATACTCCGGAGCTTTAGAGTGCCTGTGGATGAAAGGGACATTTCAATGGATTCATCGTATAGAAAGGAATTGCAGAATGCCCTTAGAGGTAAAGTACAAGCATTGCCACAAGTATTTATAAGGGGAAATCATGTTGGAGGCGCAGAGGAGATTAAGCAGCTTAATGAGGCTGGAGAATTGGCAAAGCTTTTGGCTGGGATGCCGGTGGTAGATCCCTGGTCTGTTTGTGTGACTTGTGGGGGTGCAAGGTTTGTGCCATGTCTTGGTTGCAGCGGTAGCAGAAAAGTGTTTGATGAAGATGAAGGGAGGCTGAGGAGGTGCCCAGACTGCAATGAGAACGGACTGATTCACTGCCCAGGTTGCAGCTTACGAAGATTTTAATTCGATTTTTCTTTTTTTTTTTTATCTGTCCATATTGCTGTGATCAGTGTTTCTTACCATGAAATGAAAGTGAACTGATAGATCCTGGGCTAATTTACATTTGAAAGCAAACAAAATCCTTTCCGTATGGCGAGTTTTCGTAATATTTTGTCACATAATCAGCCTTTTATACTGAGTAATGTTATAGATCCTTTTTTGCTGAAATAAATTGCTATAATATTAGTTGGCAACCTCTGTAATACGAGGTGTTTGTCATAAGAGAAACCTTTTCCCATTGTTTTCAATGGAAATATTAGATATATTGGTCAAGAAATAACAAAGACATTCAAAAAAAAAAAAAATCTGCAGTTCTTTGATTGCTTTCGATCCATATTTTTTCCATTATTATCAGCCTCTTGCCACTATCATCGCCCTTCATCACCTCCACCATAATATTATACCATTTGAAACAAACTATCAAAAAACAAAAACATCTTTTCCAACTCCCCAACTTTGATCTTGCCGGTAGAGAGAATTTGAAAATTCTCTAACTTGTTGCAATTGGAAACACTGTCTCACCCGCGGTTTCTAAATCCTTCCTAGACAGTGAAGATACGGAAAAATTCTGCTCTAAGGAAATGAAAATGGAAAAGGGCCTCATAGATTCTCTGCAGCTGTCTCTTCAGTCGAGGGATGAGCACTGGGTTCTTCTGATTTCAATCCGCTCAAAGTGACCAAATAATTGCTGTCATATCCAAGCGCTTCCACTCTTTCTCGCTAATTGGCTAACTGCATGACAAGCTGTGTTCATACAGCAACCGCTGGGAATTGTTAAACATGCCACCAATGATCCAATCTTGAATTGAATGAGTATGATTTATACAGCGACTATGTTTCTATCTAATTACTTCCCACTAATTGATATTTCCTATAAATTGGAGACAACTTGTCTTCCTTTTTTTGGGCCATCAAATAAAAGTTTTATTTATTTATCGAAACAAAATCTGAAAACAGGGTAAGGAGGAATTAACCCCAGTCCAATCAATGGACATAACCTCAGAGCAATCTGTGGAGAATACTTGTATGACAACGAAAGATTTTAGGATGGCCGAAGTTTCCAACCGTTGCTTTGCTGCTCTTTCAAGTGAAGCTACCTCTCATAGGAAACTTAGTTTTTTTGTTGGTGTCTCTCTGGGCTGTCCCACCACTAGGTTTAACCCGGAACGGAGAATCATCCACTTTAATTATAAAAGCAAATTCAGCTACTTTCCCCAGTAATAAAATAAAGTTTGTTTCTCGGAAACTAATGCTCAGGTAAATTCCAGAAAATGCAGCAATGAATGGCCTACTATATATAAAGACTTAACTTGCATTATGTTCGCGAAAGTTATGAATTTAAAATATCTGACAAAGTTTTTCTTTCAACCGTATGAAGATGGAGGCTTATCTACTAAAATCCATGTTAACTACACAAGTACAGAGGAATAAAAAAGAAACATATATTCCTTTAAGCGTCTACATATTTGTGAGATAACTATTGAATGTCAGAGACAAACTTTCTTCCAGAGAGTACTACAAGGTGAACATGAATCACATGTTCAGAATAGGCTAGCGTAAAATTGATCAGCATGTATGCGTTTGTATTGACATATACCAGCAATATCACATTTAGCTGGCTCACAAGAGTAAGTATCTCAGTCCTCTTGATCCCTATCCTGAACCAAATTGCCAATCATGTTTACCAATGGAAAAGTACCCTTGGCCATAATTTCTAGCCTTGAGGTATTAGAGGCCTGTGCGAACAATGAAAGCCCAAACAATATAAGATCAGGAAGAAAGAGTCGAGATGACAAAAATCCATGCCAGTAGTGAGGTTCTAGATCAAAAAAGGCATTAAAAAACCTGTGTGTCCCCAGTAAATCAAGCTTGAGTAGAATATCCATGCCAAAACAGAAAAATTCCCTTTGCCTTCTCCTTCCTATAGGCCACAAGTCTTTCCACACTTTTGCAGATAACTCACTTCCAGCAAGATTACCATCTGAACCAAGGTACTGTACAATGGATTCTGCAACAACTGGAGCAGCTGCAAGTGTTCTCGCCACCATATAACCAGTTGAAGGGTGGACCATACCTGCAGTACCACCTATGCCAACAACTCTTTGTGGAAGGACGGGAAGGGGTCCACCCATAGGAATAACACAGCGCTCATCCTCTTCAATTGTCTTCACTTTAATGCCCAGATGTTTTAATCTGGCCACCATCCTTTCTTGAATGTCATCCATGGCTAGACCAGGCCGAGCTACTAAAGAGGTTTCCTCCAAAAATATCCTCTTTGACGAGAATGGCATTGCATAAAGAAAAGTAGGTATTCGACTGTTTCTCTCTTTCAACAGTTTGTTGTCATTTAAATGGGAGTCTCTCCAATCCATAAAAACCATCTTCTCCACATCAAAAGGGTGTCCTTCTACCTCAGCCAATATACCATATGCAACTTGGTAACCAGGATTGTAAGGTTTATCATATTGAACAAGGCACCTAGCAAACCCAGTCGCATCAAGAACCAAACCAGCCTGAATCGTTACACCATCATTACAGATTAGCAAAGATTTTGATTCCTCGTGAATAACCTTAACAACTTTCGCTTGATGAAACTTAACCCCATTTGACATGCATTTTTGAAGCATTTTAGATTTTAACTGCTTCCTATTGACTCTGCCATAAGGTCTATCAAGATCCTTCTTGGTGTGATCATCAATGAAAACAACAGCCCCAGACCAAGTAGTGTCAAGGCAATCTAACAGATCCATGGCTTCAAATTCATCCACCCAAACACCATAATTATTGGGCCAAATCACTTTGGGAGATGGGTCTATCGCACAAACTGAGAGTCCAGCCTCAGACACTTGTTGAGCCACGGCAAGTCCGGCGGGACCCCCACCTACAACTGCAAGGTCAACAACCTTGGCCTTTGAAGGGTCATACATGGGAAGCTCAAGCTCGAGAATTTCCTTCTTGGTTTCAGGAACAAGCTCCAGAAGAGCACTACTACTTGCCTTGATAACACCATTCTTAACCTTTTTGCAATAACCCCTTTTGGAACTTAGCCTAAACTCTTCTATTTGAAGCTTAAATGAGTTCAAAGTGCCAAGTTTTTCTGAGAAACCATAAGTTGGGTGCAGAAAGCCAGGCTGGTAGGGAGTTTTGAGTAAAATATCCATGGAACTGAGATATGGGTAATGAATATCTGCCAAAATTTCGAATTGGGTCACCACAAAACTTCAAACTTCACTTGAAAAAACCAAATTTATCCAAATTCTGATTAAATCGAAATCTGGGTATTAAATATCTGCCAAAATTTTGAACGGGATGACCACAAAAATCCTAAATTTACTTGAAAAAACGGATTGGTCACAATAAAACTTTGATTTCTTGAAAAACCAACAGCCAAACCCGGTTAATATCAAGCAAGAATCATATCTTCTTTATCGATAGCTTTTTACAAGTAGATAGTGGAGTTAAGCAAGGATGGAATTAATCAATTACCAGGGTGAAGAAGTACTGGAGGATGAGGAGACACAAAGTGGCATTTCCGTTGCGGGTGGAAGGAGAGAAAAGAAGAGAAGGCTCACCACCAACACCAGCCAAGAGAAAGGATTTGCATAGGTAAAGGTTGTGTGGTCCAGTCTCCACTAAAAACTAAATGTAGACGAGGGGTTTCTGTTCCTAGCTTCTGTCAACGAAGTTCAACCGTTCGGTAACTATGTGTAACTGTTACAAACATCAGGTGTGGTTCGGCACACGCCATGTTTTCTTAATCCCCAACAAACACGACACAAGTCAGCTTCCGAAAATACTGAATAGACATCCTAAAGATTTGATCACAAACATTAACACATTATAGTATATCTAAATTTAGACTATGTTTGATAAAAAGTGGAAATGAGTAAAAATTGATGCAAAAAAAAGGAAGAAAATTAAAAGAAAGGAATTATTGATCTTATATGTTGTTTGAATTCATATAATGAAAATGAAAAGAAATGAAAGAAAATGTTTTTTTTTTATATTGTTTGTTTTAGATATCAAAGAAAATTGAGATAATTAAAATATTTGATTAACTAAAATATCTCCTTTTTATTTTTATTAACTTGCTTTTAGGGATGATTTTGTAACTTTCCATCACTTCCATTCATTTCATTTGTTTTCTCTTCAAATTTGGAGAAAAACCAAGAGTAAAAACATTACCATTTTCTATCCATTTCTTCCCATTCCACCTTTCATTAAACTTGCCAAATACATGATTTCCTCTAATTTCTTTTGATTTCCTTTAATTTTATCCCATTTCCACCAATCCAAACACAGTGTTAGTCATATATGAACATATTCTATTTTAGTATATCTAAATTTAGTCATATATGCTCTTACCATTTATCTATAGCTAACCATGTGTCTTGCACTTGTAGTTGCATTTTGTAGATCAAGGGATTCGATTGACATAATCACATGTATGCAGCGTGTGTTTCAAGTTTCCTATAGTCTTATAGAAGTAATATGAATATACCACGTGGAAGGACAACTTGGAGAGAATGATAGAGATAAAGAATATGTAATCTTAGAATCTCAAACGTACAAGTAACAAATAAAGGACAAATGGAAGAATATGAACAACTAGTCGAATTAAAATTCAACGGTTGAACTAGATGAAAGATGTTCGGACTTCCACAATTGATATTACACACATTATGAAAATCAAATGGGTATAATTGAAGTAGTCAATATGACTTAGAACTAGATCAATTAAAAAGATCGCTATAATAAGAAAAATCCTAACTAATAGTATCAATAAGAGACATTCACTTTTAATAAGATGAAATGTGTCACATAACTTGTAAAGAGTAAGTAATATCAATATCTATTCAAAAGATAAGAAATTAATTGTCTTAGGCATTGGGTTACATAAGCATATATAAACAAATACAAGATAACTCTAAATGAAGAGGAATGTAATAAAATAACTTTCAAAAAGAAAATAAAATAACTTCTTAATTATCACATCCTTAGTTCTTCAAGCTTTGTAGTATTTTATTTCTTAATCTAAAAGATTCAAAATAATACCCATTTATATTAATATTCAACTACTAAATATTGCTTAGAAACAATACTATTAGAAGCTTCTCTTATTGCGTTTGTTTGAAGCTTGTTTCGAAAGGTCTTTATCTTACTTTCAAAAGTAGAGCCAACTCTATCTTCAAGATTAGAACCTCTGAACGGTTCAAAACTTAACTTGCATTCTGAACCAAATCCATAAGGCATTCTTCTTAATGAACCAATCATACTTTTGACTTGAATTTTTTTTTTTTTTTTGTGATTTTGAACTTTTTTTTCATTAGATTTTTTCTTGCAACAAAATTCTTAGCTACCTTCATTTGTACGGCAGGCTCTTTATGAGTTCAAAACCTAGCTTTCACTGACTTGTTTCTAGCTTTAAGAGTCTCAATTAACTCCATTTGAATTTAACTTTCTTCGCAACTTTTGAAATCAAATTTAGACTTTTAATACCCATTAGGACAAACTCATCCATTGGAAAAGCCCAGATAAATAAACATGTTAAAAGCAATTATGGAAACTCCTCGAAACCTATATTAAAGTAGGGTTGTTTTCTTTAATGTCATGATGGACTGGTTAACATCATTCAAATGCAATTTGATTTGGTACATTGCACTTAAATATGTATAATGTATGTTCCTTATCACTTATTGAGATGTGGTTTTGTTTACACCCTATAGGTATTTTGCAGGGTAACTAGCTTAGCTTCAAGATACCACGTTTTCCACTAGTAGGTATAAATAGATTTGGGGAATTATGTTGAGTGAGAATGAAAGAAGCCATCTTAATGGGATTATTGTAATGTTAAAGTGGGTTGTCCTCAACCAAAAAAAAAGTGAGGTGTCCAATTAAGCCTCACTTAAACTTGTAAATAATCTTTTCTTCAAGATAAATTATTATTCCTTAAGTATCTATTATTCTTAATGGAAGCCTTGTGTATGCCATTGGCCTTTGAGAAATGTGTATTTTCCCATTGCCTTTAACAATAAAACCATATTCAGTCATTCGATCCTACCCCATTACTATTTCTTTTCATAATTTAGATGACTCTATAGAAGCAGCAAGATTGTTCTTTTTCCTTTTTATATTTAGCTTGCAAAGACTAGCCCATGAGTGTTTTGTTTCTTCTTTTTTTTTTTATGGTTCATCTTTCAAGTGCTTTTAATTTGGAAAGCTTTGTTTCTAAAATGAAAGTTGGTAATACCTAACACACTAGATTTTTTGTCCATTATTATATTTTCCTAATTGACCTTAATAATGTTACAATATACTTGTGATATCTCATATCAATAAAGTTTCACATAGATTATGGAAAAAAATTAGTAGTGATTTATAAAGTTAAGGTAAATAATACCGAGTCAACACTAACTAGGAACTATTGAACTAAATGTCTAGAAAATGCCTTTAGTTACTATTTTTGTTTGATGAATCCTTTAGTTACATATTGATTTGGCTATTAGGTACTGTTAAATAGGGAAATTACAAATAATATTAGATCTAACTCCTTACCAATAGGTGGAAGATTTAGGAACAAACAAAGGGGAAGCTAGCGGGTTTTTTTGGATCCAATTTAGAGAAGATGTCCAAAGAGGACAAGAAGTGTCACTAGGGTGCAACTCTTGGCATCCTTTTAAGATGGTTTATAGATAGAGGGTTGTAGGAAAGAATCAAATCGAATCCTACACTGAAAAAAGGGATAAAACTAGATCTAATTGTAAAGTATTACACTAAGAACATAGTGCATTTAAGGAGGAAGATATTATGGTACCTAATGTGAGTAAAGCCCTTCATGAATTTGGGAGATAATTAGTATTGATATATAATATTAAGATAGAGAATATAGAATGAATACTAATTAACTAGTAACTATTTTTAGGGTAGGGCATTACAATACCGATGCATCATTGCACTACACTATTGATATTTAATTTATTTTGAGAAAATGAAGATATGATATCAAATGTATATTCTTGTTGCATCTTAGCTTTATTTGATTCTTACTATTTTATTTTTTTAAAATGTCGTGTCTTTTATCTTAGTAATGCCCATGTCTGTGTAACCTAGTCTATCTTCTTCTATAAATATAATAAACTTCCTAACTTCTAAGGTATTCTTATTTGTACATTTCTAATCATAAATAATGTATATTAAAATATTTCATGCATATCCTTCTATAACGCTCCAGAACCTAGAGCATTACAGCCCGCCATGTGTCATTATTACTAAGTGACACGCTAAGGCTCTAAAACTCTATCATGCTTCAAAAACCTAATCATTTACATTATCAATCATAATATTATAACTTTAATCAAATAACTAACTCTCAGATGAGTCATTTCTAATTCTCATTGTTTAAAAACAACCAAATCTCAAATAATAATTATCTCTATCACTTCAATTTAACTAATAAAATTTCAAATTACAAAAACTCTTCCTCTACATAATAATAGTGTTTTCTTCCCGTTTCATCCATGTAATGCTTCACTAAATTTCCATTCTCATCATATTCCATTTGCTCATTGTTTTCACCTGTAGCTAAAAAAAATATGGGAAGGGGGGTAAGCCTAAACTCAGTACGTAAGTATCGCACCCACATACGCATGACACACCACATTAATATCACATGCATATATGCAACATTTATCCACGACACATTTACAATTCAGCTTACACCTCAATACTAAAATGAATTATAAAACATAGGGGTACTCATAACCTCAGTATACATAAATTTTGTTCTAGTGAGAACTGCCTCTACATGCTCTGTCTAACCCTAACAAGAACTGCTACTGTGGGTCCTGTCTAATCCTAATCTACCTCAGATCATTTCAATATATGACTCCATTAGGGATAACACGACATAATGATCATCGAGGTACTCCTTAGGGATCTGCCACTGCAGACCCCTAGGTCAATCCAAGCACAAGTAACATATCTCATTCAATTCATATATCACTGTAATACTTCATCATTCCAAGTAATTCACATAATACCTTAACATTTCATTATTTCACGTATAACTTATTAAATAGCTACATATATATCACATACAACAAACAAAGTAATCACGTACCTGAAATCCTAGCCTTAACCGCTTCTTGTCCTATACTTAAGTTAAGTTGATATCTATATAATCATCAAGACATCATTCTTAGTACTAATTCAAACATAATATAACTCTCCTAGTTCCTCTCAATCTATTAGGTTATCTAATGTTATACTAATTGTCTGGGTTGTGTGGAACTTGGTTAAATAAAAAAATAATTTAATATATATTGATAATGTCCATTACTTAACACGACCATGTTGGAGGTTGTGTTGCTCAACATAGGCTAGTACATGACCTTATTAAGGGTCATATATCTTTTGGTGAGGTTTGGCTTCAACATGGTTGGAACACGACCATATTTCTCTTTATTTAACACGGTCTAAACACGACCGTGTTGGGAGGCCGTGTATCTTTCGACATGTCTTGGTAAATCAACACGAGCTAGCAACACAACTGTGTTGGATGGTCATGTATCTCTCGATTCGTTTTTCAAACCCTAATTTTTCTATAGTAATTAATCAAATCTCCTCATTTTCTAATCCTAAGCTTAAGTAAATCCAAAAATATGAATTAGAATTCCTTACTTGGTTCAAATTACGCTCGAAACTCCAAATTCAACAACTTCCGTACTTGTTTAATTTATCCTTAAACCCATGCCTATGAATAACCAAGTCAAATTCGTGATTTTTAAGTTCCATTATTAGAATAGATCTTGGTTACAAAAAGAAAATCATTAACTGTTTTGTTGTGTTGCGATGTCTCCACAGATCACCTTAGGTTTTACTTGAATGAGTTCTCTCTCCTTGTCTTACTCTAGGCTACTATTATAAAAGTGTGCAAAAAGGAGAACCCAAGGTTAATTTACTTATATATAGTCTTGTCAGGAAGAGACAAAACTATCACCGCCTTCTAACCTTATTTACATTATTGCACTCGATTTTATATTATTTATTTATTTAATAATCATGATTATTTAAATTTGTATATAAAATATTTAGAACCATATATTACACCTTCATTTTTTCTTTTTTCTTATACATAGCAACACTAAACTAGATACAAATAAGGACACCATTCATAAGGGTAAGCTTTAATCTAGACTAGTTAGAGCATGACACCTAATGAAAAAACTTCAGCCTCATGGTCTAGATTACTAGGCATGATGAGGGTATAGGCAAGCTTAGCCCATAGTGTGATGTTATATTTTTCTTTTAATTCTATCCATCACGAAGTGCTAATGGATTAATGAGCCATTGAATGTACAATTTGCATCTTATGGTTCAACAATCTATTATCACTATGCATGAGACCAACAAAAAGAAAATCCATCAACATAAAATTTTGAATTATGTTTTAGGTTTAGTTCTTTGAGAAATGCTCTTAAATAATGCATTTCTTAAAAAAAATTTGTGAAATAGCGTAACTAAAAAAATTATTCAAAAAATAGGTCACAAAGGTATGAACCAAAATGTACCTTTAGTGCAATTTTTTTAAAATATTGAAATTTTTTTGATAAAAAATCACGTAAAGAAAAACAAAATTTCTAACATTATTTTTTTTTTTAAATTAAAAGTTTATATAAGAATAACAAAAAAAATTAATTATTAGAAAAAATTTAGCACCCATTTATACTTTATTTTATAATATACAAAAAAGAAGAAGAAAGAAAAACTAATGCTAATTTATTAGATAGTATTAGACAATATTAATTTTCACAAATAATTTATTAGATAATATTAATAAATTTATCAATTTCACATATTTATTTATATCACTAAAAAATTTGATGAAAGATATACATATGAAATAAATAAGAAAAAATAAAATCCTATTCCTTTTTATTAATTCCCCTAGTAAATTGTCTAGTTAGCTGGGCAAATGCGTTTGTGAGCTTTCTTCACAACCTTAGACATGGAGCAAGAGAAGCTTGTGACTCTTGTGTTGGATGGTATTGGGGGGTATCGTTGAAGTCTCAAGGAGGCATTAGACTTCATTGTGTAACATGTTGTGAAGATTTATCTTGACACATTGGTTGTTAACCAGAGTGTCTCTTATGCGAAGTAGGCGGTGTAGGGATATGACTATTGATGGAATGACGATGTGGTATGATATATGTACTAGGCATTTAAGCCGAGCCATCGTATATCACATCGGAATCCAATGGGAATTGTTGGTCTTATAATGGACATTCATGCGCCTCGACTTGGTTTTGGGGTTGTTGACGTCCCGCGATCCTACGACGCGTAGGAATCGGCTATTGTTAGAACATGTCAATAGGTTCAAACTCACCCTTAACCTTCGTATAATGAGCCTGCAAGTATAGCGTTACCCTCCTGTGGCGATGTATGAATTCAAGACCATGACCAGCTATACTAATGATCGTGTCATGATTTAAGGATAGTCAGATTTGTCTTAATGTATTGGCCTACATGTTAGAATAAATTGTAAATGAAATAATTAATGACAAATATGCAATGAATCACCCAGCAAATGTTGATGTTGTACTTACAAAATATTTAAGAATTGCTCTCGTTCATCCTATAAATCGGTGGCTAATAGATCCATACCACCTTATGTATTCCTCATGAATGCCACGAGGGCCCTCCATGTACACCACTTGGGCCATACACTCTTCCTATAAGGATATGTACATTGCATGCTGCACTGGCTGATCTATATTAACTCGTCCACATAAGTCGATCTGATGGAGCTTTAGTTGCATATTCACATTTTGTGGAATATATTGAAATGCTCCAAACTACCTTGCAACACGATCGGAGTAATGCCACTCGACTATGTGGAAACATATGAATGACACTTGAGCTATCCAAATGTTCATGCTTCCTTTGTAGAAATATGGTATGATGTGAATCAGATTCCTAGCATACGACTTTGACTTGACTTAAAGGGTAGCAAATAAAATCCATTGTTAATGATGCATATGATGAAATGGAAAATTAAAAAAAGAAATGGTTACTGAAATACCTGCACATCATGCTGTTTATTAAGAGCATCCCAATATACACCAACTACATGGGTTGGGTGATGTTACTTGCCCTTCCATGTCTTCCAATGGGTAGCTAAGGGAGCTCCAACCTCTATCATAAGCTGTGCCGACTGAGGGGTGCTATGTGTGGGAATCCATCCTATGCCCAAACCTGTAGGAGTATGACAGCACCTCCAATTTTGTGCGCCAACATGGATGATGAGATACAAAGTTGGCAATATAACCAAGCCAAACATGTGGACCCTCAGCTATACATTACTGTAACATCGAAATGCTTTAATAGAGGCAAAAATATTATGTTGACAAGGGAGCTAGATTTATTGGCAAAAATAAATCCCCTTAATAATTGCAATATATAAGCATGCGTATGGTGTTGAATCTGCTTGCCATTGGCATAGGTTGGAAGGATCCAATACATATCACAAACCTATGTCATGTTAATGCGACCTCCCTATTGTTAGACCCTAGCCTCGCCCCGAGTAATCTCTTGCATGTTGCACCCCAATCTAAGCAACTACTCCCTATAACTGCCTGATTATTGATTAGGAAGCCTAGTTGGACCTCAACATCCTATAGGGTAATAGTGAACTTCCTAATCGATATGTAAAATGTGTGTGTGTCTAGCCTCCATCGATCGACCAAGGCAGTTATCATGTACTAACCCAACTGTATGAATGGCAAGTGACTCACACTTAGGAATCTCGCCAATTGTAGGAATGACTCCATTCGAGGATCGACATGGATGATGTTCTCGTCGCGACGAAGTGACATTTCGCACTGTTGGATGTGAGTCATGATTGCTCCTAAAATGTAACAAGTTAGATGTTGTACTATTGAGAATGTTACAAAAATCCCCCAACAAGATAAATGTGATTTACCTCTTCGTTTCAAACGACCTGTGATTGATGTTCTTCCTATTATGTCAAAATTGAATGATCAAACAATTTATGTTTCATTTATTATGCACAAAAAATGTTACCATTAATATCAAAATAATTTCATGTCAATTTTCATAATAATACACTAAGATATTATATTTACAATGAATACATAATTTTTTTACTAATTAATTTTGTAATATTAATCAATGACATATTAGTGACTAATTACTAACTAATTAATGATTAATTAACAACAACTTAATTTCATATCAATTTCCACAATATATTACATTTACAATGAATACATAATTTTTTTTACTAATTAATTTTCTAATATTAATTAATAATGTATTAGCGACTAATTATTAACTAATTAATGATTAATTAACAATAACTTTCACAACAACAACTGATGACATGTCATTTACAACTAATATGAAAATTTTCATTAATTAATTTTCTAATGTTAATTAATGATGTATTAGCGACTGATTATCTACTAATTAACGATTAATTAACAATAACTTAATTTGACATCAATTTTCATAATAACACACCAAGATATTACATTTACAACCAATATATAATTTTTTTACTAATTAATTTTCTAATGATTAATTAATACCATATTAATGACTAATTAACAACTAGTGTAACATAATAAGAAAAAACGTACAAACTGTGTGAAGTTAAACATACCGAAATATATTCTCTTGATATTCCTACCATCGTAGATTTACAAGCTTAACCTATATAAAATAGAAACTAAAAAAAAAAAAAACAGAAAGCACGAACTAGAAAGGAAAAGAAGAATGAAAGAAGAAATAAAGATATCTGAATAATGAACGAGGAACTAATGATTTGCATTTATAATACAAACTATCGGTGTAATTTTTTTTTTTTTTTTGCATATTTTGATTGACATGTTGCGATGTCGTGCAAATTTATAGTATTGTTCCTATAAAATTATTAGACAGTGGGGGATAATACCAAAAATTTTGTTAGAGTAATTTATTGAGGTGCATTTTGGTATGCTTTTGTGACTTATTTTTTGAATAATTTTTTCGAGTATGCTATTTTATAAATTTAAAAAAAAATTGCATTATTTAATAGCATTCCTCTTAGTTCTTCCCTACCTTAATAGTTATAGTAATAGTTGGGGGAAAAAAAAGGAGCATAAGTTTGAAACATAAATATTATTCTCTTTATAATAATAAAATTGATCATGTTAAAATATATTAAAATCTTCTTTGAACAATTGATCTCATTCTCTCATTTTCTAGAAATGTGAAACTTAAACCTTATGTTATTTCTTTTAGCCCAAGAGAAAAATTATTTATTATAAACTAGAAAGAAAACAGAACATCGGTTTGGAGGTTTAAGCTTCGTATCAGCAAACAACAAGACAACAACGAAACAAAAGGAAATGGGGGGTTTTGAAACCCACAAAAATGAGCTCATCCTTTTCTTTTCTTTTCTTTTCTTTTTTTTTTTTTTCATTTGAGATTACAATATGTATAGATATTATAACAAAATCGTAGATTAATATATCGGATATACGATTTCAGTAGGTAAATTATAGTGTTAATCTGTGATTTACCATTAAATCATACCCATCATATGATTTACCTCCAAAACTCTCTTTGATGCAGAAGGCAGGTGAAGAATGTTGAAGCTATACTGAAGAAGAATGATCGTTGCTGAAGAGTGTCGAGAAGACGAACGAGAAGAACAGCAGACAACGATGATGGAAAGAATCATTATAGCTGAAAGACTGCTGGGGAAGACAGATGAAAAAAAAAAAAACACACACACACATATAAGGATTTACCTGCAATTGAAATCGCATGCAAATTGGAACATATCTCAAGGTAGGCCGACCTGGTGCAGGTCTAACCATCACCCAACGACCAACTTAGCATAGGTAGGTACGAATACGATTACGATTACATGGATGCCGTACCATACGAAATTTTACTACGGCCCAGCATAACACGGCCCGATGCTCAGCCTCATTAACCAATAACTAAACCTAATGAACTTCAATATGCCATGTCAATACGCCACGTCTTCAAAATCTAACTCAAAGCATCACCACCGGAGCCATACAGTACTGGCACCTGCGTAATCCTCTATCTGTAGCTCATCCAGGCAAAGCAGCAGCCGAAAAGAGATATATATATATATACGAGCGAAAATGGCAAATCAATCTTCGTCCGACAATTTTTCGGTGTTTGTATTGGCGTCTGATCTCGGAGTCGATGCTCGTCCTTTTTTAACGGCACCACCACAAGAAGAGGACGGAGATGAAGATTGGCAGGATTGTTCCCAATTCCTGTTCCCCGATGAAGATTTCTCTGACCTTGAACTCTTGCAGTTCTTCTGTCTCCAAGGTTCTGATAAGGCCGGTAATCGTATTATCAGAATCGTCGGCAAACACTTTCCTGGTAATCACATGGTTCTACTGATTTATTTTATTTTTTTTTCTTTTCCTTTTTATTCAACTGTTTTCTTCTTCTTCATCCTTTTTTTTTTTTTTGGTTCCTTTCAAGCATCCTAGGGTTTACAGTGTCACATGAGTAGGTGAATACGAGAAAGGGTATATGGTGTAAAAGTTTTGAAATTTTTAGTTTATTAAGTGCTCTACTGTTACGAGAGTATAGCTTATATATTGTTAGTACTGTGTGTTTCTTTTAGCTTGTTGATTAGGAAAGGAGGACAAGGGAAAAGCACCAAACTTCATGGTTTTGAGCTATCGATTTTAGTTACCTTTATATAACTAGGCAGTCTCAGCTGGATTGAGTATGTCGATTCTGGATGGAAATTTCATGCCATCTACGGTGTGCTTGTTTCACGGAAACCATTTCCGAACTAATTTTAACATTTGTTATGATCTAAACCTTATGATTATTGCCATAGCAATGAAGAGTACCTGCGATTACCAGTGATGATTGGTAGACGTAGAAACTGACCATGGAAAAAGTAAATGGAAATCATCGAGGAAATGATTTCCCCCTTTTGAAATTGGAAATGTTTTTCCTCATTTTCCATTATGATTTTCTGTGATTGCTTAATTACCACCGGTCATTGGCCATTACTTTGTCTCTCACTACTTCCTACTGCCACCACCGTTAAGGATTAAAAGTCACTAGTTACTTATACAGTTATTACAATAATTTTTTACAATTGTAAATACAGAATTATAACAAGGGGAAATGAAAATATTTTCCTTGAAAGAAAAGCATCTTTGGTCTCGTCCATGTTCAGAACACTTTATTGGAGAACTATTTAGAAATCATCAAAAGCTAGTGATGCTATTGGCTATTGGACTCCACCACCTAGTGTAACACGCCGCTTCACCTATTAGTATGACATTTGTATTGCTCTCCACCAACCACCTTCTCTGGTTGAGGGATGCATGACTTCTGTTGATCTCTTCTCCCTTTCTTTGTTTTATTTCATTATAGTTTTTATTTATGTTATTTGTCTTTTTATTGCTTGAAGTTGCAAAAATGCACCATGCTAGTATGTAAAACTGCACTTCATTGTTAAACTGTGATGTGTAGCGTTTGTCTGTTCAAGCTGTCATGTAAGCCATGGTAATAAATAACAAACTTTGTGACATCACCTTTTTGACAGAGATACTATAGTGAAGCATTTTTGCAAAGTTAAGCACTAATTAAAAAAAAAAAATGTAAACAATAGATACAAGAATAAAAAAAAAAGAACATAATATATCAGATATATTACTAAAATATCCTCTTTATAAGAGAAACGTGATGGAGGAGTTCCACTGTCTCAGCTTGGGAGCCCATTGTGAAGCTAGAAAATCTTTATGGAGATTTCCTTGTTCTTATCCTGTTTCTTATAGTAGAGTATTTATCTGTTTATAAACTTCTTTTCATCCTGATTTATTAGTTTTTCCTGGATGGGAATGTGTGGTATGAAGGATAGTTGTTTCAAATGCAAGAGAGAAATATAGTATTTCATTCTGATAAAGGGGTTTATGCTTTGCAGCTCCAGTTGTGAGTGGGGAGAGGCTGAAGAAGTATGTTTTCCATAAAATATGCAGTGAACTTCCTGAAGGGCCATTCTGTATTGTATATATGCATAGCATTGCCCAGAAAGAAGATAACTCTCCTGGGTTGTCTATCTTGAGGTGGATTTACGAAGACCTGCCTTCTGAAATTAAGGACAGGCTTCAGGTTGTCTACTTTGTCCACCCAGGAATCCGATCCAGACTCATGCTTGCAACCCTTGGTCGTCTCTTTTTGAGTGGCGGGTATGTAGCTTACACTTTTTTGTGTTGTATCTTTTCTTTTATAGTAGAAATGGTTGCAGCACTTGGACGTTTGAACTTTTAGAATATATATTTTTTTTAAAAGAAACGAAAAAAAGATGTATGTTATGCGCATGGGGAATGGATCTAGTCAATGGGTGATAAAATGTTAAATCAATATTCACAATTTGTTTCAATTTGTTAGACTTCCTTCCTTTACAGTCAAGATATATGGTGATTATCTTCCAAGTGCTCATTAGCAAAAACACTTCTATCTTTTGAAGGCTTTTTCAGAGTGAATCTATTGATCTCATTGAACCCTTATTTAAGGCAATAGATCTGCATGTTATTAATATTGTGTGAGCACTTATCTTTGCAAGATTTTCATCCCTATTTTCTATAAATTAAAATATGCTAAATCTATCAATATTTCCTAAGGATGCATAAAGATAAAAATAAGAAAATAAAGATATTCCTTTTCTAATATAAAGATGTTCCTAACATTACTTTATCCTCAGTACTTACCTCCAAGCTTACATTGGACAAAAGCTCAACTATTCCCATCTTGTCTGCCTCTTCTTACCCTCCGTTGTCAATTAACTTCAACCAGAAGAGCTTGTAGCGAAACCCTCAAGTAAAAAATTATTGTGGTTAGAATACAATCCTTTGGCTTGATCCATTTTCTCTTATTGGGCTAGACTGCATTGGTTTGCCATCAACAGAAGGACTAACAGTGTGTGCTCTATTCATCTCCACCATACTCCCTCCTTTTGCCAATGCCACAACATCCTGGCTCCCAGGTGATGTCTGTTGATTGAGCTACAACATATTCGTATAAGCTTGGGCACAAATATAATACTTAATAGTAATCAGGTTTAAGGGATTTTGTGGCTCTATCTGGACTTGAATAGTTCAAATAACGTTGCAGTGAAAAGAACTACCTGGTGCACTGGGGTCTTACTGGTTCACATGCTAGCAACATCTGGAAATTACTTGGCACATTCCTCTATAGTACACCTCGACTCAACTCTACTGACTCTCTTGATGGATTGCTACAAATTGATGGACTTAATTACATGTGGTAGTTTCCTTAGATTTGTCCCATAACGATGCCGGTTCCTCCTGTTCCACATAATAGTTACAGATTTGGGCCTTTCCAAATTCCAGTTATATGGAAGGACGCCAAACTCACCCATTTAGTCTCAGGTGTGTTTTGTTGTCTGAAAAAAATGCTCACACCTATTCAATCATGCAAGTGGATCATTGAATCCACTGTAAGCCGGAAAATCAAGCTTAGAGTAGCAAGGCACAAAAGTACAGTCACTTTTACCATCTGGTGGTGGTAGATCTTGCATGTGATGGTGTGCAGGAGATCCTCCTTGGATCCTAGTCACACGCTATGACTAGATGGGTTATTGTCAGTGTTCTTGTAGTCTTAATGGCCAAGAGAGGCTGTGTGAAGTGATAAACACAACCCTAAGAGGTGGTTGTTAGTGTATGCTACTCCATCATGGTCTAGAGAGGTCATATGGTGTTGTCCTCTGCATTAGAGATGGCTTTAGAGTAAACTGCGTGTCTAGGATCCCCTAGGAATGTCATCATACCTGTGTTGGATGACATCGCCATTGCTAGCAGCACAGTTCCCTCCTTTTGGACGTGTTGCACTAAGCTCTAAACATCATCTCTACAGTCTGACCTGGCACATCAGATCCTCAACCTTAGCAGTTAGGCTATATTGTTCTTTAACTTCTCTTGCCTGATCCATTGAGTATTGTGCCAAGAACAACACTATTTGTGAAAACCCAGATTTGCCCCTGACAGTTGGTGCTGATATTAAATGGTTACATGGGGTTCTTGATCTAGTTGATGGACAATTCACGATGAAATTGTTGTTTGCGATGTGTTTCGGTTTGTAGGAATTCCTTCCTTTACATTTGGAATCTATGATGATTGGTGTTCTCGGTGCTGGTTTGAGAGAACAAAATTGGCTGAGAGAGTAACTTTCAATCTCTTTAGAATTATATTTAGAATGACAACCCTCCTTGTTCATGGCTGTTGTGTGTATACTTATTTATACAAGATTATCATCCCTAAGTTTCCATAAATGAAGATATGCACAAATATAACTGTCTCCTACTGATGCATAAATATAAAAATAAAAAATATATAATGTCAAGATGATTCCTAACAATGTAGCGATGGATGATTTACCTTGAAATTGGTATCTGCAATGTGTTTTAGTTTCTTCGAATTCCTTCTTTCATGGCTGGAACTGATGGTAATTAGTGTTCTTTGTGATGGTTAGACAAAACAAGGCTTGTTGAGAGAGAACATTTCGATCTCTTTAGAATTATATATAGAATGATAACCCCCCTTGTTTATGGCTATTGTGTAAATACTTATTTAAATAAGATTTTCATCCCTAATTTTCTATAAATGAAGATATGCATAAGTCTAACTATATCTTCTAAGGATGTATAAGGGTCCGTTTGGTTCTTTTTTTTTTTTTTTTTTTGGCTTTTGTTTGAATTTGTGTGTTTGTCATGAATAAAATATCCTAAAGATGAAAATAAAAAAATATATATACCCCTCTAAAAAAATTAGATATTTAATAAATCCTTAGAAATTTGGTCTTATTTACCTATATTATTATTCATTTTTACAAAAATACGAATTGATATTTCATTTTTCAATGCATAAAATATATTTTTTAATCATTGTCTCTTAAAAGCTTATGAATTTTTATTTCCTAGTTTCTATTTTTTAATTACTATTTTCATTATAATTATAGAACGGGAATAGATAAAATACAAATTAGATAGTTTTCCAAATGCTAAATTTTAAATAGATGCAGATCAGACATGGAACATATATATATATAAAGACAATTCAAACAGGCCTAAAAATAACGAAATATAGATATTTTTGTTTTTAACATTAAGATATTCCTAATAATGTAGTAGTATTAGGGAGTCTTGGGCAAGTGTCATGCCCTTGGACACGGTGGGACCTTGGGCATGTAGGCTGTTGTTTTAAAACTTGTGAATCTCTGGTTCCAAAACTTGTCATTTATTCATTATCTTACATGATAAAAAAATCATTAATAGTAGGGATGAAGTCCTATACTTGTGTCAAATATGAAGCCTGTATTCCGATCAAGTAATTCAAATAATACTTTAAATATTCATATTCTTCTTAATTGAAATATGCATCAACATTATTTTGAAAGAAAATAGTAGTTTGAGTATCCTTAAGTCATGTTCTCATCGGAAAAGCCACCCCCCCCCTAGGACTATCAATCTTCTTCAAAAGGACTTAATTTTTCAAACCCACCAAGAAGTCTTCTCCTTCAATCTTAAACGTGGTGTGAGATAAAATCAAATTTCCAATAGCTCTGATGCTAACTGAGTCCAAACAAAGCACAAGCCTAGCAAATACAAGCAAACATATCAAAGTTAGTTATTAAATCAACAATAAAAAAAAAAAAAAAACCAATGCATAGCCTAATGCCTATGTACTATGCTAATGCACATGACAAACCTAGTACCAGTCTTGAAAACCCCCCAAGTGATTCCTCTGTTGGGCTGAGTTGAGAGAGAGTTTGCATACCAAATAGATTGAAGTCAAAAAGTTCAATCCAGAACCGAGCAGGTTGGGGTGGTGACCTTGGAGTTAGGCCCCATATTTCAAACCGAGCATGCTGGAGAAGCAACCTTGGAGTCAAGACTCCATTAGCCGAGTACAGGGCATATAAAATGCCACAAAACCAAGCTTATAATGAAGCTTTCTGAAAAACTTGTTATAAGGGTCCCTTCACATGCCATGCCTTGTTGTGAATGCATTCAAACCAAAGGCTAAGCGATCGGTAACAATAACCAACTTGACATTCCACCTATGACAAGAGGGTAGTGTTTGGGAAACAAAACCTTGTCAATACTTACTGGTCGCTCAAACCAACAAAGGAATTATAAACTTATTAGCCAAGCCAAAACATCATGGCAATTCACAAGTAAGATATTGATCTACTCTATCAACATTCATAAACCATTGCAAGCCATAAGATTCAATATAATATCTCATCTCATTAGTACAAAACATGGCATTCCACATTGATCATAAGCAAGTTCATTCTTCATGAACTTCACATATATCAAAATATAAATATACAAGCTTGTGGGTGGTCACACAAGTGGCCATTCCACCAAAATACCACACAAGGACCCGCCTCGCTTCCAAAAGAGAAACAGCTGGAATGGGTTTTGCCAAATGCAAGCTTTAACCTACAAATAATACATATTCCTTACCAGACGTCATACGCCATAGGTATTGATAGTCATATTAGCTCTTTTCTTCATTTCTTCTCCTAAGTTCCTTCACTAGTCTAACTTCTAGATTACATATCTTGGTCATTATTGAAAATTTGCTTATGAAATGAACTATGATATCATACAGTCAAAATAAGGTTCAAAGCTGAGTAGGATTGCTTAAATCACATAAAAATACTTCAATCACAGTGCAGACACATGGTGATTTGAGGCAGAGTTCTATAATTTCATGGGTTGGTTCAGGTTCAAATTGAGTTACATAAATTACAAATTTAATCATGGTATTAGCCTACAATGTAATGAGTTTATAAACGGCGGTGGTGCGACATAAAGAGCGCTGGAAGTGGCTGAACTAGATTTTATTTCCAACTGAAGCATAGTTGTCCTGTTTGCCAAACAGAACCAGAGTTTGGTACCCAAAACTCAAGTAAAACGGAATAGAATTGATCCCTAACTTATTGGTGGTCTTTTGGCTTCACTTAATACCATGATTGTATGAGAATACGGCAGCCAATGTGAAATTGGCTGACGTGGAAAGTGTTGAGGGTTCAGTACAGATGGTGTCAATTTTAGGGGTTGGTTTAATGCTGTTCCTGTCATAATTTTTAATGAATATTTAATAGAAGAAACTTGGGTATACTAGGAGAAACTGCAAGGTGGAGGCTTGTCATTTTGATATCCTAGGTGGTCGCACTAATTTTTCAATGTTTGGTTGACAGGGAAAAATTTGTATAGATTAGTGTCAGACACCACCAATATAAGTTTTCCACCGTCTGCTCCACTTATTTCTTTCCCAAACGAAAATCCAACCTTTCTAAGGTTTCTATACTCATATTGAAACATCAACTAAACTCAATATTCTACCCATATGTTGATTTTGAAGCAATAACAGACATGCGCAGAAGATTACATGCACACACCTAGCTTCTTTCTCCTATTTCAGGTTGTGTTTCAAACAAAAAACATACAGGCAATGGGTATAGCTTTTGTTTCAGATTGAGAACTTTCATTAAAACATAATTCTACCTAGATTTTCATTTGCATTTTAGATCCATCAAATGCACCAGCTTTGAATCAATAAAATACACATGCATGCACTTGCCCTTTTGATTTTCTTTTTCAAGTTTGAAGAAGTTATCAAAGAGAGAAAATGGGTATGGTGGTGGCAGGTTGGGGCTGCTCAAAAGCTGCTCCGGTGGTAGTGGTGTTGATTGGCATTGATGGTTTTTATGTAAGAGGAGAAGTGGAGTTTTGGGTGGTCTTATTGTGAGTTAGAGCGGGAGGAGAATCGAGACTATTACACGGAGGGAAAGTGAGAGTGAAATGAGATATAATTTTCTGATTTTTGCTTTACATAGTAGTATTTACTATTTCCCAAGGGTTTATCGTATGGCATACAGTAAAACTTGCGGATGCATAATCCGTTATTGATGGCATTTTCGAACCAAACTTTATGGTCTAGTTGGAGGAGCTTTATAGGCTCGAACATACATGGATGAATTTTATCTGAGTCGTTGGTCTGAATTTTAGTAATCTAATTACTTATTTTCCAATAATATAGCTGTTCTTATCTTGTGTTCGGATGGTTTTGAAAATGGATTTGAGACCCACTAATATGTATTAATTATTTAAATACCCACAACCTAATTTCAAGCACATTTTATTATTTTACAATGAGTCCCCTGGTGTAAAAACTTTTTTTTTTTTTTTTGTTCCTGGATGTTTTGAGAAATTCTCATAATTAACTTGTATGTTAATTTAAGGGACTAAATTACTTAATCTAATCTTGCATCCCTAACAATAAATATATGCTAGTTGTTACCGGGGCTTTCGAGCAAGACATTTCTCATGAGCATTTCAAGAGCCTTTTATTAAGGATGAGTCGGGTGCTTCTGTTGTAGGGGTTTGGTCCTTCACAACAGCAAGGTAACCATTCTGCTGTTTAAGGCTGTTGGATTCGCTAAATGATCTGTGATAGCATAGATGCTTCTTTTATCCTTCTGTAGGATCTATAGTTTCTACCTAACCCCACCGACCCCACCCAAAAAAAAAAAAAAAAAAAAAGAAACACCTGGAAAAATAGGCCGTTTCCCCAGAGGGTGGTTGAGAAGTGATTGGTTGAACTTTTGAAGCTTTCTCTTGTATGATGGAGCACCATCTGAAAATTAAGTTCGTTATAATATATTAAGTTTGCGATCAGTGTGAGACTGCATATATATGCATCCTCTCATCAATTATTGTGAGCTGAGGAGCACTCTGTGCCTTGGTGAGCCATAGAATGTGAAAGAATCTATTTTCCCTATCTATTTCCATCTTTAATTTTTTGATGTCGAGCTCCGTATGTAATTGTATATTCAAAGTTCCTTTTTTAGCTCTTTAGTGACCAGCATCCTTGTCTTAATTTCTCACAGGTTATACTGGAAAATCAAGTATGTAAGCCGTCTACAGTACCTGTTGGAAGACATAAAGAAAGGGGAGGTCGAAATCCCTGAATTTGTACAAAAGCATGATGAGGTTCTTGAGCATAGACCACTTACGGATTATGGCATTGAGCCGGATCCCCTCCACCTGACCGAAATACCCAGCACAGCTTACTCATTTGGCAGGTCTCAAGAGAAATGGGCATCATCGAGAGAGTACATGTCTTAACTTGCATGTGACTTTCTGGTCACGACTGACACCGTTAAGGTTGGGATAAGCTACTATTATCCCTGAAGAAAAGAAGCGATGAGCAAACGAAACATTTTGTAATTTATTTGGTCTATATATATTTTTGATTACTGAATAAAAATGATCATAAAGTATTAGATAATATATTTATTTTTTATATTATTTAAAATATGATATAAAATTAAATTTACTGGATAAAAATATAAAAAATTTTATTTAATACTTTATATATCGTGTTTAGTATAATGTTTTATATATTCAAACAGTAAATATTATAAAAATTCTTATGTATTAGTGTATACACTAAAAAGGAATTTTCCTATCTAGTTTTGTTTATACTGTATATTATTGTAATCCAAATACTACTATAATGTCTATGATGTTGAGTTACTTCCTAATTCCTTAATCCTTTTTAGTATTCCTGTTGCTAGAGAAGTTTTGAGTTGCGTCAACTTGTGTAGAGATGTATGGATATAGTAAGCTCTACGGTGAGAATACCCTTGGGGTGTGTACAAAAGTCATTTAGAGTCTGAATGCAAGAATGCGATGTGCGTCTTCTCCCGTAAGCCTTACTTACATTATGCTGCTTCGGAGCCTGTGCTCGGGTTCCTCTTTTACAATCCGTTATCGCAGGACAGATCTTTACCTTTAGCTTGTTATAACAGTCATATGGTTTAATTTCTCAGATTTTTAACCGTTGTCGTCGATCAAGAATTGCAGTGTGGCAACAACAAAATATTATTCGAGAGGCTTTTTCAAACATCTTAGATTCTCAACCCATGTGATCACGTTTTGAGCCTCTAATGGATTGCTGCAACGTGAGCATATAATAATCCAAAACTAATTTAATTGTTATATGCATACACTTACCAAAAAACAAAGGGGACGATGTCAAATTCATTGCTGCAACTTTTAATGGTTTTCAAATTTCATCCTAAGGTGCTAAATTTTATAATTATCGTATATCAAATTTACTATCTCATATCTAATAAAAAATTAACACCCCATTTATTTAAGATAACCAAGGAAGTGAGTTTGATAAGTAAAAGTTTGATCGGGTATAATGTGTAACAATTTAAAATTAACACCCCATTTATTTTCTATAATAAAATAGATAGGAAATAAAATAATCGTTCCTTAGAAATGACTCATATCGGTAATAGGCTAGAAATTTATATTTCAAATATTTTATTTCATTAATTATAGTATTAAATTAGAAATATCACAAAAACTACCATCATATCCCTATTTGGTTATTATGGAATATAATCTATAGTTATTTATTGAGAATATGATTATCGATTACTTAAAATTTTTGTTTTTTATGAAGAGTGAATAAAAAATACTATTCTATAAAAGGTAATAACTATTTTTATAAAAAGAGAATAGAAAAGCTTCAAGGAATAAAAATTCTTGGACTAGTTTACAAGTGAATCAGATAATAAAATGCATTTTGGGAATAGTTATTCTATTTCCTTTCAATTACTTTTAAGTAAATGAATCATAAATATAAATTTTAACCGGTAAAAGTTTAATTAGTTATAACATTCAGTATCTTTAAACTTTTAAGTACATGAAGGTGAGGTAATATCTTTAATATTTATCCCATAAAAAATGAAATATTTTTAATAAATTATAAATAAAAAAAAAACTTTTCAGCACTTCACAAATTAGTGATGCCTCACAAAACGCCATGAACTTTGGTGAGGCGAGATGGTGCCCCGTCTGTCTCCTGACTTGTAACTTTGTCAGGTGGATATGGTGTTTTTCTTTTTTTTTTTCTTTTTTTTCCAATTCGTTTTATTTTCCATTCAAATATTATGCAAATGTAGGGGATTTTGCAATTGTATAATTAATTGGGTTCAAATTATCGTAAAGCTAAAATCTATTATTTCATTAAAAAAATATACATTTTTTTTTTTTGAGATTTTGAAAACTTCTGAATTTTTTTGAGTCTCTAAAATTTTCGGAATTTTTTAAAACAAGTTTTGAAAGATTTTGTTTCTTTTTTCTTTTTAATAGATTTTTAATGAAAGTAGAAAATTGCTAGCTTCACTCTAATTTTTACCTTAGCCAATTACATTTGCATGTCTCATGCAAGGTGCAATATGTAGGGGGGGAGCTCTATGGGTTCTTGAACCCTATATCCTCACGTTTTAGAAGCAGTTTATGGGCTATATTTAAGCAAGAGTGGAATAACCTAATCATCGCTAATGGTTACACTATGTTCCTTAAAGCTACATAATGGTTCCTTTTCCTAGCTTTCTAAATGGTCCGAGTTTGACCATGATATTTGTTAAAAAAAATTACTCCCTAACCTAAAAGTTTAGGCGTGATTTCTGTTTTTTTTTTTTTTTCTCCTGCACAATTGATACACAATAGTCCAATTAAATACAGATATCTTACCAAAGAATAAAATATTTTTACATGAGGGGGAAAATCTATTAAAAAGAAGAGGGAATGGATATACAAATCTTTTCATTTTCTTTTTAGAAAAACTTTATACGGCTAGCTCACATTGAGAAACTAGTTAGTCTCTAGTGGATTTGTTAAGTTGTCATCTTAATTTTTTTGTTTTTCTCCTTAATTTTAACTTATATAAGACCTTTTTCATTTAATATACATCACTTGATAAAAATTAATGAAATTTTGTTATTTATGGAAACCTTTAAAAAAACATTTTACTTTTGAAAAACAAAGTAACCATCCGTCAAAGTTGGAAATAGGGAAAGTTAGGGTCAAATGGGTAAAATGTTCCCAATTTTAGCTATTAGTATGCAATTTTTATTTTTATTTTTTGAAAAATAATATGAAATCTATAGGGTAAAAGTCTGGGAGCTAACTTGTTTTAAACCCTACTGTGTTTTCCATATAAGTTTATTTTAACTTCCTTGCCTTTATTAGAGATTGCCCTCTAAAAAAATGGAAAATTCATCAACCATACAAAGGATTCATACAAGCTTGAAAATAGAAAGTGAATCAAATAATATAAAAAAAAGTGATTAAAAAAAACTAATAAATAACTAAATGTATTTTATTTTCATATTCTTCAATTTTTAATGATTTTGAGGAAAGGTGATTTTCTTCTCTCTTTTTAGGTCACTTTGATGATGCCTACCTACTTATTAGAGGCTAAATAATAATAATAATAATAATAATTTATGGGTTTTTTTTATAAGTAAAAAATTTAATTATAGAAGAGAAAATGTACAGCTGTCATAAGATGAGATAGTTTACACAACAATTCTACAAATAAGTACAAAAGGTTGCGGGAAACAAGAATAAACTAGACTATGAGAGTCATAAAAGCCTAGATTAGGCAATAATTCAATTGGCTAGAGAGTGTGGTGAAGGGCAAGAATTCACCAATCGCATGGAGTTGTGAACTCTCTAAATACCATAAACTGCACTTGCTAAAGAAGATCTCCACAAAGCAATCTTAGCAAGTTTGGAGGAGGCAGTTGTCATATGGCTTCCTATGACTCTAGCCTAAGAACTAAAGCATGGTGGACATTCAAGGCTATCACAAACAAGGCCTTGGACTTAGGAGGGATAAGAGCATTGGAAGAACAAGTGGTCATGGTCTTCTAGGTCATTGTTGCATAAGTAACGTGTTGTGGTGGTGGCTATCTCCCATGCAGATAGTTTGTCCAAAGTTTGTAACTTTCTTAACCACACCAACCAAAGATAAAAGGCATGTCTCGGGATAGTGATTTTGTTCTAAACAACCCTATGTTAGGGAACTTGAGTAGTAGTTAGGGCTAAAAATTCATAGATAAACTTGATTGAGTATTCCTCTGATGTTGAAAAAGCCCATTTGAGTATATTCATTTGAGAGGGTGATGGCTTGATGGAAGGTGGGATGTGAAAAATTTCCCAAATTTTGCCTTGGGATCATTGCTATAACTGCCCATCAATAATTGAACAGAGCCATGTGTCCAAAGGAAGATTGGATTGGGAAATTTTTCTCAAACTATATATGAGATCAAGCAGGCCAGATGGAAGCTAGTAGTCAGACTATAAAGATATGGATAGTCCATCTTTGATCTCCCATCTAAAAGTAGTGCAAACTAAAGCTCGCACCTTAAGCAACATTTTCTAAGTCTAGGAGCACACTATAGAAATTTTAGTAGCCTAAAAACTTTTGCCTTTAAGAAAAGTAGAATGGATCTAATCAACCCATAATCTCCTTCACCTACCTTTGCAAAGATTCTATATATGCTGTACATGGGCTGCTTTATTCCATGTTTCCAACTTAGGGATACTTAGGCCTCCCCTATCCTAAGGGTTGCAAACTATCTTCCATTTAACTTTCGCCTTAGTTAATATATTTGGTCTTCTGCTTCAAAGGTAATTATGCAATTTTTGCTTAATTTGGCGTACTATAGACTTGGGGATAAGGAAAATAGGGGCCCAAAAAACTTGCATTGAGAAGAGGACAGTTTTGTTTAATTGAAGGTGACCTACATAGGAGAGAAACTTTGAGGTCCAAGTATTTATGCAATGTAAGATCCCATCTTACAAGGCATCATAGTCTTCTTTTCTTAATTTAGATGAAATCAGAGGCACTCCTAAATAGAGGACAGGTAAGTTGCCTTCACGAAAGTTCGTTAAAGTGGCAAATTCTTCTTGTTGCTGCTAGGTGATTTTGCAAAAAAAGAAAAGAAAAGAAAGAAACTCTTTTCCTTGTTTGCTTTCAAACATGAAAAGGAGAAAAACATTTGTAATGAATGTTGTAGTGAATCAATGGAGTCCCTACTAGCATTACAGAGGATCAAAAGGTCATCTATAAAGCTAAGGTGAGTAATTTGTTTTGTTTTGCAGTGCTAATGGAAGGTAAAGCATGAATTGGAGGATAGGTTTCTTAAAACACATGAGAGAACTTCCAGGCCAAGAACAAACAAATAAGAAGAGATTGGGTCCCCTTGTTGAAGGCCTCTTTGGTTGGGGAAAAACCCCACTAATTCTCTATTTATATTGATCGAGAAGCTGGCCATCGAAATACATTACTTTATAAGATTGCAAAAGTGTGAGGGAAAGCCCATACAATGCGAAACTTTAAGGATGAAGCTCCAGTTAATAGTGTCATAGGCCTTTTGTATGTCAATCTTCATTACACAATGAGAAGGCCTTATACTAACCATGAGTTCTTGGGCAATAAAGATATTATCCATGATTCTCCTACCTAGAACAAAAGCAACTTGTTCTTGCCCCACAAGAGAGGATATAACTTTTTTCAAATGAGTTACCAAAATCCTTGAGATGGCCTTATACAACACATTGCAAGATGCAATTGGCCTCAAATTAGTCATTTTAGATGGGTTTGCAACCTTGGGCACCATAGTAGTGATTATGTTGTTTACCTCCTTCAAAGGAAAGCTTGATGTTAGAAATTTTGCTACTATAGCTATGACCTCCTCATCGATTATATCCCAAGCCACTTTAAAAAATTTTGTTGTAAAACCATATGACCCTATGGCTTTGTCATTAGCTTGAGAGAAGAAAGTACACTTAATTTCTTTCAATGAAATTGGTGCTTGAAGAAAATCAACTTGATCGGGAGATAATTGTTGGGAGATATAACTTTCATCTTTAACCAAATTTAGCTGAAAACCTTGATTGTTGAATAGACTTTTGGAAAAATGAAGTGCTTTGGCATGAATCTTCTTGTCTCCCTTCACTTCTTAGCCATTGGAAACAATAAGGCTATAAATAGTGTAAACACCCCATTTTTGCTCAAAGAATCAATAATAATCAATAAAAAGTAATTTCCAATTTTTACCGATTTTTCCATATTTTTCTCTAATTTAGCAAAAATAGGAAAAATATTCAAAAAAATTTTAAAAATAGGAAAATACATCAATTGTAGAAAATAATTTTAGAAATGGCAATAATAAGGGTTAAATGGTTTTTACAAATTTTTGAAATTTCAAAAAATACAAAAAAAATAAAAAAATCGCATTGCATATATGCAATTTGCAAAATAAATAAAATCGCGAAAGTGGGCTAGCTCAGCTGGTCCGGACCAGGGTCAGGCGTGCGTGCGGGGGTGCGAGGTTAGGGGTTCGAAACGCGGGGGAAGCAGAATCCGCGTTTTGCGAATTTTTTCTTTACTTGGGACATGTGGCAGCATCTGATTAGCTGGAGCGAACGCACGCACCGGGCGCGTGATCGTCTTCAACCTTTGTCCGCGATTGTTGGTGAGGAGAAAAATCCGAATTTCGGCCGTTTTGATTCGATTTTTTGCACAAATCCAACAGATCTTCAACAGAAATATGATAAACATCATCTAATTGGAATCAAATCTTAACAAATCGATGGATTTACACAAATCGGAGTTGGTTGTTTTAACCGCAAATCCGATTTGCTTCGATCGGTGGAAATTGGAGCTTATGCAGCTTGATTTTGAACGCCTATAAATAGAGGATGAAGTGGAGAAGCAGAATGACTGATCAAAAGTGAGAAAAAGAGAGAAAAAAGAGAGAATCGAAGCTCGCCGGAGTTGTTCAAGACCGCGATCACCGATCAAGTGTTGGGCAGCCACCAGGAGGCGTTTCTGAAGCAAACCACCGCCACAGTTGAGTTCCTCACTCCCGAGAACCTAGGAATTGATACCTTAACTGCTGCAAAAGGCCGTCGGAACGCCGTCAACGAGCACTCTCAGCCGCTGCATCCGATCGACCCGACCCGACCGGATCCAACCCGACCGACTCGACCCGCACACCGACCCGGATCCAGGTAAGTTGGATTTTTTGATTTTATTTTATTTTATTTATTTATTTATGTTATTTATTTCGAATTTATTTATTTACTCATTTGTTATTTATAATTCAATAAATAGAAAAATGTTAGAAATTAGATTTTTTTTTAGGATGTAATGATAAAAAAATAAAAATAATAATTATAATAATAAATAATAAAAATGTAGAAAATTTATAAAGAAAATAATAAAAATATTAAAAAATAATAATAAAAATTTAGATTTTAAAATAGGATAGACAAAAATCTAGGAGAAATTTTTTCAATAAAAATTAATAAAAATGAATTAAAATTATAAAAATTAATAAAAATCATAAAAATTAATAAAAATAAATAAAAATTTATAATAGTAGAAGTGAGTTGAAAAATAGAAAAAATGGAATTTTATCACTTAGAAAAATCATTTTCTTAAATAAATCTAAAATTGGTGTTTTTCCTTAAAAGTATTTATTTTCAAAAATCAAATTATTAAGCTTAGGCTTAGATTTTTTTTAACAAAATCTTAAAATGGTAAAAACATAAATAAAGAGAAATTTCATAATTAAAATTCACAAACACACTAAAATTTTTCAGGAAAAGCGAACTACGGCTTGTTTGATCCTGAATAGCAGGTACGTAGACACCCATTTGGGGCAACCCTAAAAAAGGAATAAAAATCATTTTCCTAGAATAATTTACTCAAAAACACAATAAAAGACAACAAAAATAAAATAAAAGACATTTCGAGATAGGATAAATTTTAGGAGATTAGGTGGTAACCTTAGGGTTTTAATAGGTTAGCCTTCGAACTTAGAAACTCTGGTTTTCCGTTTTCCTTTTTTCACAAAAACGAGAAGAGGAAATCACGACGACTAGTAGTCCAAATTAGGACTAATCCGCTCCATTAGTCTTAATTCAATCTTTTCCAACAATAGTTGGGTGGCGACTCCAAAACAAAATGAAATTCCTAACTCAAGTCGAGGATCTACATTAGATGAGCATAGGGTCTAGTATAGATCGGATTAGGAATGGGAAATAAAAAATTAGACTCGACAGGATGGCAACTCCGCTGGGGACTTCATATTCCAGTAGGCTAGCCACCTGAATCTCCTCAAATCGCTCCTGCTTAAATGTCTTTTGATTATTGTTCTATTGCTAACCTTTTAGGAATTATCTAGATTTATGATTCAGTTTTTACTTTTGGGTCTGCATGTATACATTTGTGTGAATAGATACGGTCGAACCCGGACTGTCTTAGGACCCTAAGATGGGGGGCCATTGTGTAGGTTTCGAGCGAAGTGATGTAATCACCGTTCGGGACCGATTAGGCTACCCCACCCAATGTTGCGATATGGCCTAAGATCCATTTCTCCGAGAATGCGGGAGGCCATAGAGCTTGGGGACCAGTTAGAACCAACCTATTTGCATACATAACGTCATGGGTTGACAATTGGTGATGATGTAATATTTGTTGTTTTGTTCATGGAGTTCAGATCTATTTCCCTGTAATGTTATCATAGTTTTAATTAGGAAATTTCTGTTGTAATAGATGACTAGTACCGCAGTTGACCGCCTCCTCCGCAAAGAGATTTAGGTGTACAAACCTTTAGACTCGAAATTGGTGCTGGACCACTGGTTCACCTTATACAATCTAGAGGAGCAAGCCTTCATCCAGCAGAAGATAGGGCCCATCCTCTCACTAATGAAGATGGAGATGAACTTGCCTTTGGTACGGGCTATGCTCCACTTATGGGAAGTAGAGCCTGCAACTTTTTTCATCGAGCCACCAGGGAGTTCTTAATCCACCAGCTGTATCAGACATGGGAAAGAGCGTACCGGGTCTTAGATGTCACTCAACCGAGGCCGGACAAGGTAAATCCGGAGCTAGAAATCTACCTGGAGCAAGTCAAAGCTCGGATGGAGGTATATTTTGAAGCTGCCAAAAGAAAGGACGATTCAAGGAATCCGACCAAAGGAACAAAGCCTTAGAAGCACAATTGGAGAGGACCAAAGCCAGGGTCGAAGAATTAGAAGCCGTCATCAACGGGAAGCCTGAATCTCCACAATAGAAGACCAAGAGAGCTAGGAAATAGATAATCATTGTATTCTTTCATTTGTTTTTAAGTATCGAACTCCAAAGTTTCTAATATCAATAAAAATAAAGTTTCAATATTACATCATCAATCAATTGTTGACCCTTTTATTTTTAGCATCTGCGTGACACATGCATCACAACTGCATACATCATACTAAAAAAGAAAAAAATGCGCGCCAGGTATCAAGATAGCTCCTAAACAACCGAACCCTCCCAGAAGCCCAATTTGCACACGGTCAAAAACGAAGATGGCAAACAGTAGCAACAACCGCAACAACGCAAGTGCTGATGCTGCCTCAGACTCCAGGATCGTATCCCTAGAACAAACGGTCCAACAGGTAGCTGCACAGGTCCACCTCCTGACTGAAAGCATCGGCCTCCTTTGTACCACCCAGCCAACCCAAGAAGAGCATTCATGGGCCAGGAAAGGGAAGGCAGTGGAGGAACAGCCTCCGAAATATGAAGAAATCAATTCCCACCTCAACCCGACCTTTAAATTTGAGCCGAGGATCAACCAAGGTCCAACCTCCAATGACCTGAAGAAAGAAATGGAGGAGAGACAGAAAGAGATGGAGAAAAGACTCTTCCAACAGCTCCACGACAAGATGAAGACAATTGAGGGTCCTGATGGTTTCGAGCAAGCCGGAATCACCAGTCTGCTAGTATACGGGGAAGAGGTGTACCCTAACAAGTTCAAGACCCCGGAATTTGAAAAGTATGACGGGAATGGTTGCCCCAAAATGCATACAAGGCTATACACCCGAAAGATGAGCAAGTATGCTCAGTACGACCAACTTATGATCCAGACTTTCCAAGACAGCCTCACGGGCCCTACGTTGGTTAGTATGCCCACCTGGACTTCAATCATGTCAACACCTGGGAAAGGCTAGCCCAGGCATTTTATGACCATTACAAGTTTAACATTGAAGTCGCCCCCTCCGTAATTGATCTGGGGAGTCTTCGAAAAAGACACACTAAGCCTTTTAAGGAGTATGCTCAGCGTTGGAGAGCCCAAGCCGCCAGAGTAGCAACCCTAATTTCTGAGAAGGAGTTGACATCCATATTTGTCAACACCCTAGACAAGACCTACTTCTCACATCTGGTAGGCCAAACATCATCTAGCTTTGTAGAAGTGGTAGCTACAGGGTGCCGGATTGAAAGTGCCATCACCACTGACAAACTCCAAGCAATGGATTCTCCCAGGGTCACACCACCACAAAGGCCCTTAGGAGGTAATAGAGCCAAAGAGTCTACCGTCAGCACGGTCCACTCCAGTAAGGCAGACAAGGCCGGAACTCATGTGACGTTTCAGACTACGAGTACCCCAGCCTAACATTCCACGACCAGTCATACCCAGGCTACTAGAGTCCCAAGGCAGTTCACTCCAATTTCGATCCTACTTAGCTAGGTCTTTGCTCGGTTGCGGGCAGACAACTTGATTAGCTTTGAAATCCCCAATGATTGGTACAAACCCAGAAACTTCGACTCGAACCTCAAATGTGACTATCATATGGGTCAAGAGAGGCATTCTACAGACAAATGCTGGAGACTTCGACACAAAATCCAGGACTTAATCGATGCAGGAATTGTACAACTGGATTTTGTTAACACCCGAGCACCCAATGTCAACACCAACCTGCTGCCCAATCATAAACCCATCATCAACATGATCACATCCGAGGAGTCAGCTCCCAAAGAAGCCCCCAAGGAAAAGGCGGCAGGCCAGCAGAAAAGTCATTCCCATCAAACTCCAAAGAAAGCCTCCAAATCACATATTAAAAAGAAATGGTTAGCTGGAGACCCAACAGTTGGTACCTTGGGAGAATCACACGGGAGATTCGAGTACCTGGTAAACTACTCTTATACCCCGACTGTATATGGGTCGCCTAGCTGATGAGGGCTAGAATTTGAGAAGGAGGACAACCCGTCGAAGGAAGAGGAGAAATCTGTAAACATGATCAACTCTTATCGAAAGCCAAGGGTCATAAAATGCTATGAGGGACAGTCAACTGAGATATAGATCCCGAAGAAAAGATATGTATTTAATGTCCCGATACCAGCAAAGAGGTATAAGGCCGCGCCTTTTGACTATCAGACCCTGGAGCAAGAGCGACCTCCTATGGTGGGAGGAATCACCCGCTCTGGGAGAATATACGACGCGAAGTATAAAGCCCCGACCGAGGAGCCTAACATGGAGAAAGGAGAGGAAGAGGAAGAAGGACTCGCTGCGTTTACAAAGATGGTCAAAGCGAGTGAATATAAGATCATGGAACAACTAAACAAAGTTCCAGCACACATATCACTCATGGGCCTTCTTACAGCTTTTGAGCCCCACAGGGAAGCACTTTTCAAAGTGCTCAAACAGATTCAGGTCCTAGAAGACATCGCTACAGACAAAATAAGCCATGTAGCGGATTCTATTTTCACCATGGACCAGATATCTTTCTCTCCGGAAGAGCTAGGAGAGGAGGGAGACCAACATACAAAACCACTGTTCATAGTGGTCAGATGCAACGGCACGATTGTCTCCCGAGTACTCATCGACAATGGATCATCCCTCAACGTTTGCCCATTGGCTACCCTCGACTTATTGGGAGTCGATCCAAGCAATATAAAACCTAGCTCGACGGTGGTAAGAGCTTTCGATGGGTCGAAAAGAGATATAGTAGGGAGATAAACCTACCAGTGGAGATTGGCCCACAAGTGTTCCACATATCTTTCCAAGTCCTTGACATCCCAAGATCTTTCAACCTACTCCTGGGAAGGCCTTGGATACATATTGCTGGAGCCATACCCTCCAGTCTCCATCAAAGGGTCAAATTTATTGCAAAAGGGAAGGTAGTCACAGTGTTAAGCGAGTAGGATTATGCCATATACAAAGAAACTGCCATACCATACATTGGGGAGGATGGTTCAGAAGACCTTGGTCTCCAAATATTTAATGAGGTAAACGTGGTGACCAGCAATGAGGGCCATCAGTTTAAGGAGGGGCAACAAGGGACGTTTGGACTAGGGTACGTTCCTATAGCTCGGGAAGAAGCACAAGCCAGAGGTGTCAAAGGCAAGATGAAAGAGAAGCCAAGCAACACCCCGATGCGTATTCCACCTCTCCAGCAATCTTTCAAAAAAGCAACTGTCATTTAAGAGCCAAGGATAAGCGAAGATGACGTCAGCAATGGGAGCCCAAACCCTCGCACGTCCGAACAGCATCCAGCTCTCAATAATTGGTTCTGTTATCCTATGGATAGCTCTGAGTCAGCTCAAACATAGAGAACGATTGTTAAACAAAATTTCATTGAGACTTCTTTATAATTCAATCACAGTTTGTCTTACTTATATATATCTGCTTTCATTTTACTTCGCCCAGATCTCTTACCATCGAACATCAGAGACATTTCGCGCAGGTAGAAAGTAAAAACATTGATATCGTTTCCAACGCTGCTAGGTCAGTTGTTGAAGGCGATATCCTTGACAACGAAATAATACAAGAAAATTGGGAAAAATATGAACAAAGCGGAATTTCAATCGACGAGCCAGTGGAGATAGTAAATCTAGGAAGCATGGAAAAATCTAAAAACCTCAAAATCGGGACCAGTTTAAGTTCCGAGCAAAAGTGTGAGATAATCGAGCTGTTAACGGAATATGCAGATGTGTTCGCCTGGTCATATGGTGATATGCCAGGACTAGACCAATCAATAGTGGTTCATAGGCTTCCCATAAGGGAAGATGTCAAACCTAAAAAACAGAAACTGAGAAGATTTAGGCCTGACATCTTATTAAAAATTAAGGAAGAAGTCAAGAAACTGCTAGAAGTAGAGTTCATTGAAGTGTCTGATTACCTAGAATGGGTAGCAAATATAGTCCCCGTCATGAAAAAGAATGGAAAAGTACGCGTATGCGTAGACTTCCAAGACTTAAACCAAGCTACGCCAAAGGTTAACTTCCCCCTACCTCGCATTGATGTTCTAGTAGACAACACTGTAGGAAACCATCTTTTCTCATTCATGGACGGTTTCTCAGGATATAATCAAATAAAAATGGCTGAAGAAGATAAAACCAAAACGACCTTCATCACAACATGGGGAACTTTCTGTTACAAAGTCATGCCCTTTGGTTTGAAAAACGCCGGGGTAACGTATCAGAGAGCCATGGTTGCGATACTCTATGACATGATGCATCGAGAGGTCGAAGTATACGTCGACGACATGATAGCCAAATCTAAAGAAGAAGAAAGCCATATAGATATCTTGAGGAAATTGTTTAAACGACTGAGAAAATTCCAGCTCAAGTTAAACCTAGAAAAATGCACTTTCGGGGTCATAACAGGCAAATTGTTAGGGTTTGTCATAAGCCGGGAAGGCATTAAAATCGACCCTGACAAAGTAAAGTCTATATTAGAGCTACCTTCCCCATGCACTGTCAAAGAAGTAAGGAGCCTGTTGGGAAGATTGAATTACATAACCCGTTTCATCTCACAGCTCACAGATAAGTGCCGGCCGCTATTCCGTCAGTTGAAAAAGAATGCCGCAGTAGAATGGGACGACGAATGAGAAGAAGCATTCAGGATGATTAAAGACTATCTTATAAAGCCTCCAGTCTTGATAGTCCCAAGGCAAGGGAAGCCTTTATTCTTATACCTCACGATACTCCCTGAATCCATGAGATGCGTGTTGGGACAAAAAGATGAAGAGGGAAGAGAGCGTTCCATATATTACTTAAGCAAGAAATTCACAGACGGGGAACAGAGGTATTCAGAGGTAGAAAGGACTTGCTGTGCTCTGATTTGGGTCATGCATCGGTTAAGGCAATACACTCTTTACTATCATATTGAGCTGCTAACAAGACATGATCCCTTGAAATACTTGGTAGAGAAACCAGCTTTGGTAGGGAGAATCTCTAAATGGCAAATGCTCTTATCAGAGTTTGACATAACATATGTAAATTAAAACTCGATGAAAGGGCAAGTCTTAGCCGACCAATTGGCAGAACACTCCGTCGAGGCAGATTCCCAAGAAATACTTCCTGGACGAAAATGTATTAACGGTGGAAGATATACTAGTAGAAGACCGTGGGATAAAGTAGAACCCTAAGTGGAAAATGTTTTTCGACGGAGCTGCCAACGTATTCGGTTGTGGGATCGGGGCAGTGTTGATAGCCCTAGATGGCACACAATTCCCTGCAGTGACAAGACTCACATTTCCATATACTAATAATATCGCGGAATACGAGGCATGCATTCTCGGCCTCAAGATGGCTTGCCAAATGGAAATCCGCGAATTAGAAGTATATGGGGATTCATCGCTTATCATATTACAGACAAGAGGGGAATACAAGACTAAAGACCCTAAACTGGTACCATATCATCAACATTTGACAAAGCTAATAGAAGAATTCAAGGCAATCACTTTCACATATATCCCGAGAACTTAGAATCAGTTTGCAGATGCACTCGCCACACTAGCATCTATGATCCAGATAACAGAGGGAGTCGAAGTCCAACCGATGAAAATAGACATCGAAAATCGGCCCGCCTAATGTTTAGCAATTGAAAAGGCACAAGGTGAGAAGCCTTGGTATCACAATATCAAAACCTTTCTCCAAGAAAGCAAATACCCTGAAATGGCTAGCAAGAATGACCAAAGAACACTCATAAGGTTAGCAAGCCATTTCTTATTAAGTGGGTCTATACTTTACAAAAGATCGTCTGATACCACCTTGTTAAGATGTGTGGATAAAAATGAAGCTTGTAAACCGATGAAGGAGGTACATGAAGGAGTATGTGGACCTCATATGAACGGCTACATGTTGGCCCGAAAAATCATGAGGTTGGGATACTATTGGCTAACCATGGAATCAGATTGCATAAAATATGTCAAGCACTATCATTTGTGTCAAGTGTACGTAAACCGGATAAATGCTCCGCCCAACAAGTTGCACTCATTGTCAGCACCATGGCCTTTCTCCATGTGGGGAATCGACATAATTGGCCCAATCACTCCGACAGCATCCAATGGCCACAGGTTTATATTAGTAGCAATCGATTACTTCACCAAGTGGGTAGAAGCTTCGTCATATGCCAATGTCACCAAAGGGGTGATAGTCCGCTTCTTGAAAAAGGACATAATAGCTCGATATGGAGTTCCTGAGTCCATCATCACCGACAACGGCACCAATCTGAATAACAAGTCAATGACAGGTTTATGTCAACAATTCCACATAAACCATAGAAATTCCACTCCCTACCGACCTCAGATGAACGGGGCAGTAGAAGCAGTTAACAAGAATATCAAAAAGATCATCGAGAAAATGACAACTACTTACAAAGATTGGCATGAGATGCTACCGTTTGCTCTCATGGCTTATAGGACTTCAATAAGAACATCTACTAGAGCTACCCCATATTCATTGGTATATGGTACCGAAGCAGTGCTACCAGTCGAGGTCAAAATACCGTCATTCAGAATTCTGTCAGAAACTCAGTTAACTGAATCAGACTGGGTAAAGAAGAGGCTTGATCAACTGAATTTGATTGATGAAAAAAAGACTCACTGCACTATGTCATGGCCAGTGCTACCAGCAAAGGATGGCCCGAGCATTTAACAAGAAGATGAGGCCCCGATACTTCAAAGAGGGGGATCTGGTGCTAAGGAAGGTTCTCCCGAATGCCCAAGACTCAAGAAGAAAATTCACCCCAAGCTATGAGGGTCCGTATGCGGTGAAAAAGGTTCTGTCAGGAGGTGCTTTGATATTGACTCAAATGAATGGTCCAGAATTGAGAGACCCCATTAATGCAGATGCTGTAAAGATGTACTATCCTTAGGCAAGGGAATTGAAATTTTTGCCAATGTTTATGAAAGCCAATATTCGATACAAATTTTGTTGAGTCTAGTTTTTATTTTTTACAAGCAAAGTTAATGTCTCTGAATGGTCAATAATTCTAACCAATTCTCATTACAACAAACATTCCTAAACACATTACCCATCACTTCACCAATGAATGATAAACACTAAAATGATAATGAATCTCAATAAATTTTGTAATATAATCCTATCTACTCTTAAGCATTAGAGCTTGGTGCATTAGTAGGATAACACTACCGTCTAAAGAGCTATGCGCACAAAAAAAAAAAGGAAGGACATCGATATCTTCAACCCCGTGTCAAAGCAAGAAGAAGTAAGCAGAAGCAAACCAGCACGAAGGTTCGGTTGTTTGGTTGCTATCCACGATAAATTGGCAAGCATTTTAAAATAAATGACTATCATCCACATATCATGAAAACATCAAATCATTCAATCTAGTCAGTAAAAGCATATTCAAAAGCATAAGATTAATCAGCCCATAATAGGGCACTTGTCGCCACATCCTCTTGAATAGGTTAGTCAGCTCGTAATGGGGCACTTTCCTACTTTCCTAGATATCTCTTCCTAAGGTCAGCCTATAAGGGCACCTTTCAAGACATTTCTTCCTGTCATAGGTTAGTCAGCCTACATTGGGGCACTTCCCTAAGCATCCTCTCATGGGGTCAGCACATTGGGGCACCTTTCGAGAAACATATTCCTACCATGGATTAGTCAGCCCACAGAGGGGCACTTTCCTGGATATGCTCTCTTAGGGTCAACCCATGAGGGCACCTTTTTGAGACATTTTATCATAGGTTAGTTAGCCCATAGAGGGGCACTTTCCTAGATATCCTTTGTTAAGGTCAGCCCACAAGGTCACCTTTTTGAGACATTTCTCTATGCTATAGATTAGTCAGCCCACAATGGGGCACTCTCCTAAATATCTTGTCTCAAGGTCAGCCTGTAGGGGCACCTTTCGAGACATCTCTCCCCCAGGGTTGTGAGTCTAAGAAGACACTTCCCGCTAAGGATAGTCAGCCCAAGAAGGGGCACTTTCATAGAGACCTTTTCTTAAAGTTAGCTTAGAGGAGCACTTTTCGAATCTATTGATCAGTTAGCTCAAATGAGCACTTTTCGAATCTATCGATTAGTTAGCTCAAAGGAGCACTTTTCGAATCTATCGACCAGTTAGCTCAGAGGAGCACTTTTCGAATCTATCGATTAGTTAGCTTAGAGGAGCACTCTTCGAATATATCAATTAGTCAGCTCATAGGAGCACTTTTGATAACCGATTAGTCAGCTCGTAAGAGCACTCTTCGAAGGTATTTTTCCAAAAACAGTTGCTAGTCTAGTCAGACGCTTCTGTTAACAGGTGGCCAGCTCATTAGAGCGCTTCCTAAGATAATCTTCTCTTCAAGGTTGCTAGTCCGATAAGACGCTTCCTATCGTCAGTTATCCTATACTCCTAAACAATGTTTGAGATATTTCCTATCGCCAATTAGTCAGCCCATAGAGCACTTTTTGGGAGGATACATTACTCTAGATTGTTAAGTTGTTTCCTAAGCAATGCCAACCATCACAAAATACTCGTGGGATTATTAGCTCATGGAGCATTTTCCTACTAGAGACCAAATTCCAGATAACCAACCAAACAAGGCGTTATCCATTCAATCAAGAGGCCTAAAATGGCGTCTTTCTTGTCTTTGTAGTTAAGTTTTCCAAACTTTACTACAAAGAGGGGAAACTGTAAACACCCCATTTTTGCCCTAAGGATCAATAATAATCAATAAAAAGTAATTTCCAATTTTTCCATATTTTTCTCTAATTTAGCAAAAATAGGAAAAATATTTAAAAAATAAAAATAAATAGGAAAATACATCAATTGTAGAAAATAATTTCAGAAATGGCAATAATAAGGGTTAAATGGTTATTACAAATTTTTGAAATTTCAAAAAATACAAAAAAATAAAAAAATCGCATTGCATATATGCAATTTGCGAAATAAATAAAATCGCGAAAGTGGGCTAGCTCAGCTGGTTCGGACCAGGGTCAGGCGTGCACGCGGGGGTGTGAGGTCAGGAGTTCGAAATGCGGGGGAAGCAGAATCCGCGTTTTGCGAATTTTTTCTTTAACTGGGACACGTGGCAGCATCTGATTGGCTGGAGCGAACGCACGCGCCGGGCGTGTAATTGTCTTTAACCTCTGTCCGAGATCGCCGACGAGGAGAAAAATCCGAATTTCGACCGTTTTGATTCAATTTTTTGCACAAATCCAACATATCTTCAACAGAAATACGATAAACATAATCTAATTGGAATCAAACTCAACAAATCGATGGATTTACACAAATCGGAGTTGGTTGTTTTAACTGCAAATCCGATTTGCTTCGATCGGTGGAAATTCGAGCTTATGTAGCTCGATTTTGAACGCCTATAAATAGAGGATGAAGTGGAGAAGCAGAATGACGGATCAAAAGTGAGAAAAAAGAGAGAATCGAAGCTCGCCGGAGTTGTTCAAGACCGCAACCACCGATCAAGTGTTGGGCAGCCACCAGGAGGCGTTTCTGAAGCAAACCACCACCACAGTTGAGTTCCTCACCCCTGAGAACCTAAGAATCGACACCTCAACCGCTGCAAAAGGCCGTCGGAACACCGTCAACGAGCACTCCCAGCCGCCGCATCCGATCGACCCGCTTCGACCTGATCCGACCCGACCAACTCGACCCGCGCACCGACCCGAATCCAGGTAAGTCGGATTTTTTGATTTATTTTATTTTATTTATTTAATTATGTTATTTATTTTAAATTTATTTATTTACTCATTATTTATTTATAATTCAAAAAATAGAAAAATTTTAGAAATTAGATTTTTTTTAGGATGTAATGATAAAAAAATAAAAATAATAATTATAATAATAAATAATAAAAATGTAGAAAATTTATAAAGAAAATATTAAAAAATAATAATAATAATTTAGATTTTAAAATAGGATAGATAAAAATCTAGGAGAAAATTTTTCAATAAAAATTATAAAAATTATTAAAAATTATTAAAAAATTATTAAAATTTATAAAAATTAATAAAAATCATAAAAATTAATAAAAATCAATAAAAATTTATAATAGTAGAAGTGAGTTGAAAAATAGAAAAAAATGGAATTTTATCACTTAGAAAAATCATTTTCTTAAATAAATCTAAAATTGGTGTTTTTCCTTAAAAGTATTATTTTCAAAAATCAAATTATTAAGCTTAGGCTTAGATTTTTTTTAACAAAATCTTAAAATGGTAAAAACATAAATCAAGAGAAATTTCATAATTAAAATTCACAAACACACTAAAATTTTTCAGGAAAAGCGAACTACGGCTTGTTTGATCATGAATAGCAGGTACGTAGACACCCATTTGGGGCAACCCTAAAAAAGGAATAAAAATCATTTTCCTAGAATAATTTACTCAAAAACACAATAAAAGACAACAAAAATAAAATAAAAGACATTTCGAGATAGGATAAATTTTAGGAGATTAGGTGGTAACCTTAGGGTTTTAATAGGTTAGCTTCCGAACTTAGAAACTCTGGTTTTCCCTTTTCCTCTTTTCACAAAAACGAGAAGAGGAAATCACAACGACTAGTGGTCCAAATTAGGACTAATCTGCTCTATTAGTCTTAATTCAATCTTTCCCAACAACAGTTGGGTGGCGACTCCAAAACAAAACGAAATTCCTAACTCAAGTCGAAGATCTACATTAGATGAGCATAGGGTCTAGTATAGATCGGATTAGGAATGGGAAATTAAAAATTAGACTCGACAAATAGCACTTCAGTTGTGGTGGCTAACCATTGACTTATGATAAAAAAGACGTATTTTTGTCCCCCAATTTCAACCATTTCACTCGGGATTTTTGCTTTAGGAAGCTCTCTTTCGCTTCTCCAAGCAAATAGTAATCCTTGAAGGTGTTTAATTCATCAACTAAGAGAGTATAATTACCTGCCCTTATGGATGCTTGGATGGAGGACAAATGTGCTTTAGCTAATTTGACTCTTGACTGGATGTTTTAGAATTTGGGGTTATTTAAATTTCTTAACTCATGCTTTAAGAGCTTTACCTTTAAGATCACCCTAAACATTTTGGAACTTTCACTTTTTGATCCCTACATAGTAGCAACAATATTTTTGGAGCTTAGATAATCAACCTAAAAGTTAAAGAATTTAAAAGGATAGGGCCTACGGTGATGACTTATGTCAAGGTGGGTTATGACAGCATAATGGTTTGAAAGCTATAGGGGCAAAACAAATGCTTGACTCTTAGGATATTTAAGCAACCATAGATTATTAACAAGAACTCTGTCTAGCTTGCAAAGAACAGGATTACCGGGTTGCTTGTTCAACCATGAGAAGAAGTCCCCAACATATCTTAAATCCTTGAGTTCAGCTTCATCAAGAAACTTCTAGAAATCCAGCATGGCTAGACTTCTTCTAGTCCTTCCACCTTGTCACTCTAAGGTTGTTCTTGTGGTATTAAAATCTCTGAGAACGAGCCATGGTTTTTAGGCAAAGCTACTAGCAATGGCTAGAATATCTTCTTAAAGACATCTTCTAGCCACATCGTAGTTTACACCATAAATAAAAGTAGTTAGAAAAGACATATTCGCTTTTCAGTTGGTGACAAGACAGTGTAAAAACTGTTCATTTTCATGAAGGAGTTACACCTTCCACACTCTTCGATTCCATCCTATCCAAATCCTTTTAGAAGCCAAAGAGTTAATGACAAAAGACCAAAGAGTATTCATTGTCTATCATATAAAATTTTCATTAGTTAAGTTTATTCTTGTTTCCAATAAACCAAGCAATGGAATACTATTCTCTACAAAAAAACATCAGACATCCTTCATTTCGATAGGGTCACGAAGCCCTCTTACATTCTAATAGGCTAAATTCATTTATTTACAAACTAATAGAAAACAAAGATGCACCATTAAGTGAAGTGACACTTCCTGAAGAGTTAAAACTCCTTATTGTTGCTACAGGAGTTGTTACTTGACACTCCTCTACAAGTTTTACCAAAGAAGAGAGCATTTGAAGGGGTATTTTCCATCTCTTCCAAAACATCATCCCCTTCCTCTACTTCCTTCTAGCCCCTTTACTGTCTCTTGGAAGTTAAGAGATTCAAACACATGAGAAGGAGGGTTCATTGATTCTTCATTAGATTGATGTGGTTCTTCTTCATTGAGCTCAACCCCTTGATCTAAAGGGTGATTCTCCCCTTGTGGTTTTGCCTTAAGGGTAGAGTCCTCTACTCTCGGCTTACCTATAGAACCTCCTCACTTTCAACAACCTGATGTGGCTAGCAAAGAGTAGTTAGGGGTGTTTAATTTGAGGCTTTAGCAACATCGACTTTTTGCTTGAGCTTACCCTTCTTATCTACCTTAACCCATTCCTCCTTTTTAGCATTTGAAAACCTTAAAGGAGCTTAGGCTTTGTTCTCCATGGGCACCCGGCAAGAGTGGCCAAACACTTCATAGGGTGAACACTGGGGAGGCATTAGTTAATAGTCCATTGACACTTTAGCCATTGTACTATCATCTCTTTTTACCTCCACCATGCTAGTAAGTTCATTAATAGCACCCAACTCAATTAAGTCTTTAGCTTGGTTTGCACATTCACGGAGGGCCGTTAGAGAGTCAACTTTGATAGGAGTCCCAATACCACTTGCAATGTGGCTAATGCCTTTTAGATTAAGGAACTCATATGGGATGCAAGAAATCAAGGTCCAAATTGAAACATGGGTTTGTTGCATAACTTTCAAAGACATACCCACATGCCAACATTGCAAAATGAGAAGCCGTTGTGCAAAGTATTATGGCTTTTCTAAGATTAGGGTTAGGTCTTGATTTCTTGCAAACCTAAAGTAGAAAAACCCCTCATTGTTACTTAGAGATTAAACTAAAGAAAATGGTATTTTTCGTCCAAGAAAGTACCCCACAATTGTGGATTCCTAGAATTTGGCTCCCTCCTCCTCTACAGCTCGTAGGATTTTGGCCTTAGATATGGGATCGTGCTATAGAGGTAAGATGGGGCAAAGGTGAAAATCATTAGAGGCTAGAGCGTTTAGTAGACCACACGCATCAATGTAGCTTCTTACCTTCTTACAATGAACTTCAAAACCATTAACTTGGTGGTGTACCTTTGGAGAAGAAGGCTTTAGAACCTAGTTTTGAGGGTGGTTTTGGCCCTCAACTTTTTTCAGCAACTCATTTAATTCATCTAAGGTAGTATTCTCATAAGTAGACATACTATCTATTAGCTTTGAGCTATAGCAGCTAAGGAGTGCTAAAAAGGGAAATGGCTTAGTCATTTGAACACTGATTTTATGGGGCTTGTAAGAGTATAAGGCTTAAAAAGGTCCCTCTTTAGCTAAGGCAGAGGGCCCAAGGTGAAAATGAGAAAGAGCAGACCTAGCTCTCCTTCAGATCAATAGAGGTAGAAATTGGTTTTGAAGACCTAACGTCTTTGCTAGGGGTTTGGTTTGGAAAGAGACCCTAAGGGAAGTGATAACTTAGTATGTGGCGGTAACCACCCTTAAAGCTGTGTTTGGCAGTACCTATAGGAAGACACATGAAAATAAGATAGAAAGGATGAAAAGAAAAAGGGAGCAATGATGAAGGAAGGAGAGATAAGAGATACGAGGACAAGATAGAAAGCATGAGGAGAGAGAGAGGTGAGAAAAGGGGAAAAAAGGAAAAAAAATGAAGAGGTTAGGGGAAGTTGAGGGAAAACAAGGGGAAAGAAAAGAGAGGTAGAAAGGAGAAGATGTAAAAAAAAAAAAAAGAGAATGGGAAAGGAGAGAAGAAGGAAGGAAGGAAGGAGCAAAGGTTGAGTACGAGAGGGAGAGAGAAGATGGGGAAGAAAAGAAGAGACTAAAGGGAAGAGAAAAGAGAAAAAGGCCTAAGGTGGTTTTCTAGTGAGAGGAAAGAGCATTTTCTCTCACTAGAATTTCAAAATTTTTCTTCCTTTTCGATTTTTTTCTAAAGTCGTTCGAATTTGGAGTGTCCCTTTTGGAAAATTCTAGAAATATTCATAAAATTAAGAAAAATGTAAATTTCGAATGTTTTTTTTTTTTTTAGAAAACCTAAGCAACAAAATTTTGTTTTTTTTTTTACATAAGACATGCCTATAAGGATGGGCAAGTAACCCTATAGTACATGGTATCTATTTGTAGGGTTTAGCGTAGATTGGATTGGTTTAGTTTTTCCTCTAAATCATAAAAATGTGGTTTGGTTTTTCATCGCTCCTAACTGAATTATATGGTTTGGTTTCATATTTTTTTCAAAACCATAAAATTTCAGTTTAGTTTATAGATTAAACCATATTTTGTTTTTTAAGAAAGTATATTTACTTAACATGTTCATATGAGTAGTATTAAATAACTTTAATAATAACATGTTTGATATCATACAAGAGATTAAAAAAGTTAATATTCAAGTAACTAGAAAATTTTAAATATTTAATATAACTAATTTATTTCTTAAGTTAGTATATAAAATGAAATTTAAGTCAACCTATATATATATTTGTTAAATTATGGTTATAAAATTTAAATACGTATACTTTTCAGTAAAGGTAAATTAAAAATTCTTTTAAATGTTATGTTATAATAAAAGAATTTTTTAGTTATTAGTAAAATATCTTATATTTTTTCAAAACGATGTGATTTGGATTATCTTTCTAAACTAACAATAAATTTTTGGTTTGGTTTGGATTTGGAAATTTTCCAAATTAAATTGAAAAAAAAAAACATATTTTCGATTTGGTTTAGTTTGGTTTTTGGATTGGATTTGTTTAGTTAGTTTTTTTGCCCACCCCTACCTATTTGTACCTTATTCAACTGGATAAGTTTTGAATGGATATTAATGATCACATAGTAGGTTTTACGTACATATTTTCTAAAACTTGCTTGTACAAGATATGGTACAAGTATGGGGTTTTCCTACCTTATACCTTCTCTACAACCTATACTCTATGGCATACGATGTATAGGTTTCAATGTATTCTATACTCAAGCCTTGAAGTTAATAACCTTAAATGGTTAAATCTAACATTGACTTTCTTACTTTACATTTTCCATTCTTTCCCTTGTTCTTTGCTATTTTCCATTCTTTTCCTTTATTTTTTTCCATTTACTAAATAGTAAGATCACATAAACTTGAAATAATAAAGGTAGAAAATAATTACTTTTTTTTTTTAGATTTTGCATATAAGGAACTTGTAATATTATATATATGTATATAATATCACATAAACTAGAAATTTATAGAAAAAAATGCCAAAATTTATAAGTTCTTATACTTTATAAGTTTTATAGAGTATAGGTTCTAGGTTAGTTTTAGGGTACTATAAGATAAATTTTGGTTCCAAAATTTAGGAACTTGTATCTTATAGGATAAGATATGAATAGAACTTTATACCTTATTTACTCTATACTTGCTCACTCCTAAATTACTTAAAAGATAGTTTTTGTTAAGGAGGAACATGGAAAGTGCTTAAAGAAAAATGTTTTATAAAAAGGAGGTATTAACAAGTGGTAACAATATGTTGCATACATCAAAATCCCTAAAATCACAAAAAACCACTACAACAAGAAGGATTTTAGGCAACAGTACACATGGCTATGGTTTGGCAACCGTTAGCTTAAATTCAATATGCAACAATTATAGTAATAGTTTGTATACCTTAATAATAAATATTTATTTTAGGCACCGATTTGAGAAAAAAAGTATTGTCATAGATGTCTTAAGCAATGAGTACTTTTAACTATTGCTTCATTTAAAAAAAAAATGTTAAGGGTGTTGTCTTTTGATCACTTTTAGATGACTGAGAAAAAAAGGTTCTAAAAAACACATTCTATAAAACAAGGAACTAAAATTGGTATACTTATATAAATAAAAGTTATAAGTGAAAAAAAAAAAGCACTGAAAAACACATTCTATAAAACAAGGGACTAAAATTGGTATACTCAAATAAATAAAAGTTAACCCTCATAAACCTCAAAGTTTTACAACCCCAATATTTCATCCTCTCATAATCTCATTCCTCTCTCACCATTGCTCCTAACTACTATATCTTACAAGTATGGTTTTGCTCATGTTTATGTTTATGTTTCTTCTCTTCTAAATTTTGGATGATTATTGGTTTATTTTAGCTTGCAAATTGCATATTCCTTATCTTTCGTTACATTCTTGCCTAAAATACCCAAAAATATAATGCTTTTTATCAAATAAATAAAAATATGAACTTTGGTTTTATATGAGAATCAAAGGCTCATGATTAGGATTCTAGTGATGTATTGGATTTAGTGGGATTAAATTATATTAACATCCTTTTTTATTGTTATTTTAATACTTTAATCACGGAAAAATTCTTATATTACTTACACCGAAGAGTGATGAGAGTGTATGTTATTAGGTCTCTTTTATTGACAAAAGGGATGACTATATTCTCTATTTGGAGATTAGAAGAGCATATTGTTAGGCTTTTTGAAAGTGGAGGTTTTCTTCCTTTAACTCAATTTTTAAAGTTTCTCTGACTTATGCAACAAACTTTGGACTTACTTTATAATTAATCAGAAATTATTTTATAAATATATATATGCACATTTCCTATTAATATATATATATATATATATATATATATGATTTGCTAAGGATAAAATGGGGAATAAGATATATTAATAAGGACAAGATGGTCTTTTCGCGACCCGAGTATATAAACCCTTTTTACCTAGGGTTAACCTTTCCCTCACTTTTCAATCTAGAACCTATTTGCACTTCAGTGAAACTCTCTTGGAACCTAAGGTATAACCTAAGGGAAATCTAACCGAAGAACATTGGAGACAAGCCAATTACAATCAGGTAAGAATCCAAATCTATGGTTATAAGTATATATTTGTGGAGGTATAAACCAAAGATTGTTTGATGACATAAAATCATGATTTAGGACAAATGATAGGGCAAAATAAGCATAGGAGTGATTGATCCAAGGATTTAAGTTGTAACCTGATGAAGTAAGTACATAACTCTTGTGATATGATACAAATAACATAAATTGGAGTCAATTCGACATAATTATTTAGAGAATTGGGTTAGAGTTAGAAGGAATGAAGGATTTCAAATTGGAAGAAGAGGGTTCGTAGTGAATCGAAAGGTACACAGCCTCTCAACACAGTTGTGTCATACCTTGTGTTGAAACCAAAATGTATAGAAAGGTACATGGCCTCCTAACATGGTCATGTTGTACCCCATGTTAAAACCCAGACTACTAAAAAAGGTATACGACTTCTCAACATGATTGTGTCTCACTCTTGTCAAAAAAAAAAAAAAAAAGAGAAATGTATACGACTTTTGGCATGGTAGTGTATTATCCCATGTTCACCGACATGGCCTCCAACATGATTGTGTTGAGTTAAAACACGTCCATTTCATTTTAATGTATTGAGATACAATTCTAAAATCATGTAATTGGGATGATGTATAGGTTTTGAGGATTTGTGAAGTTATAGACATGTAAAGGAAAGTCAAGATTTGCAAGTCGGGTATGTGTATACTTTGTGCATTGTTTGTGTTTGTTAGGTTAGATATTATGTGTGGATTAATTATTGTTATAAGTGAATCTGATTGTGTGTGTATGTGTTTGTGATTTGTTGGGTTCGAGAAACCAAGTATGAGTAGGTGTTCTTAGGGTGGCACCTTTATGATCTGTATGTGATATTATTCCTAATGGAGTCGTGATGATTCGGGTAGTATGTGGAAGGATGTTGTGAAAGGACTCATGTTTGTGGAAGGACTCATATTTGTGGAAGGATGTTGTAAAATGACTCATGGATTCATGAACAATGAGAAGTACCCACTGTCATATATATATTATTATTATGTATGAAATAGACTCATAGACAAAGGGGAGTACCCTTTGTCATATATATATATATATATGTGTGTGCGTGTGTGTGTGTATTGTTTGTGGAAGGATTGTGTGGTTATATGTAAGGTTGTATGATGATTTTGATAATGAGATTGTGTGCTGGTTAAATATTGTGAAAGATAAATAAATGATGTATAAATATTATGTTGCATCATGTATGTGTTATTGTTTCTGTCATGACATGTGTATGTGTGTCTAGACATATATAGTGCTAGGCATTAGCTTACCCTTCGTGGGAACCTTTTTAGTTGCAGGTGTCAGAGGAGAGATTGTAGGGTATATATGATAAGACCCTAGTAGAGACCAATCAGAATATTGAAGAGAACGTAGAATACGTATACTATGATTAGTATTATCTCGATGAAGTGAAAGAAGAGATAGTAGATATCTTTGTACATGTGGTTTTTAGTTTGTTGTTAGATTTAAGTTGTTAAAAGCTTCTGTTGTATTTAATTGAGAAGATTGAACATGAGTTATGTTTCCTTTAAAGGTTGTTGTAATAATCGAATTTATGAATGCTTCCACTGTAATGATATGAGGAGTTTAATTATTGTTATGAATACTTAAAAATTAATGTTTAGAGAATTGCAGTATTTAAGCTTTTACGTGCCTTCACATTAAGAAGACACATAACGGGCCATAGCATTCCTATGTTCTGAGGCATTACGTACTCTTTGTGATACTAATATTTACAATGTCAACAAGTTTTACTATAAGAAATTCAAAATGTTACTTATAAATAAAAATTGTTACCTTTAGTTATTGTTGAACCATTATATTTTATTTTATAAACCATTGCCTTTTTATCTTATGAGCTACTGTCTTTTACTTTGTGAATGGTTACCTTTTAATTAATGAATCGTTACATTTGATGTAAATCAAACCATTGCATTAATAGGAAAACAGTTGTCTTTAAAAGTATAAATCGTTGTCATTTACTTAATTATTCGTTGCTAAAACTCTATGCAAATTGTTGCCTTTATTTCAAACCATTACCTTTTACTCTTAGCAAACGGTTACTTTTATAATCATAACCGTTGCTGTAGCGTGTTTTTCATGCAACAACATACTAAGATTAACAAAAGACAATAAACCATGCAAAGATTAAACTAGAACATCTCAATTACTCAATCATAATCCATGGATCTTATTATTGTAAACACCCTATTTTTGCCATATCTAGATTTTTTTAATAAATAAATAAATGAAAATGATAAAAAAAAGTAATAAAAGGCCTGGTTTATGAATTAGTAAAAATAAAAAAAATAATAACAATAATAATAATGATAAAATATATTTGGGTTTCTAAATTAAATTTGTAAATCTCAAAATAACAAAAAAGTTAGCAAAAATATTAGGTTGATGTATAATTTGCATGTAATCATAAACTGAGAAATGGGCCAGCTTAGCTGGTTCGCATGCTTGCTTGGAACGTGAGGAGGAGTTTTCAATCCTGGGTTTGAATTTGCGAGGAGGCACTTCATGCCATTTTTTTCTTCTTTTTCCCTAAGCTGTCATGTGGTAGCATGCAATTGGCCGACTCGGTTACGTGTGAGGCATGTAACTGTCTTCTCTAATAGTCCAATGGTAGTGAAATGGAGGGGAGAAGAAATCAGAGCAAATCCGAACAACATGAAACTATTTTTATTTAATCTTTTTGGATAAATAAAAAACAACTTCAAGATAAGAGATTTACATCAATCTTTTAAAAAAAAAATCAGGAAGAAAAAGAAAAGAAAAAAAACAAAACCCTAGTCACGGTTTGGATCTGTGTTCATTCACATTGGTCCTGCACGTCTATAAATAAAGGTCGATGTTTGGAGAAGAGGGAGGAAGAAGGAAATCAAAAAGAGAGAAGGAGAAAAAAGAAAGACGAGCACTCAAAAAAAAAAAAAAACACACACACACACACACACATCGGCCAGAGCTCTCTCTCTCTCTAGGTTCCTCAATGTTGGCACCGCAAACTACCACTTAGGGAGGTTTTTTACGAGAAATAGTTTCACCAAGCAATTCCCCACCCGTCACACCCCAAAGGGGGCCCTGGAAGTTCCTACTGAAAGTTACCATGGCACGTGTGCATCCGTTACATGATAACTGTCTTACGAGTCATAGATCGTAAGACACTAAATAGTTAATTACATTTATAACTAATCATATTACAATAAAAATATAACTATGGATTCCGTATCCCACGGTCAACCATGATCGTAGAGAGTCGGTATCCCCTACCAATCAATAAAATGGAATAAAACCTTACATCAAGGCCCTAAGATAACATTTTATTTAGAAAACCTATCAATTAGTTTCTTACTTTATCGTTCTGGGCTTCTAAAAACACTCAACGTTTCACTCCTCATCCCATCCCAAGCTTTTATGACTTTTACTTGTAAAACAATCTGTAGAGGGTTGAGCACACTATGGCTCAGTGAATGGGAGTGCAATACTCTCAATGTTACACACCTACAAGCAATTTTAATCAAGTTATCAACCACATGCTATGCATGAGCATTCACATGAACGCAACATTTCATGTGGTCTTCCGGTAACCAATGTGAATTCTAGGGTTTACACCCTACCTTGACCTTGGGTTAAGGATTCTGAAGCCATCATCAGTGCCCAAGTCTCACAACTCGATTTAATTTTCTCATCACTTTAATATTCACAATATATTCATTTTACATTGGATACACCCGTGCATTTGCATCAGTCAAAGCAACACCCTCAAAGACACTCCAGACTAGGAATTGGCAAGGTGTGGACAATCCCTTAATCCAGTAGTTCGCTTAAGACGGTTTAGTAATATCACAATTACTTTTGGATGCCCTATGACGGTGATGGCCTTCAAATTTATGCAATGTCTCATATAATGCATATCTCATTTTATTTAAATCTCATCCTTTAATTATTCTATTCAGGGTGGTCAATCGATATATAATAACAATCAATCTACATAAGAAAAATAAAACAATTCCATTGACCATTCCACAACAAGCATAAAAAATATATCAATTCAAATCTCACAATCAAACCCATTAAGTTTTCGCTACACTTAAAATATTTTCCCATTTGCGTATACGCGCATCTCATATATGAATCCAATACCCACATCTTTCACATTTTCCAACACATACTCCTTCCCATCAATACATATACATACGTATGCACAAACACGTACATACATATACAACGTATACCCCCATACATGAACACATGTATAACCATGTACATACATATACATTTATACCTATATACACATATACATATCCGCACCTTTAATATACAAGTACACATATACAAACATATCAATCTCTATACATGTAACAAGTGTCAGAAGACTCTTAATTCTAGTGCTTATTAGTTATGGTTTAATATGGATTTTATGTGATTTGTTGAAGAAAATGGTACTTATATAATTAAATTCTAATTTCAGGTTTCAATGGAGAAAAAAGAAAGATTTAAGGATAATATGAACAAAAGACGAGGTGAAATTTGGAGAAAAATGAAGAAAGTTGAATTTTCAGTTCAACATAACCTTCATCACAGATTGTGCTGAAGCTAGTGTTGAGTAAAAATTGAAGAAGAGGGTACTTATATAATTAAATTCTAATTCTAGGTTTCAATGGAGATAAAAGAAAGGTTTAAGGATGATATGAGCAAAAGGCGAGGTGAAATTTGGGAAAAAATGAAGAAAGTTGAAATTTCAGTTCAACACAACCTTCAACACAGCCTGTGCTGAAGCCAGTGCTAAATAAAAGAAATGGTCAAGAGCAAGAAAAATTTCAGCCCTGCATCGAGTACGACCGTACTAAACTGGGCATTGAAAATAACACGTTTCGAAGTCAGTACGGCCTCGAGCATAGCTATGCTGACACCCGTGCTGAATCGTGTTTTGCAGAACTATAAATAAATGCTTACTCCTGCACACTTTTATACATACTTGTACCTCATATACGTACATACATATACACATGTATGTACGGACACATACACACATACTTCCACACCCGAAAAGCACACATGTTCATGCATATATATGTACATCCACTTGTACATACACATATATATATCTACACCTTCAATATACAAATACACACATACAAACATATCACGATCGAATATGGCATATCAAAATCAATCACAACATTATAGCACATCATGGAGTTTCTCACTTACCTGTTTATGGTCATCTTAGTCCTAACTGCCGTCGAGTGGTTCTGACATGTAATCCTTTTACCTAATGATAAGATAAAATAAAATATGGTAAATATCTAGAATCTAAGCCGAGCCTTAATTTAGCTAAAGGTGTTAAGTAAGGTTTGTTTATATTTTACTTATACCTAATTTAATATTTTAGTATAATTTCCTCGTTTTGCATTAGTATTTCATAATCTTATAATTATATATCCTCTCCACACTCACTTATACACATATGCATTTCCAAGACTCCCTTTTATAACTTGATTGCTTGGTTAAGCTACTTGAGCTACCATTTCTATACCGATAATATCTTTTCTCTTCCGTTCATTTCCACATACATACACACTTGCTTCCTTCATTTCTTGGACTTTTCCACCCTAGCTTCTCTTCTTTCACTTCTTCCCTTCCGTTCCTTCTTTCCCCTTTTTCCCAATTCTTTTACCTCTTATTCTTTGCTACATACTTGCACTTTGAACATCACACATATACACACACTAGCACACACCGACACATGCACTCCACACATTCATGCACACACATTGACACACACACACCTACACACCACATAAACATGCACACACACCACGCACATACACAACGCACACTCATACTCATAAACACTGCGCACACTCACGCTCATACACACACATACACAAGTACGTTCCAGCACACACGCGTTGGCGCACACACACACACGTATACATCGGCACTTCCTCTATGCGACACACTTGCACATCCATACATACTTCACACACCGGATCACCTCCTTATCCCCACACACATCGCTAAGCTTCACTTTCCTCGCTTTTACTAAAAAAAATTTGGTATATTTTAAATAATTTTTCCTTGCCTAAAACTCAATTAAAAATACATTATTACATACTATTCGAATTCAGGATACTCATATCTATAGTATTTCTAATTGATATGGCCAATTTTTAAGCTAAATACTAAAATTTTTACATATTTGATATTAGTACCTATACTAAAAAAATAACTTTGTTTTGCATAAACTTAGTCTTGTTGAGTTGTACTCACTTCAAGGAACACATTGGCGGTCTCGAATCGTCAATCGGAGGTTGTATGTGAAAGTTATGAATTTTTTTTATCGTTTTTCCTTTCTTTTTCTTTTCTTTTCTTTTCTCTCGTGTTTCCTCGCTGTCCCTTGCTCTCTCTCGCTGTCCTCCTTTGTTTCTCTCTCGTTCTCGCGGTTTCTGAAGCCTTCTTTCCCTTTTTATATCGTTCATTTTTTTTTTCTGTTCATACTGCCATATGTATATAATTATTTGTATTTTAATATTTCATGCGCCTACGACGCTATTTTTAAATTTTGTATTTTTAATATTTTATTATGAAACTTTACGTCTAAACTAATTTGATTATTCCGAACATAAATATTTACTCTAAATTTTCATTTAAAATTCATAAATCTATAATTTCAATTAATTTCATTATTTAACTTAATATTGTTCATGATTTATGTTTTGATGAATTTATTCTTTTAGTTTAAATTGCACGAACTAAAATTATGACTTACAATTATTTATATTTATATTTATATTTTTATATACCTATATATAGATATTTTTCGATTACTTAATTTCCTAAATTTATTTAGTAATATATTTCATATAATTTGAAATTTTACACTCGTTATCCTTTTTCCTTTGCATACAACTATTATTTTTAATTGTTTTAAATATCTATTTCTTATTGTTTGTTATACTTATCAAACGAATCTCATGTCTTCCTCATTTTTCTATTTTAAAAGCTATTATTATTTATCAAAAGTTTTTGGTTATTCATAAACTATTAGAATAATATTAATTATCATGATGTTTTAAAATTTTCTTCATAATTTCTCAAAATTTTTAATATTGCAAAATCGTCATTCTCGCTACCCCGGCCTAGAAGTATCTATTATTCCGCTTATTTCTTTAATTTTTATATAGTTTTTCAAAATTTTCAAGACATTACGCCATCCTTAGAAGGTTTGAAACCCTCTACCAACTACCGCAAATAGCCACCAGAATGCGCCGAAGAGGATCTTCCAGCTGCTGTGATCCGATCCTACCTGACCTGAACTGAACCACACTGACCTGCATCCAAGTTAGTGGGTTTCATGTTATTATTATTACTAGCTTTAATTGATAATAATATTAGTAAATAAAAAGAAAATAAATAAATAAATAAAATAATAAAAAATAACAAAAATGATAAAAGACATATGTTTTAGGAATTTGTTTTCTTTTGTTATTGATAAAATTAGGTTTAGAATTTCTCTTTTGTGTTTCTTTTAAAATTTTCTTAATTTAATGTGTGAGTTTTTCTTAAATATATATATATATATATATATATATATGTATGTATATAATGTTTTATCACCTAGAAAAATGATTTTTATGAATTGATGTTTTCAAAAATAGAGGGTTTTAGTTCTATTTTTCAAAATTGAGGAATAAAATTTAGGTTTAGAATTTTTCTTTAAAAAATTAAAATGATAATAAATGTAAACTTCGCTTGTTTTCATAATTAAAATTAATCAATCCATTAAAGTTTTATGAAAAATAGAACTACGTCGATTTGATCCTAACTAGCGAGTACGTAGGCATCTACTAGGCAGCCACATATAAAATAAAAAAACATTTTATTCTTTTCCAATTTCAATTTACCATATAAAAAACAAATTTACAAAAAAAAATTTATCATTGTAAAATTTCATTTTATAATATAAAACATAAAAATATGTTATCTTATTTTTAATTCAATTTTAATTCAAGTAGAAATGTAAAGGTTTTTATTCCCTTTTATTTCATTTTAAAATAATAATAGAAAATGTATAATAAAAAATTGATTAAAATTTTTTTCATGCTATTTCATACTTTGTATGGAAACATTACATTTTGTACATATAATGGCAAAGGGAATTTACAAAAAGCTTTTAATTCATTTTCTTGAAGAAGATAATAAGTGGTAACCATTTAGGTTTTAATAAGATAGCTCCTAAGTCCAGATTCTTTAGTTAATATTTTTTCAGAATTGTTTTATTTTAGAAAAATTTACAGACCAGTAACTAGGTAAGGTTAATACACCTCATTAACCTTAACTTATCTTATTTTCCAACTTAAGTTGGTGGTGACTCCAATTTTCTTAAGATAATTAAAAATATAGTTTTTTTTCTTAATTTTACGATCAAGTAACTTGTATTAAATGAGTTGGATGGGTTGATTAAGAAAAAAAAATTTACTTTGGATATATATATATATATATATGCAAACGATGAAAAATCAAATTTCTTTACTATTTAATACCATATAACACTTAATTAGCATATGAAACATCCAAGAACAATGTTAAATTCACCAAATAAAATAAAGAAAGGAGAATACACAAGATTTTACTTTCTCACATTTTAAATTTTTTGGTATTTTCAAAAATTTCCTACTATGGGCTTTTGCACAAAATTCAAATAGACTCTAATTGATACTAATTTAAATTAGGAAAAAATATAAATAACCTTTCTAATCTTTGATCTAAGTGTGGATATAATCCCTAAACTTTGAAATATTGCAAATTACCTCCCTAAACTTTCATAAATTGGTGAGTAAGTCTTAAAAGTTGTAAATAACTATCCTAATCTTTGATATTGGTGCAAAAATACCTCTTGAATTTATCAAAATATGCTTTAATAGCCCACAAACTTTAGATGTTGTGTGTGTGTTTTTTTTTTTCAACTAGAAAAGTAAATGCCTTTTATGCCGCCAATTTATTAAAGTTTAAGGGAATTATTTGTAGAATTTAAAAGTTTAGGAGGGTGAATCTAGACCTAGGTTAAAGTTTAGGGGGTTATTTGTAATTTTCCCTTTAAATTATTAAAAATTAACAACTAACATATAAAATTAACATTAAAATGCATTTAACCGAACATACTTTTTTTTTTTTGAAAAATTTGGTCATCTTTATATTTTGAATTAAAAAATAGAAAATTAAAAGAAATACTTAATATGTGTGTGTGACCTTGGTGCATCAGTGATGGGTGGTGGCTAAAAGTGAGTTTGATCACTTCCCTTGAGGTGCTTGATAAAAACCTTCAATCAATTTCCCATTAAAAACCTTTTAACTACTTTGACTTGAAGCAAAAAATTGCATAGTGGAATAAGAACATGCATATCCAAATAAGTCAAATTGATTAATTAAATCAATTTCAATAGAAAAAATTAAATTGATATTGTATCATAGAGGGGTTGGGAAACCTAGTTTTAATGTGGTTGAAAATCGGGTTAATTCAAGAGAGAAGAATACTTAGGCTTGTAGGTGAGGATTCTAGAGAGAGACATTCTAGCTTTGTCTTTGGTTAGTGCAAATTGACAAAAGTTTAAAACTCCATTTTGTTGTATATTTATAGAAGATTCATATCAACCTTAACTTGCAAATCATTCAAAATTTAGCCAAATATTAGGTGTAAATTTATCACATTATGTCTCTTTTTGGTGCAATACAGAGCCAATTTTTATTGATTATTTGTGGAAATAAAGATTGCGATAATATCTACTATATTTCCTTCACCTCATTTGCACATTAAATTTTAAAAATTGAGTATGAAATTAGGTTTAATTTTGATTAGAAAACTTTAAATCTTTTTTTTGTCATGTTCGTTATTTGGTTTTGTGAAATAGTTATGCTTGAGCCTTCAATCCCTTAAACTACTTGGCCAAGTAAATTTCTCAATTATTTTGTGCACAAATTTTTATTTGACATTGACTTGAGCCAATTAGGACTAAAGTGAATTTTGACCAATAATTGATAAGTTGACATGGATCTATTGTTTCTTGAAAAAATAATTTTGCCCCCCTTACAATTAATTAGACAAGCATGCATATGTTAAAATTAATTTTCAAAATTTATTCAATTTGAAAAAATTACAAGCCCTAGTTTGTTTATGGTCTAACTTACACTAAATTACTTTTTCCATAAGACGATCAACCTAGGTGCGATTGAGGCACCATTGAAGCCACAATCAACCTCACTTCTTGCTTTTAAGAATGAGTAAGTTGGACTAGTCTCTAAACTTCATTGTGGAGAAGGTGAGAAGCAAGCTAATTGGGTGGAAGGCTAAGATGCTAATTATGGTAGGTCAAAAAGTGGTCATTTCTTCGATTCTAGAAAGTATTGGGAGCTATTATTCTTGGTCTTTATACCTTCCTAATAGTATAGTGAGGAGGTTAGAGAAAATTAATAGAGATTTTTTTGTGGGGATCCTTAGAAGACAAGAGAAGAATTTATTAAGTTTCATGGGATAAGATTAAAAATTCTAAGAAAAAAAGGAGGTTTGGGCATATTTGACATTAGGAACTGTAATAGGGAATGTAATCAAATTGGTGTGGACTATAAGAAAGAAGAACCTCTTGTGGGCTCACTTGCATAGGGAAACATAAAGATTTGATGGAATAAGGTTTGGAGGAAAGAAGGGCTCACAGTTGGCTAAGGCTTTAATGGAAGGGAATGACTAGCTTTATGAAGAGTTAATTCTCAAAACTTACTAAAGGTTTAATGGAAGAGAATGACTAGCTTAATGAAAAGTTAGTTCTCAAAACTTTTCATGGAAGGAATGTTGGTTTTTGGTTTTCTAAATGGAATAAAAATGGTAGCATAAGAAGTCTTTTGCAAGGATCGCTTTTAAGAGACATAGATTAGCTCTCTTTAATGGATGCATGGTAGGGGATAGAAAAATGGGATGAGGAGAAAATCACATATCCCTTAGTTGATGAATGCAAGAGAATTCTTGGAAATATTTTTCTAAATCCTATAAGTAATGAGAATGATCAAATGTGTTAACCCTTTGATAATAAAGGTGAAGTCACCATGAAGTTGGTATATAATCTTCTAATGCATGGTATGAGGGAAGATTTTAAGGAAGAAGATTGGAGTTAGTTATGGGAAATTAGGACTATTCCAAAGAATCAATTGCTTATTTGGAGGATTATAAATAATGGGCTAGCCATGAAAAATAATTTGTAAAAGAGAGGGATCACCACCCAATAGGAATGCATATTTTGTAGAAATGATGAGGAGAGTGTCCAACATCTATTTAAGGACTGTTCAGAAATTAAGATTGCTTTGAGATCTTGTAATCCCCCTGATTGGTTCGAAGATGCTTGGAATCTAGATTTCAAGGAGTGGATTAGGAGAAATACTAGATCGAAGAAGAAATAATTTGATATAAAATGCGCATGGCAATGTGTTGTCCTGTTTATGATATGGGGAATTTGAGATGAGGTAATAGGAGAGTATTTAGATAAAGTAACACAAATCATGAGTAAATTAACCAAGTTAAAATTCATGCTGCAAATTGGTGGGCCTCCTTTAGAGCTAAAAAGCTATGTTTTTGGTTATAAGTGGCAACCTTTACAATTTAATTAGGTGAAATTCCACTGTGATGGGGCAGTGAGTGATGATAAGGGATGAGCAGGAATTGGTGGTTTTTGTAGAAACAGTAATTGGTTAGTGGCTTGTGGTTTTTCTGAATAGATTGCTCTTACCATGCCACTGGAGGAAAAAATCTAGAGTGTGGCTAAGGCTTTGTATTTGGCTAATCGAATTAAACTTCAAAAAGATATGTGTTGAGCTTGACGTTGTGAATGCTATGGATTTGCTGAATAACCCTCATCTTGATGATAATGTTTATATTCTTGTAGTTTAGATTTATAGAAATCTAAAAGAAACTCTGATGAATTATGCTTTTGCAAGGCCCCTTGAGTGACAAAAATGGTAGTTGATGCTGTGCATTAGGAGGCAAAACGAGGGAAATCAACTAAAATATTTCTATTTTTAAAAATAATCACGAAATAAGGTATCTAGGTAATTTATTCCTAAACTAGGTGGTGAAGTTACAAACCCCATACATATCTTTAGTACATTTGTACTCCAAATTTTTTTTAAAATAATTTTTATGTCAATTATTATAATTTTTAAATTTATGAAAAATATTTTTTTTGTTATTCTTATGTAAAATTTTAATTTAAAAAATAATAATTTGAGGAAATTTATCATTAAAAGAAAATTTGATGATTATAAAAAGGTTTTGAAACAATTGTTAAAGAAAATCTAAAAGAGTAGATAGAAAAATAGAAAAAAAATTATTAGAAAATGTTCACAAATTACTAAATTTCAAATAGTAATATACATAAATCGCTAATGTCCATAAATGATGTCCTTAATGCTGTGTTAAAATAGATGGATGAAATGGTTTAGATTTCATCTAATTTGCACAATGAAAATAGAAAATGTTAGCATTTTACAAGCAATAATTTGATATCATAAATATGCAAGGCTAAGCTAATATTTAATTGATCATGTGTCTAATGATTCAATGCTTACCATTATTGTGTCGATGTGGGCACGTTATTCTATTATGGCTTTCCTCTCGACAAATTCCACATGTGATCCTATTAGGATGCTCCCTAAGGTTCATCTCTATGTGATATCTTTTTCGCTTCAGTTTCCCCTTTTTTCGTGCAAGCTTTCCTCTTGGATGGAGTAATGGGAAGTGTACTAGCTCCCAATTGAGCTCGTCACCTATAAATAAGAAGTGAGTCTTATATGTGGGCTTTTGGTGCGTCCACTTGTATTGATCCGATATAGCTGCTAACATATTGAGCTTAATTAAAGCAACTACTGCATAGATGTGAGAGCATGGGATTCAGTAGATTTGCCATTTTTGGCAAGTGCATGTATTGTAGGCAAAGTCAATAGTATACGTTCGGCCTTTACCCTTAACCTACTCGTTACATGATGATTGCCAGTGAGTACTTCAAAAATTCTCTCATACCTGCTACAATCGATGACCTTGTGGCTGCTTGCTCATGAACTATATCTATCTTTTCGGTGGCATATTTGGTGAAGATCTATCCTTCTATCCTTTGCCATATTCTTAAGTGCCTTTGAGTGCTTGTTGATGAAGTAAGTTATGCAATTGTAAAAAGTCTTCTTTACCAAAGCTGCCACTAGTAATCCCCAAGCACCTTTTAAGACAAAATTATAATTTTCCATAATGTTAGAGGTCATATACTAAAATCGATAGCAACTATCATGGGCTAGTGTCCACATCTCCACCAACATGTTGTCAAACCTCGTTGGGGCATCAGGCTTAATAGTCCTCACTTAGTCCATGAAATAGTTTAGTTTCCACACTTGTGCCTACATCTTCGCGTAGGTCACCAACTTCTAACATTCCATATTTTTTTGTGCTTTATTGAAGTTGCTTGTAATGTGTTGTATATAAAATCGCCACACTGCGAATGGAAGGTGACATCCATTGGCTCAGGCTTCGATTGTTGACTTAATGTCAGGGTATTTGTCTGATATGAGGTAAATGGTTTCATAACCTTCATGGTCGCCAACCATGTTCCTTTAATTTCCTTAAAAACCAACCTTATGTTTCAACCAACTCATCATCCACGAGAGTAAATGCCAGTAGAAGTATATGATTGTTTCTATCAACACCACAAGCAATTAGCAACTTGTGTGTCCCATACAAAAAAATTTAATCAATGGTAACAATAGATTTAAGCAATCTTCAAGCTAAAATGCATGGCTCGAATGCTTGGAAAACCTACTTAAGAGTAGACACCTTAGGGGTACTCGATCTTCTCCACCCTCAATCAACTCGTGTTCCAGGATTAGTATTTTTTATTACATTTAGAAGCTTAGGGAGCTCATTGTAAGACATCTTTCAATTCCCACACATATGCTCAATAACCCTTTTCTTGCCTTCCCAAACTTGTCTCCTGGCTATTCTGTAACCAAATTCTTGTTCCACAACAGAAGCGAGCTCCGTAACCTTCATATCAAGATTGTCCATGACAACATTTATAAATTAGCATACAAGAAGATTGTAATCTAACTGGGGGTGATCTTAACTTATTATTGGGTTGATACATGTATGTGGATCCTCAAATCTAGTAACTATGAACAACCCCTTTAACTTCTTCTTTCGAGCTTAAAGCCTCCACTTACAACTGTTTTCTCTTTTCAAATAATAAATAGACCAAAGTGACATAAATGATTCTATAATAGTGAAGTTACAATGGTTTCTCGCATGATAAGCCTTAACTGCTTAAATAACATTTGCCTTTATCGTGAATCTTATGCTCTTATGGAACTCGTCACTACTACTCAAACCGCTACATATTGCATTTTGATCCTACTTAAAATAGATGTAATCGTCATCACCACTAACATTGTAAAAGGGAACGAGATCTCTAATTGTCATATAAGGTGGTTTATCTTGCTCTAGCTGATATATTGCTTATGTGGAGTGCCCTAATGTAATTGGATGATCCTCTTCAGCTATATCATCTCCCTTGTTTTCACTTTCCTCATCTTCCTCCTCAGAGCTTTTCTCATAATCGAAACTTTTCTCCTCAACACCTATTCCCACATTGGTGTTTGTTGCAGTTTCCACTCCCAAATGCACCATGTAGGGCTCACGTGTGTTTAGTCATTATAACACCAAAGTAATTGCTCTGTCTACTTCATCTTTATCATCCAATGGTGCCTCTTTAATGCATGTAACCCTAGTGTAAACATCCCATTTTTGCCCATAATAATTAATAATAGTCAATTTTCAATTTTTCATTTTTTTACAATTTTTCTTCTAATTTAGCAAAAATAGGAAAAATATTCAAAAAATAAAATAAATGGGGAAAATATATCGATTTTGGAAAATAATGGTCGAAATAATAAGAAAAGGAGTTAAATAATTTTTACAAATTTTTAGAATTCAAAATAATACAAAAATAATAAAAAATGCATTGCATATATGTAAATTGCGAAAAAAAAAAACTGAGAAGTAGGCTAGCTCAGCTGGTCCAGACCACGGCCTCATCATGTTGGGAAAGGGGCTCGTCATAGGTTCGAAACGCGGGGGACGCATTCCTCGTTTTGCTCGATTTTTTTTCTCTCCCCAGGACACGTGTTAGCTCGTGATTAGATGGAAGGAGCATACGTGCCGAGTGCGTGATCGTCTTCAACCTCCGTTCGAGATCATCACCGGCAAGGGAAAAATTCGAATCCGGTCGTTTTGATGCAATTTTTACACAAAATCCACCAAATCTTTAACTGAAATAGGATAAACATCATCCAATCGGAATCAAATCGCAACAAATCAAAGGATTTACACAAATAGAAGATGGGTTTTTCAATCGAAATCCGATTTGCCCCAATCGGAGGAAATCCGAGCTTATCCAACTCGATTTATGGTGCCTATAAATAGAGCACAATGTGGGGAAGCCAAAGCACAAATCAAAAGTGAGAAAAGAGAGAAAATAAGAGAGATTGAAGCTTCGCCGGAGTTCTCGAGCACGACCGCCGATCACCATTGCCTCGAAACACCACCTGGGGAGGTTTTCAACCGCAATCACCATCGGCCTTAAGTTCCTCATCCTCGGAAGCTTCAGAAACACCCCTCATTCAATGAAGAGATTGCCGAAATGCCGCTGCCAAAGATATCCAACCACCGTGGTTCGATCCGACTTGATCGACCCGACCTGCGTACCGTACCTGGATCCAGGTAAGTTGGATTTTCCGTTATTTATTTATTTATTCACAATTAGAAAAAAGAAGAAAAAAAGTAAATAAATAAATAATTTAGATTAGTTTATTATTTTTATTTTTAGTTTAGGGTAGATAAAATAATAAAAATTTTAAAAATATAAAATAATAATAATAATAATAATAATAATTATTATTATTATTATTATTATTATTATTATTACTATTACTATTATTATTATTATTATTAAGGTAGGTTAATAATAGGGAAACAAAAATAATTTTTTATCACTTAGAAAAATCCTTTTCTTAAATAATCCAAAATTGGTTTTTCCTTAAATTAATTTTTTCAATAAAATAAAATAAAATAAAATAATCAAGCTTAGGCTTAGATTTTTTCCAACAAATGCTAAAAGTGATAAAAACGTAAACCAGAGGTAATTTCATAATTAAAATTAACAAACCCACTAAAGTTTTTCATGAAAAGCAAACTACGGCTTATTTAATCTTGGATAGCAAATACATAGGCACTCGTTTGGGGCAACTCTAAAAAGAATAAAAAATCATTTTTCCATATTAGAATAAGTTATTTTTAATCAATAAGCAAAAGAAACACAACAAAAAATAATAATAACAAAAATAAAAACAAAATAAATGACAATAAAAGACATTAGGATAGGGTTTAGATTTCAAAAGAATAAGGTGTTAACTTTAAGGTTTTAATAGGTTAGCCTCTGAGTCCAGCAACTTTGGTTTTCCCTCTCCTCTTTCACAAAAATGAAAAGCGGAAATCCCGTCGACTAGTTGTCCGAATTAGGATTAATCTGCTCAATTAGTCTTAATTCAATAATCTTTCCCAACTTCAGTTGGGTGGCGACTTCAAAATAAGACAAAATTCCTAGTTCAAGTCGAGGACTTATATTAGATGAGCATAGGGTCTAGTATAAACCGGATTAGGAACATAAATAAAAAATAAAAAATTAGACTCAACAGGATGGCGACTCCACTGGGGACTTCTCTCTAGTAGGCTAGCCACCTGAATATCCTTGAATCACCTTTTCCAGAAATGTCTTTTGATTGTTATATTATTGTTAACCTTTCAAGGATTTAATAAAATTTAAGGTCCAATTATTTATTTTTACTGTTGAGTCTGCATACATGTAATCATGTGAATAGATACGGTTAAACCCGGGCCATCTTAGGACCTTAAGACGAGAGGCCATTGTGTAGGTTTCGGGTGAAGTAATATGATCACCGTTCGGGACTGATTAGGCTACCCCACCCAATGCTTCGATATGGCCTGAGATCCATTTCTTCGAGAATGCGGGAGGCCATAGAGCTTGGGGACCTGTTAGAACCCACCTATGAAGTCATGGGATGGCAATTGATTAATGATGTAATGCTTTTGTTCTGTTCCCAGAGTTCATATACATTTCCTTATAATAACATCATTTGTACTTTGTTTTTGTAATTGGGGATTTCTATTGTAATAGATGGCTAGTTCTACAGTCAACCGCCTTCTCTGCAAAGAGATCCGGGTTTGCAAACCCCTAAATCCAAAGTTAGTACTAGACCATTGGTTTACTCTGTACAACCCCGAAGAGCAAGCCTTCATCCAACAAAAGATAGGGCCCATCCTTTCACTAATGAAGATGGAAATAAACTTACCTCTGATACGAACCATTCTCCATCTATGGAAAGTAGAGCCCACAGCTTTCTTCATTGGGCCACATGAGATCACTCCCACTCTGGAAGAATACACCCAACTCTTGTAGGCCCCATCACTAACCAACGAGGTGTATGTGCCAGATCTTGAGGCTAGGCCAGCCAGTATTTTCAGTAGATTTCTGGGTATCCACAAGATAGCAATCAACAAGGCCTTAGCAAACTGCAATGGATATTGCATATAGATGGACGAGTTAGAAGCCTGGTTCATAGCCTGGGAAGATGACAGGGATAGGGAAGACATATTATGCGGGGACCCCAAAAGCTACAAATAGAGGAGGGTAAGTGCTTTCATCCTAACAGCCTTCACCACCATACTCTTCCCCATCGGAACCTTTTATGTCCATTACAGAGTCGCAGAGCTGGTGGCCCAATTCTTAGAAGGGAAATCCTATATCCCGACTCTATTAGCTGAACAAATCCGGAACTTGAACTTTGTCAAGAGGAAGGGCCATGGGATCCTCCGCTCAAACATCAACCTCATCCTGATCTGGTTTGTGAGCCACCTCAAATGTTTTGGGTTGAACCTGGTCCGAAAATCTTTAGCCCAGCGAGTAGACCTTGTAGACTCCTGCATAGAAAAGATAAAACTACCCGACGACCTTATTATCCACAGTTGGGTGAAAGTGCTCAAGAGTTTCAGTGCCGACGGCGTCCTATAGACAGCTAGATGGAGTTGCTGCAACAAAGTCAACCTAACCTGCAGAAACCTTCAAGCCGTTCCTCTAATTGGTATTAGCGGATGTATAGGGTATCATCCAAACTTGGTGGTCTGCCAGTTCGGTACTATCTAAGACATAGTTTATCGACCATCACTAGAAGTAATCACGTTTGAATACCAAGACCCAAATCTGTTGGTAGCCAAGAAGTTTGCCAAGCTGGCAGAGGTCAAAGCCCTATGGGAAGCCCGAATCGAGAGCCCCAACGTGGACCTCGGAGACCTAGATGGCAAAGTGGGCAAGCATCGAGCCACCAACCTGAGCCAGCTATATCAAATAGGAGAAAGGGCATACCGAGTCCCAAATATCACCTAACCTGAGCTAGACAAGGTAGACCCAGAGCTAAAAACCTATTTGGAACAAGTTAGGGCTCGGATGGAGGTATACTTCGAAGCTGTAGACTACAAAAAAGATATCTAGAAGGGCCGATTTAAAGAGTTTGATAAAAGGAACAAGGCCTTAGAAGCTCAGTTAGAGAAGACCCAAGCTAAAGTTAAAGAGCTGGAAGCTATCATCAGCGGAAAACCGATGCCTGTGCAGTAGAAGAAGAAGAGGACTAGGAAATAGATTAATATTGTACTTTTACTTTTTCATGTTTTAAGTATCGAACTCCAAGTTTCTAATATTAATAAAAATAAAATTTCAGTATTATATCATTAATCAATTGTTGGCCCTTTTATTTCTAGCATCTATGTGATACATGCATCATATTTACATACATGCATTAAACTAAGAAAAATGCGCGCCCAGATATTAAAGATAGCGCCAAAAAAACCGAACCCTCCAAAGAGCCCAATCTGTACTCACTCAAAGACCAAAATGGCAAATAGTGGCAACAATAGCGATAACACCAGCGCTAATACCGCCTCGGATCCTAGGATTGTATCCCTAGAACAAACAGTCCAGCAATTGGCTGCACAAGTCCACCTCCTAACTAAGAGTATTGGCCTCCTTCGCACCACCCAACCAACTCAGGAAGAACACTTAGGGGCCAGAAAAGGGAAAGCAGTAGAGGGTCAGCCTCAAGAATATGAAGAGATTAATTCCTACCTTAACCCAGCTTTCGAGTATGATCCGAGAGTCAACTTCGGTCCAACCTCGGACAACATAAAGAGGGAGATGGAGGACAGGCAAAGGAGATGGAAAGAAAACCTTTTCAACACCCGACTGATAAGTTGAAAACAATATAAGGGCCTAACGGTTTTGAGTAGGCAGGGATCACCAGCTTGCCAGTGTATGGGGAGGAAGTGTACCCAGAGAAGTTCAAGACCCCAAAATTTGAAAAATGTGATGGCATTGGATGCCCCAAGATGCATACAAGGTTGTATGTGCGAAAGATGAGCAAGTATGCCTAATATAACCAGCTCATGATCCAAACCTTCCAAGACAACTTTACAGGCCCTGCCTTCATCTAGTATGCACACCTAGACTTCAACCAAGTCAATACCTAGGAAAGACTTGCTTGGGCATTCTATGATCAGTATAAATTCAACATCGAGGTTACCCCTTCGGTGATGAACTTAGGAAGTCTCCGAAAGAAACACACTGAGTCTTTAAGGAGTATGCTCAGCGTTGGAGAGCTCAAGCTGCTAGGGTAATGACCCTAATTTCTGAAAAGGAGTTGACATTTATCTTTGTCAACACTCTGGATAAGACTTACTTCTCACATTTGGTTGGCCAAACGTCATCTAGCTTTGTAGAAGTAGTAGCTGTAGGGTGCCGAATTGAGAATGCCATCACATTAGGAAGACTCCAGACAATAGATCCTCCTAGAATCACATCATCACAAAGGCCCATATGGAGTAACAAAGCCAAGGAGTCTACCGTCAGTACAGTTAACTCCGGCAGAGTGGACAAGTTTGGGACCCGCGTAACATTTCAGGCCGCGAATGCCCCAATCCAGCAGTCGCTAATGAATCACACCCAAGCCACCAGGGTCTTAAGACAATTCACTCCAATCCTGATCCCGTTCAGCTAGGTCTTCGTTCGGCTGTGAGCGGATAATTTGATCAGCTTCGAGATCCTAAGTGACCGGTATAAGCCCATAAATTTTGACTCAAGCCTCAAGTGTGATTATCATATGGGCCAAGAGGGCATTCTACAGACAGATGCTGGAGGCTCCGAAACAAGATTCAAGATCTAATTGACGTCGGAATAGTGCAATTGGACTTTGTTAACACATCAACACCCAATGCCAACACTAATCCGCTGCCCAACCATAAGCCTACTGTCAATATGATCACATTTGAAGAGTTAGACTCTAAAGAGTCCCCAAAACAGCAAAAAGCAACAGTACAGCGAGAAAGTCACCCATGCCAAGTCCTAAATGAAAACCCCAAAATCACAGATTAAGAAGAGATGGTTAGCTGGAGACCCAACGGTTGGTTCCCTAAGAAAATCACATGGGAGATTTGAGTATCTAGTAAATTACTCTTTCACCCCAACTGAGTATGGGCCACTTAGCAGATGGGGGCCCGAGTTTAAGAAAGAAGACAACCCGCTAAAGGAAAGGGAAAAGTCCGTAAATGTGATTAAAACAGACCAAAAACCGATAGTCATAAAGTGCTATGAGGGACAATCTATTGCGGTACAGATTCCAAAGAAAAGATACGTGTTCAATGTCCCAATACCCTCAGAAAGGTATAAGGCAACACCATTTGACTATCAGGCTCTCAATCAGGAAGGACCTCCCATCGTAGGAGGAATCACTCGTTCTGAGAGAATTTATGACCCGAAATACAGGATCTCAATTGAAGAGCCCTACACTGAGGTAGGGAAAGAGGAAGAAGAGGGGCTCCCTGCATTTACAAAGATGGTCAAAGCAAATGAATACAAAATCATGGAACGACTGAACAAGGTTCCAGCCCAGATATCACTTATAGGCCTCCTCACGACATTTGAGCCTCACAGGGAAGCACTCTTCAAAGTACTCAAACAAATTAAGGTACCAGAGGGCATCACAATAAAGAAATTAAGCCATGTGATAGATTCGATCTTCACCATGGACCAAATATCTTTCTCTCTCGAAGAGTTGAGGGACGATGGAGACCAACATACAAAACCACTGTTCATAGTGGTGAAATGCAACGACACAATCGTCTCCAGAGTACTCATTGACAATGGATCTTCTCTCAACGTATGCCCTTTAGCCACCCTTGACCTGCTGGGAGTCGATCCAAGCAACATCAAGCAAGCTCAATAGTGGTTAGGGCCTTCGATGGGTCGAAGAGAGAAATAGTGGGGGAAATCAACTTACCGGTGGAGATTTGTCCACAGATATTCCACATCTCCTTCCAAGTCCTCGACATTCCAAGGTCTTTCAATCTACTATTGGGAAGGCTGTGGATACACATTGCTGAAGCCATACCATCAAGTCTACATCAGAAGGTCAAGTTCATAGCAAATGGACAGATCATCATCGTACTATGAGAGCAAAATTATGCCATCTATAAAGAGACCGCCATACCCTACATCGGGGAAGACGGTTTCGAAGACTTTGGTCTCCAAATATTCAATGAGGTGAGTGTGGTAACTAGCAAGGAGGGCCATCAGTTTAAGGAGGGGCAGCAAGGGATGTTTGGACTAGGGTACGTTCCTACATCCCAGGAAGAGGCATAAGTAAGAGATATTAGAGGCAGAAGGAAAGAGAAGCCAAGCAACACCCCAATGCATTTTCCACCCCTCTAACAATCATTCACGCAAGCAACTACAATTCAAGAGCCAAAGATAAGTGAAGCCGACGTCAGCAATCAAAGCTCGATCTCTTGCACGTCCGAGTAGCGTCTAGCTCTTAATAATTGGTTCTGTTATCCTATTAATAACGCTAGGTCAGCTCAAAGATAGTAAACAATTATTGAACAAATTTCTATTGTGGTTATTTTTTAGATTCAATAAATTACAATTCATTCCTTTTTTGCTTATATATACATGCTCTCATTTCACTTTACCTACAAATTCCCTATCGTCGAACGTTAGGGACATTTCGCGCAGGTAAGTAGTGAAAACACTGATATCGTTTCCAACACTGCCGGGTCAGCCGTTGGAGGTGATGTCCTTGACCACGAAATAATACGAGAAAATTGGCAAAAACATGAACAAAGTGGGATTTCAATTGACGAGCGATGGAGACAATAAATCTAGGAAGCACCGAGAAACCCAAAAACCTCAAGATTGGGGCCAATTTAAGTGCCGAGCAAAAGCGTAAGATAGTCGAGCTGTTAACTGAATATGCAGATGTATTCGCCTGGTCATGTGGCGACATGCCAGGATTAGACCAGTCAATAGTAGTTCACAAGCTTCCTACAAGGGAAGATGTCAAACCTAAAAAATAGAAATTGAGAAGATTTAAGCCTGACATCTTACTAAAGATTAAAGAGGAAGTCAAAAAACTACTAAAAGTGGGGTTCATTGAGGTGTCTGACTAATCGGAATGGATAGCGAATATAGTCTCCGTTCTAAAAAAGAATGGGAAAGTACGTGTATGTGTAGACTTCCGAGCTTTAAACCAAGTTACGCCAAAAGACAACTTCCCTCTACCTCACATCGATGTCCTGGTAGACAACACCACAGGAAACCATCTCTTCTCATTTATGGATGGTTTCTTAGGATATAATCAAATAAAAATGGCTAAAGAAGATAAAACTAAAACGACCTTTATCATAATATGAGGATCTTTCTATTACAAAGTCATGCCCTTTAGTTTGAAAATTGCTGGGGCAATGTATCAAAGAGCCATGGTCGCGATACTTCATGACATGATGCATCGAGAAGTCGAAGTATATGTCGATGATATGATAACCAAGTCTGAGAAAGAAGAAAGCTATGCAGTTATTCTGAGAAAGTTGTTCAAGTGATTGAGAAAGTTTCAACTTAAGTTAAATCTAGAAAAGTGCACTTTTGGGGTCACAATAGGCAAGTTGTTAGGGTTTGTCATAAGTCGAGAAGGCATTAAAATTGATCCTGATAAAGTAAAGGCCATACTGGAACTACCCTCTCTATGTACTATAAAAGGGGTGAGAGGTTTGCTAGGAAGGTTGAATTATATAGCCCGTTTCATCTCATAGCTCACAGACAAATGCCGCCCATTATTCCATCTGCTAAAAAAGAATGCTGTAGTAGAATGGGACGATGAATGTGAAGAAGCATTCAGGACAATCAAAGACTATCTCATAAATCTCCTAGTCTTGATAGTTCCAAAACAAGGAAAACCCTTATTCTTATATCTCACGATACTCCTTGAATCTATGGGGTGCGTGTTGGGACAGAAAGATGAAGAGGGGAGAGAATGTTCCATATATTATCTAAGCAATAAATTCACAGACGAGGAACAGAGTTATTTAGAAATAGAGAGGACTTGCTGCGCTTTGATTTGGGTTATGCACTGATTGAGGCAATAACCCTTTATTACCTTCGTTGAGTTGCTAACAAGACACGATCCTCTGAAGTACTTGGCAGGGAAGCTCGTTTTGTTAGGGAGAATCTCTAAATGGCAAATGCTCTTATCAGAATTTGATATCACATACATAAATTAAAATTCGATAAAAGGGCAATCTTTAGCCGACCAATTGGCCGAACATCTAGTTGAGGGAGATCCCCAAGAATCACAAGCTCAATTCCCTAATGAAAATATATTAACAGCGGAGGGCAAACCAGCAGAAGACTGCGGGATATGACAAAGCCTTAGATGGAAGATGTTCTTTGACGGAGTTGCTAATATATTTGGTTGCGGGATCGGGGCAGTGTTGATATCACCAAAAGGAACACAATTCCCTTCAGCAACAAGACTCACATTTCCATATACTAATAATATCGCGAAATATGAGGCATGCATCTTCGGCCTCAAAATGGCTTGCCACATGGAAATCTGTGAATCAGAAGTGTACGGAGATTCTTCACTCATCATATTACAGATAAGAGGGGAATACAAGATTAAAGACCCCAAATTGGTACCATACCATCAGCATTTGACAGATCTAATCGATGAATTCGAGGCAATCACCTTCACATACATCCCGAGAACTTAGAATCAGTTTGCAGATGCACTCGTTACACTAGCATCTATAATTCAGATAATAGGGGGAGTTGAAGTCCAACTATTGAAAATAGAAATAAAAAATTAGCCCGCCTACTGTTTGGTAATCGAAAAAGCACAGGATGATAAGCCTTGGTATTATGATATCAAAACTTTTCTCCAAGAAAGAAAATACCCTGAAATGGCTAGCAAAAATGACTAAAGAATACTCAGAAGGTTAGCAAGTCATTTCTTATTAAATTGGCATGTGCTTTATAAAAGATCGCTTGATACCACCTTGTTAAGATGTGTGGATAAAAATAAGGTATGCGAACTGATGAAAGAAGTGTATGAAGGAGTATGTGGACCTCACATGAACGGCTACATGTTGGCCTGAAAAATCATGAGATTGGGCTACTACTAGCTAACCATGGAATCAAATTGTATCAAATATGTCAAGCACTGTCACTTATGTCAAGTTTATGCAAACTGAATAAAGGCCCTACCTAAAGAACTTCATTTGTTGTCTGTACCATGGCCTTTCTCCATGTGGGGAATCGACATCATCGGCCCAATCACTCCAATAGCATCCAACGGCCATAGATTTATATCGGTGGCCATTGATTACTTCACTAAGTGGGTGGAAGCTTCATCATATGTCAGTGTCACAAAAGGGGTAATAGTTAAATTCCTGAAGATGGACATAATAGCTCGATACGGGGTTCCTGAGTCAATCATCACCGATAACGGTACCAATCTCAACAATAAGTCGATGATAGAGTTGTGTCAACAGTTCCACATAAACCATAGAAATTCAACTCCCTATCGACCTTAGATGAATGGGGCAGTAGAAGCAACCAACAAGAATATCAAAAGAAACATCGAAAAGATGACAATCACTTGCAAAGATTGGCACGAGATGTTGCCATTCGCCCTCATGGCTTACAGAACCTCAATTAAAACATCTACTGGAGTTACCCCATATTCTCTGGTATATAGTACTGAGGTAGTTCTACCAGTTGAAGTTGATTTACCATCCTTCAGAATTTTATAATCAAATTAGGTAAAGAAGAGGCTCAATCAATTGAATTTGATTGACGAAAAAAGACTCACTACGTTATGTTACGGCCAGTGTTACCAACAAAGAATGGCCCGAGCATTCAACAAGAAAATGAGACCTTGATGTTTCAAGGAAGGAGATCTAGTGCTAAAGAAAGTTCTCCCGGATTCTCAAGATTCCAGAGGGAAGTTTACCCCAAACTATGAGGGCCCATACATTGTAAAGAAGGTATTGTTAGGAGGTGCTCTGATATTAACTCAAATGGATGGTCCGGAATTGAGAGACCCCATTAATACAGATGCTGTTAAGATGTACTATCCTTAGGCAAGGAAATTGAGATTTTGACAAGGTTTATGAATGCTAATATTCAGTACAAATTTCGATGAGTCTAGTTTTCATTTCTTTTACAAGCAAAGTTAATGTCTCTGAATGATCGATAACTCCAACCAATTCTCATTAAAACAAACATTCCTAAACACATTACCCATCACTTTACCAATGAATAATGAACATTGAAATGATAATGAATCTTAATAAATTTTGTAACATAATTCTACCTATTTCTGAGCATTAAACCTCGTGCATTAATAGGATAATACTATAATCACAAGAGCCATGCACATAAGTAAGAAAGCACATCAAGGCCCTTAGCCCTGTTTTGAAGCAAGAGTAAGCAAAGGAGAAGCAAACCAGCACGAAGATTCGATTGTTTGGTTGTTGTCCGCGATAAATTGGTAAGCATCCTAGAATAAATAACCATCATTCACATATTATAAGACATCTCTTATCAAATCATTTGATGCATTCGTTATAAGCATTTTCAAAATTATAGGTTAGTTAGCCCACAATGGGGCACTTTCCTAAACATTCTCTCTCAGGATTAGCCCGTAGGAGCACCTTTTGAGAAATTTCTTCCCCAAGGTTGCAAATCCAAAAGGACACTCCTACTATAGGTTAGTCAGCCCAAAAAGGGGCACTTTCCTAAACATCATTTCTCAAGGTCAGCCTGTAGGGGCACCTTTCAAGACATTTCTTCCCCAGGGTCGCGAGTCTAATAAGACGCTTCCCACCATAGGTTAGTCAGCCCACAATGGGGCACTTTCCTAAACATCCTCTCTCAAGGTCAGCCTGTAGGGGCACCTTTCGAGACATTTTTTCCCCGGGGTCACAAGTCTAAGAAGACGCTTCCTACCATAGGTTAATCAGCCCACAAGGGGGCACTTTCCTAAACATCCTCTCTTAGGGTCAGCCCGTAGGGGTACCTTTCGAGACATTTCTTCCCCAGGGTCGCAAGTCTAAGAAGACGCTTCCCACCATAGGTTAATCAGCCCACAATGGGGCACTTTCCTAAACATCCTCTCTTAGGGTCAGCCCGTAGGAGCACCTTTCGAGACTTTTCTTCCCCAGGGTCGCGAATCTAAGAAGACACTTCCTACCATAGGTTAGTTAGCCCACAATGGGGCACTTTCCTAAACATCATCTCTCAGGGTTAGCCCATTGGGGCACCTTTCGAGACATTTCTTCTCGCTATAGGTTAGTTAGCTCATAGAGGAGCACTTTCCTAAACACCCTTTCTCAAGGTTAGCTCATAGGACCACCTCTCGAGATACCTATTTTTCAGGGTTGCAAGTCTAGGAAGGCGCTTCCTACTGTTGATTAGTTAGCTCATAAGAGCACTTTTCAAATTTGTCGATTAGTTAGCTCACATGAGCACTTTTCAAATCTATTGATTAGTTAGCTCATAGGAGCACTTTTCAAATTTGTGATTAGTTAGCTCATAAGAGCACTTTTCGAATCTATTGATTAGTTAACTCATAGGAGCACTTTTCAAATTTGTGATTAGTTAGCTCATAAGAGCACTTTTCGAATCTATTGATTGGGAGCACTTTTTAAATTTGTCGATAACCGATTAGTCAGCTCATAAAAGCACTCTTCGAAGGCATTTCTCCCCAAATAGTCGCTACTTTAGCCAAACACTTCTGTTGATAGGTGGCCAACTCATAAGAGCGCTTCTTAAGACAATCTTCTCTTTAAGGTTGTTAATCCGATAAGACGCTTCCTATCATCAGCTATTCCACTCACAATAACACATTCCTAAACAATCCTTGAGATGTTTCTTATCATCGATTAGTCAACCCATAGAGCACTTTTCGGGAAGGTACATTACTTCGAATTGTTAAGTTGTTAAGACCATTTCCTGAGCAATACCAATCATCACAAAGCACTCATGGGATTATTAGCTCATGAAGCATTTTCCTACTAAAGACCAAATTCCAGATAATCAGCCAAACCAAGGCGTTATCCATTCAGTCTAAAGGCCAAAAATGGTGTCTTTCTTGTCTTTGTAGTTAAGTTTTCCAAACTTTACCACAAAGAGAGGTAGTTGTAAACATCCCATTTTTGCCCCTAATAATTAATAATAGTCAATTTTCAAATTTTTTCATTTTTTACAATTTTTCTTCTAATTTAACAAAAATAGGAAAAATATATCAATTTTGGAAAATAATGGTAGAATAATAAGAAAAGGAGTTAAATAATTTTTACAAATTTTTGGAATTTCAAAATAATATAAAAATAATAAAAATTGCATTACATATATGTAAATTGCGAAAAAAAAAAAACTGAGAAGTGGGTTAGCCCAGCTAGTCTGGACCACGACCTCATTGTATGGGGAAAGGGGCTCATCACAGGTTCGAAACGCGAGGGACACATTCTGCGTTTTGCCAAATTTTTTCCCCTCCCCAGGACACGTGTCAGCTCGCGATTGGACGGAGGGAGCGCACGCGTAGGGCATGTGATTGTCTTCAACCTCCGTCCGAGATCGTCGCCGACAAGAGAAAAATTCAAATCCAACCGTTTTGATGCTATTTTTACACGAAATCCACCAAATCTTTAACTAAAATAGGATAAACATCATCTCATTTGAATCAAATCGCAACAAATCAAAGGATTTACACAAATCAGAGATGGGTTTTTCAATCGAAATTCAATTTGCCCCAATTGGAGGAAATCCGAGCTTATCCAGCTCAATTTCTGGTGCCTATAAATAGAGCACGATGTGGGGAAGCCAAAGCACGGATCAAAAGTAAGAAAAGAGAGAAAATAAGAGAGATTAAAGCTTCGTCGGAGTTCTCGAGCAAGACCACCGATCACCACTGCCTCAAAACGCCACCTGGGGAGGTTTTCAACCACAACCACCACCACCCTTAGGTTCCTCATCCTCGGAAGCTTCAGAAACACCCCTCATTCGACGAAAAGGACCGCTGGAACATCGTCGATGAGGATTTGCAGCCACCGTGGTTCAATCCGACCCAACCCGATCCGACTAACCCGACCCGCGCACTGTACTCGAATCCAGGTAAGTTGGATTTTTCGTTATTTATTTATTGTATTTATTTATTTATTTATTCACAATTCAAAAAAAAGAAAAAATAAATAAATAATTTAGATTAGTTTATTATTTTTATGTTTAGTTTAGGGTAGATAAAATAATAAAAAATATAAAAATATAAAATATAAAATATAAAATAATAATTAAGGTAGGTTAATAATAGGGAAACAAAAATAATTTTTTATCACTTAGAAAAATCATTTTCTTAAATAAATCCAAAATTGGTTTTTCCTTAAATTAATTTTTTCAATAAAATAAAATAAAATAAAATAATCAAGCTTAAGCTTTTTTTTTTTTCCAAAAAACGCTGAAAATGATAAAAACATAAACCAGAGGTAACTTCATAATTAAAATTAACAAACCCACTAAAGTTTTTCATGAAAAGCGAACTACGGCTTGTTTGATCCTGGAGAGCAGGTACGTAGGCATCCGTTTGGGGTAACTCTAAAAAGAATAAAAAATCATTTTTCCATATTAGAATAAGTTATTTTTAATCAATAAGCAAAAGAAACACAACAAAAGATAATAATAACAAAAATAAAAACAAAATAAATGACAATAAAAGACATTAGGATATGGTTTAGATTTCAGAAGAATAAGGTGGTAACTTTAGGATTTTAATAGGTTAGCCTCCAAGTCCAGTAACTCTGGTTTTCCCTCTCCTCTTTCACAAAAATGAAAAGAGGAAATCCCGTTGACTAGTTGTCCGAATTAGGATTAATTTGCTCAATTAATCCTAATTCAATAATCTTTCCTAACTTCAATTGGGTGGCAACCCCAAAATAAGACAAAATTCCTAGTTCAAGTCGAGGACCTATATTAGATGAGCATAGGGTCTAGTATAAATCGGATTAGGAATATAAATAAAAAATAAAAAATTAGACTCGACACCTAGGTATATTAAACCTAGAACTCCGACAATGCTAGTTGGTTTCAATTACCTTATGGATTGTCTTGAATAAGGGATGTGTAACTAGATCCCAATCAAACCCGTTGACTGTAACCTAAGTTTTCAATAGGTATTTCTAGTAATTCAGTTAAGAATTCTATGGAAAAGTTCTTTTGCAAATGAACAAAAAGAGGTATTTCGTATCTCACGAAAAAGATGTGTTTTCATATATCAAAGTTGTCTCTTAGCCACCCCCTAGCACAATATATATAGCACACGAATACAATATGGAAAAAACCTAACACAATATAGAAATCTTAAGTTACTTATTCTATCTTTATTCTTGTGTCACCAAGTAGGCAACTAAATAACATGGAAAACAAACCAACAAATAATAACAAAATCAAATGTATCCTCTAATGTAGTGTCCACGCAAATATATAATATTCCTAAAATATTTCATCTTTCCATGGTCACGTGAATCAAGTTGACACATGTATATTTTCCTTTTGTGTAGCTTGATTCCCGGGCCTACAAGTCCATGATTAGTCCTTGTAAAGTTTCATTCATCCTTTTAGCTTTAGCTCGAGTCATCAGGCCTCCAATTCCATGTAATAGATCATGGAATTTTGGCTCCTTCCTTTTTCATGCTAACTGATCCTCATCACTCTTCCATGGGGGTTAGAACATATGCTTCAAACATTGATGGCTTGGGAGGTTTTTCTTCCATGTTAAGTGAGGAATGCTAGTGTCTACTTTGTTAAAATGTTTGCTATTCAGATGACCCCCCCAAATCTTCAGAAATTCTAACATTCAACCATTGTATGCCATGCTCTCCAAAGGATCCACGACAAAAGTTTCTCCAAATGGTGAAAACTAATACAATAACAAAAAAACTTTAATTTTTTTTTCAAAATACATATTAGAATATAGATTAATTGAGTTTTTTTTTTTCATTGAGGAAATTGTAGATCTTAGTGAACTCGTTCAAATCCCACTGTTTCGTAGTTTCAAAAGAACTTCTTCTTCATGCGAAAGAGAGAAAAATAAAGAAGAGAAAAAGTTTGCGGAAACAAAAATAAAAATGAATGTCTTCTGTTTCTACGTTTGTATTATTAAATTGAAGTATTATAGCGTTCGTGACTCCATAAAAGTAGGTTTGCATAATGCTTTTATAGATTTACATGCATGTTTTTATTTTTTAGGTTTGTAGGTTATAAGTTTACGGTGCTCATGTGGACAATTATTAGATGGTGGATCTTTAATGAGAATATTCAATAATGGAATTAATTGTACAAGGGTAGTGTCATGTGTATTGAAGGCGCAAACACAACTCGTGCCTTCAATTAGGCCAATTTTGGTTCAATTGAAGGCGCATTCTGGATTCACGACTTTACTATCTATTTTAGAAATAATTTTCTTAGATATCCTATTTCGTAATTATTTTTTAAAAATAGCAATATTTTAGTTGATTTCCCCAAAACAAGCTTATGTTTGGAACTCAATCCCCTCTGGAGTTGCATTTAGGTAATGTAGACTTAAGTGTTGTTTTGTAGAATGATGTAAACTTGGTGCAACCAGGGTGACTTTTTGCTGCGTTGTTGTTGGTTGTTGATACTTTTGCTTTGTGTGGACTTTTTCTGGATTTACCAAAAACAAAAGAAAGAAAGAAAAATGTGTTTAGGTTCCATTAACTATTTGGACCTATTCATATACATTTTATATATAATATCACCTAGTAATATTAGTTATTAGGGTCTGGTAGTTAGCTGTAAGTGATATTTGATAAGTTACAAACTTAATATTTATAAGCAAATTGAATATCAACGAATTCATTTTGAGATTTAAAGTTGCAGAATCAGATCATCTAATTTTTGGTATCTTGTTATGATGTTAGACTCAGCGTAGATTATTGTTTCAGGTCTTAAAATCTAGAGTGAGTGCCTCGAATGCTAAATCTCACAGAGCTCACAAATGGAGGAGAATTCATGGAAATGACAGTGAAGGTTTGCTCGGGGCCTATTTTGTGGACTTTAGCAGTGGGGTGGATCGAGGTAAGCGTTTACCATTTCTCACCGTTCATTATTATTGCTGTCATCAAGTTTAAAACGCGAGGAAGCTGACTTGTTTAATCCTCATGTTCATTTCCAGTTTATTGAAGAAGAAGTTTATTTTCGTAGTTTCCGATCGTCGAAGACAACCTGTTGTTGATTAACTTATTTATTGATTGTCATTCCAGTTTAGAACCAAAAGAAAAAAAGAAGGGGTCATTTATGGTAACTATTTCAGTTTTCGATTGTATTATAACGAAGAAGAGGTTCATTTGTTTCTGGATTTTAATATTATGAAATTTAATATTTTCTTAAGTTGATAGAGATTTAATTATGTTAATAAATTATCTCAACTTAGCATGAGCTATATTTAACTAATTATAACTCAACCATTATATATATATATATTATCACATATATATTTTTAAAAAAATTATATTAATAATAATATTTAAATTTATCCATATTTAATTTATAATGGCAATTTTGTAATTTTTGATAAAAATCTTAACTGCCCACTTCTTTTGAAATGTGTTTCCTCTCTCTCTCTCTTCCCTTTTCTTCCCTTGATAGTTTCTATTTATTCTTCTTTTTATCCGCATAAAAAGAAGATATGTTTCCAATTATGTTAATTTTTCATAATTTCCAAATCCATAAAAGAAGATGCATAGTTTGTATGCATTTTCTTTAATTACAAAGAATTAAGTTGAAAATGTAGAGAATTAATTAACAAAAAAAAAACCATATTAGATGTAACTTAATAAAATATTGCACTTATTTTACAAAATAACTAGGGATAATTGAGTGGTAGCATTTTAGAACCACTCTAGAACTTATATTTTGTACGATATAGGATATCTTGTAAAACTTGAAAATTTTGACTTTTTTCATATAAATTTTAAGTTTACGTAATATTAAAAAAGTAATTTATATACAATATTACAAATTCTTCATATGTAATACTTATAAAACTTAAAACAAAATATGTGAAATTAAAAAAGAATAGTTTTTTATACAGTCATTATTTTAATTTTATTTGATTTTACTATTTAGCAAATAGGAAAAAATAAAGGGAAAAAAATGCAAAAAACTTAGAGAGAAAAATAGAAGAATAAGGGAAAGAAAGAGATGTGGCATTAGCTTTAGCTTTTTAGAGTTAGTAATTTATGAGCTTAGGCTCCATTTTTTTTTCTTTTTACTAAAATATTTATTAGCAAAATAATATAATATTGTCATTTATCCATATTATTTAATAATTTTTTATACAATGGATGCAAGTTACCCTAAAACTTATGTTTAATATACTTTAAAGTATAAGTTCTATGGTGGATATAGAATAAAAAGATCTCGTATTTGTAACTTATCCTATGAGAGTAGGTTTTAGAAAATTTGTAAGTGTAACTTATCCTATAACTCTTAATATCCACTCATAACTGATATAATCAAGTAGGGTATGATGGGTACCTAGTACAATAAAGTTAATTGCTTATCCTTTGTAAACTCTTTTATCTTTTTTACTTGGTTTGTCTTAGGGGTGAGTGGGTACTAGGTGGGTAAGATATGATGTCTTACTCATATTGCACTACGTAAGGTATATGTTTCTAAATTTTGAAATCAAAACTTAGCTTATAATACTTTGAAACCATTATGAAACTTATACTTTGTAAAACTTATAACACACATGATAACTTGTGGAACCTATACTAAAATTTATAAAATTTTAAAAAGTAATTTTTCCTATTACTATTATTTCAAGTTTATGTGATAACAAATAGGAAATAATAAAAATGTAAAGTTTGAGAGAAAAATATGGTAAAACAAGGAAAAGAATGGGAAATGTAAATTGAGAGAGATAATATTAGGTTTAACCATTTAGGATTATTAACCTATGGGATTGGGCTTCCTTTTTTTCTTTTTTTTTTCTATTTATTAAAACATTTATTGGCTGAAATATATAATATGGTCATTTATTAGTTATTTAATAATTTTATATAAAGTATATGGTATCATAAAACCTATACCTTATATACCTTTGAATATAAGTTCTAACATGAATATAAGATATGGAGATCTTATACCTATACCCTATCTTATGGGAGTAGGTTTTGGAAAATTTGTACTTAATACACATCCGATGACTTTTAATACCTATCGAATCCCACTCAACCAAGTAAGGTATGGGTAGGTATCTTATACAACAGGGTTATCCACTCACTTCTAGTTTGTTTCTCTATGTTGTTTTTTTCCTCGTCTTTTTAATATTGTTTTTTTTGGTGTCGTTTTGAAATAATGTGTTTATCAAAATAAAATATTGAAAAGATGAAAGTATAAGCATACATCTCTTATAAAATTAAATACCTAATGGTTTCTTATAAAGTTAGACTTATCTACTCTTATTTGGTTTTATAAGGAAAAAAAATCAATCTTGTTATTTTACTATTAATAAAATATACTTCTTAAACTTTCTTATTAAAACTACATGGACTTTCACTTTCCAACTCTCATTATGTAATCATTATCTTTACTATAATTATAATAAGACAATATACCTAACCATAAAGTTTTAAACAACATATTAGACATAAACCAAACAACTTTTCAAATGTTGGATTTCAATTAGATATACATTAAACACATAATAGATATAAATAAAATACTGATAGAGAACATGAAAACAATCCAAAAGGACTAAAAGCTCCATGGTTCAAAACTTGAAAGAGGTACCACTTTTTATATTTTATATTCTATTTATGCAAAAGGAGTTAGTGAGATTTAAACCATGGACCATTAATCAAAATTATAAGTAACTTACTATTTTTATTAATTTATAATAATATATATGCCATTTTTATAAATTCCTTTTGAATAAATTTATTTTCACTGAATATCTCTTAAAATTGCATTTATATATTTACAATGTATTGTTTTTAACATAATTTTTTTGTAAACAAAAGAAAACATATAAAAAATATGTATATTCTTTTGTGGATATTGAAATTTGCATTCTTTATATACATTTTTTAAAGAAAAACAAAAAAACAAAAACAAAAACACAAGTATAAAATGTGTTTTCCCTATATATCTTTTTTTTTTTTTTGTGAAATCACTTTTCATTATAAAATAGAAATATTATGGATAAGTTCCCCATCTTAGTTGGACAAAACTACTAGATTTACACTAGTTCCAAAATTGAGGAGTTAAATTCTCTAAAACTATCATAGCCTTGTAGCTCAATTGGCATGAACATTGTTCTCATTCTAGGATGGAACATGTTTGAATCCCCTCTCGTCAAATTGGCTAAAATTGCTTTTACAAATATCTAGCACATTATTAAAGAACATAGCATTATTCCTTGTTCTAGACCATGTTTTACTATGTTTTGCTAAACAGCCAACCATACACTCCTTAATCCTTCTCATCTTATCTTTGCAGATAGTAAATAGAACATGCATTTAGGAAATGTCAACATTTTCACTAGTAAGCCAACTAATTGCATTTAATGAGTCCATTTCCAATTTAAGTTAGCTTACTAATTTTAAGGCCACAACAACACTCCATATCTTAACTTTAATTAGTGAATTCAATGCCAAATTACACACAAATTCTCTTAGTACTAATTCATGTTCATCTTTACTGATGCCCTCTATTCCAATTTTCCCTTATTTCATAGTTGTTACACCATCACAGTTGATCTTCACTTATCCTTTTATAGGTGAACTTAGACCAGCAAGGAAATAAGTTCCCTATTTGATTGTTTTGCTTTATATAAATTAAGTTCCATCAATGTGTGACTTTTTATTTTGATTTGATTCAACCACTCCCTATTTTCTTCACTTGGCTTGAAAATCCTTCAATTTTGTTCATGGGAAAATTATGCTAAAGGGGATTAATGTTTGGAGGTAATTTTAAATAGGAAATCAATTTTTTAACTAATTAAAATAAAGGATCAAATTTTTGTAAAAAGATTTAAATAAGGGATTTTGTTAACTTGTTGTTAAACAGTTAAATAATGTTGATGTGGCATGTTATTTGACATGTGGTACTGATGTGGCACTTACTTAGTGCTAACGGGGAAAAGATGCTCTACTATTTCTTTTCTTTTCTGCAAAAGATGCATTTTGGATCCACCACAAGCCCTCTTTTCCTTAAGTTGTCTATTGTTGGCAGTTCGTTATACGAAATTCTCTATAGAAGGAATTAGTTCTTTGATATTGTTTGGTTTTTCCATATCCACTTCCATTCTATTTTCACTTCCTCACTTACACACTCCCTCTTAATCTCCTCATAGGTAGATTTCGCAAATACTTCCCCACTTGATTCATGACTCCAAATGTAGGTATCATGCTCCTCTTGATCATCATACAACTAAACATTACTTAACAATGTTTTCCAAGCATTATCAATTGAAAAGGAAATAGCTTCCTCATCTAGGTCATTAAGGCTCCTCCAAGCTCTTTTGAAAGTTAGCTTTTCCCCATCTCTTGTAAGTGGTTTATATAAGCACTCTCTCATAGGATCTTTTTCACACGATTTTTTAAACCAAAAGCTCAAATTTCTCTTTGTCCTTGTTTTGATTAGCAATTTCTCATCTAACCAATCATTTGGCTTAATCAGTTCCTTAAATGGCTTCAACCCCTTATTTACTTAAAACTTCCCCCCCTGAAAACTATACCTTTTCCTTAATAACCTCATTAACAGTAGTACCTTCCTTCTAATCATCCACATAGCTTATGTGGGCTTTATTTCTATCCTTTAAGTCTACTATTCATAATCATCCCTCTTCTTTTGACCCTTTAATTTTGTCCCATAAAATCCAATATGTTTTCCTTTTCTCTTCCTTGTCTCCCCCATAAGAAGGCACTATGAACTTTCTTTATCTTATCCACTAAAGCATTTTGGCAAATTAATTGATTGTGAGTAGAAATTCATGGTGCTTTCTAGTAATGAGGAAATCACAATCTTCCTCCCCACTACACTTGCATTATTCTTCCACCTAGTTAGTTTACACTTAACCTTTTCCAAGATGAAGTTGAGATCATTACTTGACAATTTCCCTATTTCCTTAACTAGCAATCTTGAGTATTTTCCCACGTCATTTGACGGTCTAATCTTAAAAACATCACATATTGTTCTTCTCATATTTACATCTACATATTTTGAGAAAATGATGCACAATTTGATTTTATTCATGTTTTGGCTTGCTATCTTCTCAAACACCATCGTGACCTCTTGCATTCTTTTCCCTTAGAATTTTTCCTCCATATTTGATTCTAGACGAGATTTTAATATTCTTTATATATATGTATATAATATAGATAAGTAAATTAATTTTCATTAATGAATCAATAATTAAATTAAGAAAATATAAATGTTTATAATTCATTTGAACAATAATTGGATTAAAGAACTTTTTAGATACATGTGTTACAATAGTTTAAAATCATCCCAAATTGTTTTTTTTTTTTGTCAAATATCCTAAATTATTTCAAATTTCTTTCCATCATATGTTGTTATGAATAAGTAATCTTTGATGAATCTTTTACATTTTTTTTCTTTTTTCTATTCATACGTGATAGTATATATTTAGGGTTAAGGTTAATGAGAAAAGACCTTACAAAGGCTAACACTGGGAGATTCATGGAAACCAATGAAGGATTCACAAAGGAAATTGGAATTGGGAAAGAGGAAAGTAGACTATTCCAGTTATAGATGGAGGGTGATGGAGAAATGTATCGCTACTAGATTAGGTGGGGAGAATATCATAAGCTTATGTTGAAGAGCTAGACCAAGAGGTTCTTGAGGGCGAACCCTAAGCTCAAGTGAAAGGTCTAAAAGTTAAAAGCTTTCAAAATAATTGGAAAAGTTTTGAATTATATTATAATATATAGACTAGATAGATAAGTAAGTAAGATTGTATTATAATTCTTAAATTAGAATAATCTCGATCATTTATTTAAGAAGATCATTGATATATATAAATGGTTTCTCTTCACTTATAAACTATCAATTCCTTAATGAAGCTTCTCTCTTTACCTTATTTTTCTAAACTCTTGTATCGTATCGTCCTTGTATAGGTTAGGAATGCTAGGTGCCGCCCGAGACTGCGTTTGGAAAGTGCGCCCGTGATATGTGTATATATATAAGCGTAAAAGTGCACGTACATATCTATTTTCTCCCGACCTGCCTTGTAAAATCCAATTCTCACTCCCAAGTCAAGTCCAGCCAACAACTCCTATGAGTACGACCATACACTGTACCCCACGAAGACGACCCGTTTGATTTATACACATGAAGCTTCTGCAATATCTTGTTCTTTTTCCTCCTCCTCCTACTCCTCCTCCTCAATGATCCACACCCAACTCATTTCCTAGTATCCATCCCTACTTCACTTCTACTTAACCCATCAGCCTAAACCCCTCCAAAAATGTTTCGATCCCTCTCTCTCAAACGCACACTCCAATCCCTCCGCCACCACAACCACAACCACCACCTCCCTCCTCTCCGCCTCCTTACCCAATCCCTCTCCTCCACCACTCCTTCTGCCTCCACCACCACTCCTTCCCAACTCCCCAAGTACTTAGGCTACACTGCACTAGTACTCTTCTGCGGTGCCGCCACCTACTACTCCTTCCCATTCTCCGAAAACGCCAAGCACAAGAAAGCCCAGCTCTTTCGCTACGCTCCCTTACCCGAAGACCTCCACACTGTTTCCAACTGGAGCGGGACCCATGAGGTCCAGACCCGGAACTTCCACCAGCCTGAGAGTATTGAACAATTGGAGGCAATTGTCAAGGAAGCTAATGAAAAGAAAGCCCGGATTCGGCCGGTTGGGTCGGGGTTATCCCCAAATGGCATTGGGTTGTCGCGAGCCGGGATGTTGAATTTGGCACTTATGGATAGAGTATTGGAAGTGGATAGGGAGAAGAAACAGGTTAGGGTAGAAGCTGGGATTAGGGTTCAGCAATTGGTGGATGGGATTAAAGATTATGGGCTCACTCTTCAGAATTTTGCTTCTATTAGGGAGCAGCAGATTGGTGGCATTATTCAGGTTCTTTGCTTCTTTTGATCTTGCTTGGTTTTGTAATATTTGTTGGTATGTTGGTTTATAGGAAGAATGGTGTTTGATTGAACATGTCAAAAGTTTGGTTAGAGTTGACAAGTGTGCCTGAAATAGAAATGCTAGATGTAATTACCACAAAAATAAATATGCTTGAGGTATTTGAACCAATGAGAGTCGATTAGCCTAATGTTTGTCACAACTTAGCATATGTAACACTAAATATGCTTTGCAGTTCTTTTGATGGGTGGTGAGAGGTCATGGTAGTGGCTAGCCACTAATGGATGCTGTTCTTAGGAATATAACAGGATGAATATTTCTTGTTTACTGAAATCTGTTTCCCATAATTACTATGTACTGTATTTCATTATTGCGATAAATATCTTTAGTGAAACAAATGCAATATAAGTATATTCAAGGAAAAGTTTTATTGACCCCCAAAAAGAGAAAGTTTTGGTGCCAATGCAGATTAGAAAAAACTTTAATTGCTGTATGGGAAAAGCAAATGGTAATGTCAAATTAAGAAGAACTGATGATTCGGCTAATGCTTAAAAATTTGGGCTGAAAATTCTTGTACAGGCCAAGTTTGGATTGCATTTCATGTCGCATTCAAGTTAGTGGTGGAATATCTGTAAAAGCTAGTAGACATCACAGATACTTGGTTTATCCTATAGTTTTTTTTTGGGTAATTCATTATTTATTGATAAGAAGAAAGGTACATCCGTCTAAGACGGTTACATTACAATACAACATGAGTAGCTAATCTATTACAACTTGAGTACCATACCTATAGAGGTAGGTACAAACTAGTCTAATATAATTATTCTAGGTAAACATAAGATTTGATTTGATTGGCTAAAGAAGAAGTGCCAGGGGTAAAGAGTCCAAGTCTTGCTTTGTTGCGCACTCTCCAAATGCAGTATACCGTTGCTGCCAGGCTCGCTCTCCTATAGTTGTGTTATCTGAGTTGCAGCAAATCTGTAAATGCTAATAGACATTATTGATAATCAGTTCATTTTATAATCACTTGATAGGGTAATATTAGCCATAACACAGTTATCGTTGTTGTTGTTTCTGGCTCTGCCTCAATGCTTCTGGATGGAGTAGGTTTGAGTTTTTTATCTGTTTTATGGATTCAGTTGGTTCAACGTCATGGTTCATGAGTTTTAGTATTGCTTTTGGTGCTGATGTTATTTAATAAAACATATATCTGGATGTACAGTAGTGAAATCACAAAAGGGATGGAAAGTGGTAACAAAAGGAACTAAATGATCTGGGACACTGCTTATGTTATTTGATGAATTTTATATCTGTACCGTAGGTTGGGGCACATGGCACAGGTGCCAGATTACCTCCAATCGATGAACAAGTGATTAGCTTGAAATTGGTCACTCCTGCCAAAGGTGTAATAGAGATTTCAAAAGAGAAGGACCCGGAGCTCTTTTATCTGGTTCGCTGTGGACTTGGGGGTCTTGGAGTCGTTGCTGAAGTAACCCTCCAGTGCGTAGATAGACAAGAGCTTGTTGAGCATACATCCATTTCAACCTTGCAGGAAATCAAGAAAAACCATAAGTAATAATTTTCTCAAATGTAATCTCTTTTTGGCTTGAAAGTTGAGTGTATTTGCAAGCCTCTACCTATCCCATTTCTTTAATGTAGGCATGTGCACATTAGTCTGCATCATGCAATTTCCTTTTGCTATAAGGCACCGGTTTAGTTGTTTGTATGAGTTTAATAGAATCAATAAGCTGGAAGTTGTTTGCATTTCAGAAAGGAAGTGACTGGTCTCTATTATTACAGGAAATTGTTGTCTGAAAATAAGCATGTCAAGTATCTGTATATTCCCTACACAGATGCAGTTGTTGTTGTGAAGTGTAATCCTGTCTCAAAATGGAAAGGTCCACCAAAGTTCAAACCTAAATACAGTGAGGATGAAGCTTTGCAGCATGTGCGTGACCTGTATCAGGAATCACTTAAAAAGTACCGGTAAGGTGGTTCAATGTTCCCTTTGCCTGTTTAATTGGTAGTTGCACAGATGAACCTTTAGACAACACACACTATTGTCATGGTGCTTGTTTATCACAATTCCTGGATTAAATGTGTCTGTCTTTTGCTGTCTTCCCATTTCTAGTCAATCTGTGTCCTTTTTTTTTTTTTTTTTCAAATTGTGTATGTGCCTGTTTTCTTTTTGTTGCTGACAATTTGTGGCATAATGTCTTTAAATGTGAAGATAGAAATATACAAGAGAAAATTTGTGCAAAGGGAAAAATCAATTTTATTCATATCACCATTGAAATATATATGAGAGATGCTCTAACTTAGTCATGGGAGAAATCTGGTGAAATATGACCGGACTAAAAGAAATTTACTAATTTTCTAAACTAGAGAGCAAGGTATGCCGAATATTGAAAACTAACTTAATGTCTACCTTGACCGACTAATAAAACTGGAAACAAATAATATCTGTATTTCCTACACACCCTTTCAAGCTGAGGAAGTGAAATCTATCATTCCTAGCTTGCCACAGATCTCCATGAATAGTTGCTTGGATAATGATTTGGTCAGGGCATCAGCTTATTGTGCATAGAAATATGTTGAAGCTTGATTCCACCCTCTTTAATTTTTGCCTTAATAATGTTATGATCCAAACAAACATGTTTCATGCAATTATGTTAAATGGGATACTTCACAATACTCAAAGCAGGTTTGCTATCACTGAAAACTACTGAATTTTCAGCATGTATAAATCTTGTAGCAATCTTTGAAGCCAAATCACTTCACAAATCCCTTGGGCTATGGCTTTATATGTTGCTTCTGCTCTACTTGCAACAACTAGCTATTTTTTGCTCATCCGAGTTACAAGATTACCCCATACCTTTTTACAATATCCCAAAGTTGATTTGCAGTCACTTGCATAACCTCTCCAGTTTGCATCAACAAAAGCTTCAATGCTTCTATTTTCTGTCTTTTTACTAAAGAGACCTTTACCTGGAGTTCCCTTCAGGTATTTCAAAATATGATTTACTCCATCCATACAATGCTTTGTAGGAGCATGCATAGCTTGACTAACAAGGGTTATGGAGGTTAGAGAAGTATGTAAGTATTGGTCTTTGTCTACTAGGACATCATTTTCTGGAGTATATCTCTTCCAATTTAGAGGTAATGGAGTACTCTGTGGTTTACACTCTAGTTTACCTGTTTTCTTCAACAAATCTAGATTATACTTTCTTTGGCTAATAAATATCCCTATTCTACTTCTAACCACCTTCATTCCCAAAATGAATTTCAGATTTCCAAGTTCTTTGGTGTCAAATTCATTTTCAGCCAAGCAATCTCATTTAAGTCATCACTTGTAATTATAATATCATCCACATACACAATCAATAGATTTCGATCCATCCACATTGTGCTTCGCAAACAAATTATGTTCAACTTGACTCTGTTTATAATCAAGTCTGATTAATGTGTTCCTGAATTTTATAAATCAAGCTTCAGGTGACTGTTTCAACCCATACAAAGATTTATTTAACTTGCATACCTTCGCGGTAAAGCTTTCAGATGTGAACCCAAGTGGAATTTGCATGTATATCTCCTCCTCTAACTCTCCATTCAAGAAGGCATTTTTCACATTCAGCTAATATGGTGGCCAATATAAATTTGCAGCCAATGATAAAATAACTCTAATTGAGTTCAATTTTGCTGTTAAATCTTCTCATAGTTTATCCCATACGTTTGAGTGTATCCTTGAGCCAAGAAGCGTGCCTTATATTGTTTTATACTTCTAGTTGACTTGTGCTCTATACTAAATGCCCATTACTACCCACAGCATCTTTTCCTGTAGTTAAATCTACAATGTCCCATGTATTGTTTTGATACAAGGTTCATCTAATCCAATACAGCTTCCTTCCACTTAGGCTTTTCCATAGCTTCAAATATATTTCTAGGAGCAACTTCCTCTTTGACATGAGTGAGACAAGCCCTATAATCAGGAGACAACCTTGAGTATGTTACATAATTTGAATTAGGATATTTCACACATGCTCTTTTTTTTTTTTTTGGTTAATTCAGTAATTTCATTCAACCAAAAGGAGATATACAACCACATAGCAGATATGGGATAGTGCCCACTATTTACACATGCTCTTTTTCCTTTCCTCAAGGCAATTGGCATGTCATCTACCTTATTTTCCTGATCATCTGATTGAGATTCACTTAATCCCGTTTGTTGGACCATAGTCTTGGGTGACAAATGACCATGTAAAGGAGGTTTTGGTAATCAAGAATATACCTTTGTAGGAGGCTGGTCAGAAACATGGACTTGCTCCTGAGTAGATCTTGAATGAGCACAAAGGGAAGAACACGTAACTGGACTAAGGGACTGTTTTACCAACTCATCCAAACAAGGAAGACTAGCTGCTTCAGGTATTTTATAACCTGAAAACTGATCTAACATAATAGGAGAGTAGATTGGATCGGTGTGTTTGGACAAAACATCAGGAAAAATGTACAGGTCTGAATGTTCCTTTTGTGGTTTTCTCTACCCCTGAATAGAATTGCTAAAGTAAGCTTGATTTTCAAAGCATACTATATCATTTGTGACAAAAACTCTTTTTGAAGGTGGATGATAACATTTGTAACTTTTTTTGTGATGGAGAGTAGTCAATAAACATACACTTAAGTGCTCTTGAATCTAGTTTGTGTTTATGTGGTGTGTTATTGAGAATGAAACGGTAAACCCAAACACTTTAGGAGGAAGAGAGTTTAGTAATTGCACTTGAGGATACAATTCAAATGGCCTATTGATTGTGGTTTGGAAACGAAGAACTTTGAATGGGAAACGATTTACCCAATGTTGGACAGCTTCTCCCCATATATAATTAGGAACTGAGGTAGTAAACATCATAGATCTAGTGATTTCAAGAAGATGTCTATTGTTCCACTTAGCTACTCCATCTCGTTGAGGAGCATAAGCACAAAAACTCAGATAAACAATCCCATTTCCCCTTAGATATTGCTTGAAAGTGTTAGAGAAATACTCTTTCCCATTATTAGTACAGATTATTTGAATATTTTGTGGAACACGTTTGAGATGAACTTATAGAATTGTTGGAAACATGGCATATATCAAAATTCTCCTTTAAGATAAGAACCCAACAAACTTGTGGGTGTCATCAATGAAGGTTATGAACCGTTTATGTCTAGTGTGTGATGAAGCATGAGGAGGACCCCAAATATCATTGAATCAACTAGAAGGGTTTGGATGGTCTATATGGATGAATTCTATAAGAATTCTTTGATAACTTAGCCATGGTGATAATACTGATAATAACTATACCCCTGGATTTGAAAAAAGTAGATAGAGAAAATGCTCTCCCCTCTTTCTAAAACCACCATCCAACCCTCTTAAAAGGCCTTTTCTTTTAAGCCAAACACACAGACAAACCTCACATTTGTTCCTTCTTTTTCCGTCCCCTGATTTGCTTCACTGAACCTGATGAGGGGAGGGCTTGTTCAACACCCAGAATTGTCCACTAGGTCCCTCCCCAGGACGCCAAAGCACCTTCGGAGATCATTTTCCTCCGTCATTCTTTGCAAATCAGGAGTTTCTCCATTTAGACATGGCTCCTGAGGTTGTTTTCCCAGCTGACCTAAAAAGGGAAAAAGCAAAAACACTTTTTCACCTTGTTGAGGATAGCCAAAGCCAGTTACACAAAAGTGGCATTTTGGAGCCTTGCACCTCTGACCACAAGGACACACCAGTTGGAGGAATGGGTTAGGTCAATGCTAGGCCCACTATACCAGACAACATCCTACCTAACTCTACTACCGGCTGCTTTACCAAATTTGGTAACTCTACCTTGGAGGAAGTAAACCACCTCCTTGACAAAATAGAGGTGGAAAACCACAAAAAAAAAAGTCCAGGTCCCAACCCACACTCAGCTAAGTCCTATGCAAATGTGTGTCATCCCCAGGACACTATTCGAGGGTTCAAGCTTAGATTCACCCCTCTAGTGAAGAAAGGAGTTGTCCCTAGGGTATGGATCCCGAAGATGGTGGAAGATGAAGGCGCAGATTACTGGAGCTTCACCCTGGTTGGCTATGTCCTTAGGTGCAAAATGCCATTCACCTTGGTTAATGCGATGGCCTTTAGGCTTTGGAAGGACGTTGGACTCATCAATGTATTAGCCAACAAAGAAGGGTTCTATTACTTCTGGTTTTTTAAGGACAAGTATGTCTCCTCCATTCTGAGAAAACATGGTATTTTTCTCAACATTTCCTCATCCTTCAAAGATGGAGGAGGGGAATGTCATTAGATAAACCCCAACCTATGCATGTACTAGTATTAGGGCTGGGAATGCGGGGTGGGCCGTGAGGGCCAGCCTGCCCAACCCGCAAAATTTTGGCTTGCAACATGTGTGGGCTGTTTTGGGGGCGGGCCACATTGACGTGGGCATAGGTTAGCCCACCTCGCTTGCACAGTTTTTTTTTTTTTTTAAAAGAAAAACGGGAATGAATTGAGTTAGCAGACCCCGATCAGACCAAACCACGGTTTTCCTTTGCTCCCCATTCTCCATCTCCAATCTTCCTTCTCTCACTCTTATTGTCACTCACTCTCACTCTCACTCTCATAGTCACAGCACAGGCCACAACACCAACACAGCAGCAAACAGCAGCACAACAGCAGTGCAACACCACAGTCACTGACTCTCACTCTCAGATCTCATCTCATCAGTCATCACTCACGGCTCCACGGTCATAGGTCACGGAGTAATGGACTCACGATTTAGTCATCACCGGTGTACGTAGCAGTCGTAGCACAGTTGTCTGTCGTCACCTCGTTGTTGTCGTCTTAGTCGCCGTCGCCAATCGATCCCCCTTGTCTTCACTACACTGTCTCATCCTCCTCCTCGTTGTAGTCTTCAAGCGGCGTCGTCATTCACCATACTAATTTTCTATTTTTGTAATAAAAAAAATTTGTGTGCGGGGCAAGGTGGGGCAGGCCGGCCCGTTTGGCCTGCTTTCCCAGCTCTAACTAGTATGGGCTAATTTTAGCTGGATTCCATGTGAGTTTTTGAGCGTTGAAGGAGTTAGTTACATAGCCAATGGAATAGGCTCTCCAATAAAGGCTGACATGCTCATAGCTGCTAGGTAGAGAGCCAACCAAGCTTGTATCTTAGTATAGATTGATGTAAGGGAACAACTGATAACCTAGGTAGAAGTGGAAAAATCTGATGGCTCCTTAGCTATCATCTAGATAGAGTATTAATGGCTCCTACCCAGGTGCAGCACATGTAAGGTATTTGGCCATTCTTGAAACCAAAAGTGCAACTTGGACCCTCAACCAACTTTTGGAACCTCCAAACCCAAGGATGATTAGTGGGTACAAGTGAGCCGTAGTGGCAAAAGCAAGCAAAAAGCCCAAGCAAACGATGTCAGGCCCTGTTCCACGCCTAAGTTCCACCAACCCGAGCTTGTGCTGGACCAAGTGAGGGGGCTCTGTCACCGTGAAAACCGAGGGAACCTGTGTGTGAGGAAAATGTAGCACGAATGGACGAAGACGTGAGTCTGCTAGAAGTTGTAGTTGAAGAAGCCACCCATTCCATTGATAAAAATCCTATTGTTGAAGTTGGAGATGTCAGTTTTGTTGGCAAAATGGAGGTTGAGGATGGAGCTGACAAGTCCACCTCAAGCTCACACAAAGCTCATTCTCCCCATCAAGGCACATAGGATATTGCTTCTTTTGTCCTTGAATCTCCTAACCAATTGGAAGTAGCCAATGATCCAACTCCAATAGACGCTAAGCTAGCACAACTTGCAAAGGTAAGCACAGAAGAAAGCTAGGAGTTTGAAAATACTCCATTAAACAATCTCCTAGTACAAATTAATAAGATCTCTAGCAGCAACTAAGTGAGCAACAAAAGCTCAAGCTCGTCAGGGCATTGAAAGAAGAGACGCCGCACCTTCACATAGGTGCTATAGGGTTTGGACCATCCAACCTTATGAATATAGCAGCTTGGAATATAAGAGGATTCAACGACCCTATTAAAGTTGTAGAAGTCAAAAGGGCATGCGAAACTAATAAAACTTCCTTTATAAGGCTATTTGAGACCAAGGTTAACCCCTCAAATGAAACCTTCATTCAGAACATTTTGGGACCAAGGTGGTAAGTAGTGGTGAATTGGTTTGCTCAAAAGCATATGTGGTTGGTTTGGAATTCGAGAGACTGAGATGTCTGAATTGAGGAGGAAAATGTGCGATATATGCATTGTGCAGCCAAAAACTTGGAAACAAACACTGTTCTTTTTGTCACATTCGTTTATGGCTCAAATAACGATAGACAAAGAAAATCCCTTTGGGAAAATTTGGAGGCCTTAGCCCCGACTCTCACCATGAGCCTATGGTTGGTGCTTGGTGATTTCAATATTACGAGGTACCCATTGGAAAAACTTGGGGGAAGAACTCGAATGACAATAGCAATGAATGATTTCTAGAATTGTTTAGCAAATTATGAGCTAGAGGACCTACGATTCTTTGGATACTTCTTTACTTGGACCAACAGTCAGGAGCATAATCCAATCTTGGGGAAACTTGATAGAGTCTTAGTCAACCACCACCGGTTGAATGTCTTCCCAAGAACCTAGGATAAGTTGGTTCCCCCCACACTATCGGATGATTCCCTAGCCATCACATGTATGGATTTTAGCGGAGCTAGGAAGTCGCCTTTCAAGTTTTTTAACTTTTGGATTGAGCATGAACATTTTCAGGACATCGTCATTAATACATGGAACACGGAGATCACCGGTTCAAAAATGTTTCAAGTAGCTTAGAAGCTCAAATTGTTGAAACATGAACTAAAGAACTTAAATTGCTTGGAGTTCTCTCACATTTCTAACTGTGTGTAGCTGGCTATGAACACCCTCCATCAGCTACAATCTCTCCAAACAAGGTGTTGGAGACACATCACACATGGAAGAGGAGAGGGTAGCCTTCAAAAAGTATTACTTACTTAAGGGAGTTGAAGAATGCCTTTTCGAACAAAAATCTAGAACAAACTGGCTGAGATTAGGAGATAAAAACACTTCTTTCTTCCATGAAGTTATAAGGAGCCTTCACAACAGAAGTGCCTTGTATATAGGTTATCAAAGGAAGATGGAGTGAGGTAGTTGGGGATACAGACGTCAAGGACTTAGCTGTTTCATATTTTAAACAACTCTATAGCAGCACCTACTCCCCCATTAACCCTGAAGAGGTTCACAACCTAGTGGTTAAGGAACTATCTAACCAACAGAAAGAAGAATTGAGTGCATCATTCTTGGATGATGAGATCAAGGGGGGTTTCTTTTCCCAAGCAAATGAGAAGGCACCCGGATTGGATGGGTACACGGCTAGATTTTTTAAGGAGACATTAGAGATTATAGGAAGTGATGTGTCTGCTGCAGTAAGGGAATTTCTAATTACAGGGCACCTATTTAAGGAAGTTAACTCCACCATCATTTCTCTAGTTCTGAAGATAGCTAATCCCTCTAGAATGGGAGAATTTCGACCCATCGCTTGTTGCAATGTACTCTATAAAGCAATTTCCAAAATACTTGCAGCGTGTCTAAAAAATGTGCTACCTTCTTTAATCGAAAGAGAACAGGCTGCTTTTGTTCCAGGGCGTCAAATTATGGATAATATCTTCATAACTTAAGAATTGATGGTCAGATATTATTCATAACAAGGTGCTCCTTGTTGTACACAAAGTAGACCTTTAGAAGGTATATGATTCTATTAGATGGGATTTCTTATTGGAAGTGCTTAAAGCCATGCAATTTCCTTCTCACTTTTGCACTCTCATAAAATAGTGCATCTCTACCCCTAAATTCTCAATCAACATTAATGGAGAATTGATGGGTTATTTTGCGAGTAAAAGAGGGCTAAGGCAAGGGGATCCCATTTCTTCATACCTATTTGTAATCATCATGGAGGTTCTTTCCACCTTTTTGCGACGGCTCACACTAAACCCCAACTTCTCCTTCCATTGGAGATGTAAACTTGAATGGCTAACCCATCATTGTTTTGCAGATGACTTTCTCATCTTTGCAAAAGGCAATGTTGATTCTATTGTGCTAATCAAGGATACTCTCCAATACTTTTATTTGCTCTTCGGTTTGGTAGCCAATAACAACAAAAATAGCATTTTCTTCTCCCTATCTCCACAAGGACCAAGGAAAATATCTTGCGGATTTCTCAATTCCAGAAGCAAGCTCTCAATGCATTACCTTGGCTTTCCACTTCTCTCCTCAAAAACTTAAGAAAGAAGATTGTGATGCCCTCCTTGAACGTATCCTGGCTCTTAATTAACTCCTGGACATTGAAATATCTCACTTATGCTAGCAGTCTACAATTAGTTAAGTCTGTTCTCTCTTCAATGCAGGTGTTTTGGAGCTTTGTATTTCTACTTCCTAAATCCATAATCACAAAAATCGAACAACTTCTTAGGAATTTCTTGTTGAGTGGAAACCCTAATACTTACTCTAAGGCTAAGGTTAGGTGGATTAAGGTATGCAAACCTATGAAATGTGGAGGACTAGGAATCCCAAATCTCGACCTTTTGAACAAAGCCATACAGATCAAGTATATATGGCACCTTTATAAACATGGTCCCAGGAGTTTATGGTTGGAATGGGTTCACTCTACCCTATTGAAGGGTAGAAGCTTTTGGTCATCATGCACACCAATTGTTTGCTCTTGGTTCTAGAAGAAGTTGCTAAAATTAAGGTCTTTGGTCAAGAATAGCTTTCAATGGGAACACAATGATGGCTTGTTCATCTCACTATAGATGGACTGCTAGCTCCCAATAGGCCCATTGGATATAATATACAGTGTGAGGGAGATTGGAAGGTTAGGCTTCCCATTGATGACCAAACTCTGCTCTCTCATGGAAAATAACACTTGGTGATTACTAGCTAATCCATTCTGGTCGGATTTTAACATCCAAGTCCACATCCAACCAAATGCCTCAAAATTTGACCGGCTTTGTTGGATCCACTCTACATCAGGGGATTACACTATTAAGAATGGCTACAATTTCCTCAACCCTCCATATAACATTGTGCCTTGGCATAAAGTTATATAGAATAGGACTTTTCTACCTAAGCATTCTTTTATACCATGGCTGGCCTGGATGGGTAAATTATCAACTCTTGATAAACTAGTTTCTTCGGGTATTGCTACCTCTGCAACTTGCTTTCTTTATTAGCAGGGCTTGGAAGATCACTCTTACCTTTTCTTTAATTGTGGATATAAATCTCAGATATGGGAATTGGTCTATCATCTTCTACGGTGCCCACCTTCCTTCAAAGATTGGTGAAGTGCTATAGCCTCACTAATTGCAATAGCCAAGTCCTCATTGCCTATCCTCCACACATGGAGGGCAGGCTTAACCGTTGTAGTTTACTGCATATGGAAAACCCGCAACAAAGTATGTCTAGGCAATTTTCTCCTTAGTTTGAACTTTCTAGCCCACCAAATTAGAGCCTACACTACTCTTGTATCATGATAGAGTTTTCCCTTATAACATTTTATTTGCTTTTATGATTAGAGGTTTTTTACCTCTCTATATGTACTCATGATATACTTCTACCCGTCTTTCGATGGTTGTATACCTTCTTTGGATTGATAAATTATGAATTATCCCAAAAAAAAAAAAAAAACTTAGCCATGATGTAAGATTCATGCTGAAAATCACTAGAATATTATTCTTGAATAATTTTGGATACAAGTGACTCATATACAGAAAATTAGGATGATTTAGATGTTTATGCTATTAGAAACTGAAATTAAGGACTGTGACTCAACTTTAACTAGACTCATGACCATGATATAGTAGAGGCCATTGTATCCTTTAGCGTTGCCAATGGTTGGTCTTGTGACACACAAGAAGTTGGAGAGAAGATCACTTGCCAGTCCATATCTTCAGCTATTTTATTTATAGACAATAAATTATATTTTAGTTTTGGAACAAACAAGGTGTTGTAATCTTAAATTAGCCAAGGTGACATCCCCTTTCCCTCTAGTAGATAGACTTTCACCATTAGTCACGGAAACATTATTGAATTTATCGCAAGTACTAAGAGAGTCAAACCCTTACAATGATTTACACGTGATCAGATGCGCCACTATCCACAACCCAATTTTCACAACACCCATCACTAGTAGGAACAAGAGAACTACTTTTTAGAGCTATAGCCACTGTAGAGGAATTGCTTGTCTTACTTTCATCAGAGGAGATTTGTGCTTTGGTTGAGAAACTTTTAGAGAAAGGACATTTAATCAACTGTAAATACTGCGCTGGTACTGGGATTATTATGGGCTTGAACCTCCGCTATTTGTGCTGTCTTTGGACTTTGACCAACTTTTGGCTGTTTATTCTTCAGATTTTCCAGTTTTCCATGTAACTTCCAACATGTTTTCTTAGTGTGATTAGGTTTTCGGCAATAATCACACCAAGGCTTCCCTCTAATTAAAGAATCATGCCCTGATTCTATAACAAGAGCTGAAGTTGGGGATTTACATTGGGTATATGGGTTGACATCATGACCTGTCGTCGACTTTCCTCCCTTCTCACATCTGCAAAGGCCTCCTTATGGCTGGGAAGAGGCTGTTTTCCAAGTATTCAATGCCTTACTTCATCAAGATTAGAATTTTCTTTTTTGGATAAATTGTCAGCTTTGTTAATTTTCATAAAAGATATACAAAAGGTACTATACAAAGGATGAACTCCCAAAGAGACCAAATAACTCGAGTTTAGTAGCAACAAAAAAAAAAAAAGGTGCTAAAGTTGAGGACTCGGCTAACCATTCGAGGGGAGCTATTACTCATAGCAAAACAAAAAAGAATTGTGCGGGTTGTATTTGCAGTTGTTCAGATACTCAATCTTAGTCTTTTTGTCATTTCTTTCTTTCCATACACAATATATTACAAAACTAGAGACCAATTTCCATGAGGGTATGAGCCTAGGACCCAAAGGGTTGAAGAGATCCTGGATATTTAAAGCTTGAGAAGGCAGCAAGGATGATTTTGGTAGTATTTTTTTCAACTTCAAATCTCACAGACAAAAGAGTATTTAAGAAACAGATGACATTGTTACTTTTCTTCCCTACCACATAAGAAGTAACTGTTTTGGGCATTAGGCCCCATAAGACCGGCTTTTCAAGAGTTGTAAGTTTTTGTTGGGTGACTAACCATAGGAAGAAGGAAAACCTAGGTGCCAACCTCTTATTCCAAACAAAGTGATGCCATGAAACTAAGTTTCTTTGTTGTTAGAGAGAAGCATAAGCTAGCTTGATAGAAAATTGCATTGTTGGCTTCTTTTTCCAAACAAACTTGTCATCATGATCAGCTTTAGGATGGAGAGATCCTCCCAACAACTCCTTCACCTGGTCCCACATGTCATCTGATGGCCATTCTTACAAATCTCCGTTAATAATGGTACATAATCTTGCTTCTTTAGAAATGCCTGAAGAGTATATAGTTTTTTCACTTAACCATGAAGTCAAGGTGCCTTTTGGGTGCCATTGGTCATACCAAAGAGATATAGAATTGCCATTGCCTACTTCCCCACTTGAACAAAGATTTAGCTAATGGTCTCTATTGAAGTATCTTGAAACTTGACCATGATGCTTTGGCTGGAATTTTAATTGACCAGAAGCTTCTTTCCTTGATTAACTCAGAATGTACCCAACTAAGCCACAATGCATCCTTTTTGTCCGAGCACAAATACCAAATATGTTTTAATTGTGCGGCCTTATTCTACACTTCTACATCTAGAATTCCAAGGCCAACTTGTGACTTAGGTTTGCAAATCGTGTCTTAACTCTTAATCAACTTTCGCTTTAGCCTTTGATTTATCATTCCCATTCCAAAGAGATCTCTTCATCTTCATGGTTAAAGCCTGAACTCTTTTACAAAATAAACATTGATGACCAATAGACTTGTAAGGAAAAAAGGATACTCTTAACCAACTGTAACTGACTAGCATATCATAAGGCCTTACAAGTTTAATGGTTAATATTCTTTGAAAACTTCTCAACGAGAAAGTGGCATGTAGTTTTATTAGGTTTAGATGAAGACAAAGGAACACCTAAATATTTAACTGGGAGTTCACCAAGGGGAAATCCCATCAACTGATGAATTCTTTCTTTAACTTCCAATGGAACACCACTCAAGAAAATACTGCTTTTACATGGTATCTTTCAATACTTAAGGCTGTCATCATCACATTTCCAATCTATTACATAGAATAGATACATTTCTTGCCAGAGTTGAGTTAGAGTGTTGAAATATTTAGTTACACTCATGTTTCCTTGATTTGACATTCAAAGTCTTGAATGAATTTTAGAGCACTGGGATTTATTTTCCAAATCATAGTAGATTTATTGGACCTTCTCCCAAATTTCTTTGGCTCTCTCAAGAAATAGATATGTCCTCCCAATTCTTAGCTCCATCAAGTTGATAAGCCATGCCATAGCAAGAGAGTTTTCAGCTTCCCATGAGCCATACTCACTCGATGCAACATCTGATGCCTTAATTGCACCTGGGAGATAGCCAAATTTCCATGACCACGTATCGCTAGCTTCACCGATTGAAACCACTCACGAAAGTTTGCTCCATTCAACCTGTGTCAAGTAATCTCGAGTGTGAGGTGATTGGTAACTGGAGGAATAGATGCTGAGCCATTCTCTGGTGCATTGCTTGGAACAAATGATCCAAATTTGGGTTTGGATCCTGGTGTTCCATCATTAGGTTTTGGTGGAGTTTCAGTCAAGGTTGACTAGATTTGATTGAGTAGTTCTGATACCACGAAGATAGAAATATATAAGAGAAAATATATGCAAAGGGAAAAATCAATTTTATTCATATCTCCATTGAAATATGTACAAGAGATGCTCTAACTTATTCTAGAAAGAAATCTGGACAAATCTGATCAGAATAAAAGAAATTTACTAATTTTCTAAACTAGAGAGCAAGATATGCCAAATATTAAAAACTACCTGAATATCCACCTTGAGCAAAAAATAAAACAGGAAACAAGTAATATCTATATTTGCTACAAAATGTAATGGTGGAACTTTAAGTCGAAGATAAAGAAGTTTCATGCCATTGACGCAACCTTGCTGGGATTTATTTAAGGCAATTGGCACCTGAAGGACTGTTGATTTCATGGCAAGGATTTCCACCCTCTTGCCTGTGAAATATTTGCAATCTCTTTCATTTTGATGTTCCTACAGACTAAGCGAGATTAGCTGCAATAATGACTTGGTCATGGCTACCTGGTCTGTTTATAAATTATTCTGAAAAAAAAAAAAAAGTCAGGAGAAGCTCATGCTTTTGCGGGATTCCTGCTCTCAATCATCCCTGGATTGGACTTACTCTAAATTATAAATAAAATGAAACACATAAATCTACTAGTTTAAGCTATTAGGTCAATAGGTTGTGGACCTAAATTTATTGCCTTTTCCTAAGCCATATTTTTTCACCCTTTGTTCTTTGTTTACTGTTTTGTTTGAGTAATGATAAGCGGTGAGAAAAGCTGTTGAGAAAGTTTGTTGAGAATTTGAAATGAATCAATAATATTTTTTAGATTTTATCATTCAAGCATTATAAAGACAAATAGTCCAATCATTATCAAACTTCCTCAACAATTGTCACCATTTATCAGTTTCCTTTTTGTTTTTGTAATTGACTAGACTTCTTGATATGGTAATTTTCTGCCGAGGTGGTATAGATGTTACTTCAAAATTGTTTTGTTTGCTCCCAGATCAGCACAAAGCACAACTACGTCTCCTGATGACGATGAAATAGACATAAATGCTCTTACCTTTACAGAGCTAAGAGATAAATTGATTGCCTTGGATCCCCTCAATAAAGATCATATTAAAAAGGTTAATCAAGCCGAGGCTGCGTTCTGGAGGAAATCGGAGGGATACAGAGTGGGCTGGAGTGACGAGATTTTGGGCTTTGATTGTGGTGGCCAACAGTGGGTTTCTGAGATTTGTTTTCCAGCTGGAACCTACGCAAAGCCAAGCATGAAGGATCTCGAATATATAGAAGATCTGAAGAAGCTCATTGAGAAAGAAGATATACCTGCACCTGCTCCTATAGAGCAACGATGGACAGCACGAAGCAAGAGCCCCATGAGCCTTGCTTCTAGTCCTGCAGAAGAGGACATTTTCTCTTGGGTAACCATCTTAATTCTTAGACCTTTTTTCACTTGTGTCTCTTTGCTATTATTAATTTTTTCTATATTGAATGTTATTTTTCCTTCTGTTCTTTGAAGTAAGAAAAATGCCTTGTAAAATTTACGATCTGCCTGTCATGGTGCCACCCACCCAACCCTTCCCCCTCCATCCCCAAAACATTTCCCACCAAACACACCACCCCCCCACCCCAAAAAAAAAGAAAAAAAGTTGTCTGATGGCTGGTTGTTTTAGCCAATATGTAGGCCACAAACCTGATGTGGCAAATGTCATTTCAAGATGGATGTTCCCCAGTTCTCTCTCTCTCTCTCACATACATCAAGGTGTGCTCTCCTCTAAAAGTGCGTGTAGAATCACACTTGCACACATGCACACCAGGTCTTGTATAAAGTTGAATGTTGATTGTTTTTCATATCACGCATAAAGCTTTGAACTCTGCCTCTGCCTCCTCATTTATAGCTTTTCTGAAAAATGCCATGTTTTTACTGGTGCAATATTTTTCTTTGGGTGATTCTACACATTAAAATATAAAGGAAAATTCTTTACCTGGAGTTTCTGCAATTTCTTAATATGATCCGACCACCACAGTGCTTGAAGGTTCTTGTTGCAAAATTCCTCGATACTTATGAACAATTAAAAATGGAAACCATGAGCTTTTTATTGTGATTTATGTATAAACTTTAGAGTCTGCTTATGAAGGATTTGATGAAATGCCATTTTCTTTTAGTGGTGAGTTTTTTTTTTTTGGTTGTGACAGTCTTGTAAATGATGATTTTAACGGTTTATATAATCACAACAATTAATGGTAAGAACTCAATATCTTCACTGCAGGTAGGGATCATTATGTACCTTCCCACTACCGATCCTCGGCAGAGGAAAGATATAACTGATGAGTTCTTTCATTACCGGCGTTTGACACAGGAACAGTTATGGGATCGTTTCTCAGCATATGAACACTGGGCCAAGATTGAGGTTCTGGATTTCTGTCTGATGATCTCATGGGCTCATTTTTTTTTTGTCCTTATTGTTTCTTGAACTTTTATTTTCAGAGTACTGCCGCACTTTTAAGGGAAAAAGGATTTATATTCTTTATGACGTGTTTCTCTAACACTCCTAGTTCCATAATTCTGCTTGTGCTTTCTCATTGGTCGGAAGCAAATCAAAGATTGATGTGCCTGTGTGTTGAGTTAGATTTTCAATACCAGCCTGTTTTATTGTCTAGAACAAATGTGACTTTTTGATTTGGCCAGTGTTTATACTCTGGCTCTTCCTTCTTTGATGAAGTTGCACATAGATTGTATGAATCCGAATTTAATGTCTCTACTTATTCTTACCTCTGCAGGTTCCCAAGGACAAGGACGAGCTTGCCACTCTGCAAGCAAGGCTAAGCAAGCGGTTCCCCGTGGATGCATATAATAAAGCACGGAAGGAGTTGGATCCCAATGGAATCCTTTCTAATAACATGCTGGAGAGGTTCTTTCCTTCATCAGATTCTGTCTGAGAGACATCATATTATATTAGTCATTCGTTGATATGTTTCCTGGAAGGTCAATATGTTATCAATCCTCCCCATCATTTATATGTAAGTGGAGAGTTAGCTGTACATTAACCAGTCACATTATATTTTCTTCGATTAAGGAATGCATTGTTGAATGAAAAGAATAACAACTTTGTGTACTTGTACGATAACAACTTTGTGTACTTTTACGTCGTTGCTTCTTTATTAGTTCCCTTGTCAAGAATCACTCCAGATGGTATTCATCCCGCACCTCACAGTACTGTTTCTTTGATTGGGGCGTGGTGCTAACTGCTAACTTGGGATTCTCTGCTAATTCTCAACAAAGATACGTGGAGGAGGTGACCCTCCAAAAATTGCCACAAGAGAAAAGAACAAAGATACTAAAGGAACCCTTTAGGGCTATATCAGCATTTTCGTATAGAAATTTTGTTTTTAACGTGAAACAAATAGTTACATTACTTATAAATTATTACAGTACATAATCTTTCTATATTAGGGGGGGATAAGTACAATGCACAACCACATAACTCTAATACATCAATCAAAGGTATCCAATGTGCATAATAGTTTCCTAAATGAATTTCTCCTTCAGAGGCAGCATTCTTCACAAAGCCAGCAACAGCACAGAGCAAAGAGGCTGCACCATATAAAACACAGGTAAGATGTTACTGGAAGCGCAAAATTTGAAGCAACTATATAATCAGTTGAGTTGTAAATGATATCCTGTGTACTCCAAAGTCTCATTGTTCAAACTGAATGCAAAACATTCTGTGGAGTATGATATTAAACATGGCCTGCTTACCATCCCTCAATGAAACCTCTCTCGCCTTTGGGCTTTGATCGAGAAAAAAACTTCTTCTTGCCGGTGGTAGGTGGTGGATTCTCGGTGGGGTACCCTACCAAAACCAGCAAGATAAGATTAGTATCCTCAGAAACTATATTTGAAGAATCAAAGGATCATAAGTCAAAATACTATGCAAACAGACCTGGAGGGGGCTGGTTGTGCTGTGCTTCTGATGCATGCATTATGGAACAAGAGTGAGCGAGTCTACAACTCAATGCTTTCAAAGCGACAAATCCCTCAAGGCTGTCTTGCAATGGTTGAAAGGATGTCGATGATGAATGATGATCCTTCTTCTCTGGGTGTATATTTATACACTTGCTCCTCTTTCACACTTGAGGCGATTTTTCAAATAAAAGAGGGCAAGAAATCCTATTCTGGTGTTAGGCCCAAGAACAATCTAGAGATACCCACTTTTCATATTTTCAGAGTTCCTCTATTTTAAAGTAACCGGCAAAGAGACATATGAAAAGGACAGCTTTCGCTTTACTTAACGCGGACGGGAAACATTATTTAAAGAAAAGATGTCTGATTAGGAAGTACGAAGAATCCATAGGAAAGTTCCACACATTGGTTTATACTGGCGCTGGCCCTTCATCCATATTCATACCTGTATAAACAATCCGTTTTCCTTCAATCACAAGGCATCTTAGGGCCAAAAAAAGACACGATACACCTCAGAACAAAAACGCGGAACTTGAACCATGTTTCAAAGGTTTCACACGAATGTTTCTATCTGATAAAGATTCTGATTTGGAGGATAGATAAGAATGCCAATGTCATGCGTTGGATCAGCATATATATATATATATATATAAAGTTGGTATAGTATATGTAGCCTTTTTTTCCAGTGGAGAATATGTTCTTTGACTAACTTCTAATTGAATTTTCATTTTTGTGACTTTATGCCAAGGAATAAGAGCAACCTGGTGCCTTTGTGGTAGTGGAGAGCATTTTCAATTGCATTTTCCACCGAGCAGCAATTCTAGGAAAAGAAACACAAATTGTTGAGTGTCAGCCCAGTTGAGAGAGACACGCACTAGAAGGGGAAATTTATCTAGCACATTAGCACGGGTCCATGTTGTCTAAAAAGGTTAAAAAATCACAAATATATCTTTTCCAAAAAAAACAAAGAAAAGACTAATTCATAAGAGGCTAATTGAAGTGTTGCACTAAAAAGCAGAGCTTTTTTTTTTTTTTAATATTTAGTTGATGTATCTTTTTTAGAGATATTAGATGTTGGCGTTTGTATTATGGGTACTTAAAGAATTAAGTGGGTATATTATTTATAGAATGGCTTTGAAAAACAAAAAATACATATATATAGTTTTTTATGAGATAGAAAGGGTAGATACGTATCTTTATTTAAGATATCAATAACAAAATCTCTTCCACTAGATGATAAGACGGCTATAACCTTATCCACCACGTGGGCTCTTGGCGTTTACCATCGGACTCTAGCTCATTTCCCTGTATTTAGTCATCAGCCACCCAATCAAATCAATGGGCCAAAGCTTTTACTAGAGTTTAATTTAAATTATTGCAACTTGTAACTCAAAAAATCAAGTTCTCGCATCTTCTATACATCTCTTCTCAATAGGGTAAGGCACTGAAACTCCCATGTGGCATTCAATGTAGGTTGCACATTTTTCGGGAAAATTAATCTATAAAACTTATTTATATTAACCCATATGTTATTAAATCTGATTGATCATACAGTCCAATCCGGTTCGATCTTGGTTTACAGATACGAGGTCTCGAGAAGTAGTAATGGAAGCGGATCGTAGCGGCTTATAACTTCTTCTGATAATCGCATGTTCGGTATAAATATAAAAGAAAGAATACTTTTTCTCATTAATAGATTGCAATAATATATTCTGTTCACCTTTAGTAATATATTTTTTGATAATAAATTTATATAATTGATAGCAAACCACAACTTCTCTTCAACACTTGTTTTCATTAGAAGTCTTATAATCATTTAAGATTATTATGTTAATGTTTGACAATCATAAAAATTAAATTATTTTATATCTAATTGTCAATTATTGTAAACAACTCCTATTGTTCACAATCACATATGAAAATCTCATATAGATCTATTTGTTTTCTATGGTTATGGTTGTTTTGTGGACAAACCATAAGGGAGAAAAAGCTCGAAAAATGTTTTCTAATGAGAGAATGCAAACGAATCATGTGGGGCCAAATATGAGAGGGAGAGAAAGTTTATGATTAACTAATGCTCAATTAAGATGAATTTTCCTTAAGTGTGGGCACAATTAATTTTGCAACCAGTAAAGCCATACATGAATGCTCCAAATCAAACGATTTTAAATTAGTTCCTTGACTATTTCGAAATCTTGACTATGGAAATCAAGTCTAGGATTTATCATTTAATATTTAATATGATGGTATAATTTGGACGATGAATAGTAAAGAAGGGGTCTTGGTTTTAGTGGGCGTAGTCAAACTTTGATCAAGGAGTCTATCCAACTAATATTAAACAATTACTTATACATTTATGAAAAAAAATTGCAATGGTAGCAAGAATTGTCATAGGAAAAGAGATATTTAACCACGATCGGGGATCATCGACCAATTAAATGCTATGCATGGTTAACATATGGTGCACAAACTTCTACGGGTAACCTAAACAAACGGAAGTCACATAGTAAACCTGCTTCATAAGGACATTTGGGATAACTTCATAAACCTAGTCTCTTGTAGAGTACTTTTATTGAAAAAGAGATATTAAGGGAATTTATTTTCCATTGTGAGCAAGGTAAAGAACTCAAATCTTTCCAATAGATGGTGCATGTGAGTGAATTCAACCAAAGTTGGTGCTTTTAATATTATTTGACTTTTTATATAAAAAGTGTGGAAAATAAATGATATGAGCCTAATTGATGCTAGAGATAATGCACTAAAACCAAATATAAGTTAGGTTTGTAACTAAATTGGCAATTGATATCACTTAAAAACATTGAAATAGATATGCAGTGTTAAAGGTTTTGATACAACTTTCGAAAACTAATGATGGGTTTACCACAATTAGTAAGGATTGATAAGAGCAAAAGGGATTATTAAATTGAGGAACACTAAAAAATCCATGACTTAAGAGAGTTCTTGATTTAATATGTAAGCTAAGTGATAATGGCTATTCTAGAACCTTATTTAAACCCTTAAATACATTTATAATGCATTGGCTATCATCTGAATGGTAGATGGTCAACCAACTAGATAAATGCTCGTGAATTATGCCCACTAGCTGGATGGTAGGGTTCGAATTCTAATAGTTGTTACCTTATTTTTCAGTACGATTGGGGAAAGAATTGTGGGTTTGTCCTTGATTTGATTTGGACCAATCCCTAGCATTTGCGATAATGTTCAAGGCTTAGGTCTTTGGAAGATGGTCATCAAGTAATGCTTGACTAGGCTAGTTTCCTAGCCAACACCTCTTGATCTCACTGGCCTACCCTACCTAGTGAGCTTAGTAGACCTTCTATATATAATTCTATCCCCTTGTAAAGTTATCTTATCATTCTGCTTATTGAACAGATTATTTGGTCGATTCATGACCCTTGGATGCCGAAGGCATCTTAGGGGTGGTCTAGTAATTCTTACAAGATGGAGACGATGAAGTTGGCCTATGGATTTTTCTTTCTTTTACTACATTTCCCTCAAAGGGTTAAAGGAAGATAGTGCATTAAGTTGTTTATAAGGGTTAACTTGATCCTTTTCCTTAGGTATCCCAAATGAGGGAACCTTACGAGAGCCACCAACTCCAACTACTGTCTATTTATGATCTATACTAAATCTAACCAACTACTCATCCTACCTCCTCTATAGTCCATCTTTATTTTAGTAGTCTTTCAATGGCATGTTTTGGTCTTCTTTCCCATTACTTAGAAAAAGTGTGACTCTAGTTCAAGTATAAGGTGCAATCATTACTACTTAGACAATTAGACATTTAACCCATAATCGTCACAACCCAATTGCAAGAGCGGAGCTCTACCAATTGAGTTATATCCCTCGAGCCAAGAGTGAGATGACTTTTACTATTGAATGTGTCTATTTAAGTATTTCAACTCAAATAAGTTGCCTAATTAATTATATACAAGAAAGAAGTTTTGATAAATCAAAGAATTCACATGATTAACATGGCATCAAGCCATATATAATAACCAAGTAGCAACCATAGGGTACCCACTGATCCATAGATTAAATACTAGGATATTAGTTTTCTAGCAATTCCTTTATTTCATCTATGAAGCTTGCAAAATGAAAATTTTAAGTAAGATACTTGCCTAATCCTATATGCAACCTATGATCTCGTTGGTATAAATTTCTTTTGTCTTAACAACTTATCTTCACTCCATTTCCTTATATGTCGTCTCGATTTTTGGGTTCGATAAGTAGGTGTTCAAGCTCCATTTTATGGTTAGTCATGTTGGTTACTTTTGGTAGCAAGACTTAGTGATTTTGCTAATTCTTATTTTTAGGTTCCCCTTAGCATGTTTTGAATAATGGTAATTGTTCTCTTTTTCCTTGGTGTGTAAAATGACGATAAAACTTTGCTTGTAGACTTGGAGTTTGTGCTATTTAAATTTGGTTGGGATGATTTAAGCTAAATAATTTTTGTTTTGATAAGGAATTTCTTGTTCTTATGGGGTTTGTTCTTGTTCTAGTTCAAATAAGGGGTCATGAGGAAGTTTTTTTTCCTTGAGATTTGGTTTAAACTTTTTATTTTAATAACTTTATTATTTTAGTTGAATTGAGGTAATTTCTATTGCATTTTTGTTCTTAATTTTCATATTTTAACATATAATTTAGTCTTAGATTTTACTAACTATATATTTTTAGTCTGATTTATGCCTTTTCTTCAATTTTGAGATCTTGACAAATTTAGTACTTTTAGGAACTTGAGTATTTGTATTTTAACTTTATTATAATATTAAGCTTTATTTTGATTTTTTAAGGTTATTAAGGGTTAGATTTAAGGCTTCATAGAGTTTAAGAAATTTCCCATTTGATTTTTTATGTCCAACTTTGAGATTTACCTTCTCTGGTTAGGAGTTTAATATCATTTTTGTTTCATCTATTAAAAGTCATCTTTATGTTGTTCATATGGTATTAAGGATACATCAAGATAGATTAAGCTGGTCTTGACTTGGCTTAAATTGTTTTTTGTAAGTTTTACTAAAGAAAAAACTAAATCTAACATTAGCTAACATAAGCATGCTCTAAGTGATTATCACTTGTATTAGCATACTTCTTTAGATATTATTATGAAAAGCAAACTGATAGGAATCAAAATCCGACAAGGCATATCATTAGGGTAAGAACTAAAGGATTTCGAATCTTGGTGATGAGGGCCCATTTTGAGCAAATCGACCATAGAATTATTCGTTTACTAACCTCTTTTATCTTATTCATGTATTATATATTCCAACAGACACACTTATCATATTTTATAGGGCGATGGACAAACTCACTCAGACTCAACTTGTGGGTTATCCATGGACTAACCTGAACTGGCAATGAGTTGGGCCGGCGAATCCTATGGAAGAGCTCGCATGATGAAGTCTATTTTCTTTTATTTTGTAATTTTTATTTGGACTATTTTATGTTGTATTTTCTTTTGGGACACTTTCATTTTTATTATAATTTCCATTTAGGATCGACCACCTTAAAAGTGGCATAGTTGTAATTTTTGTCCATTTTCTAACCCTAAGGGTAGCAAGTATAAATACTTGCTTATAGTAGGGTTTGAGAGGGCCGAAATTTTCAGAATTATCATCACATTTTTGTGAGAGGGCTTAGGGTTTCCCTAATTCCATTTTCTCTTATCAATTTCAATTTCCAAGAGTTGAAATTGTGGCGAGTGCAACAAAGGAAAATTGTGAGTAATATCAATTCCTTCTTTATTGTGTTTCCTTTTCATCACTAGTGAGTCATATCTAAGGTTGAATTAGATGTTCTTGGTCAGATTTTGATTGCATTTGTAATCAATTATCATGTTATAAGATTGAATGGTTTTAGCATTTGTTATCACCTTCAGTTTTTGAATCATTGTTGATGTGAATTGGACATTGTTGGAAGAGGAGAATCACGGAATTGAAATTTGTTATCTTGGTGTATTTCACGTGGATTTCACTTGTATTTATTGTTAATTGGTGAAGTTTATCATAATTGGTTTGTTGATTGCATCTTCGAACCTTTGGATTTCATCAAATTTCCATTAGGGTTCACGCAATTTCATAGTCCAATTAAATCGATTCATATGTGTGAGTTGGGGTTGTTTCTTTGATTCATTTACATGTGCTTGGGCTTGGTTTTGAGCACATCATCATTTGGTATCAGAGTTTGAGGTTTAAGAGGAGGGATTTGTTAATTGAAATTTGGAAATTAAGGGTTGTTGTATTACCATCTTGAACCGAATTGTAGAAGTGGAAATTGAAGTACTTGATTATGTTGTTAAGGTGTTATGATTCTTGCTTATTGATGTAGACGTGGAGCATTTGTAATTTCTTTTTCCTCTTGAGTTGATCGTGATTGATTAAAGGGAAGTGATCATTTGAGGAAGTTGAAATTTGAAGTCTAGAAGAGTAATGTTCAATTGTTGAAGTGGATTATATGGAAGCTATTTGATTGTCAAAACACACACTAAGTGATAGAAGTTATTGTGTGTTCATTTGAATTTGAAAGTGGCTTCTTACCATTTGTGGAAAGGTTGCAATAAGTGAGTTCATTTGAATTTGTTGCTACCTTGTTTACTAAGTTGCGGTTTGAAATTGTGTTTGAAGTGAAGAATTTGCAACGTATTGTCCTTGAACTTGCTGTGAGGAAAAGTAGCGAATTGGTGAAGTTTGTGTTGTGTGTATTGAGAAGAAGGTGTTGCACCATGAGTGTTGTTGTTGTTGTTTGAATTAAGTGCATTGTGTATGTATTGTGTAAAGTGGCGGTGTGAGTGTGTTGCACTTGAGGTGTTATAAAGTGGTGTGAATTTGTGGAAGTTATGTAGAGTAAGGTGCTGCACATTGAGGCTAAAGTGTGAGAGTGTAGTGCATGGATAGCAAACCGTGAAGGGGAAGAGTAGTGTTACAATTGTGAAGTGGAATTGTGTAGTGTGTGCATTTTCGGAAATTGGAGGAATCACAATTGTCATTTTTCAGATTTGAAATCAGAATTGAAGTGTACATTAAGAAGTCAATTTGAAATTTCAAAACACACATTAAGTCATAGTTAATTGTGTGTCATTTGAATTTGAAATAACTTCTTACCATTTATGGAATTTTGCACTTATTGAGCTCATTTTGAATTTGAAAGCTGAGCTGCCTTTTTCATTGAAGTTATGGTTTGATTTTTGTGTAGAAGTGGGGAAGAGCACTGTGACTTGAAGGTGTGTGTGTAGAGTTGTGTTTTTGTACATTTAGTGAAGGGTGTGTGTAATTGGCGTTGGTTCTTGTGTGTGTTGTATAGATACTTGTTGTTGGTGGCATGAATAATTGTGGAACCATGAGCTAAAAGGGAAGTTATGTGGCAGTGAGTTGTGTATTTTTGTGCTTGTGTTTAAGTGCTGCCCATTGTGAAGTTAATTAGTGTGAAACCAAAGCAAGAAAAGGAAAGTTGAGTAATGGAATTTGAATTCAAACAAAATAATTAAAGTGTGAAAGTAATTGAACTCATTACTTAGCACTTGTGGTTGAATTTAATTCTTAACTACTTAGAAATAATTATGTGTACTTCATTTATTTAACTTTACTTGAAGTACCAAGAATTACTTATTTGTGCTTTAATTATTTCACTTGACTTTATTTGAAGTACCAATAAACATTTCTTGTATTGGTTGAGTGTGAGCACCATGGGTACGTAAGGGTGTGTTGTTGTGGTGTAATGAAGTGTATTGTGGTTGTTGAAGTTAGTAAGCAAAAATGTCAAGTGAGTTGTATTTGTCTACTAACATATTACGTTGGGATATGACTTCCTTTTCAACCATTAATGAGGGACAAAGAGAAAACTTGTTCCATACTTCTTGTAGGGTACAAGGAAACTTGTGCGTAATCATTATTGATGGTGGTAGTTGTACTAATGTTGTAGCTGCATCATTAGTATCTAAGTTGAAACTTGAAACCATCCCACATCTTGAACTTATACATTACATTGGTTAAATGATCAGGATAGTCTTTGTGTGACCCAAAGGGCTAGGGTACCCTTCAGTATAGGGGACAAGTACTGTGATGAGCTTGAATGTGATATTCTTCCTATTTGTACATCCCATATATTACTTGGTAAACCATGGTTGTATGACATGATGGTATTATATACTTATATGTTCAAAAAGGATGGTAAACATATAGTATTGAACCCTATGTCGCCATCAGAGGTCTAAAAGATGCAAAGACAGATAAAACAACCATCACAGATTCTTGAGGATCATAGCTACATGATCAAACCTTTAGAGGACCAAACTGTGTAGACGCAGGTATGCTAACTTTCAAAGGTTCTTGAGGGCTCTAATGACACGAGCCAACCCTTAGAGCATAAAAATTCTCAGACACCGATGTGCCAACCTTCAGGATCCTGATGATCATAGTCAGATGAGTAGACCACTAGAGAGCCAGACTGTTTAGAGAAAGTAATGTTCACCTTCAGAGGTTTCAGAGGGTAATGAGTAGTTGGGCCAACCATTAGAAGACCATGAGGATCAGCAACATACAGATGAGTTAAAAAAGGAGGAAATGGTTTCAGTGGAACAGGTTGATACGGGGGCGACTTTAGTGGATAATGGAGCATTATTTGTGTTGCAGATGAGATACATTCTAGAAATGGAGGAAAGAAAACAATCACCACCCGTGGTATTTCAGAATTTGGGATTCTACAGTGATATTTCTTCAGGTAGCTTGCTAGGAGGAAACAGAGTCTCTACTACATTTGATCTGTTAGATTTGAGGACAAATCTTTTTGAAGCCCGAGGAGATTATAGGAATCAAAATCCGACAAGGCATATCATTAGGGCAAGAACTAAAGGATTTCGAATGTTGGTGATGAGGGCCCATTTTGAGCAAATCGACCTTAGAATTATTCGTTTACTAATCTCTTTTATCTTATTCATGTATTATATATTCCAACAGGCACACTTATCATATTTTATAAGGCGATGGATAAACTCATTCAAACTCAGCTTGTGGGTTTTCCATTGACCGACCTGAACCGGCGATGAGTTGGGCCGACGAATCCTATGGAAGAGCTTGCATGATGAAGTCTATTTTCTTTTATTTTGTAATTTTTATTTGGACTATTTTATGTTGTATTTTCTTTTGGGACACTTTCATTTTTATTGTAATTTCCATTTAGGACCGGCCACCTTAAAAGTGGTATACTTGTAATTTTTGTCAATTTTCTAACCCTAGGGGTAGCAAGTATAAATACTTGCTTATAGTAGGGTTTGAGGGGGGCCAAAATTTTCAGAATTATCATCACATTTTTGTGAGAGGGCTTAGGGTTTCCCTAATTCCATTTTCTTTTATCAATTTCAATTTCCAAGAGTTGAAATTGTGGCGAGTGCAACAAAGGAAAATTGTCAGTAATATCAATTCCTTCTTTGTTGTGTTTCCTTTTCATCACTAATGAGTCATATCTAGGATTGAATTGGATGTTCTTGGTCAGATTTTGATTGCATTGTAATCAATTATCATGTTATAAGATTGAATGGTTTTAGCATTTGTTATCATCTTCAATTTTTGAATCATTGTTGACGTGAATTGGACATTGTTGGAAGAGGAGAATCACGGAATTGAAATTTTTTATCTTGGTGTATTTCACGTGGATTTCACTTGTATTTATTGTTAATTGGTGAAGTTTATCATAATTGGTTTGTTGATTGCATCTTCGAACCTTTGGATTTATCAAATTTCCATTAGGGTTCACACAATTTCATAGTCCAATTGAATCGGTTCATATGTGTGAGTTGGGGTTGTTTCTTTGATTCATTTGCATGTGCTTGGGCTTGGTTTTGAGCACATCACAAACTCCCCAATTAGTTAAATGATTAAGTGCAACTATGGCATGTTTTAATGAATTGGTTACTTGAGACAGTTTAGAGGTATAATTAATTGAACGGTGTGATAAGATTGAAGCTAGAAGGAAGGGAAAAAAAAAAGCCTTTAGTGTAATAGGGATGACCCCGTAGATTTAGTATTACAACATTAAGGTGGAGTATCTTGAAGTGATAAAAACTTAACTAGTGGACCTCTCGAGATAGGGGTAATAGTATCATGACGGAAGAATTGGGAGGATGTTCAATTTTCATTTTAGAGTGATTTTGCAAGGAATGAAGTGAAAGTATGAGAGGAGAGTGGTTGCATTTAAAGAGATTTCAGTTTAGTTGGGCTTAAATTAAATCAATTAAGCTTGATTAAGGACTAATGATATAAGATATTTAAGTCAAAACAAGATTTAAACAAGGCTAGAGAGGGGTGGCTAGTAGGCCATAGGGGTGGTATACAACATTTTGGGTTTGCCATCCTCTTTCTTTGACTTCTTATCCTTGGTTTTGCTAAATAAGTGTCAATAATTTAAATATGAAAGTGACTTATTAGCTAATATGATATCTCTAAAATTTAAGCATGATTCATTGATTGATTGTATGATTTAGAATTATTTTTTTTCTTACGTGTTGTAGTATTACTTGATGCTTATTGGATTGATTTTATTTCCAAAATTAAAAAAAAGAAGTAAAAACAAGATAAAAAAGGGTTTTGATGAAATTGAAAAGAGGGTGTAACATGGTGGTGGTAAAAATTGGTGATAAGTTTAATGTACAACTACCTGGCCCACGATGCTTGGTTAGTGACTACCACTAGCCCTACTTATTTTGAGGTCATCGTGAACTCTTAAGTGTAGTCTCATTATTTTGAAGTTAGGTAACAAGCTTTAGATTATTTTTGGATCATTTTCATTTAATATCTTAAATGTACAAAATTTCTCATAATCTTCTGTTTCTTATTTCTTGCCTCATTATGTTGCTATCTTATTATAGCATTACTATTAGGGGTTTTGATATGATGGACTTGTAATATCTTTTAGAGTTTATTATCTCTCATACTAATTATTATTTTCTAACTTCTAGTGTGTGTATACATATATATATAAGTTATAAGAAAAAATTGTACATATATGCTTATTTAACACATTAGGTTGGCATAATCTCTAACTAGGTTAGACTAATTTTCAATTAGGGTGATCTATTTTTAAATAAGGTTGGTCTATTTTGAATTATATTAAGTTTTAATATTACTCACACTTCACACATGTTTCTAATGGGTTTCCAAACTTTAACATACAGTTTGATATCACTTAAATTGTTACATAATGACCTAGAGAGTATGGTTATTTCAGTACATGCTTTAAGTCTTCAAGTCTAAATTTATTAATATAAAAAATGTTCTTTAAATGGAGTAAATAAAATGCCTAGTGAGAATCATAATGCCTATACAAGCATACACTCAAATGCCAAAAAAGCCTGTATACACAATTTATTTAAATAAACACAACAAGCAATTCATTAGGATAAACTTTAGGCTTGATCGGTTATGAAATCAATTCAAAATGTAGTGTTTAAAGTAATTCAGACTCTAAATCTCAAACCATAACCTTAGCGCAAAGTTTGCATAGGCCTGTGAAATCCCACAACCAATTTTAAATTTATGATTGTTGGAATATTTTTTTAATTGTTGGTTATTGGTGTGTCTAAAGGGAAAATCATTTAGCTTTTTCAGATCATCAAGCGATTTGAAGCAAGGACATTATTTTCTCATTTACTATATGTTATCTGCTTATAGTTTCTTTCAAGAGGCCTAAACCACTTGATGGAGTCTAATCCTATGCTAGTTTAAGTTAGGAAATAATCTCCATATCTTTCACTTGGCATTTGTTGCTAATTTTATTTGTTAGAATTGATCCACTTTTGGCCCATTTCATAGCATAAGTCCATTACATCATCCATATTCTAGAAGATGTGTTAGGTATAGTATTTAGAATATGCTAGTTAGGATATTTTCTTGAATTGTTCTAGATGGTAATTGGAATCTTTTACATGATGCATTATATCTATTGGATTAAATTGATCTCAACCATCTATTGAGGAGGAGAAAGCTTACAAATAGGCATACTTTATTCATTTGTAATCAAGCTAAAAACTAAGAAATACATAAAGGCTTCTTTACTTCTAAACACTCTCTATTTTATTCGATCATTCTTCATAAACCATTTTCTATTTCACTACTTTTTTTAATAAATACCATCTTCACCCTTTTGATTTTAATCTAATAGCTTCTCACATACTAATAGTGGTATTAAAGCTTCTTGTAGTCATCTATTATTCTATCAAATATATATATGGCAACCATCAAATCAAATAACTAAATACTACTTCCAATATTTTCTAGAGAGAATTAAGGAAATAGCATTTAAATAAAAAGGTATTAAAAGTGGGGGAACTTTCTTCTTTTGTTTAGGAGCATATAAATGCTCATCATGCAACTTTAACCCTTCTTTTCTTTCTTTATGTGCTTCTGCTTCTCATATAGGAGAACCCTACCTAGAGACACAAAAGCCTCATTAGAACTACAGACTTAATTTAGAAATCTACATGGTAACTGGACTCTATAAATCTCTTTTCCATTGTTTCTCTTTTATTGATGGTAAAACACTGGTCTTGGTAGTTGTGGCATAGAAAAAAATGCAAATAGATAAAAATAATTGGGTATAAGTTACAACCGTTAAAGAGATCCAAACGAGTAAGTCATATAATCATTCTACAAAACATGTGTTTTTTACTTCAATTTATGTTGAATTAGGCTTGGGAGTATTGATTTTGGAATAAGGGTTGAGGAAGAATTGGATTTGGGAATTAAGGAGAAGAAACGAAGGGAACCAAAAGATACATGGACAAGTACATGGGTTTATACCTGTTGGTGTTAAAGTACATGGCCAAGTACATGATTGTGTACTTAGGCATGTTAAGAGGTCTTTTTACATAGAAAGGTACATGGCCATGTACACAACCATGTTCCTATCTATGCTCTTCCACTTGGCTATGTACATGACCATGCTTCCTTGGAACATTCTTATAATGCTTTTCTTTACCTTTTTCTTATCTTTCATCAATCCTAAACTGCTTTAAATCTATAGTAATTTACGTAAGTGGGAGAATAATCCAAAAGTCTTTAGATAACAAAATCAAATAATTTTAGGCAATGCTCTAGGATAGTTTTAAGGTTAGTTTACTCCATTAAATTGACATGTTTCAGTAGAATTGCTAGTTGTGGATAAGTTGAAGTTGAAATTGCTCTTCCAGGTACATGTAGTCCTTTTGTGTTGCTAGTGGTTATTAGGTTAGATATAAAAAATGAATCTAATAAAAATTTGGTTAATTAATTGGTTGATGTTTGTGCTTAGCTCAGCTTAAGGACTCGTAGTGGTAGAACATTAAGAGGCATTTGTTGATTTGTATGTCACAATGTCTTCGATAGAGTTACATATCAAAATGATTTGATAAATCTAAGTGACTCATGGGTATTGGGGCCTGTAGTGGCAATTCCTAAAATTGCAGTGTGTATATGTGTGTATATATATATAGTATGGCGGGGTCATGAGTATTCGTTTATTGTATGAGGGACTTAAATGAGATAATAAATAGTTGTTTAGTTGTCTATTTGCATTGATGTGTGTGACTTATGAAATGCTTGTTCATGCACATGTGGTTTTAGTTTACACATGTTGGGCTTTAATTTACCTTTTGAGGATTTTATTTTTTAGTTACGAGTATGGATAAGTATGTGATGTATGATGAGGATGTAGTGAACTATGTGTAGGATGGGGATCATGTAGAATACTTCTATTACTATGATGACTAATAGTTGAGAAAAGCTACTTATAATGTTATGAATGAGTTGGAAAAATATTATTGTTTCCAGGAGATGATACTTTTGTTAGTTATTTTAAGTACTTTATTGGTATTGATGACATTAGTTTTTCATAGGTGTTAATGTGTTAAGATAATTATAACTGTTTGATTTTGTGGATCGTAGAGTAAGATTCAGTTGAGCCACTCATTTATGTTGATGGATGGTTTATATTATTGTGAGTTTAATAGTTACTACAAGTGTATGTAGAATTAGCTAATTTAAGAGCCTTGATGTGTCTTTTCCCTATAAGGATATGTGGCGAGTTGTAGCATTTCTGATTTTATGGTGTTACAGCTTATGTGGTATTAGAGCTTAAGTTTGAAGATCCATAAAAATCAGGCAAGTGATCAATAAGGTTAAGTTTTAATGAATAGAAATTAGGTTATGATCTTTAGATTATTTAGGCATTAAACCTGTAAGATGGCAAGATATGAAGAGAGTAGGTAGAATCTTGGATTCGATTGTGTTATATAATAATTTATTTATTTTACTTTTTTACTTGTTGCTTCTTTTAAACAATTACTTTGCTTTTCTATATATATATACACGTACGTATTTAGTATTACAATTACTCTTTGATCTTTTTGTTTAACTCTTGATCTTTCCCCTTTTTGCTGCATCTTAAACAAAATGCCTCTAAGAAGAGTAATTGGTTTTGATTCATCAAGTGGTACTAGGCGAGATAAGCCAGATGAGAGGTATCTACATGGGCAGTAGCTAAAGGGGGGACAAGGTTAAGCTGTAAACTAGACTGCCTAACTATTGGAGACTATGAATACTTTGGTTAGGTTGATAGCCCAACAATAGCAGTAGTAGACTACTTGTCAGGCTAGAGCAATAGAGGATCCAATAAGTCTAGATAGGTTTATTCGGGTGGCAAAAGAGTTTAACTCTAGGATTGATGACCCGATTGAGGTTGAGAACCAAAAGCAAGAGATTGAGAAGACTTTTGCCACTTTTAGGTTTTTAGAAGATAGGAAAGTAAATTATGTTTCTTTTAAGCTAAATGATATTGCAGCAAGTTGGTGGGCCGTAGTTCCTAGGCTGGTAAGAGGATATGTGGATTGACAAAGGTTCAAGGAATTGTTCTATCATAAGTACTTCCCTAGCAACATTATGGAAGCTTTACATTATAACTATTAGTACGGTAATAGGTTGGTAGAAGAGTATGAGGTGGAGCTGAACCACTTGATAAATTTTTTACCTAAAATGATACGTGTTGATGATGAATCTATAGCTAAGAGATTTGTGAGGGGATTAAAGCCCAATCTTCAGCATGAAGTGGGATCCTTATAATTGCTCACCTATGCTGAGGTAGTGGATAAAGCGAAGCTCATATAATAGAGTAGAAAAAGGAATAAGGATCAACTAGCGTGCAGGATAAGGGTAGTTTTGGGTAAGAGGGTAGCTCCTGAAATGGTGATTTAGGTTAGGGGCAAGAGGCCCTAAGTGTTTCGAAGTAGGCTCTTAGTTGTTATAGCTCCTCCTTTGTAGATCTGATCGGTGCCTTTAGCTCTTTTGATTAGCAGGTTCTTAATTAGATGCACTCGATGCTATGGACCTCATAAACCAAAAGATAGTAAATGGCTAAAGGGTGTGTGCTTTTCTTGTAGAAAGCCAAGACACATCACCAAGAATTGTAACGGGAGGTCTATTCCTTTAGTTTTCTGCCACTTGCATAAGTAAAGGAAACATAAGGTGGTTGAATATACTAGTGGCTAAGTGGGGAGCCAAGTAGCTCTAGTATAGTAGACAATGAGACCTCTAGTGAGGTTATAGGCTAATCAACCATAGACAGGTGGCAAGAGACAATGGATGCTAACTAGGTTCTTTGCACTCCAATAGTAGTAGCATCAGGACCTTCTAGGCACAGATATTATTACATGAATGCTTTTAGTACACTCTCATAATGCTTGTGTTATTTGATACTAGTGCCACTCATCCTTGTGTGTTTGACTTGTTTGTACATGAGTGTGGTTTAGTTTCTAAGTGCTTGGATGATTCTTTAAGTGTTAGTACTTTTGGAGTTAGGTGAGTTTTCGAAATGAATTTGCAAAGATGATGGGGGGAGATAGAAGGCAGGGTAATGCTAGCAAGCTTATTGGTGATAGAGATGATGGGGTTTGATATAATTCTAGGAGTTAATTGGTTGTCAAAGTATTATGCCATCATTGATTGTTGTAATATGGTGGTGTACTTTAGCATGCTAGAAGGAGAATCTTTTAGTTTCAAACTAGATGTAAAAGGATTGCCTACTTATGAAACGTGGGGTAAGAATGTGTTAGCTACTGTAACTATTGAGGTAAAGGAGTAAGTGAAATTGGAGCAAGTACCAGTGGTGAAAGATTTCCTTGATGTCTTTCTAAAAGATCTACACCACTTATCTCTAGTTAGGGAGATTGAATTCAGCATTGACCCAATGCCAAGTACTGCACCAATTTCTAAGCTTATTTATAGGATGGCACTAGCTGAGTTAGAAGAGTTGAAGAACTAGTTGCAAGATCTATAGGATAAAGGATTCATAAGACCAAGTTTGTCTCCATAGGGTACTTCGGTTCTCTTTGTTAGAAAGAAAGAAGGTAGTATGAGGCTATGCATATATTATAGAGAGTTGAATAATATTACTATTAAGAACAAGTATCTCCTCCTCATAGTAGATGATTTGTTTGATTAGTTACAAGGAGTTTGGGTATTCTAAAAAATTAACTTAAGATCAAGATATCATCAGTTAAGGATTAAAGAAAAGAACATCCTAAAGACAGCCTTTAGGACTTGATATGGGCACTATAAGTATCTGGTGATGCCTTTGGGGTTGAAAAATGCTCTCGTGGCCTTTATGGACTTAATGAATTAGGTGTTTAGAGATTTCTTAGAAAAGTTGGTGATTTTCTTTATTGATGACATCTTGATTTATTTTAAGAGTAAGGAAGAACATGAGGAGCATTTGAGATTGATAATGCATAGGTTGCAAGTAGAAAAGCTATATGTCTAGTTTAATAAATGCAAGTTCTAGCTTAAGTAGGTGGTTTTCTTAGGACTTGTGCTTAACAAAGATGGCATCTTAGTTGACTTAGAGAAGGTAAGAGCTATAGTAGATTGGCTTAGATCGAAAATAATGATAGACATAAGAAGTTTCCTAGGTTTAATAGGTTACTATAGGTGTTTTGTAGATGGATTTTCTAGAATAGCGACTCCTCTCACTAGATTAACTTAGAAGAAAGTAAAGTTTGACTATGATGATAAGTATGAGGCCAACTTCCAAAAACTTAGAGAAAAGTTAGTGTTAACCTCAATCTTAGCATTACCTAAGAGTGAAGAAGAATTCACAATATACAGTAACACTTTTGCCTAAAGGCTAGGTTGTGTTTTGATGCAAAATGGGTAAGTTATAGCTTATGCATCCCATTAATTGAAGCCATATGAAAGAAATTACCCTACCTATGATTTGAAATTAGTAGCAGTTGTGTTAACATTAATCTATGAAGACACTATCTATATAGGGAGAAATGTAGGGTTTTTATTGATCACATTAGTTTAAAGTATATCTTTACTTAGAAGAAGCTGAACATGAGGTAGAGAAAGAGGTTGGAGTTGATCAATGACTACGAGCTTGAGATACAATACCACCCTAAAAAGACTAATGTGGTGGTAGGAGCCCTTAATAGGAAAAAAAAAAAGAAGAAGGTAATCTTGCTACTTTAATTACTTCATAACAAAAGTTGTTTGATGATATGCATAGATTAGGGCTGGAGGTAGTGACTTAAGAAGTAGGAGCAAGATTGGCTAGTTTACACATCTAGCTAACTCTAGCAAATAGAATTAAGATAGCTCCAGTTGAATATGCTACCATTCAGGAGATAAAGAGTAGATTGGTGTAGAGTAAAGCTCCTGAGTTTAGTATTGACATAGATAGAGTTTTGAGATACAGAACTAGACTGTTGGTACCTTAGAGTTCTAAGTTGAAGAAGGAAATCTTGAAGGAGGTGCATTACTTTAGATACTTAGTGTATCCCAAGAGTACCAAAATGTACAAAGATTTGAAATTTCATTATTGGTGGGGGAGTATAAAGAGGGAGATAGTTGAATATGTTTCAAAGTGCCGGATATGTCAACAGATCAAGATAGAACATTAGAGGCCTATAGGTGAGTTGCAACCTTTACTTATACTAGAGTAGAAATGGAATTATATGACTATGGACTTTGTCACAACTCTTCCTAAGACTAAGGAAAAACATGATGCAGTGTGGGTAATAGTTGAGAGATTAACTAAGTTAGCTTACTTTATACCTATGGATTTCAGCTATACCTTAGGTAAGCTAGCTTTGTTATATATAATGAAAATTGTAAGAGAACATGAAGTTTCAATAAGTATTGTATCTGATAGGGATATTAGAATTATAGGAAGATTATGGAAGATTTTGCACAGGGCATTAGGAACCAAGTTAAACTTTAGTACTATTTTTTACCCTCAAACAAATGGAGAGCAAAAAAGAATGATACAAATCCTAAAAGATATGTTAAGGGCTTATGTTTTAGATTTTGGTGGAAAATGGAATGAACACTTACCACTAGTTGAGTCCACCTATAGCAATAGTTACCGGGTGATTGTACCAATGGCCCTTTATAAAATCTTATATGGAAGGAAGTGTAGATCTCCATTGTATTGGGATGAGGTAAGAAAAAGGCATGTGTTGGGACCCGAGTTGGTATAGGAAGCTGTTGATAAGGTGAAGCTAATCAGATAGATGATGCAGACAGCTTAAAGTTACCAGAAGAGCTATTTTGATAACAGGTGACGTCTTTTGGAGTTTCAAGTTGGTGAACAAGTACTTTTAAAGATATTACCCACTAAAGGAGTAGTTAGGTTTGAATTAAGGGGGAAACTAAATCCCAAGTATGTGGGACCTTTAGAGATTGTGGAGAGATTAGCAATGTAGCATATCGATTGGCTTTATCATCCAATCTAGTTGGAGTACATGAAGTTTTTCATATGTCTATGCTACAGAAGTATGTGCATAACTTGAATGAAGTAAAAACCTTAGAGCCATTAGAAGTGTAACCCAATCTTACCACTATAAAATGACCTATCGGGATAGTAGATACTAAACAACAATTGCTAAGGAAATTAGTCATTCCTTATGTGAAGGTACCATGGACAAACTAGACAAAAAGAGAGGCTACGTAGAAGTTAGAGGAGGAAACATAGAAGAAGTATCTAGAACTTTTCTAAGAATTAGGTAACTTTTGGGAACAAAAAGTATATATATATATATTTTTGGGGGGGGGGGGGGGGGGGGTGGTTGTGTAGGGGGTTTGATGTAATACCTAGAATTAATATAAAATAAAAATAAGGCTAAGGAAATGGCATTTAAATAAAATGGTATAAAAGTAGGGCCACTTTCAATTTTTTTTTTATCTAGGAGCACCTAGAAACCTATTGCTCAACCTTAACCCTTCTTTTTTTTTTTCTTTCTATGTTTCTACCTCTCAACTAGGAAAACTCTAGCTAGATACAAAACCTCATCAAAATTGCACATTGAATCAGAATTCTACACGATAAGTGGACTGTATAAATCTCTTTTCCATCATTTCTCTTTTATAGATGGTAAAACAATGGTCTTGGTGGTTGTGGCATTAAAATAATGTAAAGCGTAAGAAGAATTGGGTGTAAGTTGCAAAATGTTGGAGCGATTTGAACAAGTAAATCATTTAATCCTTGTAGAAAACATGTGTTTTTACTTTAATTTATGTGGAAATAGGCATGGGAATATTTATTTTGGAATTAGGGTTGATGAAGAATCGGATTTGTGAATTAAAGAGAAGAAATGTAAGATGAAGGGTACACAACCAAGTACACGGGTTTGTACCTACTCATGTTAAAGTACACAACTGTGTACTTAAGCATGTTAAGAGGCCTTTTTGCGTAGAAAGGTACATGGCCATGTAAATGATCATGTTCCTAGCTATACTCTTCTACACAACCATGTTTTCTTGGAACCATCTTATAATGTTTTTCTTTACCTTTTTTTTTTTTAATCTTTTGTCAATCCTAAACTACTTTAAATTTACAGTAATGTAACATGAGTGCGGGAATAATCCAAGTCTTTAGATGTCAAAATTAAATAATTTTAGGCAATGCTTTAGGATAGTAATAAGGTTAGTTTACTTTGTTACATTGACAAGTTTTGGTAAAATTGTTAATTGTGAACAAGTTGAAGTTGAAACTACTCTTCCTAGTATGTATAATATTTATGTGTTGCTTGTAGTTGCCTGGTTAGAAATGTAAATGAATCTAATAAATATTTGATTAATTAATTTGTTGATGCTTGTACTTGGTTTGACTTAAAGACCCGTAGTGGAAAAGCTTTAGGAGGCATCTATTGATTGGTATATGGTGATGTCTCTGATGGAGTTGCATATTGAAATGATTCGATAGATCTAGGTGACTCATGGGTATTGGTGCCTATAGTGATAATTTCCAATACCATAGTATATATATATATATATGAGGGACTTAGATGAGATAATAAATGGTTGTTTGGTTATCTATTTGCATTGATGCATGTGATATATACATATATATGAGGGACTTAGATGTGATAATAAATGGTTGTGTGGTTATCTATTTGCATTGATGCATGTGACTTATGAAATGCTTGTTTATACTCACGTGGTTGTTTACACGTGTTGGGTATTAACTCAACTTTTGGGGACTTTCTTTTTTATTTGTGGGTACAGATAAGCATGCGATCTATGATGAGGACATAGTGGACTATGTGCAGGATGTGGATTATGTAAAATACTTTTATTGCTATGATGACTAGTAGTTGAGAGAAGCTACTTACAATGTTATGAATGGGGTGGAAAAATATTATTGTTTCTAGGAGATGATACTTCTATTAGTTATTTTAAGTACTTTACTATTTGTATTGAAGGTATTATTTTTTTCATAGGAATGTGTTAAGATAATCATGACTTTAATTTTCTAGATTGTAGAGTGAGACTTGGTTTAGCCATTTGTTTATGTGATGGATGGTTTATATTATTGTGAGTTTGAAAATTACTACAAGTGTATGTGGAATGAGCTAATTTAAGAGTCTTAATATGTCTTTACCTTATAAAGACATGTGGTGGATTGTAGCATTCTAGATTTTAAGGCATTATAACATTGTTGAATTATATAATGGCAACTATCAAATCAAATAACATCACTTCCAATATTTTTAGAGAAAATTATGACTATTAGTCCATCAAAATGAGGACCTACTTTCTATCACAAGGTATATGGAAATCATAGAAGATGGTGATAATATGCCAAAAAATAAATCTACTCTATCAGAATTTGAATTGGCTAAATTCAAAGCCACTAAAGAATATGATTGGAAGGCATTATATGATATTCAATTGACATTGGTGGAATCAATTTTTCCAAGAATAAGTGGAGTTATAGGTCTGAAGCAAGCATGGGATATATTGAAGGAGGAATTTTAAGGTAGTGAAAAGGTACATCTTGTTCAACTCCGAACCTTGAGAAGAGATTTTGAAAATATTAAAATGGGGGATTCTAAGACCGTAAAAGTATGATTTAATAGTCACTATAAGTGAGAAAACAAAGGATTTATCTACTCTTTTTGTAATCAATTGGCTCCCTTGAGCCATATGAGAAGAGGTTGAGTAGGCATGATGATATTATATTAGAAAACTCTTTTAAATCAAAACTTAAACTTGGGTCTCAAAACCCAAAATATTGTGAGAGGAGACTTGAAAATTCAATAGAGATTGAAATAAAGGGAGTGTGAAAAATGGAGGGATGGAAAAGATAAAAGAAAATGTTTGCCATGTAAGATATGTAAGAAAACCAATCACCATAAAAAAGATTATTGGCATACAGGAAAGTCACAAAATCAAAATTGTAAGAAGTTTGGTCATGTTACAAAAGATTGTCGTTTTAAAAAGAAGTGTCAAGCTAACTAGTCTAAGGAGAAAAATGATTATCTATTTTATGCTTGTCATGCTACTTCTAAGACCAAAGGAGACACATGATCTTTTGATAGTGGTTATAGCAATCACATGACAAATAATAAAATTTTCTTTCAAGACATAGATACATCTATCAATTATAAAGTTAGGCTTGGCAATGGTGAACTAGTAGATGTTAAAGGAAGAGGTATTGTTGCCATTGAGATAGGAAAAGGAATTGCCTCATCTAAGATATCTTACTTGTATTGAGTTTGGAGATTAATCTACTCAATGTTGGGAAAATGATAGAAAGGGGATAGCCATTTGAAGGGGATTCTTGCACTATATATGATATGAGGGATAAGGGCAAGGAAACTGCCAAAGTTAAGATGCAACAATAGAGGAATTTCCCCTTTTAATGGCACCATAAAATAGATGTGACTATGGAAGCATATAAAGAGGAGTTTTTACTCTGACATAAGAGACTTGGCCATCTAAATTTTCAAGTGTTGAAGACACTACAACAAAAGAATATGATGACAAGTTTGCTAGTTATAAAGGAAGTTGTAGAAGTTTGTGAAAGCTGCTTGGGAAACAACACCGGAAATCATTTTCTTCTAGGTAAGTATGGAGAGCTAAAGTACCATTGGAGCTTATATATATAGATGTGTGTGGACCCATGAAGACACCATCATTTGAGAAATGTAAGTAATTCATTCTCTTTATTGATGACTTCACAAGGATGAAATGGGTTTATTTTATGCATGAAAGATTCAAAATATTCGACATTTTCAAAAAGTTTGAGAAATTTGTTGAAAAGCAAAGTGGACACAACATTGAAACAATTAAAAGTGATAGAGGTAATAGGTAAGGAATATATCTCGAAAGAATTTAACAAGTTTTGTGAAGATGAAGGAGGTGAACACCAGCTTACAGTTGGATATACACTAGAACAAAACGGTGTACTAGAAAGGAAAAATTTCACAGTGATGGAGATGGCTAGATCTATGTTAGAAGAGAAGAAGATGCTATAGATGTTTTGAGTTAAAGTAGTGTACACAATAGTCTATCTACTCAATAAGCGTCAAACTAAAGCCATACAAGCCAAAACACCTATTGAAGCTTAGAGTGGACAAAAACAATCAACACAACATCTTTTTATGTTTGGAAGCATTTATTATGTACACATTCTAGTAGCGAAGAGGCATAAATTGGAAGAGAAGACTGAAAGAGGCATCTTCCTTGACTATAATGTACAATATAAAGGATATAAAATATGTAACCTCAAGACTAAGCAACTCATCATCAACAGAGATGTTGAATTTAATCAGTATGCTACATAGAATGGGGAGGAAGAAAAAAATAAAGTATCATAGCATAATGCTCTTTGAATTCTAATGATCCGATAGGGATGACTCCTAGCACACTAGTAGCATCAACATCAAGTTCAATTGAAGAAGAAGATTCATCTTTAGTATTACCACTTACAAAGACATGAACTCTTATAGATGTATGTGTAAGTTGCAACTTTATAGCCATGGAGCTAGAAAGTTTTGAAGATGCAATGAAACAAGAAGTACAAGTTAATGCCATGGAAGAAGAGATAAGCATGACCAAGAAGAATGAAATAGGGGAGTTCATAGATCCACTAATTGGCAAAGATGTCATTAGAGTCAAGTGGCTATATAAAGTAAGACCAACCTTGATGGTTTAATTTAGGAATATAAAGTTAGATTGGTAGTAAGGGGATCCTCTTAGATTCCTATAGTAGACTATAATGAGACTTTTGCTCCAGTTGCTCAACTAGACACTATCCAAGCCTTATTAGCACTTGTAGCATAGGAAGGTTGGAGAATATATCGGCTTGATGTGAAGTTAGCATTCCTAAATGGTTCCCTAGGGGAAGACATTTGTCTAAAATAGCCACTAGGGTTTGTGGTTAGAAGAAAAGAAAAAAAAGTCCTCAAATTGAAGAAGACACTATCTAACGAAAGCATGATGAGCCTGGTATAGTAGAATTGATAAATATTTCATTGAACAAGGATTTAGGAGGAGCTACAGTGAACTTACTCTTGACATCAAGACCTAAGGCAATGACAATCTTATTGTTTCCTCATACGTGGGTGATCTCATATGTACATGCAATAATGAGATTTTGGTTTAAAGGTTCAAGGAAGAGATGATGAAAACTTTCGAGATGATAGACTTGGGTTTGATGCAATACTTCCTTGGTGTTGAAGTTTTTCAAGAAGACGATGGAATATTTATCTACTAAAAGAAGTACACAAAAAATAAAGAGGGCAGATCAAACGTAGCAGATGCATCTAAATATAGAAACCTCATAAGAAGCCTACTTTATCTAATGGTGACGCATCTAGACATAATGTATGCCACAAGCCTTCTATCAAGGTTTATGCAAAATTCCAATCAAGTTTGCTTTGGAGCAGTAAAGCAGATACTATGATACTTACAATGTACTAAAGACTATGGCATGTGGTACAAGCAAACGGGCAACTCTAAAATGATAGTTTACACTAGTAGTGATTTGGCAAGATCTATTGATGATATGAAGAGTACATTTAGCTATGTGTTTAGCCTTGGATCGGGGATATTTTTATTGCATAGCCTTCAGCACAAGCCAAGTGTAGTGTAGCCGTAGGTATTGCTAGTCAAGTAATACAGCTTTGAAGAACTCTAGGAGACATGGAAGAGTCACGAAAAACTCTAACTACAATATTATGTGATAGCAAATCAGTTATTACAATGGTGAAGAATCCAATACATTGTAGTAGGATGAAGTACATTGCAATCAAGTACCATTTCTTTGCAAGAGGCTGCAATGAACAAGGAAATCAACATGAATTATTGCAAGAGTGAAGAACAAGTTGCTAAGATATTTGCGAAGGCTCTCTCATGAGCAGAGTTTGATGTGCTACGAGATATGCTTGGAGTTATGTCAAAAAGTATCAAGGATGAGTGTTACGATTGATCCACTATTGGCCCATTTCATAGCTTAAGTCCATTACACCATCCATATTCTAGAAGATATATTAGATGTAGTATCTAGAATATGTTGTAAGGATATTACTATAAAATGTGTTAGATGATAGCTGTAACTTTCTACACCATGCATTGTATCTATTGGATTAAATTGATCTTGGCCATCCATTGTGGAGGTGAAAGCCTATAAATAGGCTTTATTCATTTGTAATTAAGCCAAAAACTAAGAAATACACAAATGCTTTTCTATTTCTAAACACTATCTATACTATTCTATCATTCTTCATAAACTATTTTTTATTTCACTACTTTCTAAGCAAATACCATCTTCACCCTTCTATTTTAATCTAATAAACTCTCACATACCAACAGTATTATCTTTGTTAATGGCAGCTCACAATCTCTCCAAAAGTTGAAGAACTTACTCACCAATTATGAACATTTTTCTGGTCAGCGAATAGCATAGAAAGCTCCTTCATTGTTGGCTCGAATTATACAATGACTGGTATTCATAGAGTAAAAAGAACTTAAACTTCAATCAGAAGACTTTTCCTTTGATTTATTTTGGGGGGATTTTGATGTGGGGAAAGGAATTTTTTCAGGACATTACAGAAAAAAGTGAAATCCAGATTGAATAGTTGGAATAACCGGTGGCTTTCAGAAGGAGGCAGGTTAACTCTTCTAAAAAGCGTTCTTCACTCCATTCCGTTATACGCGATGCAATCTCAAAGTCCTCCTAAAGGGGTGATAAAAGATTTGGAAAAGTGTTTTACAATTCCAAATCTTTTTTCTGCGGTTCTAATGAGAATAAGAGGAGAATTCATTGGATAAAATGGAAGGAAGTGTGCTCTCCAACTGATGAAGGTGGTTTGGGAATTAAGAGAGACCAGAAGACGTTGCTCGAGTTCAAGATGCAAAGATAAGGTGGATGTTTAGATCAGGTTTTTCATTGTCCTCTCAATACATTAAATGCAAAATATGTTCAGAGATCTCATCCAAGTTTAGTTCAGCCTAAGCAGAGTGATTCACCTACCTGGAAACGAATCTTAAAAGCAAAAGCAGAAGCAGAAATTTCAATGTCAGTTGGACTACAACAGGGAAAGATAAGTTTCTGGTTCGAGAATTGGTTTGAAGGAGAAAATTTATCTTTTATGTTGCCTTCAGAGGAATAAAAGTTTGAACAAGTATCAGATTAGTTTAATTAATGGAAGTTGGAATACGGATAAGCTATTATGCAGGTGTTAGCAACTGAACAAGTTAAAAAAAAAAATCTGTCAAATTCCAACTGATGCTTAAGCTCAAGTTAAATTTATTTGGAAACCGTTCAACAAACGGAGAATTTTCTAGTTTTTCAACTTGGAAATGGCTTAGAGACAAGGACGTTAGCAGAAATAAGGGAGCATGGCTATGGAGTTCAAAGATACAACCAAAAATTTCCACCGTTTTTGCGGAAACTTCAACAAAGCGCGGTTCCCACAGATGACAATCTTAAAAAGAGGGGTATTTCTCTTGGCTCGAGATGCTGGATATGCAAATCATGGAGAAGACTCTTCGAGACATCGTTTGCTTGGAATGCGCTGTTACATTAGTTATGGAATATTTGGAAAACGAGGCTCAATTGCAAAGTATGACAATCGAACCAAAAGCCATTCCACATTGGCTGCAACTCTATCTGCTTTGTTTCACGAAGACGTCAGACAAGGACCTTTTATCAGGCTTAACTGGCAGCAGTTGCGAGAGAAAATTGCAGCTGCTCGGATCAAGAACAGTATTAGCACGCTAAGATATACATATAAGTTGGAAGTTGCCAGATGAAAACACAATAAAATTAAACACAGACGCAACCTTAGTTATGACGTGTGGTGGTATCGCCCGAGACTCTAATGGAAGAATGACAATCGTTTGTCGGGAAAATTCTCTCCTCTTCAGAGATATAGAAGTGCTTGAACTTCTAGCGGTCGAGATCGGATTTTTGCGAAATTGTTTGAGATTTGATCTTTTGAAGGTAACTATAGAAGTTGGATTCCATTTTGGTTGTTTACAGGTTAACCAACCATGCGTAGCCCAGATGATGTATATTATCTAATTCAAAGATTGATTATTCAGGTTAATGCAAAAAGCCAATAAGCCAGCGGATTATCTATCCAAGCTATCAAAGAGTTCACTCAAATTTGTTTTATCTAGATGATTGTTGTAGGGGTTTAGCTTTGTTAGCTCAGTGACGTAGCTCTTTTGCGGTTATAAATAAAATTTTAGTTTTGAGGCTCAAATGAGTAAAAAAATAAAAATAAAAAAAGAAATTGGGTGTGTTTTTTATTAACCAATTACTATTATACAAATATTAAACTATAAAATTTCCTCCTTTACCCGTAATTTTAACAAGATAAGTTGTGTATCATATATTTATTCTAGAGTTTTGATAGTCATCCATCATTACAAGTGTTACGGTTTAAGATTTTCCTACTCGGATCTTATTCTTATAAATTTGGAAGTTGTAGTTCCAGTACCTCTTTAGACTACATACCCTATAGTCCAGATTTATAAATAGGCTTTAGGTTAGCCCTTTCATTAGGAATATTTTATTTGGTTTCCTTTTTAAACATATATATTATATCTAATCTATTTTTTAATTGAAATTTATAGCTGTTTGGCTTAAAATGATAATGTTAGTTTAAATTCATTTTTCATGCTTCAAATACAAAGAGCATGACCAATTTTTCATATATTCACATTTGAATTGGAATATGCAAGGTTTATCTTTTATGCTCTTTTAAATCTTTAAGTAAAAAATTACTTTACTTGAGAAACATTTTTTTCCCAAACAGAGTAAGTAAAAAAGCTTACATAAACACATTCATTAGATTTCTATTATAACTCATTCTGTACCATTTGTATTTATTTTAAAACTTCTATTTCAAGAATTGTAAATAAGGTTGTTGCTTATTCACTATATATTTTACTTTGTTTTAGTGCACACTTTGTCATTATTCCATTTAAATATCAGTTGACTATTTATTTGTAATGACTAATGACATGGATATTTCTTTACTGGATGTAGATCTTATTCTTCTGAATTTGAATGTTGTTGTTTCAATACTTGTTACTAATTGTAGAAATATTCTTTACATATTCTTTACCATTGTAAATATTTTCTTCCTATTTTTGTTCTTCCTATTTTTGGAACCAATTACGTTCCTGATTTGTAGCAAGGAATTGGTGATCTGTTACCTTTTTTAGTGTAGGTTTCCCATTGCTCTTCTTGTTATATATTGCTCTCCTGTTGTAATCTCAAGATATATGAATAAGATATATTCATTGAAATTCTCTCATCTCTATTTTCATGTTGGTATCAGAGCCAGGTTGATCTAAATCATTGATTTGAAACGCTGTTGCGAATAAATGGATGATAAATCTGAATCTTCAAAGAACAATTATGTTCCAGTTATAGTGCAATCTGAAGGGGCGTTTAACGCTGGCATTACTTTGACTGAATCAAATTATGATGTTTGGTCACAGTTAATGGAGATGCACATTGCGGAAAGAGAAAAGCTCTCTTATATACGTGGGAAACCACCACCACCCAAAGACTCTGAAGAAGGATACGAGAAGTGGTATGCGGAAAACCAGAAAGTTAAGAGATGGTTGCTAATATCAATGACTCCTGATATTATGAAACGCTATGTCCGGTTGCCTACTGCTTATGCAATTTGGACAGCGTTGGCGAAAGCGTTCTATGATGGGAATGATGAATTGCAGATTTTTGCATTGAATCAAAAGGCCTTTGGAGCTAAGCAGAATGAAAGGTCACTTTCAGAATATTATGGTGAACTCACTGAGATTTTTCAAGAACTCGATCATCAAGACAAAGTTTTCATGAAAGATCCTGATGATGTTGAAATATACAGAAAATCCATTGAAAGATTGAGGGTGCACATATTTTTGGCTGGACTTGATGACCTCTTTGAACAAGTCCGTGGAGATATTTTGCGAAAGGAGTCCATTCCCAGTCTTGAAGAATGTTATGCCTTGATCCGACGGGAGGCTAATCGGAAAATCACATTCAAAGGAGATTCTGAAACTATGGAAACTGTAGCTATGATTGCCAGAAATAAACAAAGAGGTAATCGAAGCACTAATAAATCAGCATACAAATGTACACACTGCAATGAATCTGGACATACAAAAGAACGTTGCTATGAGTTGGTGGGGTATCCAGATTGGTGGGATCATAACAAATCTCGAAAGAAGAACATAAATAAAGGTCAACCTACTGCTGCAGCTGTTGAAGCGAAAGCAACTAATGAAAGTGAACAAATGCATTCAGTGATGATAGCCGAGGCAGGTAATGGTGGTAAGTCCTTTTATGCTTCTTCACCTGTTAGTAATAACACATGGATAATTGATTCTGGTGCCACCAATCATATGACATTTGATTCTAACCAAATTGATAAAATTAAACCCTCCTCACAAAATTTTGTTACAACTGCTAATGGTGATGAAGTTCCTATTGTTGGTGAAGGATCTTTAAAAGTTACAGAATTTTTAAATTTAGATTCTGTTCTTATTGTTCCTTCCATTGGATATAACCTCTTGTCTGTTTCTTAAATTACAACGGCCTTATCTTGCATTATTGTTTTTTGGCCTACCTTTTGTTTGTTTAAGGACATCCAAACAAAACAGACGATTGGTTGTGGTACTAAGCACGGGAATTTATACTACCTGGATTTGAAAACAACAATTTCAGATAAATTACGTCAAGCTCTTGCAGTGAATGGAGGCAATTCTGCTAGCAGTCAAAATGAAATCTGGTTACAACACCGAAGATTGGGACATGCTTCTTTTGGATACTTGAAGAAACTATTTCCTAGTTTGTTTGAGAAGATTGATATTTCCAGTATGCATTGTGATGTATGTGAACTTGCAAAGAGTCATAGAACCTCTTTTTTACCAGTATTGAATAAAAGTCCATCTCCATTTATGATTATTCACTCCGATGTATGGGGACCATCTAAAATTCATACATTAGGGGGGTCTCGTTGGTTTGTTACTTTTATAGATGATTGCAGTAGAATGACATGGCTGTGGTTAATGAAATCTAAGAGTGAGGTGAATATCTTATTTCAAAGGTTTTGCAGAATAATCAAGACTCAATATAATGCACAGTTCAGATCCTCCGTAGTGATAATGGTGGTGAGTATAAAAACTTGGAGATAAAAAATTATTTAGACACACAAGGCATCTTGCATCAAACCACATGTGTTGATACGCCCCAACAGAATGGCGTAGCAGAGCGAAAAATCGACATCTTCTTGAAGTGGTTCGTGCTCTATTAATCCAAGCTCATATGCCTTTTTCTTATTGGGGAGAAGCTTTGTGTGCTGCAGTTTACTTAATTAATAGGACTCTCTCACGAGTTCTTGATTTTCAAACACCATTACACACTTTGTGCATGACTGTGAGCTATCCACCTATATCAAGTCTTCCTCTCCGAGTGTTTGGATGTGTTGTCTTTGTACATATTCATAAGCAACAACGCCATAAACTAGCTCCTCGAGCTTTGAGATGTGTGTTCCTTGGAAATGCTATACAACAAAAAGGATACAAATGCTATCATCCTCCCACTAAACAGATGTTTGTTACAGTAGATGCAGTTTTTCATGAGGAAAAAATGTATTTTGCTCAACCTGAATTTCAGGAGAAGAATTATCAGGAGGACATCATGACACTTGATTATGAACTTCAGGAATACTACAGGATTGATCCTATAAATGAACCTGAAAAATCTACTGCACAACCTGAAGAATTTGTTGAACAACAGTCTGAAGACGTGACTGGAGACTTGACTACTACAGAATTGCCACATGAAGATCTGGGTAGTGAAGCAATTGGAGAAAATGATGTCCCGGATGTACCACACCAATCGTCTATTTTGGATGCTTCTAACATGCAAGTTGAACCTATCCGGAAACAATTGCCTGAACGTTCCACTAGAGGTATTCCTAAACCAACTTATGAACCTTCTCTTTCCAGTAAAGTTAAATACCCCATGAATAACTATGTTTCAACTCATAATTTGTCAGAATCAAATAAGGCATTTATAAATCAATTATCTTCTGTAGTTATTCCTAACAATGAACAGGAAGCGTTAGCTGATCCGAGGTGGAAAGTAGCAATAAATGAAGAAATGGAGTCACTAAAAAAAAATGGAACGTGGGAATTTGTTGATTGTCCACCAGGAAAGAAACCAGTAGGATGTCGTTGGGTATTCACTGTCAAATATCGAGCTGATGGTACAATTGAACGCTTTAAAGCACGATTGGTTGCTAAAGGATATACTCAAACCTATGGAGTTGATTATAAAGAGACTTTTGCTCCTGTTGCCAAAATCAACACAGTACGAGTATTGTTGTCGCTAGCAGCAAATTTGGATTGGCCTCTGCATCAGTTTGATGTGAAGAATGCTTTTTTGCATGGTGAACTAAATGAGGAGATTTATATGGAGCTTCCACCAGGATGTGCGATGCATGAAAGAATGACTGGAAAAGTGTGCAAATTAAAAAGGGCGTTATATGGATTAAAGCAGTCCCCAAGAGCATGGTTTGGAAGATTCACAAAGTCAATGATTGTTTTTGGATACCGTCAAAGTAATTCAGACCATACATTATTTCTGAAAAGAGTGGAGGATAAAGTCACAGCTCTCATTGTATATGTTGATGATATGGTTATAACTGGTAATGACCCTGATGAGGTAAAAGCTCTAAGAGAATACTTGTCAAAAGAATTTGAGATGAAGGATTTGGGCTATTTGAAATATTTCCTTGGAATAGAAGTCTCAAGATCAAAGGAAGGAATTTTCTTATCTCAAAGAAAGTATATTCTAGATTTATTGAAGGAAACAGGAATGTCAGGTTGTCAACCTGTTAATACACCAGTTGAAGAAGGATTGAAACTATGCATAGAAGAAGGTCAAATTCCTGTTGATAAAGGAAGATATCAAAGGCTTGTTGGGAGACTAATGTATTTGGCTCACACAAGACCTGATCTAGCATATGCCTTGAGTATTGTCAGCCAATTCATGCATAATCCTGGAGAGAAACATATGGAGGCAGTCATGAGAATATTGAGATACTTGAAGTTTTCACTTGGAAGAGGTATTTTGTTCAAGAAAAATGCAACTATAGAAGATATTGTTGTATATACGGATGCTGATTGGGCTGGAGCATTAGTAGATAGGAGATCTACATCTGGTTACTTTACATTCGTAGGAGGTAATCTTGTTACCTGGAGGAGCAAGAAACAACATGTGGTTTCTCGCTCAAGTGCAGAAGCTGAATATAGAGGAATTGCACTTGGATTATGTGAAGCTATATGGCTGAAATTGTTACTACAAGACCTGGGTTATCCTTTACAGCGTCCAATTCAATTGTACTGTGATAATAAGGCTGCTCGTGATATAGCTCACAATCCAGTCCAGCATGATAGAACTAAACATGTTGAAGTTGATAGATTCTTTATCAAGGAGAAGCTGGATAATAAAACTTTGGAGTTACCTCAGATACGATCAGAAGACCAATTGGCAGATGTTTTAACTAAGGCAGTAACTAGTCGTGATTTTCTGAGATGGATTGACAAGTTGGGCATACATGATATCTATGCACCAACTTGAGGGGGTGTGTAGAAATATTCTTTACATATTCTTTACCATTGTAAATATTTTCTTCCTATTTTTGGAACCAATTACGTTCCTGATTTGTAGCAAGGAATTGGTGATCTGTTACCTTTTTTAGTGTAGGTTTCCCATTGCTCTTCTTGTTATATATTGCTCTCCTGTTGTAATCTCAAGATATATGAATAAGATATATTCATTGAAATTCTCTCATCTCTATTTTCATGTCTAATGACATGGTTCTCAATTCTTCTTCACCTACCATAATAAGGGGTTCTTGCTATATAAGGGAAGTCTAGTCTTGTTTGTAGGGTTGTATATAGATATGAGGCGAGTCCTTTGCAGCTGATCTTTTATTTGGTTTCCCTTCATACTAGATCAAATATCCACCTTTATTAATTCTTTTTCAAATATGTATATATCTTTAATTAGTTATGCTGTTTATGGTTTTTATTTTAAGTCGGGATTTGTCTTTCATTCTATGTTATCTCTAATTTATTTGATTACTAAGATTTACAATCACGGGGGCTTAAAATGGTACTCGGATCGATTTCCTAGCTTCGTCTATAACCTTTTCTTTTTTGTGTATTTTATCCCTTATACATGTATGGAAAAATAGTAATTTGCTGTCCCACTAGGAACAACGGCTTAAATTTGAACTTAGAAGTCAGTGTGAAGGGTTACACGATTAGCAAAATGCAACATCCCTTGTGCATTAAAATCATAAAGATCCTAATTTCTCCAATGAAACGCCAGAGCTTGTCTGGTTGTCGGTTCCTAAAGAACTCATTTTCAATATTTGGTACGAAAAGTTAAAAAATCGATTTTACCAAAAAAAAAAAAAAGATCCTATTTCTAAACATTTATGAAATCTCATTTCTTAGCTTATTATTATAATTTCAAAGGTGTTCATTAACTTTTCTATATTCTTAAGGATTTCATTTGTAATCCTTAAGTGACATGTTAAAATCTTACGGAATTTTTTTATTTTATTTTTAAAGTCTTTAAAAAAGTTTTTTTTTTAATATTTATTAATATTATTTATGAGATTTACTTTACAAAAATTATCAATATGAGATTTGGATGACATATTGAGGTCCTTAAGCCCTGAAAGGCTTGCCGAAAACCCTACATTGGATGTTCTAATAAAGTAGGACTTTACTCTCGATACGAACTCCCTCTGCCTCTCCCTCTCCCTGCCTATCTTCTTCTTTATATTTCTCTCTTATTTGCAATTTAAAGTAAAGAGAATGAAATAATGACGTCCCATTAAGTACCAAACAATAGTTAATCAAATTTCAAGGAATTGAGTTTTAGAAATTAAATGCCAAAATTGGTAACCAAATAAGCTAACAAGTTATCTAATTTATTATAAAATATAATTTTAAAACTTTGTTTTATTATTATTATACCTCTTCACTATTACCTTTTTCTATAATAATACCTATTTTTCATTAACTTTTAATCATTAGTATTTTCTCAAAATCCATAATTGGTTTAAAAAACTTTGATATATATTACTCCAGAAGCTTTTCTTCCGGAGATGTGTGTCATTTTAATGCAAGCAAAGTAACGTTTAGAGTATTTGCGAACTTTTCATGTTCGAATGTTTTACACCTATATTTTAAAATATTATAACTCCTAAATAGTGCATCATTTAATGGAAAAATACCCTATAGCCACATAAAACTTTAATATATTATATTTTGTATACAATTAAATAATAGTATTTGGCATAAATTCATAATGCTTCTTCATTAGTTTTACTTATAAATATTTTGAATTACTAACCACACATATAGCGCGAGTTTTTATAGCATCTTCTCGGCGTAACCGACATCCTAGTAGTAGCATTACATATCTTAGGACAATAATAACAAGATTCAAAAAGGCTCTGAAGACAAACCTGAATCGGTATAATTAACTTCAAATAAAATTAGGAACCGCAGCGTTAACGCCATGGGAATAATGATTCTGAGGAACCAAACTCCTATTGCTGCATTTTCTTTCTTTCTTCTTCTTTTTTTCTTTTTCATTTTTCGGGGTGAGAGCTCCACAAGGATTTAGGAGCAGAATATCTAGGCATTGCGTAACTCCGAATTACTTGAATCCTAATGACTGGTGAGAAAAAATAAATTGAAGTCACGTTTTCAATAACCATACCTTACATCTACATCAAACACCCATAAAATTAATTGAAATCAGGATTTCGTGGAATCTTATTTCGTTTATATAAACAAGTGGCGCCTATAAGATAATAAGTTAAATAAAGAGAGCTTTCGGACAAACCTTCCCTTTAATTATATTTTAGTAGCTAAGCCTCACATGCATAGAACCTATTAATTTTGCCAAATGCTAGCGATTGTTAGGTTTTTAGGTTAAATTAATCAAATACATTTGCCTTTTCAAAAATATTATACGAGTGTTTTAAGCTTTATATACTTTTCAATACCGATAATAAATTTTATGGAACAAAGAAGTGCATTAAAAAATTAAAAATACTTTCGTTCCTATTTTAACTATTAAACATACAATATCCATTATTATTTTCCAATCTATTTTGGTAGAGACTTTTGAAAATATAATCACGAAGCAGACGCAATATGTACATTGCTATCTAAGAATAATCGTAGCCGTTATTTTCACATGATCATTAAGCTTTTTGGAAAAGTAAGATGCACACGAATTTATTTGCACTGACAATCCTTATGCATGTATAAATGAAAAGACACTGCGAGACCACAATTTAACGTGATTCCAAAGAGAATTGTTTTTGACTGATTGGACCTCATTTCAAAGCGTTAGCTTTTGTAGAGTCAAATGGTCGGGTCTTTTTCATAACCCAACGCCATTGTGATAGTAAATGTGGAAATGCAGAATCAAAGCACACACGAAATGAATGGTTCCTAGCTTCAATTCCAAATTCAAAGAGAGAGAGTAGTCATCATCTTGAGTAGAAGGGAAGAAAATTTGTATATAGGAACATGTTGGAATGATGAACAAGCATAACAATATGGGAATATCTACGCTTCAGTATCGTCACTCAAAGATGCTTTTGGTGCCTACTTGGGCGTCCACAAGTTTATAAACACCACTAGTTTTACACATCCTCCCATTTTGACTACAATGTTACACGAGACCCTCCACTATGTTTTGTTTTCCTGGCAGCATGAGTGTGTGTTTATTTTGTATCTGCTCTCTCTCTCTCTTGCGCCCCCCCCCCCAAAAAAAAAAGGGGGAAGAGTCAAGATTTTTGCTGATCTATATATACATATATGTACATTAGTAAATCAGTGCCTCTACTTAGCTGTAGTAAATATTCTATAACACACATTAAAGCATAATCAAAGTTATAAAAAATTCTACTAACCATTTATATCTCGCATGGCATGACCAATATTATTTATATTCAACGTCTGATATTCTTCCTCCAAATAATTTTACACTATCAATGCGAATAATTGTACATTTGTTAGGCGAGAATGTGAGATTTACCACATAGCCACAATAATGAAATTTGTATTTTATGCATTATTAGACAACAACAACAACAAAAAAAAAAGAACCTTACCTATTTATAAAACTGGGAACAATGTGATAAAAAGCAAATTCATTATTACCTTGATACTCTAGAGATCCAAACCTTTTTTCCCTAAAGAAAAAATAAGAAATTTCTAATGAACTAGAAATAACGGCAAATCGTCACTATATTCATCACTCTTATTCCAAATCGACGCTGTTCTACAATTAGAAACTACCATTAATAAATGAAATATTAAAATTCAAGCTCACATTAAATATTTTTCATACAAGCAACTTAGCACTATGAAAGATATGGATAAATTTTATCTGTGAGGAGGAAGAGGTGCTTGCCATGATTTGGTGACATATCACAATTGTGAAGAGTTGACAAATCTATGCAATATTCCTTTTGATTCCATTAATTTTAATCTACTTTTAAATGTCTCTTTCAATTATTAATAAAGATTAATTAGCCATCATAGCATAATTTTGAAATAAAAAAATATTAATATCATATATTGAACCAACTTTATGTAATGGAATTCTTACAGATTAAGCTTTGTACAGAATTAATTTTAATTGAAATTAGCATTCAAACGAAATACTTTCCTTACAAAGCTAATGAGAGTGAAAAAGGGTGAAAAATAAAAAATGTATTTTAAGGAAGCACAAAGTAATCAATCATATAATCATGTCCGATACTTACCATCAAAAAGTACCAGGAAATAGTATAATGTAAATCCATTCAGTTCGAGGAATTTTTATTATTTTCTTCCTTGACAACACACGATGAACATTTCCACTTCCACATTTGATAGTTGATACGTCCCATCAAATTTTGCACTTACATCGATATAAGTCTATGGTGTTGTGCAAATGGTGAAGTCGAATTGGCATCACATTAACTAATGGGCAAACCAAAATAAGACATGAAAACTATATTTGCTTGAGATTATCACTAAATAATACATAGAGACAAAGTTTATAATGTTGAGTAATAGAATGTTTTTTACCTATGAAATTTAAAATTGCTTCAATGTAGCTAATAGATGAGAATCTTAGATTATCATATGTTTAGCTGACATGGTCTATATATAGAGGAAAAGCAGCTGCTATATATATGCATGGTTAATTTTTTGCATATCAGAAAAAAATATAAAGTCCTGTTGAAATCTTGGGAGTTTAATGGGCAGTAGAATCGGGTTTAAAATGGTGTTTGGAGACTAATTTATATCAAGTGGATTCAGCTTTAACTGTTCCTAGGTTAAAAATTGGCGGAACCAAGATTGGATATATCCTACGCAATGAATAGAGTCCAGTCCAAGCTATGATGATATAACTTGAGGGATTAACTATTTCGACAGGCAAATATACCGCCAGATCGTTTGACTGATCCAGCAAGGAAACCAGACACATAATTTTTCTTTACAAATTTCTTTCAACTCTATGCTTTCTATAGAGTCTATATTCGATTAGACAAGAAGTCTTTTCCTAATATAGTGTACTTTGATGATTGATAATCAACAAAATTCCTTCGGTTGACGTTGTTATTAACAAAAAAAAAAAAAAAGACAAGAAAAAACAGACATGGTCTAGGCTATAGCACAGAAACTTCTTTTGAAAAAGTTTAAATTAGCATGACAGACACGGTGGGCTTTCTGAAGGAAAGCTGGAGGAAATGCGGAATCAATGAACGAAGACATCAATGCCAAGCGAAAATTTTCGTACGCAGATATTAAATGAAAATTAACCTTATTACAAAACACATGCAAAAAACGAGAATCTTTTTTAATGTCAGATTTAGATTCCGGAATACCAATTAACTGACAGGAAACTTTAAGGACAAAAAAGAAAAAAAAAGAAAGGAATATTCCATAACCTAGGGTTCAGCAATTGAAAAATTGCCATGAAAATAATCAAGGAAGGAGAGACTGAAGGTGAAGGGGTCTCTCCTCTAGCTGGGTCGGACAAAAACCAGGATTACATGGAGAGAATCCAGATTTGGATATTAAGTAATAAATTAATCTGTCCTTTTTTCAGTCTCTTTCACAGCTGCCTTCATGCAATGCAAGACAACCAATCAGTTTATCTACACCATTATGGTTTTTGGTTTATTAATTAAGACTAATTCGACACCATCTGAGTGCCCAATCAACTTCTCCAGAATGCCACTCGAGGCAACAAAATTTTAGAAAAAAAATTAATAAATTATTAATTAAAAGGAAGAGACAGCTCATTTCCCTCTCTGGGGTGTAATAAAAAGCTAGGGAGCACCCAATGTCCTAGTGAAAACCATACTCTATCTTATATATATATATATGATATCAAGGTATAGATAAAAGAAACTAACCCCACAACCATGAGAACCATATATTATAATATATATATATATATTTTCCTTATGTGTGTACTATATTAATACTTTAAATGAAATAAATATTATTATGCCTGGGAGAAGATATGAGAAGGTAGGTATAAGGGGACAAGAAAATTAAGAACAAAGTTAGCAATAGACCTTCATTAATTAGCTAGAATAGATTTTTCCAACTAAATACAAAATCTTATATCAGTAAAACAAAATCGTCAGGTCGAGTTTGAAAAGATTGACTTGCAACTCGTCTCTCTCTCTTTCTCTCCCCCCTCCAATTCCGATCTTTAATTCCATCATCAGCACACCCACACAAAAGACACATTCATCCAATTCTCCTCTCCTGATTTCATGTACGTGACCGGACCAGGCCATGATCAATGAAACCCTACAAAAAAAATTAATAAACCCAAGAAAGAGAAACAACTCAATGTGATCAAAATAAGGAGGAAAAAAAAAAAAATCAGAGGAAGAAGAAGAAGAAGAGGAGGAGGAGGAAGAGAAAGACCACGAGAGAGACCAATGCGAGATTACCTAAATCTAGCTAGAATAATAATAATAATTAGGTAAATAATCTCCATTGTTGTTGTTTTAAATGAATAATATATATATATATATATGTAATAAATATGTATATGCTAAATGCTAAGTAACTAATAATAAGTACTTAGCTACATGATTAAGTTGTACTAAGTGCGATTATGATGAGAAGTGGTGATGATACAAAGACGGGTCGCAACCACCTTGTGACCCGAGGCGGTTAAGTGACACCCTTTGCCGGGAATGGCTGCTCGCGTCGTCTCCATCTACTATCCCCATCTGGTGGCCGGAACCAGATGCAGCTCCAAGGTTGAGATACACCATTCTTGACTCCAAATTCAAGTTCCCCATGTTACCCCCACTGCTGCTGCTACTATGACCATCACTCATGGGAGGGTAAATGGTTGCTGAAGAAGAAGAAGCATTTGCGTTATTACCTTCCTCGCGTGAGATCACAAGAGCAGCCGATTGCACCAGCTCAAGGCACAGCCTGAGTTTATTCGGTTCGATGTGGGTAAGCCCTGGGACGGCTCCTTTGAATAGGAAATCCGAGGTTAGGTTTCGTAGCACGTCAAGTGGGGTCACCCCATCAACTGTCCGGCCATTGGGGTTGGCATGATGATCAAGGAGAACTGCTACCATATCCGGTGAGACCATTTCGGCTGCAATGTGGAGTGGAGTTTTCCCCGCTGATCCTGCGGGGTAGTTAACATCCGCTGCCCCAAGTTCAAGCAAGGCCTTAACCACCTCACGGCTGCAATTCTCTACCGCGTAATGCAGCGCCAGTGCCTCGTCTAAATTGAGGCCTTCTCCCATGACCATGAGCTTCACTAGTTCAACATCAGAGGAGTCGAGAGCTCTTCTCATTCGGCGGATCTTTTGGTCTTCTAGGTCAGCTGCTGCACTGAGATCGTGGTGGAGGTGGTGATGGTGGGGGTGAGCAATGAGGGAGCGCCTTGCGAAGGATTTAAGGCGCAATTCTTCGATTTTGGTGACGACATCAAGTGGGAGGTGTTTGGCTAAGATTTCTGGTGGGAGTCCTGATTTGGCAACTAGATGGGAACAAGTAGTCCAAAGTTGGTGCATCTCCTGCTTTCTTGATGCTAGCAGTACTTTCATCACATCTTCAATTGATGCCTTTTCTACCATGCTAGCCAATTGCTTCTGCAACCACATCACATTATTGTGAAACATGTGTTAATGAAAATTAAAGAAATAACAGAATCAATGTAAAAAGGGAAAGAAGAAGAAATGTACTTTATTAGTAACTTAATAATACTATGTTGAGGAGAGCTGCTATGGCAAGGATACATGAGAAGGGTAGCTAGCCGTGCAAAAATTACGGTTGAGGCGTGAATGTGGGCTGTTCTTCCTTTTTCAGCATAAAAGCCCATATGAGGAAAGTGAATCTCTTTTTTTTTTTTTTTTTTTTGTGTGTGTGGAAAGAATTGGGGTCATTCACTATGCAAGACTTGACTTCTACAACACAGAAGACTATGACGAACTCATGATCAATCACAAGAACAACCTATAATTAGATAGAGGAGAAAGGCTTAGGGGGACCATGTACATGAACATTACATCGCATCTACATCACCTTAAGTGTATAGTAAAAACAGTAGAATCCAGTTTATCCTAAACACATATGGCCATACAGTAGATGCAGTACTATATATATATAATAAGGTCCGCCTAAGTATTATCTTCCACCGGGAAGCCTAGAAACTTTTTGAAAAAAATAGAAAACCAACGCTGTTCCAGAAACTCCTTGTTTTCTTACATAAAATTAACATCACCTAGCTTCTCCATCCAGGTATAATAATATATCTAAGTACGACGAACATCAAATTGTGCCATTTTAACCCCAATCGAAATGAAGAGGATGCAACAACCATTAAGAATCACACATCAACGTTCAACAACGACGGTTATTAAACAAGGTAAGAAAAAATTTCCCACAAGTCAATTACGGTAATATTAACTAAAATAAACAAAAAGGAAAAAAAAATATAGTAAGAGCGTGAATAAAAGCGAAACCCATGCAACATAAAATCTTTCCACTGCCTAATTCTTTGGCGATATGGAGAGGTTTGGCCTTGATTGGACCGGTTACTTCCTAGCCAAAATTCGTAACTAGGATATAACCGTACAACAAGAAAATGAATCGTCGTAACACTTGCATAACACACGATCTTATCAATACTTTCATATACACTCAGTTATGTAATGAATTTTTGTTAGACCTGAGTGAGCAAGGCGAGCTGTTCGACGCCAAAAGATCTAGCGGCAGCTAGTGTGTCCAGGGCGAGATCGACGGCGGAGGTGCAATGCGTGTGCCAACATCCTCTCTCGCCACAATTAGGCCTTGGTTCGTGCTTTGGAGGGATAATAGAAACCTGTCCACTGTACAAGAACTGGAGCACCAACAAGAAAACCTCGTATCCGACAGAGTTCACAGGAATCACACCCGACCTTGACGTAGGAGAAGTAGGATTCATCCGTGTCCCAGGAGAGTCCAGACCGGCTGGAGGGTCTGGCCCACAGAAGTATTTCCTGAAGAACAGGCTACGCGCTGCCAAGATGCAGCGGTGCGCGTGGACTAATCGCCCCTCTACACTGAAAGTAACGTCACTGAAAGCCTGGCCGTTGATGAGGAGGTTGAGGTAGTCTAGAGAAAGAGATCTTAAGGATTCTTCCGATGACATATTTTGGTCACTGTTCCTTTTTTTTTTTTCGGGGGGTGGGGGGTGGGGGAAGAGGGAGGGGGGATTGGGTTTTGTTTAGGGTTGTCTTTGATTTATATGAAAGAAAACACAGAAAGAAAGAGTCAAGTGAGTAAGAGAGAGAGAAAAGTGGGGTTGTGAGGAGAAAGAGCGTAGTGATGAGTTAGTTCATGCAGTAAGTTTTCTTTTCTTCGTTTTTTTTTTCTTTTCTTTTTTTTTTTTTTGTTTGAAGGTGTTTATGGTGGTGGTGATGATGAAGTACAGTGTTGCAGGTTGCTATATTCTTCTCGTCGGAATGTTATGGCGTCGATAGATATTTTGTGAGAGTAGACAGAGAGGGAGAGAGAAGGGAGTGAGAGGGGGCAAATTGGGTGGCTATTCTGGGCGGCTGAGCTTTTTAAAAGGGAAAATCTAGAAATGTTTATGTTTACGTTTATTTATATGTAATAAGATGGACAGATAGAAATTAATTAGGTAGAATATATATATATATATATATATGGACAGCTAGATAGCTGAGAAATGGGAGCAGAATTGGAATTTTGCTCATGCAGTCATCTAACTTGAGCAATTTTCTAGCTCAAACCATTCCCTAGGATTAAAAATACATTGACAATTTTTCTTTTTTAATTTTAAGAATTAACTTTTAACCGTAATTGGGTTTGATGATATTAATATTTTCAAAAGAATTAATGCATTCAAGATTTAGTAGATCAACAGTGCCACTACTTAGTATTGATATGACAACTAGAGGTAGAACAAAAAAACTAATGAAGGTTTTTCTTGGAACTCAAAGCTTGATCAGCTTCGTTCAAGTTCAAATAGATTTAATCTTTTAATGAACTTAATCTTGCTAAGCTTGTTTAGAGTTAATAATTTATAAGAACTAAAGTTTTTAAATTAATAACGTGTTTAGTTGGTGGATTAGAATAAAATGGGAGTAGAATCATAATTTTTAAAAAATAGAATTAAGAAGTAATAATTATTACATTGTTTAGTTACATCTAAAATGACATTATTCATCTAATCTATTACAAATATACCTAAAGATATTAATATGCTTTTATCTAGTCCATGACTTGAGTATTGAGTTAAGGTTTCCCGAATAGTTTGTGGAGATGTGCAAAAAAGTCTAAGAAATAGTTGTTCTTTTAGTCCTCATTAGGAATTACAATTCCTTAATCCCATGGAAATTTTATTTGATAAACCAAATAAAATAATAACTTTATAATGGAAGAATATTATTGTATTTCCAATCTTATAAAGTCAATCAAGCCCATATATGCAAACTTTATATGATCAAGCCCTACTCGATTTAGATTCAACATATTACCTTGTTAAGCTAATTTGGATGAATTTCAAGTCTATCTCTTTAAACTATTCGAGTTGTCAAGCTTAAAATTAACTCAAGCAAATAGAGCTCTAGTATATATTTAATGGTCCTCAAGTAGCCCCATTCCCTTCCCTTCCCCCTCCCCTTATTTTTTTCCTCACTATTATACATGAGAGATGAATCATACTTGATTAATTTTGTTGAGAGATTAATGTTTATCTCATTAGATTATAACTATCATGGCCCTTGAATAGCTTAATAGCTGATTTAATTTATTTACTCCTAGCGATAACCTTAGATTAATGATGTTGGCAGTACTATCTAATGATGGATGTTGAAACTAGCACCGTCTGATTATAACTAGAGAGGGTCTTTTAACCCAATTATTTTTACACGGCAGACGGATAATCCTTTTCAAGGAATGTGGGTATGGCAAGTAATATATATCCATCCTAAGGAAGTAGTGGAGCAGGCTAAGTTGTCAATGTAATGAAAGCAATAATTGCAAGTTTATAAGTTCCAAACCTTCAAGAAGGTTAGCTCCCAAATTATTAGAGAAATACTTCGTAAATTTAAACCTTGCCATGTAAGAGGGTGGTGCTATGCTACTGATAGTATGTCCCTAGAGATAGTCAAAGGATGGTGATTTCAGCAACAGGTGATAATACATCTATCATATAGTTTGAAATATCTGTGTTTTGGGCAATTATTAGTGGGAAAAGCCCCCAATAATTTTTCCAAAAAAATTGTTTTAATATAACATACCTATTGATGGAAGAGACTTCACTAAAGAAAAGAGTGTACGGAAATCTTAAATGATCGTCCCGATGCCACGTTAAATTTAGACAAAATAAATTAACACGACAGGTCTGGCCAAAAAAAAAAAAAAAGAAACATTTTTCTTTTTCCAAACAATTAATTTAATATGATAGTTTAATCTTTTAAATACACGAACTTTTATCATTTAATCAAATACTAATATTTTCTTCATTCAATAACATCAACTTGATCGATTGTGTACATTATTCATTTTGGCCAATTCATCCCTTTAAAATAAATCAAATTTTTAGTATGGTTCTTTTTTTTTTTTTTAATCATTTTGAACCAACCAGCACAAATATATTGAACCTTAAACCGTTTCAAGAATTTAAAGCATTAAATATGGCTTGGTTCAAAAAAATTTCGTTTTCAAATTATAAAAGAATAATTTATTTTATATTTCAAATCATACAGTTTTACTTATTTCATATGATTTTATGAGTTTACAATTCACCAATTTTTTATATTATCTTAATTTGAATCTAATGGGTTACCAAAATTAAAAAAAAAAAAATCAAGCTTCTATAATTTAAAATAAACCCAACAAATCATGAGTAAAATAACATTGTATTTTTTTTCTTTTTTAAAACTTAAATGATTACACTACTTGTTTCACTATTAAATATCTCCCATGCAACTATGAATAGATAGTTGAGGTAGAAGATATATTTAATTTATCAAATGAAGTTTAATTAAATATCCTTTCACATGCAAGTGCAAGAGGTAAGGAAAATGATGAAAGTTGTAGAAGAAGTTGATGCATATATAAAATTTGAGAGTCATGGAAGTATGACTTAAGACGATTTGAATATTCACAATGGTAATGATGGTGATGTGAAAACTGGTATTAATTTTGATAATAACATGGCCATTAATGATTAATGATATATTTTAGTATTGTATTTTATCATAATAATTTATAATGTAATGTAATTGTATCGACATTAATATTTATATTTTAGTCTTCTAGGTCTTAAGTGAGCAACCAAGACATGGATGAATTGGCTCTTTAAAATTTTTTAATCTATTTTATGCAAATGTCCCTTTCTTATTTGATTGACAAAAATACTTTAGATATATTAGAGTAGTAAAGCACAAGCTTTTGTTGCTTGGTTATGCAAATGACATGCAAATGTATTACTGTTAGCGCTTTTCAATTAAATGTTGCAGCATGAATTAAATGAAATAAATTGTGTATAAATAATTGGAGTAAGCATAAGAAGATCAGATAGCAATTATAAAAGTTCTTCTTTCTGAGTCAATCCTCTCTTTTAGCTCATGACTAGGGATCTAATCCTCAACATTCACCAATCAAGGAAAATAAATCAAGAATGCTTTACAATTTTGGCACAAAAAATAAGATGAACACTTCTTATACAATGTTGTTAAATAGTTTTCTTCTTTTCTCTTTTTTCTTTTACTTCTTATCTTCTCAAGTCTTGTGCAGCTCCTTATATAGCCATTCTTTAATGCATTGATATGGAAGTAGCCATTGAATGGTAATGCATATTCATATTAGCTTCCATAGGTTGGTCTTTTTGTTTGTTAAGCCTTCCTTCTTTCTATATCTTCAATATTGAATTCGACAAATATCACCTAATTCCTTTAATAAAAATATTCTTTCCCTTTTGAGCTTATGCTTCTAACTTCTCCTCTTAATTCATTTATGCTGGAATGCTCTTTAGAACTTCTTTCTTGCTTATGCTTCATAATTCCATTTTGCTTATGTTTTCATCTAAGCTTTTGTATAACTTCCAATTTTTCAATTTTATTTCGTTGCTTTCGATGTAGATTTCGATATTAATTACCTGTTCTGACTTAGTTTCATAAATATGTTCGATCAATCATTTAAACAACTTGACCATCAATAATATTAATCATGAAAAATCCAAAGTGTAATTAAAAATACCTTTTACTCTGCATACTTAATAAAATTGTTAGTATATGTTTTGTTATCATTAAAACTAACCTTAGGAGACTTAAGACTTCTAATTTAGGCTGTGGTATACTTTTTGGGAGCTCAAATCTATGACCTTTTTTCTTGGCCCACATGAGATTACCCTAACCATTGAAGAATATACACAGCTTCTTTAGGATCCTCCACTTTTCAATGGGGAAAATATGCTAGATTTAGAATTAGGACCAACCAGCACCTTTAGTAGACTGTTAGGGATTTGTAAATCACTAATCAACAAGGCACTAGGAAGTTGTAATGGGAATTGCATCCAATTGGATGATTTGAAAACATGGTCTGGGCTATGTTTCAATGCTTAAGATAAAAGAGACGTCCTAAGTGGAGACCCTAAAAATTATGAAGAACACCAATTTTATGCCTTCATCTTAATGGCATTTGCAACTATCTTTTTCGCTACTAGGGTCTTCTACATTTATCATAGAGTTGTAGAGTTGGTGACTCATTTTTTACAAGGAAAGTCATACATTTGAACCCTCTTAGTTACGAAAATCTAAAATCTAATCTTTGTAAAGAAAAAGGGGCATAGAATCCTTTGATCCAATGTTAACCTCGTCCAAATTTGGTTTATGAGTCATCTCAAGTGTTTTGGTCTGAATATGGTTATATGGTTGCTTACACACCGGATTAATCTCATAAACACTTGTGTAGAAAGGATGAAACCACCAAATGATGTTTGTAGCCATGCATGGGTTAAGCTACTCAAGAGTTTTAATGCCAATGATATCTTATATACTACTAAATGGAACCACTATAATAGGGTTACCTTAAGCGTAAAAAATTTCTAGCAGTTTAATTAATTAGGCTTAGTTAGTGTATAGGCTGCCATCTATATTCAATAGTCCATCAATTCAGTATGATTTAGGACATAGTCCATAGACCCTCATTAGAGTCAATTATGTTTGAATTTCAAGACCTAGGCATGTTAGTAGTTAACAAGGTGGCTATGTTACTATTGATAGGGACATTATGGGAGTCTAAAATTGAAAGCCCTAATATTGATTTAGGCAAATTGGATGGAGAAGTTAGGAAACACTAAGCTACTAAAGATCTCATCATCAATTAATTATACAAGAATGGTGAGAGAATGCACCAAGCCTTTGATGCCAATCATCCGACACCGATTGACCCATGCCCAAGTATGAAGACTTATATGGAACAAATGTAGGCTTGGATAGAGGTTTATTTTAAAAATATGGAAGGTAAGGCAAATGCCTGGGAGAACAAATATGGGGAATCTAGCTAGAATAATGAGGCATTAGAGGCTCAATTAAAGAAAGCTTAAGAAAGGATGAGAGAATTGAAAGTCCCTATAGATTAAGGGAAAGGGAAAAAGAAGGAACTAGCATTAGGTCGCTAGAGAAAAAGGAAGTAAAAAACTCTAGTAGAAATTAGTCACCAAGGAAGAAGGAAGATGTAGATCAATGGATTTCTTTTCAGTTTTCTTTTTCAATAATGTAATCAAACTACAAAGTTTGCAAAATTAATAAAATTTTAGTAATTGCCACATTTAATAATTATTTGCCTACTCCCATCTTTGCATCCATGTTTGTTCATTCTTTCATCCCCTTAATTGCATTCTTGTCCTTTGTATATATGTTAATACAAAGAAAAAAAAAAGATAAAGAAAAAATGAGAAGGAAAAAAAAAAGAGATAAGGAAATTTTGTTATTAACAAGTTTTAAGTGCTAATCTTTACCAAGTTTCAAAGATAGTGCCTAAACATTTGAACCCCACAAGAAGTCCATGTAACACCTATTCCAAAGCCAAGATGTAAAGCAACAACAACAACAATAATAGCAACAATGGTAACAACAATTCGCTTGATTAGAGTATGGCTTCATTAGAATAAACTTGACTAATTAGGTGAAATTACTTATTGAAAGTTTCTCTCTTCTCCACTCTATCCAACTTACTCAAGAAGGTCGCTTAGGAGCCTAAAGGGGAAATGTAGTAGAGATCTCACCTCTTGAATATGTGGAAATCAACTTCAGGTTCAATCCTGCATTCAATATTGAGCCTAAAGACCTTAAGAAGCAATTGGAGGATAAGCAAAAGGAAATGGAAAGAAAACTTTTCTAGCAATTTGCTAACAAAATGAAAGCTTCAAAATGCCTAGATGGATACAAATAGGCTAGAATCATTGATTGATAGTTTATGATTCAAGTGCCTATCATGAGAAATTTGAGGTTTTGAAATTTGAGAAATACAATAGCATCGACTATCCTAAGATGTACATTAGGTTGTATGTCGAGAAGATGGACAAGTATGTGTAATATGATCAACTAATGGTGCAAACCTTCCAGGACAGTCTAATAAATCTTTCCTTAGCTGAGTATACACAATTAGACATTACTTAAATAAACACTAGGGATAATTTGACTTGGGTATTTTATGAACAATAAAAGTTCGATATTGAGGTTGCTCCTTTAGTGTAAGATTTAAGGAGCCTTCGCAAATAACACAACAAGTCTTTTAAAGAATATGCTCAACATTAGAGGGCTCAAGTTACAAGGGTCACTACTTTGATTTTGGGAAAGAACTAACCTCAATTTTCATCAACACATTGGAGAAGCCCTATTTCATACACTTAATTGAGCAAACATCCTCAAGTTTTGCTAAAGTAGTGGTAGCAAGTTGTAACATAATGAATGCCATTACTTTTGGAAAGCTTCAGACCAGCAATAACTCAAGAGCAATATCAACTAAACCCATAAGCTGCATTAAGGAAAAAAAAGGCCAAGGTCAGCGTAATTAATTCAAGTAGAAACAACATATCAAGTTCTTACATTTCCATCTAAACAATAGCTCCAATAGTAACCACTCTAACCCAACCATAGCCAAGCAGTCAACCTTAGACCAACAAACCCCCTTAGATGATTCACTCAAATTCCCATCCCCCTTAGCCAAGTTTTTGTTAGCCTAAAAGTAGATAATCTGATTAGTTTTGAGATCCCCAACAACAAATATAGGCTAAGAGCTTATGACCCCAATCTCAAATGTAAATACCATATAGGGCAGGTAAGTCATTCTACTAACAAATGCTAAAGACTCAAAAATAAAATTCAGGACTTGATTGGTGCTAGAGTAGTGCAACTGGACTTCATTGATGCACTTTCTCCTAATGTCAACAATAACCCACTTCCCATCCATGGTCTTATCATCAACATCATTACTTTAGGGGAACCAGAATAAAAAATTGACTTAGATGGATTATCGATCACTATAGATCAAGTAGCGTGGAACTTGAGGCAATTCGATTTTCTACCACTAATCAATTTAGGAGATAAGACTCAAACAAAACCTACTATCTATCAACTACTACAAGAATGTAAGATCAAAGCAAGGGACATTCGAGAGATGCTGGTCCCAAAGCCTTACAAGATATCAATTTAGTAAGACTTGGAGAAATGATGGTATGCAATTGACCCTATAGTTGGTTTATTGGGGTAAACTTTTGGAAAGTATGATTACTTTGTTGACTATTCTATCTAGCTATCGATTCATGTAGAGCTTACCCCAAGTGATTGAGGTTTAGATTTTGAAGAAGAAGATAACCCTCAAGAGAAAAAGGCGAACAACTATACCACTAACATGATAGGATTTGACTTCAAACCAGTGATCCTAATATATTACAAGAAACCTAAGCTAGAGCAAAACGTCCCTAAAGCTAAAAAGTATGTCTTCCATGTTCTCTTGACATCTGAAAACTATAAAGCTACCCAATTTAATTACAAGGTAGTTAATCAAGAAAGACCCTCAAGTTCCATTATTGAAGGAGTCACTTGAATCAATAAGGTTTATGCCCCTAAAGAAGATCTTAAGTTGAAATCGAGGAAACAAGCAGCAAAGCTTTAGAGTTAATCATAGAGGAGGAAAAAGGGCTTTCATCTTTTTTAAAGATGATCAAGTCTATTAAATATAAAATCATGGGCTGACCATTAGTCTTATTTAATAATTGAGAAGCACCAAAGAGTGGAGAGGGGGTCGGTTGAATTGATTATTATAGAATTACAATTAATTTCTCACACAATTCAACTAGTTACCCTTTTGATTACTACTTCGTAGAATTCTTTAAAAAAATTAGCAACAGATAACAATTATAATTGTTGTAAATAAATTGTAGAAGAATTAAAAGAGAGTAGAGTTTCAAGAAAATCAAGCAGCAATATATAGTGGTTTTGCCTTGTGCATCAATCTCTTCCATTCTCCACCTATTAGAGTCCTAGTTGTCTTTACCAGTACATTCCATTATATCAGAGATTAAAAAAAAATACATGACTGTTACAGTATTCATTCGCTCTACAATCACTCTTTGATATAGACTCGGTCACTCAATAAAATAGCAATAAACATAAACACTTCTCTATTCTACCTCCTTGTAGCTTCTCTATAAGCTATTTTATAGAGGTACAATGAATACACTCTTAGCAAACAAATATTGATGTATGTGTAATCTTAGCTTCTCTATGTATGAATGTATATTCTTTGTTGTCACTTAAATACGATATTTATACTCTTCTTGTCCAATGGTCAAGTGTTTAAGTTATTGCTCCAACAACCATAATATGGCAATCTTTATTTGTAATAATCATCCTTGATTAAAAGTTTATTATCTTTCCATTCATATGTTCAACAAATAATTATCCTTCCTTTAATGATTGATATATATATAAATCCCCACATTATGACAATTCAACTTGAGTGGAACAAGTTAAATATATTTTCCAGAAATATTCAATTATTTGAGATTGGTCTTGACTTGCTCTTCAAATTTCTTCATTAACTTCAAAGTCTTTGTATTCTTTTGATTTAAAATTAGCATCTTTCGACCTAGTTATGATAATTATGAGTTCTTGTCCTTTGTCTAAAAACCTATACATTGACTTCTTTTCAAAGCTTTATTTTGATTATGATATACAAGAACCTCGTCTTGAACTTTCCATGTTTAAAAGAACTATATCATGCACAAAATTACCTATACAACATATCTTAGTGTAAAGTATTTGTTTAAGTTATATGAATGTATAAAATCATAATAGATGAAATCATACAAACACATCTTTACATGATATATTGTCATTAAACCTTTATCATATATATTTAACAATCTCTCCCTTTTTTATGATGATAAAATACTATCTTGCAACAACAACTTGCAAAGTTTCCAAAAAAAAAAAAAACAATCTCTCCCCTTAACTAATCATCTTGATCTTCTCCCCCTTTTTGTTATCATCAAAATAGAACATCAAATCCTATAAAAGTTTAGCTAAAACATTACAACAAAATCATTTAAAGTTATTCTTTTCCTTTCCTATGGTTTCATCTATATGTTTGATAAAGGCTTATCTGAGCTCATTTATCTCTCTTTCCATCTGCACTCGAAAATCTTTTAGCACTTTTCCATGTACTCTTGCAAATCCACTATAACAGCATCCAAATAGGCAAATTGATTTTAGAATAGCCTAGTTCCTTTGGGTTTTCCTCTCATGTTAGCGGATCTTCTTCTACTTCTAAACATTTATATGGTGCCGGTTTTTTTATAGCCATGGCTAAAAAGATATTGTTTGAAGTTAGAACTTCTGGCTTTGATTCTGCTTCAATAGGAAATTTATCAATTTATCTTATCAATTCTTTAGTATTAGTTGATTTTGAGATTTGTTAATTTATTTTCTCTAGAGGCTTTCAAGTGGTTCAGGAGAGGTTTGAACTAGGGTTAGATCTTCTATCGGTAAAAAGGCTTCTAGAATTTCCTTAGACTCTATCCTAGTTTTCTTCTTACCTATGTTCTAACTTCTTTTAAAATATGAAATTGTTCTTGTCTTCCTTTTCTTTTTACCACTTTCAACTTTATTAAAATTTGTTTATCTCTAGCTGACCATATTTTTCCTTCAACCTTTAGACTAATATTTCCTACATCTAGCTTTTGAGTGATTTCCACAATACTTATTCTTTTAACATCAATCCCTTTAAACTTTAGTAACTTAGTAATAAAATGACACAAAATGGAGTAAACAAAATGACACAAAATCCCTAACTTGAATAAAGGAAAACCAATTTATGTCGGTGGCCTAAAATATTACAAAGTCGGCAACTTTGAATCTCCATTTAACTAGCCTTCCTTGGATTTACATCAGCCACTTAGGCTAATGGCCTTCTTCTCCATGCCGGCCATTTAAGCCAGTGGCTTACACCGCTAAGGCTAGTGGCCTTCATTAGTCTTGAAGTTGTCGGCCTTAAATCTCTTCCTCAACTTCCATGTCCGTGCTCCTCTCTTCAAATAAGGTTGTGCTCCTTGGTCCAATCCTCCTAGCTTGTTCTCGATTATCCTTGGACCAATCCTCCTAGTGTGATCTTATCATTAAATAAGGTTAGGATATTATAGTTGACACAGTAAATTGATAATTGACTTAAGTTAACTTGCTAAAAATAAAGCATTAACTTCAATCAACTCTATATTAAATAAGAAAAGACTTGGGTTGACTTGGGTCTACCAGTACAAAAACCTAAGTTGATCAAAGTAAACTCTCGAGTTGACTTAAGACCTCTTGAGTAATGATGTAAATTGACTTGCCCACAAAACCAAGTAGACCTAACTAATCTCAAACTTATGAGATGAATTTTAACAAAAGTCTTAGTAATCTAAGCATGCAAATCAAAATTAAATTCAACTAGAAAACTATAACTTCTACCCTATACAAGTTAGCACCAACCCTTCTTCATCCTAAATCAAGCCATTAGATGACAACAATATCCTTACTCTAACTAAAATATCTTATGGAGAAGGAAAACAAGTACGAAAACTTGATAGATTTGGCCCAAAAATTAAAATTGAAGATCACAAATTCTAATCTAAATGTCATATGCAATTCATAAGGATTTTCTTATATAGTATTTTATAAATTCTATTAGATAACAAAATACACTTAGGATTTAGCTCCAAATGAACTCAAATAAAGTCTAGAAATTAGAGATGACTTGATATTTTATAAGTTGACCTAAGACAATTTAGTCAAATTAAAAGTTAACTTGACTCAACTAACTTAATCTAATTAAGTAACCTAAGTCTTCTCCTTAACACCCTTGAGAAGACTTGAGTGGACCTAGGTTGTTAAATTTTAGACTTGGGTTGATTTAGGGAAAACTTAGTAAATAAGACACCAAGGATCTATATGATACCCTTTTCTAATAGAATTGATCGATTTAACTTAGTAAAAGTTCAATTGAAAACCATAAACTATACTAATTTCCACAAAACTCCTTACTTAAGAGTTCGATCTTATCCTCAAATTTTCACTTAGTAATCTAAATTTGAATTTAGTCAACTTTCATCTATAAGACCAACACTCAACCCTAAATATTCCTTGAGTATTAGAGTTAAAAACTTCAACTCAGTTAATTAAAGTCTACTCCAATTTGACTGAAGTCAACTTTTGATAAGCAATTAGACGACTCAAGAAACTTGCCTTGATTTGAGTCAATTCCTTTCCAAATTCATTAAATCTTACTCTAATCATATGGATTAACATCATAAAACTTAGATTAGCAAAAATAAGCCCAAATTAATAACAAGTCCAATTGCAAACATACTCAAAATCGAAAGTCCCTAAACTTTGATTTAGATACACCTAATTGATTAAGTTTGAAACTACCATCTAATCTTAATCTATTTTAACTAATTCTTTCCATAATTAGTTGTTACATCTTAATTACTTAATAACACACAAAATACAAAGAAAAATTCATCCAAATAGCTAGTTTTACATCTCATCCAAGACATTAATTTTCAATCCCATTTTCTACATGAAATCTTTCATTTTTCTTCCATCTTATCCTATCTCTTAGAAAATGACTCCACATCATGCCTTATCTTGACCTGCCCTTTTAGACATGTTTTCAACAAGAATAATTTGACTACATCATGAGAAAATGACACATATTAAATTGGTCCTTATCTCCTCAATTTGGCATGTAAAATACGTTACAAAAATTCCACATGAAAGTGACTTGTGATGATCGGTTTTTGTTCTTCTAATTGAGCATACACTTCATTCCACACATGCTTAATTCTTTTATCCTAACATCATCATACCCTAAACATATCTAATCTTGACCAAATCCATGGAAATTACACAAAAAGCAAACCGATTGCAGCTCCTCTACAAGATGCAATCTTTAAGAGGAATTTTCCACACAATTCTTAGACTTTTTCAAACCTTATAATATCTTATCTTATCTCATCCTTGTTAGATATCACCTATCTTATCCACAAATCTTCATAATTAATTCAAGAAAATGACATTGAAAGAGACAAAAGGTGGTCAGTCCAAAGGAAGTAACAATGGGAATGAGATTTTTCCACTTTTGCAATGATTTCTCTTACTCTATCTTACCTTATCGTATCCTTAACATTTCCTACCCTACTATACCCTAATTTTATCTTGTCTACGTAGGAAAATGACATGAAAATAATAAAAAAAGAACTAACCAAGAACCAGTGCAAACTCTCCTCTCTATATGTGGACTTTTCCTTATAATTCACCTACCATGTCCTTATCTAATTTACCCTATCACACCTTAACTTAATCTAACCTAATTTACTCTAATTTATCTTAATTAAACTAGCAAAAAGACCTTAAAATATCATGGAAATTTTTATTTTTTACTGCCTACTAAGCAAGGAGAAATTTCCATGAAAATCTTATCTTCAAACACATCATTACCCTACCTTATCCTATCTCATCCTAAGACCATCATTCCTAATCTATTCTATCCTATTTTTAGGCATCATTGCTACCATAAGTCTACTATTAATCCCTCTCTTTAGGCATGGAAAATAGGGCCCCAATTATGTACAAAACAACAAAGTAAAACCATTATAGAAAGGAGGGTAAAAACTTAAGTTACCTAAGTAAAATCCCTCCATTTGCCATGCAACTTTAAGATCATTTTCATTTGATTTTTCTCATCTAAATTTCCACTAAACTCACCTAATATTCCACTAAAACAATAGAAAATCATATCCTCAGTTAGCCCCACACTTATCTCCAAAACAAATAAAGGTTTAAGGACCACGCTTTCAAAGAAACAAGGTGAAAAACTTCCAAGAAGTTTGAATAATTTTTAACTCTCTTAACGAAGTTAATAATCTTACCTATTTTCTATATTTTTGGACCTTTATTTTAGGTTTTCAAGGAGTTTCCATCTAATCATGGTAATCTTAATTAACCTTAGTTGTCTTTGTAGTGAACTTTTTGTATAAGTATACTAACATCCCCTATTGTAAAAGTTGTAGGTTCCATCAATAAATCCACTTTAAAAAATCTTACCTTCATAAAATTGTTCCACTTCTCTTTCCTTTAAGATTTCTTTGGGGTAGTTAGATATATTTTCAAACCTTTAATAATTACAAAAGTTTAAAGAAAGGATGTTAAGGCTATTTTCCTGAACCTTGAGGACTTATGACTATTTCTAACTCAATTCGAACTATATCCTATTGGATTTATCACAGGACAAATGCTTGACCTTTCATGAAATTATTTGAGAACAAGATTTACTATGATGGGACCTAAATGTGGACCTAGATGAAGGACTGTGAACTTGGACCTGAGACCTTAGACCTTGACTATTAAGAATCTAAATGATGTAACTATAACTAAGATTAAGCACATGCAAAACCAATTTGAAAGACAATCAGACAATGTCAATCAAACTAGCTTCCAATCACATGAACAATGGCGTCAATTCTCAATGTTTATAACCAGTTCTTCAAACAAGGATGTGATCAATCTTAAGTATTCAAATTTGATTGCTTTGATACCAAAAAGATGATGTGCCTAAATGGGGTTTAAGCACATGCAAAACCAATCCAACTAACAACCCCAAAAGACAAGGCCAATTCGGATTACTTTTAGGGCAATATTGCATCGTAAACCCTAAATGCAATCTTGGATTCGAATGTTAAAGTTCATAAAATGATTAATACAAAGAAGTATTTCTCAATGAAGATCACATCTTGAAAGGCCACGTGATTACCACTCAAAAACAATAAGAACAATAACCGTGATCCACTTTCTAAGATGATTGATTTCACGGTTCAAGAAACGTGCACAATAGATGAATCGAAAACAAATAGAAAAGAAACTCAATTAAGCGCAATATTTTTGAATATTAAGGAATCAAATCTGACCAAGAAATTTTTCAATCCAACCCTAGATATGACACACTAGAGAAGAAAAGAAAACACAACAAATAGAAATTGATATAATTCACAATTTCTCTTTGTTGTACTCGCTATAATTCCAACTCTTGAGATTGAAATTGATAAGAGGGATTAAACTAGGATTAACCCTAAGTTCTCTCACGTAAAATGAAGTGTGTATATTATGAAAATTCTCTCCCAAAAACCCTACTTATGCAAGTATTTATACTTGATCCCTTTAAGGTTAAAAAGTTCACAAAATTACAACTATGCCACTTTTAGGGTGGCCGGTCCTAAAAACGTAATTACAAACAAATGAAAAGTGTCCCAAAAGAAATATTACAACATAAATAGTCCAAAGAAATAATTATAAATAAAAATAGTCTTCATCATGCTAGCTCTTCCATAGGATTCGTCGACCCAGTTCATCGCCGGTTTAGGTCGATATATGGATAACTTACAAGCTGAGTCTTAGTGAGTTTATCTATCACCCTATAAAGCATGATAAGTGTACCTGTTGGAATATGCAATACATGAATAAGAGAAAAGATGTTAGTAAACAAATAATTTCAAGGTCGATGTGCTCAAAATGGGCCATCATCGTTAAGATTTGAAATCCTTTGGCTCTTGCCCTAATGATAGGTCTTGACGGATTTTGATTCCTATCACTAAATGTTAAAAAGATACCTCAAAGGCTATCTTAAAATTTAGGGATAGGATTGGGGTATTAGATTAGCATGTTTTAGTGATAGCTATTCTTATGTGTAATCCTTAAGTCATGCTTAGGTGAGGGAGCTCAAATCATCTACTATCTACATGTTGCTTGCTAATTGTGTGATGTTCTGTTGATTGCTATTCATTGACTAGTGGAATGATTGATTACCTTGTATGCTCTCATCCGTGTGATCAGCTTATTAATTGATAAACTTTAATTCTTGGCCAAATGATCAAATTACTTATTGCATGTCTATGATTCAATAGGTATATAGAAAGGAATGAAGAGTGTTCAACCTTTGCCATAAATTTTTAAAACATGTTGAAACTTTTGTCTTTTTAAAATGCTTTCATAAAGGTTATACAAAAAACTCGACATGTGCTCTTAGAAGTTGTTGTTTATAAAACCTCGGTATTGCCGGTGGTAATTTTATCAAAATTGATTTTGTTAGAGGTAAAGCGATTGGAATAGCTCTTATTAAGGCTTGTGAGGTATTGTTAACAGATTGATTGCAGGTACATGCCATGATGTAAATCACCTAATTTAGCCGTTGAGGCATTATTGAGTATTTGGTTGGTGGTGAATGGCTCAGCATGGAATTAACCTAGACTAGCCCTTGTGGCATTTTTGTTCTTAACAATGGGTAAGTGTCAAGTTTGTTTAGGGGATTATGCCCTTAGACAACCTCTAGGGTAAGGTGAGGTGCTCCATGTGGGTAAGTATGGAGGTTAATAGAAGTATATACAACATAAATCTATACCTTTCATGGTTCCAGACTCCCATAAATGTGCTACTTGCATTCATCACTCATGCATTCATTTCATGTATAGATAGATTTCACGATGTACTAATTAATATTTGATAACTTGGTTGAATGGTAGTGGTAATGGATGATCTCGCCAAGCCATAGTTTGCTCACCCCCCAATAGTTTGTCTTGTTAGGTACTCTAAAGTTAGGAAACGGGCTAAGATCAAAGTGATGAGTGTTCCAAACTTAGACTTGAAGGATAAATGCAGAATTAGAAAATAGTTGAAAGTCTAGGATAAGTGAATAAGAATTTGTAAAGCTATTTATTTTAGAACTTTATCATTTTCCAAAACTGTTTTGAACCAATGTTCTTAAATATTGAGATCACCTGGTTTTACTATTCAATAAGAGATTTCGATTTTCTAAAATTCTAGTAAACTATAATATATCAGTTTCCATAGTTATATTAATAATAATTAATTATATGTACTATATTTATGGTGAGGAATGATTATTTAATTAGAGCCTTATAACCCCTGACTTGTAAAACAGTTTTCATATTATGGGTTCACCCGTGATATGGCAACTTTCAAGCAATTTTACTAGCCCGCCTCTAAGATCGTTATAGTTAACAATTCTTGAAAGATGAGTAGCTACTACATCCTCAATTCCCTTCTAATCCTTGATTTCCAAATCAAATTCTTATAACAAGAGAATCTATTGTATGAGCCTTGGTTTTGAATTAGTTTTTAATAGTAAGTATTTTAGTGCTAAATGATCCATGTAAATTGTCACTTTAGATACTAAAAGATAAGATTAAAACTCATCAAAAAGCAAATACTACTACCAACTTCTCTTTTTTAGTTATTTTACAATTCTTCTATGCATCTTTGAGCATCTTGCTAGTGTAATATATTACTTAAAAAAGTTGTCTTCTTCTTTATCCCAATACAGCTATAGCTGTCATTTCATTTTATGGAAGATGCTCAAAGATGCATAGAAGAACAAGAACCCTAAATTCCCAAATCAACAATCACAAAATTCCCTTCTCAAAACTGTGCTCTGATATCAAATTATGATGTGCTTAAAAGTACAAGCACTTGTACACAATAGCAATTATAGAATCAATTAAACAAATCCACAAAATGGACTCACAAATGGCATGATGCCTAGTGTAATATAACCCGAATTGCGTGAATTAATTTATAAGCAACACAAAGGATTCCAATACCAAATCAAGTTACATATAACAAGCAACTCCAATCTTATAAAATTGAAGCAACATAAACCCTAATTTCGTGAACAACAAATAATGGAAAACAACCTATTATCACTAGATATTACTCACTAGTAATAACAAGGAAGCAACTTAGAAGATCTCGATACTACTCACAAGATATTTCAAGCCCCACTCACCACAATTTACTAGAAATTGATAAGAGTGTGTGTATTAGCAAAAGGACTCCTCACTCTCATGGCAACAAGAAGTGTTTATTCTAAATGTCAAAAAAAGTTCCTCAAAAACCCTAGTTAGCAAGTATTTATACTTGCTCTAATTAGGGTAAAAACAACATGAAAATTACAAATAAGCCACTTAGGTGGCCGATTCCAAGAAAAGAAATTACAATTGCTAAATGAAATGGCCAATCCTCAAAACAACAATTACTAGTACAATGTTTTTCAAGTGATCGGTTCTTCAATTTAAGTGAATAATTTGTTGGACTAGTTCTTCTTTGATTTATGTCAACCCATGAATAACCCATAAGCTAAACTTTAGCGAGTTTATCCATCGCCTTGTAAAAACTGACAAGTATATTTGCTGAAATGCATAACAAATAAGTAATGAAAAAGAAGTTAGTGTACAGATATTTTCGGGATCGGTTTGTTTAAAGAAGACCCTCATTGCCAAATTTTGTAACCCTTTAGCTCTTGCCCTAGTGATAGGTCCTATAGGATTTTGATTCCTATCATTAATTCTTAACTTTGACAAAATATTCAAACTATGTGATGTATCTAGTGTTGGAATTGGAAAAGTATTGATGTAAGAGAAGGAACTTATAGCCTATTTTAGTGGGAAGTTTAGGGAAGCTACACTTAACTATTCAGTTCATGATAAGAAACTTTATTCTTTAATTAGAGCTCTTACCATGTGATAGCACTACTTGCTTCCAAAGGATATTATCATCGATACTAATCACAAATCATTGAAATATCTAAAGGGTCAACAAAAGCTACCATGAAGACAAGCAAAGTGGGTTAAGCTTTTATACATATTTGCTTATGTCATCAAATATAAAAAGAGAGTATGAGTGTTGTTACAAATGTGTTTGTCATGGAGGTATGTTTTGGTTGCCACTTTACAATCTAAATTGCTTAGCTTTAGTTTGATGAGAGCACAATATTGTGACTAAATGGAAGATTGGAATGGTGGTAGTTTATTATTATTTGGAAAATGGGCATCTTTTTCCAAAAAAAAAAAAAAAGAAATTATGTATTCCATTAGGGTCAATTATGGCGTTCCTAGTGAAAGAGGCATATTCTGGACACTTTGGAGAGAAATGCACAAATGAACTATTGAAGGAGCATTTCGTTGATCTAATGTGATGAAGGATACCATTTGTATAGTGGAAAAATGTGTTGCATGTCGAAATGCTAAGAGTAGACAGTAAGCTTTTGGAGTTTATATACCCCTACCAATACCATCAAAATCATGGAAGATATGATTATGAATTTTATTTTAGCATTACCAAGGATAGTTAGAGGAAAGGATTCTATTCTGGTGGTGATAGAAAAAATTAGCATGATGACACATTTTATTCTATACCACATGACATGTAATGGCTTATATATTTCTAGCCTCTTCCTGCAAGAAATTATTAAGTTGTATGAAATCTTAAATAACATTGTTTCAAATAGAGATGTTAAATTTCTAAGTTATTTTTGGAAAAATTTGTGGAAAAGGCTAGTGATTGAATCGATGTTTAGTATTGTCTATTATCCTCAAATTAATGAACAAATGAAAGTTGTCAATTGTACACTTCGGATTTTTATTTAGAGTAACTATAGGCAAGAATTTAACAGGTTGGGATAAATGCTTATTTTTTGTGGAATTTTATTATAGTAGATCAACTCATAGTTCTACAAGGAAGTCACCATTTGAAGTTTTTATGGGTTCAATCCTACTAATCCTATGGATATGTTATCTATCCTAGCTTCAATAGGAGAGCTGAAGTGTAATTGAAAAGACTAAAGAAATTTAGAAACTGCATTAAAGCATGACTGAGTAGCTTAAGAAGACAATGGCAAAATAGAAGTCATATGGAGATAGGAAAGAAAGCATAAAGAGTTTCAACATGAGAATTTTGTATGGTTGCTAAGGTTTTTGAATCAAAGGCAACAAAGTTATCTCCTAAAGTTGATCAACCATTCAAAATTCTCAAGAAGATTAATGACATTGCTTATCAATTGGAGTTAATAGATGGATTTAAAGGTGTTTCTACTATGTTCAACGTTGTAGATTTATTAGCCTTTATTCTCAATCAAAGAATCAATTTTTTGTGATTAGAATTAAATTTAAGTACTTTTAATGCATAGAATTAGGGTGTTTAGATGGCACAAAGGTATTAGATATTAGAGGGTTAAGAGCTCCCAGTTATTTGGTAAGCATTAACCATCTAGATGGAGAAGCCTAGGTATCACAAATCAAAACGCTTGAGACTCCCATTTAGATAGTGTATACTAGGCAATTGAATGGGAGGTAAGGTTTAAGTAGGTCAATAGCATGTAACCTACCATCCAAACAACTCCCAGCTTTATACTCACCATCCATGTGACCAACCTTAAAACGCTTGAGACTCCCATTTAGATAGTGTATACTAGGCAATTGAATGGGAGATAAGGTTTAAGCAGGTCAATAACATGTAACCTACCATCCAAACAACTCCCAGCTTTATACTCACCATCCATGTGACAACCTTAAAACCTTAGTTTTTGAGTGAAAAACATGTGGCTACCACTCAGATGCCACAACCTTACCATCTAAATGACAATCCATATTCTATAAAAGCTATTGTTTTATATGGGGACCAACTCTTTTTTGTTTTTTCCTCTCTAGCTCAGATAGGATTAATTTAGGTTAGTTCTAGTTAAAATTAATTAGTTTTGTGTTTTTATGGCATTTGGAGTACTTAGGCATAGTTCATATAACAATTGTGTAGATTAAAGATTTGTGTTATGAGTGTAATTCTTGTATATTAAGCTTTTGAGAACCACCATTTGATGATTAATAAATTTTGTCTAAAGTTCTCAACTAAGAGGTATTGTATGAATGTACTGAATATGAAGTGGAATTCCATGTTAAAATCCAAGTTTAATCTTCTAGCCAAGTCTCTTTTATTTTTCTGTAATTTATTTTATTTATTCTATCATTTATCATTCATTCATTTTTTAATGCAAATGTTTAATTGGGTTAATTGATTTCCAATAAAAACCAATTCAACAAACTCTCCACCCCCTAACTTGAGGTTCCTACTCTAGAGTTTCACTATCTATTTGTGTAATTGATGTGCCCAAAATGAACAAACTCGGATTCAAGCATAATTGTATGTCAAATCTTAGTTGGTAAATTCAAATATTTGGAGTTTACCAATGTAATGGTAGTATTTTTATATGCTTTTAGGTTTGTTAATGGGAAAGTAAAATATATAGATGATTTATTGATTTGATATCACACTCCAACTAAGAAATTAAACTAAATTGTAGATAAATAAGAGAGTAAAGTTTAAGAGAATCAAGTAGCGATATATATATTGATTCCGCCTTATACGCCAATCCAATCTTCCAACAACTGCATTCTAGGGTCTTAGTTGTTTTTACCAATTCATTCCACTATATTAAAGATTAAAAAATGCATGAGTGCTACAACAATCATCCACTCTATAATTACACTCTACTATAGTTTCAGTCATTCAATCAACTAATTCAAATAGTTCTCTATTCTACCACTTCCTAGCTACACCATAAGCTATTTCACGTAACTACAGAAAGTGCACACTCTCACAAACAATTTACAAATCAATATCTTTGAGTAAAAATAGTTTATAATCATCTTGGTTTAGTTAATAATACAATCTCACTTATGGATGCAAACAATAGTATATTCTTATGTTACCTTTTCGATATTGTGTATGTATTGTATATGTGTGTCTTTGGTCTTGACCTCATTTTGATATTTATACTCTTCTCATCTAACAATCAAACTGTTTAAAATAGTACTCTAGCAACTTTAATATAGTAATCTTCCTCCACAATAATCATCCTTTTAATTTCTTTTCCATTTTAATCTTCAACAAATAATTATCCTTCCTTAACTTAAAAAAGTCTCTACAATATGATAATTCTACTTTTAGTAGAACGGATTAAATATATTTTTCAATTATATTCAATTAGTGGAGATGGGTCTTGATTTTTCATATATATATATATATATATATATATATATCCCAATTCTTCAATACTTTGCAATCTTCAAGTCTTTTCAGAAATTTCTTTTAATATAGTCTTGATAATTTTAAGTCTCCATTCTTGATTGGAAATCTTCATACTTCTTCTGAAAACAATATCCTATTCCAAACTCAACATACTTTTTCGATATATCCATGAAAAATTATGTCCTGCACCGAAATTATACATATTCTTCCTATAAAACATATCTTACCAAAAGTATTTGTACAACTAAATAATCAAATAAAAACACATCCACATCTTTATGTGTTTTGTTATCATCAAAACTTCTTCTCATTCATCTAATAGAAGCATAACCAAATAAAGCATCGATTTTGCAATCTAATTATAGAGAATTGAAAAATGCTCATACATGATCACCAAAAAAATAAAAAATTCTTTGAAAACTGCAAATACACATCACCTCAATTCATTTAAATGAATGCAAATTTCATAAGATATGATACACTTTTTTACAATTGTGAAGTTAGTAATGAAAAACAAAGTGGAATCAACTTAAAATTTGAAGAAAGTCTATAGGTGTCCGTAAGGTTTTGAAAATGTTTCATTAGATGCAATCATGATGGGATATCAACAAAAAGTTGGCATGTGCATCTCAACTAGCTTAGATTTAGCACACACCACACTACTCAACTTTAAGTTCTAATCTCTTTACACCCAACTTAAGATCTTAATTCAATGATAAATCATATTAAAGCTCAAAATGAATAAATAGGGTGGAGAATTTAAAAATGTATCCCCTTGAAATTTTGTGCACTAAGCTATCTTCTTGTCCTTAAAACATTCTTCTATCTTGACTCCTTCTTTTGAAATCCACCCTAGCCTTCTTTTTTATTTACATCACCTTTGCAAAGCAAAAGAAAAGAAACTTGTAGTTACTCTAAACACAAATAGAGAATGCAGAACACGAACTAAACATAACTAAATATGAACTAAGTGTATGAAAGGTAAAATGGGTTAGATTGCCTCTCAACAAGTGCTTGTCTTAAAGCCTTTAGGTTGGCTATCATCACTCTTGTCATCTTTGTAGTTCATCCAAGAATAAATTCTCTTCAACCTTGTTTGCAGTTTCCCCTTTGCTATAGTGTTTTAGCAAATATTCATTAACTTTGAATGAGTCTCCCTCTAATCCCTTAATCTTAATGACTCGATGTGGTAGAACTTTAACAATCTCAAATGGGTCTGTCCATCTTGATCACAACTTACCAAGGAATAATCTCAATCAAGCATTGTAGAGTAATACTCTCTATCCTTCTTCAAAATCCCTCTTGAGGATCTTTTTATCATGCCACCTCTTTGTTCTCTCTTTTTAGATCCTTGCACTTTTGAATGCTTCATTCCTAAATTCCTTTAGTCCATTCAAATGCAACAACTTATGATCCTAAGCCGCCTCTCTATCAATGTTAAAAAACTTGGTTGCCCATTAAGCTTTATGCTTTAGCTCAACAAAAAGGTGACATGCCTTTTCATGCATTATTTGATATGGTGACATTCCTATTGGATTCTTATAAGCAATCCTATAGGCTCACAATGCATTATTCAACCTTGTAACCTAATGCTTTCTCAATAAGTTAACAATTTCTTCTATAATATGCTTAAGCATCCTATTAGACAACTTCATCGATCCACTTATCTAAGGATGTTAGTTTGTTGCCACCCTGTGTTCAACTCCATATTTTGTCAACAAACTCTAAACCTATTTGTCACAAAATTGAGTCCTTCTATCACTAATAATTTCTCTTAGCACACTGAACCAAGTAAAAATATTCCTTTTAAGGAATTTTAGGACAATCCTAGACTCATTAATGGGTAGAATAATTGCTTCCACCCATTTAGATATATAATCCATTGATACCAGGATGTACTTATTGGATGGTAAAGGTGGCAAAGGACTCATGAAATCAATTCCCTAAACATCAAAGAGTTTAATAACTATCACTCCCTACTATGGCATCTCATTTCATTTGGAGATATTTCCAGTCCATTAACACTCATGGCATTTTAGTTACAAAGTTCTCGCAGTCCATGAAGAGAGTAAGCCAATAGAATCTACATTGGAGAACTTTAGTGGTAGTTCTTTGTGCACCAAAATGCCCTCTTTCTTCTCTTACATGTAGTGTGTTATAATGTTGTAAGTTTTAGGTGTAAATATACATAGCCTAATTACTTGATCATCACAACTTTTGAACAAATATGAGTCATCCCTAAAATAATCTTTCACTTTAGTCAAAATTTTCCTTCTTTGGTGATGATCAAGATCATATGGCATAATACCACTAACTAAATAGTTGGTAATATCTACATACCATGGTATTTTAGAAAAGCTCACTACATGGAGATGTTCATCAAGGAAGCTTTCCTTAATGGGTCAATCATCCTTCCTAGTTGTGATTTAGGAAAGATGATCGACACTACTAAGTTTTCTATGCCCTTTTTGTCTTAGATCTACAAATCAAACTCTTAAAGTAATAAAATACAGAGGATAAGCCCTAGTTTTGGATCAAGTTTGTTTAATAAATACTTTAAAGTTACATGATCAATGTAAAACACCAATTTTGACCCAATGAGGCATGTCCTAAATTTTTCACATACAAAAACCACTACTAGAAGCTCCTTTTCAGTGGTTACATAATTCCTTTAGGCTTCATTAAACATTTTACTAGAATAAAAAATTGCTTGAAAAATCTTGTTCCTTCTTTATCCTAGGATTGCACCAACCGCTCTATCACTTGCATCACATATTAACTCAAAAGGTAACTCCCAATTTGGTACCACAATTTTGCACCAAAAATTCATCCATAAATACTTCTATACCCTTTTCAATCTTGTTTAAAAAAAATTGTCGTCATGTATCTCTAAAAGGTGGTTGGTGCATTACACAAACCAAATGGCATTCTTCTAAATTCAAACGTGCAATATGGGCATGTAAATATGTTTTCTCTTGGTCTTTAGGTGCAATCGAGATTTGATTATATCTAGAGTATCAATTTAAGAAGTAGTAATATTGATGACCCACCAATCTTTCCACCATTTGATCTTATAATGGTAAAGGAAAAGGTCTTTCCTAATTGCATCATTTAACTTCCAATAATCAATATATACCCACCATCACTATTCTGGTAGGAATCAGCTCAACCTTGTCATTTTTTACCACGGTCACTCTACCTCTTTTTTATACTACTTGAATTGGGCTTACCCATTTTCTATTTGAGATGAGTAGATAATCCCTACATCAAGAAGTTTTACCACCTCTTTTTTAACCACTTCCCGTAAAGTTCGGTTGAGGTATCTTTCTAGTTAAACTATGGGTTTGCATTCTAATTCCTAAGAATTTTATGCATGCAAAGTGATAGGTGGATGCTTTGTATGTCTACTATCGTCCACTCGACAGATTCCTTATTTTCTCTTAATACACCCAATAACTTTTCTTCCTAATCTAGTGATAGCTCGATGGCAATAATTATAAGTAAAGTTTATGTTTCCCCTAAGAATGTATATTTCCAATGAGTTAATAATTGTTTTAATTCTAACTTAGGTAGCACTTTTGTGAATGGTTGGGGTTTCTCTAAACTTGTTTTAATCTCCAAAAATCAAGAGGATCCTGACCATATTACTACCCTATCCTCCACCATGCTATTGTTCGAACAATCATCCTCTACTTCGGTCATGATGTCACTCTTTCCAAAGGCATCATCATCATCCTCTTCATCCGATAACTTCTCTTTGTTTTTTTCATATTCTTCATCATTGCTACATTCCTACTCTAAAACCCACTAGTCATAACTTATTGATCTGCATCTCAATTCCTAAGTTTCTTTTAGTAATTTGTTAAAAATATCCACTAGATGATAGCTATTTGAATCTTAAGGTTGGTTCCTGATTTTGTAAACCTTTATAGCAATATGGTTATCTAACACTTTGATTGTAAGCTTACCTTCACTAACATCAATCATTGCTTTCCCTACCGCTAGAAATGGTCATCTCAAAATCAATAAGGCTTCCCTACCTATTTCCATATCCAATACCAAAAAATTTATAGTGGAAAAAATTAAAAAAAAAAAAAAGAACTTACTAGCAATAATGATAGGAATCAAAATCCTAAGGGACCTATCATTAGAGTAAGAGCCAAAGGGTTACAAAATTTGGTTATGAGGGTCTTCTTTGAATAAATCGACCCCGAAAATATTTGTACACTAACTTCTTTTCTATTACTTATTTGTTGTGCATTCCAGTAGGCATACTTATCGGTTTTTACTGGTCCAACAAATTATTCACTTAAATTGAAGAACTAGCCACTTGAAGAACATTGTACTTGTACTTGTTATTTTGAGGACCGGCCATTTTATTTAGCAATTGTAATTTCTTTTCTTGGAACTGGCTACCTAAGTGTCTTATTTGTAATTTTTATGTTTTTTTTTTCCTAATTGGAGCAAGTATAAATACTTGCTAACTAGGGTTTTTGAGGGACTTTTTTTTTTTTTTTACATTTGGAACAAACACTTTTTGTTGCCATGAGAGTGAGGAGTCCCCTTGCTAATACACACACTGTTATCAATTTCTAGTAAATTGTGGCGAGTGAGGCTTGAAAAATCTTATAAGTAGTATCAAGATCTTCTAAGTTGCTTCCTTGTTATTACTAGTGAGTAATATCTAGTGATAATAGGTTGTTTTCCATTATTTGTTGTTCACACAATTATGGTTCATGTTGCTTCAATTTTATAAGATTGGAGTTGCATGTTATATGTAACTTGATTTGGTATTGGAATCCTTTGTGTTGCTTATAAATTAATTCACGCAATTTGGGTTATATTACACTAGGCATCACGCCATTTGTGAGTCCACTTTGTGGATTTGTTTAATTGATTCTACAATTGCTATTGTGTACAAATGCTTGCACTTTTAAGCACATCATAATTTGGTATCAGAGCATAATTTTGATAAGGGAATTTTGTGATTGTTGATTTGGGAATTTAGGGTTCTTGTTCTTCCATTTCAAACTTGAAGTTATTTAAAGAAGAATTGAAGTAATTGTGTGTGAATTGTGCTATGAAATACTTCTTGTTGCGAAATTGGGAGTAGAATTTCATATTTGGTCTTTAGTGATCAACATCTTGTCGTGAGCTCCTTGTGTGTGGAAAGAGAAGTTATTTGAATCTGAATTCCATAATTGGAATTTCATAATTTGAAGAAGTCATGGAGTGTGCCGTGTGTTTTCCTTGTGCATTTCGGAAGTGGAAGTGTACAATTTCCAAATTTGAATTTGTGTGAAAAATAGGAAATCATTTGAATTCAAACACATCCATTAAGCTTGAAGTAGTTATTGAGTGGTATTGATTGCATTTCATTTGAATTTGAAATTGACTCTTACCATTTGTGGAGAAGGTTGCATTAAGGGTGTAATTTTGAATTTGTTGTTGTGTTTATGTGTGTATGTGTGGTGGTGTAAGTGTGTATTGAATTGAAGGGTTGCAACGTGTAGTGTTGTGTGTGTTAAGGTAAGGAAGGTGTTGCACTTGAAGTGTTATTATGGGTTGAAGTGAGTGCATCGTGTGTGTGTAGTGTGTGTGGCGGTGTGGGTGTGTTGTGGAGAGTGTTGCAATTTGTTGTGAGTTGTGTGTTAGAGTAAAAAGTGTTGTACATGGAAGTAGAGGTTTTTATGTGCCGTGAGCTACTTTGTTTGAGAAAGAAGGGAATTGCAATTTTTTTAAGGAATTTCGAAAGTAAACTTACCTTCATTTCCAAATTTTTCTTTCAATTGCATGGAGGATTTGGAAAAAATTTGAAATTCAAAAACAATTATTAAGTTGGAAGAGTTATTGTGTATTGTTAATCATAGTATACTTTGACCATTTTGAAGTGTTTACTTACCATTTGGAGAAACATCATTAATTGTTTCAAATTGTTGTTTGCTACCGTGATTAAGAGTGTATGTTGAAGTATGTGTTGCAATGTGGGTGAGTAAGTGATTGTTGTGCAGTGTAGTGAATGTTGTAGTAAGAGTTACAACGTGGTTTATTGTGTGTATTGTAATTGGAGAAGTATTGCATCGTGGTTGTGTGTGTTGTCGTGGTGTGTGTAGTGAAGAGTGGTGTTGTTATATAAGTGAACCGTGGAGTATTTGTTGTATTAATTGTTTGTTGTGTCATAGATGTGTGAAGACTAAAAGGGATCTGGTGTTCTCTTTTGTAGTGTATTATTGGTTTGTTGAAATAGTAAGCAACCATGTCAAGTGACTTATTTTTGTTTACCAATGTATTACGTCGAGCCTTGACTTCTTCTCCAATAATTGATGATGGAGAAAGAGAAAATTTATTTCACACTTCTTATAGGGTGCAAGATAATTTGTGTGTTATTATTATTGATGGTACTAGTTGTACTAATGTTATAATTGCCTTATTAGTATCAAAATTATAATTTGTAACTATCTTGCATCCAGAACCTTACAAATTACATTGGTTAAGTGAGCAAGAGAGTCTCCATGTGATCCATAGAGCTAGGATACCTTTCAATATAGAGAATAAATGCTATGATGAGATTGAATGTGATATTCTTCTCATGTGTACATCTCATATATTGCTTGGCAAGCTGTGATTGTATGATAGAAAGGCCTTACATGATGGTTATAGAAATACTTATATGTTCCTGCAGGATGATAAACGTATAGTATTGAACTCTATATCACCATCAATGATCCAAAAAATATAAAGATAGATATGTCACATATTTATTACTCAAAATGCCAATATATCTAACAAAGTCTAATGAAATTATACATGTATTATCGTTGACATTGCAAATCAATTGGCGACTAATATTCACATTCAAAAAGCTTAGATGACTAATTGAAAAAGCAAAAATAATTTGACGTTGATATACGTGATTCAATATTATCCCTTATTTAAATATCTTGCATAATCTCTTTAATGGAACTTTTTGACAAAACTAGTCAGATTCAGTACATATGGAAGAAGCATCCCATCACTGTATGCATCAGCACGAGGTAATGGTTAGGGGGGTGGGGGGGGGGGGACCTGACCCTTCTGGGGCTGAGCTTGACCTGACCCATGATCAAATCAGTCCGTGCACGTGAGTCTAGACTTGGCACGTGTCATATGTAACTGTCTGTTAGTGGCAGTCGTACTGATACTAGCAGCGGTGTTGTTAAATTGAATGAAAGAAGAAGAAACCTGTTGTTTTGCCCATACCCACGCAACCTAAATAATTTTTTTTAAAAAAAAAAAGAAAAGAAAAAAAACCCTTTCGATTGACAACACATCACTGACTGTCTTATGATTTCAAGACCTCCGATTTGACGTTTGACTTGTCTTTTCACTACCCCACTGTCCAATTTCTCTAACTTTCTCTCTCCACAAACACATGCATATCTCCATTATAATCGCACATTATTCCTGTATACCTATAAATATATATATAATATAGAGATACACGATACCTAATAAATCGCTTTTTTTCTTTTTTGTTTTAACCCTCTATCCGTATCTCTACATTCTTTAATATAATATGATAACAGTCTAAGACTACACAGCCCAACAAATGATTCTTTACGCAAAGAATTGGTCCCACGCAGGTCCCAATGGCATTAGTCCAAATGGATGGATTCTAGGGTTTCGGCTTTGGAAAGAAAACAAGGGCTTCCACAATAGATCAAATTATGATGGTTTGTTTGCTCAAATTCAGCAGCATATCCTTATTCTGGTTGTTTGATAAATTAAGTGATAAAAATGATGAGATTGAACATAAATACATGATACTGGACGAGTGAAAACTGATGATGACGAGGAAAATAGAAATGGGGCAAACCAAAACAAAACAAAACAGGTTGAAATGATGCATCCCTAAATTTGCAGGTTGTGCCAAATTGGGAGTTCCATAGAAAAGATTGATTTGACCAGTGAGAATGTATTTATTTCCAAGAGGAACATAATTTAGGCCTTTTTTTTTTTTTTTTTTTTATTCCTTGTGGAATGTGTGTTTATTTGGAGCGATGCTGGGATTTTGGATGGTAAAATATCTCAACCCACCAAAAAGATTGATTGATTGATTGATTGACTTAACATTAGATTTCCTGACTCTATTTTTGGGTTAATATTTACTTTTTTCTGGAATAATGAGTGAGCGTGGTGTGGGTTTGGACGAATTGCCTTTTCATGCATAATACATTATTATTTTTTGCCGATGTAATTACCGAATTTCACTTGAAAAATACCATATTCAATAACGTAAATATTACTCATGCATACACGGTCATTTTTTTTTATTAGAATATTTAATTACTGAAAATAAAAAAATGATGGTTTGAACTCTTAATTTCTAAATGGCTCTAAAATAATATTTAGTGGCGTGGAATAACTTTTATTTATTAAAAATGCAATTATTAATTAACATAACAAGACACGCTATACCATGAATATACCACCGAATCCCCATAACATAAAATAGGGATATACGGACTGTATTTTAAGACTTCATGAGAAATCATTTGTTATATTTTCGAGACATTAATTAACATAACTGTATTTTATGGACTATTTTAAGACTTCATGAGAAATCGTTTGTTATATTTTGGAGACTTTTCTTACTTATCATTTGCATTTACTTCATAATTCTTTTATTAAAAAGACAAAATATATAACACACGGTTCTTAGACATGGAATATATTTTAAATGTAAAAGAAAAAAGAAAAAAATTATTGACCCAAAAGCTTCTTATCATGGTTATTAGACATTTTCATGGTTGATATTTTAAAAATTATAGTTTTATAGTAAGTAAAGCCTAATGAATTATTTAATCTAAAGAAATCCTTAAAAAAAATACATAGAAAGTCAAAAAGTCTTCTTGTTTTAACCTCTTCACAAATGATTCTAGGCATAGACAAAGCCAAATGCTAAGGTGAGCAAATAATTCTATTTTATAAAGTATTCACTCGCATTTTACTAAATTAAATAGGTTTCAAATAGATATTAAGTGTTACAGTATAAATTCCAAATGCAATTTTTTTAGATATTGCTCCCAAATGGTAGGATATAGAAATAAGGTCTTCCTACTTTGTATTCACTTCGGAATCTATATTATAAGGTATATAGGATATAAGTTTTAATATATCATATATCGATTTTATAAAAAGATTATTAAATAATACTAACAAATAAATAAGAAATGATATTATTATTATTTTTTCCAATAATTTGTTTTAGTAAAAATCAAAAAGAAAAAGGAATTCAAAACTATATAAGTTAATAGCCCTATACTGTCACCTTTCTTATTTTATGTTTTTCAAAAAAAATTTCCCTCGTGTTCTTCCCATTGCCCTCTATAACTTTACATTTTTCTTTCTTTCTTTTTATTTTTCTCTAAGTAGTAAGATTGTATAAACTTAAAATAGTGAAGGTAGAAAATTTTACTTTTTTCTTTTTAATTTTATAAATTTTGCTATATGTTTCATAAGTTTTACTTATAAACAACTTATAATATCACATATAGATTACTTTTTTATTAATATCAAATAATTTTAAATATTATAGGAAGAAAGGTAAAATCTACATATTTTATAGAATATCTTATACCCTATAAGTTTTATAAGATATTGTATAAGTTTTAGAGTGAATTCAAAGTATTACGGTACAAGTTTCTATTTTAAAATTTTAGAACATATATTTTATATAATAGGATATGGATATAGCCACGTATCCTACCCATCCTCTACCCACTTATGCTTGTAAAAAATACCTATAAAAATTAAAAGTTTCCATGTTCGATTGACCCATCTGCCTCTTTCTCTCTCTTTTATTTTATTTATTTATTTTTCCGCTAGAGAAGCAGCTCTCTTTGGAAAGTGATAAATGTTGGAAAACCATCTTGTTTGTGCTTTCCGAAAACAAGTGTGAAGAGGAAAAAATAAAGATAGAATGCTGTACTATAAAAGGAAAATGTTCAATTCATTTTTGGCCAAATATTAAGTACAATTTAAACAATTTATTGGGACAAATGTTCCATTTTTTTTTTCTCCCTTGAGATAATGTGACTTCATTACCTTACAATAATGTCTTTGAAAATACAATCTGGAGTCATCAATTGCTAAATTTAATACTCATTTGGACTTTTGGATTTCTATGGTACCTCAAGCATGCAGCTCATCATCAATGTACATTAAATGAGATGACATTTTGGACCAATCCTTGTGCAATATGTGTCATGATCCTTATAAGAAAGCTCTTAAATACCAGTCCATCTCCTAACTAGGCAAACACGTATATATCTACCATAAAAACTTACAGAAAAATTTCGCCAATAAAGTTTTATTAAATATAAGGAAAATAGTTTAATCGCCAAAAAAATAAATAAAAATTTACAGATGAAATTATATGGTACAACAAAAATCGACTAAAGCGAGGGAATAAGGCTACGAAATCTAAAGGATGAATAGTTTGCTAGTTGCTACGACGACAAATCTAAAATTTACTATCTTTTTCTTTTTCATGTATACATATATTTGCAACAGCAAAAGCAAGCTTTGATTCCAATAGGACTGAAGAGGAAAATGATACAACTTTTTAGCTTAGAACTGGAGACGATTATGAAAATACCTCACAGAATTATCAATCAGTTGTACCCAACAAATAGACATTGTCCTCGAGTTTACACACACTGATAAGTCTTTCATTTATAAAAATATATATAACATCTTACTCAAGGCTATATGGCAGTAATAATTCTTTCTTTTTTCAATTTAAATGGTTGAATGAAAAATTGAATCATAATCATTGGATACAATTTTTACATTTCTAAGGGGACAATTTAGGTGAAAATTAGGATGCATTCCTTTGTATTTATTTTATATATACATTTAAACCATTTATTTTTTATAATTAGATACTTACACACCCCTAAATCCTTGAAAAATGCATTATTAAACCTTGGGTAAAATAATTTAAAAGGTACTATACTCATTCTTTATTATTTATTTAGGGGCAAAATGGTCACTGGACCGCTTATTATTTATTACCATGGAGGGGTGGAGATGAAAAAGAAAATTAGACTGTTTGGATGAGGGGAAAGGGAAGGACATAAACGATTGGAAAAACATTCTTTTTCCTCTGAGAAAATAGAATAAGCAAGGAAATGTACATATGGCAAAGTAAATGAAATGAAGGGAAACACACAGGATTCACGGTCTTCCTTTCGCCCAGTAATGACTTTTTTTTTTTTTTTTTTAATATTTGAAATAGAGTAGTCCTCCTCATTTAACCAACCTGCATGTATATACAGTTTAATTACAGCTAAGAAATTAAAAGATAAATCAAATCAGATGGAGCTTCATAATGTATCTTGTCCTTGTTTAGTCACTAAATAATTTTCTCTTCTTCCTAATCATAATTAGTCACTAAAGTAAAAGTTGTTTCGTAGTAAGCGCTCAACCCTAGAGATAATAAATTAACCGATTATACTAGATTGTCAATTTTCTAGAAAAGAAAGAATGTAGTAAAAGGTGGTGGAAGAGGGTAAATAAAGGAAGGAAAATGGTAATAGGTCCCCTCAAAAAGGACTAAATAAAGGAGGAATTATTTCTTACTTGTTTTATGCCTTATTTATTTATTTATTTTAAAGCACGTAGTTAATATTATTAAACATTAATCTGATCAATTTTATTTATTAACAAGATTGATTAAATAAAAAGAAAAAAGAAATGGCCTCGTGAAGTGGATTCCGCTATGATGGCTCTTTTAAAGGCGGGGTTTTTGATGGAAGATGATGATTAGATAAGTATAAAATGCCTAATTAGGAAATTAACCCACGTCAATTCGTCTTTGCTTTCTCACTCGCGGTGCAAAGGAATAGTTTGTTTGTCTCGAAACAATTTTTCTTTTTAAATACTTAATCCGTACGGTTAGCATGTGAGCGATCCCTATTGAATCTATTCGCCTTTCAAAATCCCATTCTTATAGCCTACACGTTCTCCAACCACATTACCCAATGCTTTATATTTTTCCTCGGGAATTAAATTTTACACCTTTCCTAGAAAACAGCTTTTTCAATGAGCAAAACTCCTCGAGCTCCTTGCATTGCATCTGGAATAACTAATAACAGGACTGGCCGAGAAAATAAAACATAAATTCTTATTATATAACTATCCAAATTCATTATATATTTATATATAGTACTTGACGAAATAAACTAAAATAAATTCTAAAAAACAAAAAAAAAAAAAAAACATCTCCTAATCCTACCTAATAATAGGTGACATCGATCCAAAAAAAAAAAAAAATCCCTATATAATTATGGACTGAAACTCAAGAGTTTAATTAGGAAAGATCTTATATTAGGATGATGATAAAAAAAAAAAATAGATAAATTTGAAAACAAAACTCTTATGTGAGGAACAGCTGTATACCTTAAAGATTTGAATCAAGTTGGGGGGAGGGGGTGGGTTTGTGTAGAGAGGTATATTTATATTCATGCTAATGAATCAAATATGGATTTTATTAACTTAAACTTTATTTTGGCTTGAAATAAATTCTATTCATATGGTAGGAGTGAGTAAAAAACTACCAAACGGAATCAAGTTAAACCAAAATATGTTTTTATTTTTTTTTTAAATTTAATTTAAAAATTTTTCAATATGAACCAAAACAAAAATTTATTATTGGTTTGTTAGAATAAATCGAATCAAACTAAAAAAACCTAATCAAACCATTTTAACAAACAAAATAATGTTTTACATCCAATTGATTTTTATTGTAATATGGTTAAAAAGAAACTTATGTTTATACTTATTAAACTTATATGTATTTGACCTTTATGACCAAGTGTAATTAGAGTATGTGCATAGGTTGACTATTTATATCATATATTAGCTTTATGGATAAAATATGTTTTTAAGAAACCTTGTTAAAAAAAAAATTCTATACTCGTAAATATAAGATTACATGTCATACATTTAATTTGTTTTTCTTAAATTAGAAACTATAGCTTAAGTCATGGCTGTTTCATGAAACATTTTTTTTAGAAAATATTTTCTTTACTTTCTCTTATTTGATATACTAAAAATGGTGCTTTAAGTAGGAAACATTTTCCCTTACAAGGAAAGACTTTTTTCCCACCAAAGAGAAAATTCTAATCTTTTAAAAAAAAGAGACTTATTCTTTGATGATATTTATATAATGTTTATTGTAGTTGATCTATATTTATGTTTTAAATATGAAAAGAACTTAAAAGGACAAAAAGAAATTAAAGATTCATTGAAAAAAATATGAAAATCAACTAAACAATTTTTAATAATGCATAAAAAAAATATTTTAAAAGAAAATATTTTAAAAGAAAAATGCTTTGTGAGTTTTTTTCCTTAAAACAAATGGGGCATAATTTGTTAACTCAAACAAACCAAACCAAATCAAAGTTTTATGGTTTAGAAAATTCCTAAACTAAACAATATCATTTGGCTCAAAGCAACAATAAACCTAAACTGTATTTTATAAAATTGTATGGTTCAAAGGGAAGCTGAACCAAATCAAACTATGCCTATCCTTATATACGAGAGCCAAGTCAATGCTACAAGAAATTTTTTCATAGGTTGCTACTAACTGCGTTGTTAATGTCAATTTTATTTAAGAGAAGCTATAACAATATGATAATGCATGGAATCCTATTATGGATGGATATGTAATCAATTAAAGTATTTGGGTTTTGTGACTAAATAAGATAAAAGGTTGTAAATGAGTCAACTCAAGATTATACAATACTAAACTCAAGCTCAAGTTCCACTCAAAATTTCAAGGCTCCAACTTGACATGAACAAAATCAAGATTAGATTTTTTAGCTAGAGCTTGACTTTAGGTAGCACTCAATAAGCTTGAGTTCATTTCGATTAGTCTCAATCCTTTTTAAATTATTTTTCTTTTAATTAAAAGAATATTGTCATACAAACTTAACTTGAACTCAACTAAATTTAAACTCGATTTGAGCTCATGTATGTTCACGAGTTGGCTAAGCTAAATATCATGAAGCTCAACTTAACAAATATACTAATTGAATAACTTGAACTAAACAACTCAACTTGACTATTGTCCAATCAACTAAAAATTAGGTTGAGCTCAAGTAGCTCACAGGTAGGTTTAGCTCGTATACCCATAATAAGATATTAATGTGATAATATATAAAATGTCTAATATGAGATATGATGCATGGATCCGACATATTATAGAAGGACATTTAATTAGATAGAAAATCTAAGTTTTCTTACTATCTTCAACACTAGTAAACCTTATCTTAGATCTATCAAAAAGGAAAAGAAAGATAAGACATAGTTTCAACATTTCAATATATGATGACTTAATTAGTTATTTTACGACTATAATATTCATATATGAATCTTAAGATTTGAATATAAGTTTCGTATATGGTTTTCACTTGCTTAGAAAATATTAATTGCAATTTTTCAATTTTAGTTGAAAAACATTTGAAAAAATGATTTTTGGATCAGAGTATACTAGTGGCTACTCAACAACATCTCTAAACAACCTCGACCATTAAAATCACTAGGATTAAATCATGATCATTATAGCAATATTCATAGATATATGACAAACATAACCATAGATATCAAGCACTCTTCTATACATTAGAAAATACGGTGGGGTTTATGAAATAACATCATTATGTGAATTTTTTTTTTATGCTATTTGTAGTTGCTAGTTGTTCTTCTTAGTCCATTTGTAACCTATATGCTCTTATGGGCTAGAAAGGATCAATCAAGCATAAATGCCCCAATTTCTTGTTTTCTTTAGCGTGCATGAATGTTGTATTTATTTATTCATTTATTTATTTATTTTTGGAGAATTGACATGTACAAGAACACTAAACACTAAAGTTATGTTTGGTGATCTATTAAGCCCACTAAAACAAGCTCAAGCCTTAATCTTACAGTTTAACTCACTAGTTCTAAACCACATGCAATTGTAGTACAATCCAATTCGAGCTTTAGTGTTGCAAATTAGCCCTAGCTTAATGAAAGTATCTAGAATCTCATATAAGAAGCCTCTTTCTCTCCCTCACTCCCTTTTCGTGTAGCTAGAAAGGTAATTTACAAACCCTAACCTTCATTTCTCTTGTGTTTGTGTCTTTATTATGAATGCCTATTTATATCTATAATACTAATTGGTATTCTTTACAAGGTACTTTTTTGATGTAGTGGCTTGCTTAAGTTAGTGGAACTCCTAGATAGCAAGTAAGATTATAGATGCTCTATGTTTAGGGCTATAAAAGTTACTTTCCCCTTTTCTTTTATTTTAAGGCTTTTTTAAGCATAACTAAGTATAATAAAGGGGAAAAAATAGCCATAGAAATATTTTTTTCAAGATTATGATTATTATTAGGCTTTACTTGACGAGATTTCATGCTTGCTTTAGAATTTGACATTTCTAGTAACAAATTGGGGTTTAACAACCAGGATTTAGGTACATGACTATCTTACTTTTTTGTTGTGGTATCCATAGTAGAAAATTAAATTAATATAAGTATATTGAAACCTTAATTATATATTGGTTGTGTTGGCTAAGGCCAAAAAGCCCAAGGCTACTAATGATTGAATAGCCACCTATTGACCAGTAGCTATAATGTCATGAGTGGAGCTATGTACTTGAATCACATGGTAGTCAACCACTAACTCCTTCAATAGTATCTTGACTAAGTTGTTTATCAAGGTTATGGATTAATATGCTAAAAGGAAGTTATAGTTAGGCTATGCTAGTGGCATGTAATGCCTGTAAAGATAGTTATAGTGGACCAATATTACTAATGGTTGGTTTGGTAATTGTCTTGGGATGTTGCAACTAGTTGTTTTCAAGCTAATGGAGTGTTAGGAAGTATCCAAACCCAAACCTTATCTATTGTGGAGTCACAAGATACTCTGTGTCATGAGATGCCAAGACTATGTTGATTGCTTTTGGTTGTTTGCTTGCATTAGAATTAACTTGCACATTTATGATGCATTGCTTATCATATTGTGTGCTTGTAGCAATTATGTATAGGGCTTTGGCTCACCCTCTCATGGGAAATGCTTTTGAGGTATAATGAGAAGAATGAATGTTACCGATTGTAGTTCAAGAGTATGACATTGAGTTTTACAATCGTACACCCAAAAAATTACGAATAGATTGTTTAGTATGTTTTATGTAGTTTAGCATTTTAACTTGTTATAAATTTTGGAGTTTTAATGCACATCGCAACAAACCAAAGAGTATTGATGGTGATCTGATATCTATTAATACACACTAAATGTGGTATAACAACGACCCCTATAGAATTGTCTAGTATGGTCAATAGGTTTTTTACTTAAAGAGTTCAAATAAGCAACTATGTGATTGCAAAGTCATACAAAAATTTCATCACTATCATCTTTTTCATCAAGCGTTATTTGAATCTAAGGATGACAATGTTGATGAGATCATTGACTAGCTAGTAAAGGATGAGCCACTTCAATAAGGGATAAGTACACCCTTGACAATCCCTGTAGAACACATTTTCATAAACCTTGGGAACTTGGCGCAATTCTCAAATTTGAAGGGTAGTGTTTATAGTGTGGATTATGAAGATGAATCTATTAATGATGCTAGTGGGGATGAATAATAAAAATTACATATGGCAGTAGTTATTTTGTTCAATGAAATGAAAATATAGCTAATATATGTTTTATTATAGTATTTGTATTCAAACATCGAACTCAATATGATTTCATATTTTATATATATTTAAATGTTTGTTAATTGATTATTTGATTAATTTAAATGTTGAATTTCAATTTATATATTTTGATCATTCGTATAATAAATTTAGTAATGAATTCCACAAATAATATATATATATATATATATATATATATCACTAGAAGAATAAATGTTTTAAAATAAAAAATCGTAAATTAAAAAAAAAGAAAAGAAAGAAAAGACCTAAGTTGTATAAGATGCAGCGAATTTCGCCTCATACCCACATAGTAATCCTACGTACACACATGATATATCCCACTTTGATATATCTAAGTGTGCATGAATTTAATATATGGATATACCCCCAATTTGATATATATATATATATATATATCAAAGCGTATACTTGTTGCGTGATCATTATAGAATAATGGAAAGTCCAGAAAGTAGCGTGCGATGCTTTGGTTGGCTAATGAGATGCTTGGACCAACCACATTGGAGTACCGTTAACCGACCGATTCCTGCTTTGCTCGGTTGAACTTACTTAAATGGACATTCAGTCCATTGAGCTTCTCCTCCACATAATCTTGATCATCAACTAAACACAATTCAAAATGCTAAAGTTATAACTTGAATTGGGTTCTTCAATCTCAAATATGCCTCGAACAAAAATCATGTCACGACCAATATAATGAATTATCAGCATTATTGTAAATCTATACGTAATGACGGTAGTATAGCATTTCTTTTGTCCACATTTTTTTGATAAATATCATCTTATATTATTAATTATTTTAAAGAATTATTTAAAAATAAAAATAGAAGTGACCAGTGACCACTCATGTCTAATATTTTAAGCTATATACTCTGAATGAATAAGTCAGTTGCAGCGAGGCAGAGACTAGTTATATTAGTCTATGTATATAATAATATCGACCAGCCCAAATAAATAAATAAAATAACCTCTCATATGATCAAAAAATTTTCGAATTACCGTCCTATTATCTAGCTTCCTTGATCAGCTAATCCAAGATCTGCTGTCCTATCATTTGAGCCAAAAATTTGACTACTACACTTTAGACCTAGTAGGGTAATATTTCTTTATCACATGAATATTCATCAATCATTGAACTAGGGTTCTTTTCAAAGGTAAGCTGTCAAACTTATTGGTTTGCCTGACCTGTCTATGTCTTCCACAAAATTCTTAGACTTTTCTCCTTGATGTGTATTAATTAAAATAGGTAGAAGTCTAGGTATATAGTGTTCAAGTTGGAAATTCCTAAGGTTTGAAATATTAAGTATGTACATCTCATTCTCTAGGATTGTTTTCTTGCGCCAAAATTTTCTAGGGGAGGGTAAAGTTAGAGAAGTGGAGAAAGAAATGGCCGATTCGTTGTTGTCCAAATGAATTCTGTCGATTGAATGGTTACAAAATACATGATATGATGTTGTTGACTCTTTGACTTTGGTAGCAATATTGGTTTACTCATAAGGTGGACCCCGAAGAATTTTAGAAATATGCTCTCTATTCCATTCAAACAAATGGTGTCTGAGCTGGTGATTAGATATCAATAGAAAGAAAGTACTTTATACCTTATATTGTAAGTTTGAAGTGGAAAAGAATCACAAATATTAGGTATATATTTAGGTGTCTGCATGTTTTCGTTGTTGTTGTTGTTTTGTGTGTGTGTGTGTGTGTGTTTGTGTGTGCGTGTGTGTGTGGAGGAAGTAAGGTCAAAACACCACAACCAAAATTTCCATTTGTGGTAGTGGGATGGGATGGTGTGGTAATACTCGAATCCAATTTTCCATTCAACGGCAAATAATATTTGAACTTTGATGATGGTACGCTCCACCAATCAAGGCTCCTACATCTCGCAACCTCACACTCAATGGTTCATCGAGGATTTTGGTTTTGGTTTTGTTGTTGTTGTTGATGATGATGAGAAGGCTTTTCTTTCAAGCTCCCCCATGGAAGGTTGGCAAATTTTGACTTAGTGAAAGGATAGCTCTAAAAGCTGACAAATTACCACCGGAGATTCGATAATGACTTGTGTACCATTTGCCCAAAAGGTGACTTGTAAGCTGGTCTTACTGGAAATTTATTCTCATTTGACTAGTGGCATTGTCATGTTAATATTTTTAATTTATTACTTGTCATTGTTTTCTCGATCGATTTTCCTTTTTTCTTTTTTCTTTTTTTTTTGTCTTCTGTTATTTTGTCATTTTCCTTGGATTCCCTTATTTTCGTTTTCAGATATAGTCCGCGATGTGACCACACATCGTTTCATACCAGTGGTTGAAGCCACTATAGAGCCATGAAATATCATGGTAGAGTTTGGCTTGCAATTTTTTCTGGGTACAGTAAAGTGTAAAAAAGCAGCATTTAATTTGCTTTGTAAAATGGACTTGAGTATTAGATAAAACACCTATAATTTCATCTCTTTTTTATGCAATAAGAATTTCACTCACGATAAAATAGCGTTGTGTCACCATTACTTCGTGAGTATAATTCATGTTAAAATCTTGAGTTTTTTCCTTGTTCTCCTATATTTTGGCACAAAATGCGACGAACTGCAATACATCCAAACACGATTGGGGAAGCAAGATTATCGTAGCAAAATTGAGGACTTTGATCGAATGAAGTAGCACTTTGTTCAAGCAAAGTAACTCAGACTCAGAGTGGAGCAAAGACCTAGAGTAACTACTTCATCTAGTTGATTTTCTCCAGGATTCAGACAAACCCATCTACCTAAAGCCATACGAAGTCTACTAACTAACTTCATTCTAATAAAGTATAACCCCGATTTATTCAAGTTAATACCCAATACTGAGCCAGACCTTGTTATCGACTTTGTCTAACCGAAGTATGACTTCGGTTGAACAAAGAAACAAAATTCAAAACGAGTATATTATATAAAACTTTGGTTGGACGAAGTTTTGCTTTAATTACCCGAAGCCCTAAAAAGCTAAACAAAAATATGGTGTGTCCAATTTCCATCCTTAGGAAAATCCTAGCAAAAATGTTATAGTTGTCTCTTACTTTTAGTCCAAGTTATCTTGTACACACTAGTTAGAGTAATTTTAGTTTGATTGTTTATATTAGCGTATTTGAACATAGTTTTAGACATCCTTTACTCGATTTAATGCTTGTCTTTGATAGTGAAATCTAGGCTGCTATTTGCTCTTAGTGTTAAACTCTTCTTATCATTAGTTAATGGAGTTTTAATGTTTCTTGTATTTAGTTAGAGTAGGTAATTCATTCGAGCTAAATTAGTAAGTGGCTTATAATGTATTGTTTGCTAGTTTGGTTGTGACTGACATTGGTTTAGTTTTATATAAATGGAGCTACAAAAACAATGTTTGTTCTATGTGTACCGGCTTTCGCTATTATTAATGCTCTAGATTAAACTAATTAATGGGAGGTAGGAGATTTCGGTATATATCAACAAGATACAATTGTTAGGCTCACACGAAACTATTTTCAAAATTTAAATCCTAGTTCCATTAACTGAGGTGCTATATTTGTTTAATTGACTTGATATGACAATAATAATGTTTTCATCTTTTAGAATGCAGTCCACTAAGGAGATGAAAATACTAGAATTTCTTCTGCTTTGACATTAGCTACCTTTATGTCAGAAATTTGATCGACAGGGAAAAGAATATATCAAAGCAAATATAAGATCAAACTTCATAGCATATAGGCCGATCATGGTTAATTCATAATTTAGAGTGTATTCGGTCATTTTCTTCCTTTTTCTTTTCTTTTTTTTTTTTAACATTCGTTTGGTGTTTACTCAAATTTAGGTGTTTGGCTCAAAATAAATGGAAAAAAAGATAAAAGTGATAAGTACACATATACCCTTATTAAAAAACTAAATCCCTAATAAAATAGAAACAAATTAGATATATCTGATAATTATTTAAATATTCAATTTCAAATAGACATGAATCAGACACAAATCAGATATAGACAAAAAACAACAATAATAATAATCTTAACGGATCCTTAGGCTACAAGTCTTCAAGTTTTGTCCTTCCTTTTTTCACAAATATTATCAATATTATTTGACCAAACTAAGCATAATATTTAATATTAAAGTCAATATACATTTATGTTGACCATAAAATAATTAATTACTTTTAACACATAACCGTGTAAGAAACTCTAATTATTGCTACAATGATTAGTCAATATGGAAAAAGTTATTATATATTCCTTTTATACTCTATATTCCTATTAAAATAAAATTGTACAATAAAAGAAAATAAATTGGATTAGTAATAGAAAACCACCATGCTTAGTTACATTCAATCAACGAAAATACAAATACAAATGTAGTACTAACTATGCATAAAAGTTTGCAATGATTATTTTGTTTTTTATCAATTAAATATATTACATCTTAGTGGGTTGGTGGATTATCCCACTTGACCCAACAATCTACATTGAGGTCAATTGTGCTTAAAATTTTAGCTCGCTTATTAAGCAAGCTGCAATGACTTAGTTCATTTGACTCAAAGGTAAAGACAAATTAGGTTAGATTAGCCCATTTAATTTACTTACATGCCTCTAATTTTGATAACTTAATCTTTTAAGTTTTCTTTTGACTTCTTATTTTACTAAAATATCATATAATTTTTTTTTTTAAATATTGTTATAGAGTGCTTGTCAAATTAAAGGTAAAAGCCTTCCATTATTTGCATGACTGCCCACTATCTTACATGATCCCATTCTCCTTACTTTTCCTCCATTACTTTAACATGATAATATCATGATATTTTTTATTGTATTAGTCAACATAATAGGTTTATGTTTTAGTTTCAAAAATTCCATTGTACTTGTTTAGGTATATGATGGACGCATAGTCCACTAGTCGATTTATAATATTATTGTCTTTGGTGAAGAACCTAAGCACAATGTTGTTTGCTACTGGAAGATGTATAAACTAAAATAGAGCAGTAAAGGAATAATTAATCGAGCCTCTTGATGCTCAATCAATAATGTAACAGTATGCAGCTCTCGATTGAACCATGCTGTGCAACTTGCAAGCGGGCTAAATTATTTCTTGTTAGGAACAGTGCCATAAACTATTGGTTTCTTAATTAAATATTTTGGTAGAATTAGATAAAGCTCTCGAAACAGAAGAAGCAGATTTATTGGAACGTTGTTCCTTTTTCATCTTTGTCATTACCCTGTAGATACATGTAGAGGTAAACACTAAATAGCGGGCTGTGTTTCGCCAGTTCACCCTATTTTTCAAGCCGGGCTTGTCATCATAAAAAAAAAAAAAAGAAGAAGAAGAAGTGTATTTTTATTGTAATTTGGATATCAATAACTTAGAACTTTTTCAAATGGCAAAATTTTTCAAATCCTACATAATGTATTAGGGCACTATGTATAGGAAATAGCTACTACGTCATGGCACTATTTAGCGAATACTTTAGAAAATTAGATAGCGACAAATCAATGCAAGAAAGATAGAAAAGAATAACTCTTCACTTACTTCCAAAATCTACAAAATGTAAGCGGAATATTTGGCTTTACACAATTCAATCACATTCCTATTTAGAGGTAAAAACATAAACAAATGAATACAAAAAATTCATACTATTTAGAGAATGACACTTCTATCAAATTTTTATAATTAGAAAAATAATTACTGCAGCTTTTTTTTTTTTTTGAATTCTTACAGTTCGGTTTATAGTTTTTTTTTAAATTAAAAGAAAAAGTTTAATTACTTGTAATTTTTTTCAAACTTTATAAAATAATTTAAATTTAATTTATAAATGAATTCAATTTGATCCGGTTAGATTTATAGTTTGACTAGTAAATAGCGGGCTGTGCTAGACCAGTTCACCCTGTTTTCATGCCGCGCTTGCCATGCTAATGATTGCGCCGGTGGCGAGCAGCCCGCTCTCATTTTAATGTCGTGGCTCATCGTGGCGTGGTGCCGCCTTACGTGTATGGAATAAAAATCATTTATCCATCTTATTTACAAAATTTCAATGATTTTTCACAAACTAACTAATCGAAATTGATGTGAAATTGTCATTGCACCAATTCAAATTGGAAGTAAAACGCCATTTCCTTTACTTCCATATGATTATTCAAGTGAGGGAAAAAAATATGTAAATACATTAAAATAAACTAAACAAAGCTTTCATAAATCATCATTAAAGATGCATGGATTAAACATTTAAAAACAAGTTTCATGAATGCAAAACGAAAGGACTAAGATTGATTAAAAACTATGAAAATCGGATAAACCGCTAATATAACACTTAAAAAGGTAGTTTTTCTTTTGGTGCAAATGGATAAGAATTTGTGAAACATGTGAGTGGCTTGTGTGATTATCAAGGAAAGAGGCATTGGAAGAATAGAAGAGAAAGAGATATATTAGGGTTTGGGTAAAATGAAATGTCTTTGGAGATTTTATGCATCTTTAATACGTGATTAGGTCGCACAAGGCATGCTTGGCCCCTTGATCAGCCAGCTGGCTAGCCCGATTTCTACCAAGCCAATGAAATTGACATTCGAGTCATGCTCGGACCAGTCCGGCCCTCGGATACACGAAGCGTAGGTAAGGACCTTGTCTTGTATATTGTTGTAATACTTCTAACAAGTCCCCATTATAAACCGGAAAACATCGTAATAAAATTGCAAGTTGGATTGCGCACTCATTATGTAAGATGTTACACTAAATTGTACATAGATTCCAAAACCCACTTATATGTTATCCAAAGCAATAAATAAATAATGTAAATTAAAAAAAAAATTCTTTGATATTCTGTAGGACAGTGTTGTGGAAAAGAGGACAAAATCTGTCTTTGGCGGTGGCATAAATGATAAGAGAGCCAGAAAGGTCCACTTGAAAAATCCAAGTGGGAAAGCAAAGGCTAATTTCATTTGAACCCATGGATCGCTCCTATTTTCCATAGAGGCAAACAAAGAATCTCTTCAATTACTCATGTAGAGAGAGAAAGCAATCCTTTTTCGTTGGTTTCTTGCATTGCCTCTTAACTCTATCCTTTCAAGATATCATATATTACCATATTTGTTGATACAATAAAACTAGGTAATCTAATACTAAAATAGTAATCTATGTAAGTATGAAAGGATAATTGTATCAATACGAATGAATTTATTTGTCAGCCCCAAACTCAAAGAGAATAATAATTTGCCCTATGTTCTCATCACCTAATAAAAGCACCTAAGATTCCTATACCCTCAAGTTTTCTTGTCCAATATCTATAGTGACCTAAAATGTATTAAAACAAGTTCTAAAAATATGAAAGAGCTTTAGCACCCATCAAATGATTATGCAACCAGCAAACGCATTCATGTCAATTCACATTAGAATTAACATTATTAATTGTTACACAAAAATTACATACAATATATGTAATACTGGTTATTTATGTGGAGACAACAAGTATAAACGAATTCGACATCTTAGACATGAAACTGGAATACGGCTCCACTAGTCTCAATATCTATGTCTACAACATATATAATCATCTCATACTAGGTTCATTGCTCATATCAACTATTATTAATCCAATCTTTTGCTACTATTTACAAATTGTCTCAATCTACGTTTATAACTTGTTGATAGCTTGCCTATACATGTCCTAAATTGGGATCACTGCAATTTTGCCATGTCGGCAACCCGCTTATCTACAGCTAAGGTGGTAGCAATGCTTCATTACAAGTCACTTCATTTGAAATATTGATTAATGATTACTTAATCTATAACTTACCTATGGTGATTGGTTATCAAGCTCAATGCAAGCACAATCAAAACACAGTTGATAACTTTGTGGTTATTTGTGTGATTGTTATTAGTTGAGAGTTGCAAATAAAGGATGTGGTGTTTTTTTTTTTTAATTCTTCTCTAATATTTTGAAGTTGGCTTATGTATACTTATATATGTTCCAACAGCCAAGAGAGGTATTTTTCTTCAATTTAAATGTTAAAAATTTTTTCACATGTGTTAATCAAATTCTGATAATAGGATAAAATGTTCACTTGAAAGCATGGATTCCATCATAATGTCAATCCTCCCAACAAACCAATAAGATCAATGTAAAAAGACTATTCAATGGCTAGGCTTCTCATTAGATATCTATTTTATCAAATTTATTTTTAATCTCCATTAAAAAGACTTATTTATATCTATAACAACGTTTTAATGCATTTCAGCTATTAAGAACACTAAATCCTTTATGTAAAGTTAATTGTCTAAGAGATATCTATTTTAACAACGTTTTATTAAGACTTATGCCCTGGCCTAATATGTTGAGATGAGTCTCGCATTTATGTTCTAGATTTTGGTAATGCTTTGGTCCTTAGGATTTGTTTCCCTTTGCCTCTTAGGAATATATTAGTTTTTATATTAATAATAATAGAATTATTTACTTATATGGATTAAATAATAGTTTCAGTTTTTATTTGTTCTGTAAATTATTTCCCTTTTCAGACATCACATACTTTTAAACATCTCTTATGCATAAATTTTAAACTTTCAACCTTATATATACTTTTTCTCACCAATAGTTTTCTATCATCTTAATTTTGGGTACACATTTCTGTAATTAAAGTCAATTATCGTTCTATGTATGGCAATGTTTTATTAACTTACTTACATCAAAAGTTTTCTTTCTAAATTTGTTAATGTCATGATTATCTCTTATTATATTATTTATATATTTTTTTAAGAACATGTATTATGGCTGCATGCCTCTATTAGTATTAGTTTATACGTTAATAGCAATAGAACCATTGGCTTACTACTATGGATTAAATAATAGTATTGGTTTTGATTTGTTTTGTGATTCTATAGATATATGTGTGTTACATGTGAATCTTAAACAATAAGAACACAATTAAATTTGAGAGTGAAAATGTGTATAAAACCACCCTGTGTGATTATATTTCAAGTGCATATATGTGATTAAATGCACCATGGTGATTTGGACGAAGTTTATATTATAGATAATTTCATAGGTGGATATAAGTAGTTACCACCAAAGCGATCTATTAATTTAAATTTATATATTGTCTTGTGATTTATATAATGACTTTATCTTGAAATTATGATGTATAATTACTTTCCTAAATGGGGTATTTATATATTTCATTTTTAGGAATAGAGTGAAGCACTACGTAAAGATACATAAACCTAGAAAATTTATCTCTCAAAGGAGGAAGTTTCAAAAGTTTATCCATTCTCATTAGTTTGCTTATGCAAGGAGATCGTAATGCGTTTCAAATTCCTACCTAAAGGAAATTTGTGACTGATTCGCTAGAGTCTCGAGATAATTAGAGCCACTTAAGGTTTCCTTTGAAAGGAAATTAATTAATTAATTATCAAATATATTAATACCACCATCGTTGAGATTTTGAATGACACTCATTATTAGAAGTGCGAACATGACATTGAGTTTGCTTTATTATTATGGATATTGACCTAACTTACATGAAAATGAGGCTACTAAACTTACTTGTAATAGTTTTATAAAACAAAATGAGTCATATGCTAGGTGGGGGAGATCCAACAAATTGAGTCTTGTCACCATGAAACAATCTATGTATGAGCACCACTTAAGTGGTTTACTCAAGACCAGCAATGTTAAAGCATTTATTACTACTATGGACAATATGTACCAAACCTCTAATAATGCTAAGGTAAGGAGCCTATTGAGTGAACTAGTAAGTATGAAATATAAAAAGGTGGGAGGGTTTAAAGAGTATATCCTCATTAAAATGGTCCATGTTTCATTGAAACTAAAAAATTTTGAAACTTCTTGTCTAATAAGATCATAATTAGCCATGTCCTAAATTCTTTATCACTTGAATTTGGTCAAATCAAAACTATCTATAATACTCTTAATTCAACTTGAGTATCAATGACTTTCCATCTTCATTGCTAAGGGAAGTCCTAAAGCTACCATCAAGAAAGATGTGTGATGTTTCTTTTGAAAAAAAAAAATGGTCATAAGAGAAGCAAGTGCACTAACTTTACATCTTAGTTAGAAAAAGAAAAACAAAGAAAACAGTAACTCACTAGCCCTTATCTATTTTGAATCTAATTTAGTTAATGTCCCAATTAATTATTGGTGGTTTGATAGTGAGTTTAATGTTATGTTGCTATAACCTTATAGGGGCTCATAAGGAAAAGGAAGCAAAGTGAGTATGAAACCAAGTAAGAGTAAGAAAAAATGTTAAGGTCAATGTCAAGTTCATAAGAACCATTTGCTTGAATTTAGAGATTGGCTTTTACATTGTTTTAAAAAACACTTTTCAAGTACCAGCTTTTAGATGAAATTTAATTTCCGTTTCATTGTTGGACGAAATAAGATGTTCTTTTGGTATTGAGTAGTGGAAAAGTTGAATGTCCTTAAATACTTAAATTATTGTTATAGTGTTTTAAATGATGGATTCTACATGATGTGTATGGAAAACATAGTTACATAAGGTAACATATGGCTCCATTTACCAAATATTTACAAGAGTGTAGGATCGCTACATAATATACTATGCCTATATGTCTTGAAGAAAATGGTGTGGCTAAAAGATGTAACTACACCCTTAAAGATATGATGTGGAGTCTAACAAGTCATTTCGGTTTACCTACTTTTCTTTAAGGTGAGGTAATTAAAACAACTTTATACATTCTTAACCACATTCCCAATAAATCTATACTTAAAATACCTTTTGAATTATGGATCAATAGGAAACCCGTTGAATTATTTTTGTGTATAGCGTTATCCAACTAAGGTGAGGATTTATAGCCCACATAAGAAAACCATCGATTCTAGAGCTACTCATTGCTACTTTATTAACTATCCTAAACATTCTAAGGGGTATAGGTTCTATTGTCCCATATGTGATACCATGATAATTGAGTCTATGACTACTAAATTTTTAAAGTTTGATGCCACTAATATTACATTGGTAAACCTTCTAATATGGAGTAAGGTGTGATGAGTATGCCTTTTTCTAAACTTTTTTTACATCTACAAATAGATGTAAATGATCCATAAAGAGTTAATGTTACACCTAGTACTAATGAGACTAACCAAACACAAGAGCATGCACCAGAATTACCACTTAGAAGATCAAAGAGACATAGGCATCCTATATCTCCGTTGATTATATTGTGTATTAGATTGATCACATTATCGAACCATTAACATATAATGAAGCTATGTGGTTAGATACTATGAGAGATAAGATGCAATCTATGGCTAAAAATAAAGTGTAGAAGCTTGTTGAGCTTCTTTCGGGTTGTAAACCCATTGGATGTAAACGGGTCTTTAAAATAAAAAAAGAATCAAGTGGAAAAATTATGCATTTTAAAGTAAGATTAGTGGCTAAGAGGTTCACATAGAAGAAAACTATCAACTATCATGAAACATTTTCATTAGTTTTAAGCAAGGATTCATTCAAAATTATTGTGGTTTTAGTTGCCCATTATAACTTAAAATTACACTAAATGGATGTGAAGATAGCTTTTTCTAATGATAATTTGGTTGAGGTGATGTATATGACATAACCTCAAGGTTTTGTTGAGAGTGGTAAATGACACCTTGTTTGTCATTTAGAAAAATTTATTTATGATCTTAAGTAAGTATCACATCAGTGATACTTGAAATTTGATAAGGTTTTTATTTTTCTTGGTTTTATTGAGAAAAAAAATGATTAATGCATTTATGTCAAGGTGAATGGGAGCAAATTCATCTTTCTTGTTTTATATGTTGATGATATATTGTTGGCTAGTGGTGATTTAAGCTTTTTACATGAGACTAAAAACATATTGTCAAAGAATTGTAACATAAAAGATCATAGGAAAGTTTCTTTTATTTTAGGTATTGAGACTCTTCATGATAGATCTCATGCTTTATTGATAATGCACTTAATCGATTTAATATGCAAACTTCTTGTCTTTAAGATGTGCCAATTGTTAAAGATGATAAATTTGGCAAACTTCATCGTCTTAGGAATGACATTAGATGAAAGTCCATGAAAGATGTGCCATATTCTAGCCTTATGGGTGGCCTTGGTGTATGCTTAAGTTTACACAAAACTAGATATTGTTTTCGCTATGAGTGTCCTACTTAAATTTCTCTTTATTCCTAGGTACGATCATTAGGATGAAACTAAAAATCTATTGATATACTTAAAGAAAATAAAGAACTATATGTTAATGTATAAAAGGGTTAAGCAACTTGAAGTGACTGGATACTCATATTTGAATTTTATAAGTTGTTCAAATGATTTGAAATCTACTTCAATTTATACTTTCAGTCTCACTAGAGGAGCAATCTAGTGGAAGAGTGTTAAGCAAGGTTTCATAGTCTTATCTACCATGTATGCAAGATCTATAATGTGTTATGAAAGGGTGACACAAACCATTTGGTTAAAGAATTTAATTTTTAGGCATATGGTATAGAGTCCATTTTGAGACTATTGTTATTATATTGTGATAATAGTGTAGCTATATTCTTTTCTAACAACAACAAAAAGTTCAAGTGATTGAAAACATGTCGAGATCAAATATCTCGCTATTAAGGACCTAGTAAAGACTTGTGACATCATAATTGAACATGTCGATACTAAAGCTATGCTTACTAATCCATTAACCAAGGATTTAAGATTTATTGTATTCCAAAGGCATGTCAAAGACATGGGTATTTTAGAGTCTTTTGATTTATTTTGTTAATGGGGGTGTCGTTTGACTCTATTTCCTAATACATTGACTTGATATTATTTGTAACTTTATGTTTGTTTCATTTGTTTTTGTTTGATAATGAATTTTGATGTACTTTTCACATACATGAATATAATTATGTCAAATTATATGTTTTTAATAATTTTAGAATTTGTGATCTTCTCAAAGGTGAGCATATGTGATTGTGATATATCCCACTTATGGATATATCTCTGTAATTACATGTCTTATTTGTTACTATGAAGAAATAAAAAATGTGCTTTTAAGCCATTTTGGATTTCTCATTGATTTTTCGATGAGTGTTATGGGTAGGTTTCCTCTAATCTTAGGAAACATTGTTACATTGGAGTTAAAAAGGTCTTAAGATACATATAAAAAAAACAAAGAACTATTATAAAAGGGTTGATTGACTTGAAAAGATTAGATTATCTAGCTTGGATTTTGTAGGTTGCCTAAATGATTTGAAATATACTTCATGTTATATTTCAATGCTAGCTTGAGGAGCAATCTCACGGAAGAGAGTCAAGCAATGTTTAATAACCTCATATACTATGCATATAGAATTTGTAGCATATTATGAAGCAACAACACAAGCCATTTAGTTAAAGAATTTAATTTTTAGACTTATGGTTATGGGGTCCATCGTGAGATCATTATTAGTATATTGTGATAATAGTGCAGTTGTGTTATTTTTCAAGAACAACAAAAGTTCTAGTGTTCCAAGACATGTCAAAATCAAATATCTCATTGTTAAAGACCTAATAAAGAAAGGTGACATCGTAATTGAACATATTGATATTGAAGTTATTCTTGTTTATCCATTAACAAAGGGTTTGAAACCTCTTCTATTCTAAAGACATGTCAAGGACATTGGTATTTTTGGGGTCTGTTGATTTATTTGGTTATTGGGAGTATCATTTGAATATATAATACATTAACTTGATGTTATTTTTAACTTTATGCTTGTTTTATTTTTTTTCATTAGATAAAGAATTTTGATTTACTTTTCACAAACATGCTTAATGATTTTGCAAATTATATATTATTAATACTTTGAAATTTTGTGATTTTCTCAAAAGTGAGCATATATGATTTTGACATGAAGAATGTGCTTTTAACCATTTATAGATTTCTCATTGTGACTTATTAAGAATTTATGTTATAGAGAAATCATGTATGGAAAACTAACCAATAATAGCATGATTTTGGATCATTTGTGATACTATTACTTACTACACTACTACATCTTAATCCACATCAATGTTAATCCTAATATTCATGATCATGGAAGGTCTAATGATAATAAAAGCATAAGGACCGTCATGGTTGAATATTTGTGATTCTTGTTGGACCAAATTGTGCTTAAGGTGCAGTCTTCAATTATATTAGAATTAATCGTGGCTACATTTGAGTTTGTAGCCTATTATGATTACAATAAATGTTGCTCAAGTGGGAGAATGTAATTTAAATAAAACAAAATATTTTTTGCACTAATGTACTACTACAGGGCATAATAGGAATGATCAACAACATAATGGTGAGGGTAGAGACTGACATTTACAAGGTTTGACTGGATATGAGAGGCTGCTTAAGGTTGAGTAATGGAATAATAAGATAGAAAAGGAGATTGAACCTTTTGAGGTTTTAATTATTAGATTGGTGGCAAGTTATATATTTTTGCTGAAGCAAGCTACATCTTACTAAGAAAAAGTGGCCTAATGCCTAATTAAATAGTTACCTAGGAAATGTTCAAAGAGGCTTTCTAATGTGAATATCATATCTATAGGGCCCGATACTCACTCAAGAACTCATGCATTACTAGTTTTGTTTGTAAGCTACTTAATGAAACTAAGTCTAGTGCATTTGATGATTACCTATATGTATTATGGTTCATTCTTGAAAATTAGATTATTTAAGTGTTATTTATTGAAGGTATGATGCAAGTGAAGGAGTAAAGGGGATTGGATTTCTTGAATTGTTGTAAGCAAGTAAAAATGATTTATTACAAAGGCCCCTATCTAACTAACCATCTTAACTCATCTAGATAGCCATTGAAGAGAGGCATTCTATAAATCCAACAAAGATCTCCATCTAAATGAAGATCCATCTAATTGGCCACCCTGGCCCATTTAAATGGCCTGTGAAGGAGGACATTTTATAGATATTAAGCACCAGACCATCTAACTGGCTTCCTAACCCATCAAGACAAGTGGAGACTAAGAGTATCTTGTAAGCATTCTTTACATTAATGTTCAAGCTTCCACTCAACTAGGTCCATTAAGCTATCTAATTAACCCTTAAGAGAAATCAATTAGAGTTTGTGTTTTACTTACATTCTTTGACTATTTAAACAATGTTTTATCCTAAGGTATATTTTAGGTGGAAATAACTTTTGAAACTCAGTTCATTACGAATCCTAAACAATATTGATGGAGTCTATTCCTTAATTCATATTCCTATTGATTCTTGGATTGTGGTTAACATAGAATACGCTACTTTTCAAGTGATATCAAATCTATTTAGCTCTTAAGCCTGTTTTCTTACTTAAAAGTAATATTTTTATGAATTAAGAGGTCATATCTTTAAATTCTAATAAGAAAACCACAAAAATGGTAAGCTCATCCAAATATCAATTATAGTTAAGGTTGAATTCCATATTATTATATTATATTTATTTATTAGTAGAGCTTAAGGTGTGAGTTAGGAGTTACAGTTGTTTGTTAGCATAGAGGTTGAGTTTAAGTTGAGTTGTGATTGTGTTGTTGATGCTTCAACTAATCATTTTTGCTTCGTATTTTATTGTTGTTGGTTGTTTAAGGGTTAGAAAGGTTGAAGTTTGCTTGCATATAATGAGATTTATCAACTATACAAGTTGCTCGATGAAATTTTTTAAAAAATGGTATAGTGTAGTTTTGTTTAGGGAAGCTTAGCAAGTCTAAAGAGAGTGTATACGATGGAGAAGTAGGTGGTAGTTAATTAAGGGGTAAAGGTAGTAGGAGAGGAGCTAATAACAACCCTACATCTATTACAGGAAGAGCAAGTACGAGTCTTAGTAGATATGGTAGTAAATTTGCATGCACAAATGGTGGTTAAGGGAGGCTAAGGGGTTAGAGAACAAAGTAGGATAAATGTCAGGATTCGAATCCATAGTGATGTAATTGAGTTCTCAAAGGAAGGAGATGATAATTTCCATGTAAAAGAAAGAGGTGATGGAGGTAGACAAATGAGCAATGCAAAGAACATCAAAATGAAGTGGAACAATCAATAATTATCTTAATTGGGAGCATAAAGTAGAGAGACTTTTCAAATGTTATGGCTATGATGATAGGATTATAGTGAGGTTAGTGGCCTTGGAGTTTACCAAAGACATGGCCTTGTGGTGAAGAAATTTAAGGGTGTGAAGAGTGAGAGATGGTAAGAGGAAAGCTGTCTCTTAGAGAGAAATGAAGTGAGTATTGCACAAGCATCTCACTCCATACCATTACAAACAAGAGATTTTCTTGAAACTTCAAAATTTACACTAAGGAAGGATGAGTGTGGATTGACCATAACAAAGACTTTGAGATATTGCTGATTAGATGTGAGGTTAAAGAGCCCAGACAGTAAACAATTGCCAGATTCATCTCCAAGTTAAGGTTTGAGATTGCAAGTGTAGTGGAGCTGTAACCCTTTAAAACACTAGATGATGTGATACAATTGCTTTCAAAGTGAAGCAACAAAGGCAAGGAAATCAATATAGAACACCAATCACTTTTACTAAGTTGGGTGCACAAAATCGCTTTAGTGTAAGAAATGAGAAGCAAAGTGAAGGGAGTAGAGATTTTAAGGAAGTAGACTAAAGGGAAAAGAGAAGGTTTAATAGAAGGGAAGATGAGAGCAGTTATGGAGATCAAAGAGTTTAACCACCTATAATGGGAAGGAGAAGTAGTCAAATAAAGTATTTTAAATGCCTTGAGTATGGAAACGTGTAATGGAGTCTTTTAAGATGATTTTGATGATGATAAACCACTTCTGTGTGTTTTACTAATCAAGTTATTGAGTGTGCAAAATTAATTAATCATCACAATTGTAAATATAAAATCAAAGTTTGATACTTGTAGGAATTTCTTGAGTAGCAATACAAGAAATGGAAGTAGCAATGCAAATGAAAGATGGATTAACAATCTAGATAAGATAATAAAAAAGATGAAGAGATAAAATCAAAAATCTAGATTTGAATCAAAGATCAAAAGCTTAAATGAGATTAGGAGCTAAATTATTGATCAGAAGCATATTCAAGTTCAAAAAGCAAAATGTGATCAAAAGCATAAGACAATCTAAACGAAGACCAATCATAATGATAGATAAAGTTTGAAAGATAAACTATTTGGAAGACAAACTAAAAAAGTGACAAAGATTAGAAGACAAAGAAGAATTGGACTTTGAAGATAAGTGAACAGGCAACTTATATGATAGAAGATCAGAAAGCAAAAGTATAAATAAAAGAAATTACATGAAGAAATGAAAGCCTAGCATCATGGATTAGACATATATGGGTAGTGTATCTAATCAAAAATAAATTCAGGGAATCGAATTATATAAGTGATCAAACTATCAATATGTTCAAAAGACACCCAAGTTCTATAGAGATATACAAAGAAAGTTAAAGTAATAACAATGAAAGATGACTAAGTGATAGACATAAACATATTCAATTAAAGGAAAGTCGATATTCAGAAATTGAACACAAACTCTATATAAAGAGATCAAGATCAAACAAGCAAGGACAATAAACAAAGAAATAAGAATTTGTGCAAATTAGTACTTTTACTATTGTTTCATAGAGATACTGAGCAAAATTATAGGCAAACCTATTACTATCATCATAGAGTACTATTCTCTCAAAACTTAGTGTGATATTTGTTTAAAAGAAATAAAGGACTATAATCCTTTATTATTTTGATGAGAAGTATGAAACATGAAAGAGTTATGGGAACTATATATCTCAATTAGACTCATTTATACATGTTTATGGGTCTATGTATGAACCCTATTGAATAAACAAATCCTATAAACATGTTTAGGTATGATCCTTGAACCCATTTAATATTGAGATTTCTAACATTAATTGTTTAATTTTATACCCCACTATCTTCTAACACTATACCAACCCTCCCCCCAACAAAGCCTAAGGCACCATGCCCCTCACACCTACCCCAAAATAGTACACTTAACTTTTTTTTCCCTTCGATATTTGAATTTCTAACATTTGAAAAAAAAAAAAGAAAAAAAAAAAGAAAGGAAGAGAGAAAGCATTTCAAATACATTCAAAACTTCTACATATATCCATTTGGGCATACCTTATTAAGTCTCAAACTTGTTAATGTAGTCACTTAACATTTTTAGTAAACTAAATTGGATGTATTTATAGGTTTTTGTCTAAATCAATCAAGTAATGTTATCGATTAACTCACAAAAAAATTATGCTATAAATTTTTATTTAAATTAATCACATAATACTTTAAGCTTTAAGCTTTAATGCTTTTTACCAAACTTATTCACACATTTAGTTTAATAGCATAAAACTATTTTTGCAAGCACTAGCATGTTTTCAATATAATTTTCCTTTTTAAGTATTAAGCAAATTGAAGACAATGCTAGGTTTTTCAAATAGAGACTCAATAGCCATAATATATTTATTTAAAAAATTTTAATCGATAAACGAGTTAAACCTAGACATGAAATGTACTAGTTAAATAGGTCGAGCTACAAGTCTAAGTGTTCATTCATAATTAATAAATGAATTCTATTATAAGTTGAGCTTTTTTTTTTAACAGGAATCTATTTAAACATAAACACGAAAAATAATTTTTTAATACAAATTATCAACACTGTGGATAGGGTCGTTATATCCGATGGTCTTATTGCATGACAACAACCTTAATCTATTGCTCTACAATAACTATTTGATTACAGTATGATTTTATTCAATTAAGTGATTATAACATTTTTGTTTTTAGAGGCCTCACAAATGAGTTGCTTTAATTTAGTAAAACAAGTAGATCTTAAATTATTATTTGGATAATGTTTACAATTGTCCCATAGCATTTGTAATAATATCGCATGAAGAAACTATTTATAATTTCATGCACTTACCTTCTTGTAAAGTTTAATCAATGTTAGAAAACATGAAGATATAATTTTATTTTATTTTTTTTGAGTTAAAAAACAGATAAGATGAATTGTATATAGAATTAAGTAAATTCTTCATTGATTTCTTTATAAATAAATAAATAAGTTTCATACATGGTCCTATTTTTTTATGGTATGTTAAAAAAATAATAATAATAATAAATTTAAAAAAAATGAAGAATCCGCTTAATGTTAGACTCTTCTATGAAGTTGGAATCGTGTCTCCAACTTATAAAATATAATTCTAAATATAAAAAATTAAAAATTATAATTTCATTTTGGATGCATCCGAACGTATGCTAAACATTAGAAGTACAGTTCAACATCCGCATATTATGTTTCATTTGTTAACATTATTTTTCAAATTTTGAGGGAGATCAGCTCAGTTAGCTGCAGGATAATTTTAAAAATAAATAAATAAATGCTATGGGTGGCACTGATTCTCACATAAAACTCTGTCTCTCTTTCTCTATTATTACAAATGAAAATTAAAAGCAAGGAGTGAAACGGTAGCTGTAGCTCAAATCACATGTGTCCACAAGTCTCTCTCATTCCTTTTGCCTTTTTTTTTCCCCCCCTTCTCCTTCAGACTGTGTCATCGATCAGTCGCTCTTTCTCTCTCTGCCCTCGACTTTCCCGGTTCCTTTAATCCAATAGCAGACTTAACTTCAGTGAGGGCAGAAAAATATGAAACGGACAAATGGGGTGTCAGGAGATAGAGAAAAGAAAACTTGGCGTAGTTAAGTGTCCTATCCTTGAAAACTGACATGACTTTGGCTTAGAATTGACCGATTATCAGAACAACCCAACCTCATTTTGTAGGGCAACATGGTATGTCCGTTGTCCATTCATTAATATTAATACACGTAGTATGTGGAAAACAAAACAATGAGAATTGAAACCTTGCGATTTGAGTTTTTTTTTTTTATCAGTCATCTAGTTGTACAAATTCAAGCTTTGAGGATGCATTTCACTGTGCTGCTTATGTTGAACTAAAATAATCCGGAGATATTCTTTCCCTTTGATTATACAGTAGATTCAAGACATGATATGAACCATCTTATATATTAATTTTATAGTAATAACTTCATATTAAACGCATTAAAAACGTTGATTATGGATATATATATATATATATATATATTATAACTATTGAAAAGGAAAAATCAAACCCAATTATCTTGTTAGAAAACCAATGCTCTTAGCACTGTAATAAGCCAATGATTATGAGTTGAATGTTAAATCTACATATACACTGTGAGTAATACCAAATTGCTATGTAAAGTGATATATAATAATTTTTTATTACCGGCAATTGCTAATAATTAACCCACTAGCAAGAACGTTAATTTAACCTAGACAGAATGTCTCTAGTACACATTGTTGAAATGTTGGAACAAGTTGCTGTTAAATACCGTCGGAACATAGTTAAATGCATGTCACTTCAATTATTTATTCTCTGTATGAATAAGGATTTTCACACATTTATGGCTTGGTTCTTGAGCCTCACACACTCTAAGCTTAATATGGCAAGTGTTTGTATTATACCCCAAAATGGAACTTTAATATGTTACTTTTAAAATTATGGTAAAGAATCCAGATTAAAATATCGACAGCTGATTACTAAATTAGCAACTGGCCTAGGTAAAAGATTACTAAATTAGCAAGTGGAGCGTATCAAAAGTGTAGATCTTGTAAAAGAGCTTGAAAAAATGTGAAATATTCTTTAACTTTAAAGGGAACATAATAAATCTGTCTCTCTTACTCACACACACACAAAAGAAGAAACAGACGACACAAAGAAACACACAAGGAATAACATAATCTTTAATGGGCCAAAAAGATTTGGCAGTTGATACAGCTAATCAACCTTAATTGTTGCATCAGATTTTATTAATTGAGGTGCCCCCCCCCCCCCTGCATTTGAAATAATGTAAATTTTAACATTTTCAATCATGGAGTGAAGTCAGTGGGGATAGTGATAATCTAGTCAAATATCACCATTATTATGCAAGTCTTATTTCGTCTTTGAGAAGAGGACTATCAATTGTAAGATATAATTTTGTGTCTCAAGTAGTTTGCTAAACACCTTTTATGTAAATCGTGATCTCTGTTTGTTTCAAAAAGAAATGTTTGTAGTTTATACAATGAAAACCATAGCCTTTACACTTCTTATAACACTCGATATGAATATTAATTAAGCCTCCATACACTGTCAAAATGGCCAACACAGTCTTTTGACCACCACAACAGTGTCCAAGTAAGATTTCACATAATCAAGTTGGCATGTGTTTTATTTCACATGTTGATGTCAATCTTAAAATTTCACGCATGGTACTACTATGAATTATTAAGGTCCCACATAACCAATTATGTATTAATTATTTTAGTTAAAAATAATACGCCATCACCGTCAAAATGATGTTATTTTAATTTTCTTTATAAGTTTGGTATCCTAATTGTATTTTCATTTCTTTTGTAGGGTGCTCCTATAAATTTTGGCTATATACCCCTTTGATTATATATAGCCTTTTTAATTCCTATCCATGGTGAAGATTAAAATAAGACTGCTGCATGAATTCGTGCAACATGGATCGCATTTTTTCATGATAATAAATTCGTGATGATTTTCTCTTTGTCTTATCGTTTCTGTTAATGTATAAATCAGAATCTGGATTAATAAATGAGAGATATGTAATCCCAGGATGCATCAGATTCGGAAATACATGGTATCTTAATCAAGCAAGCTAGCTAGCTTATTACAAGAAAATGGAATACAGAGATGATTATTAATAAGAGAGTCCCCACAGCAAAACAAATCAGAAACTTTCACGACAAGATCAGTATCCAATGAACTACAGCAACTTATTTCGCTTTCTCCCAAAAGATAAACGCATTTTTTAATATTTCGCTTTCACCTTGTACACCCTTTCAATTAATTAAAATGCACATTAGCACTAGCAAAATCATATTCCAGATGCTTCCATAAATGCCTATACTGAGATCAATAAGGAAAATGAAGACTTTTTATTATTCAGTGTATATGGTCTCGTTTGATTTAATTTATGAAATAGGATCCATTTACAGTTATTTTTATGCATTGTCATATTATATATCAAATGCATGTTTTATCTTCTTCTTTTTTTGTAAATATTGTTTTGCGGCACATGATTAATTCAAAAACAATCGATTTAATAGAATAATACATGTGCAAAACAAATAAAAATAAACAAAAAGGCCCTTACCAGCCACCCCTAAGAATAAAGAAAGCCATACATATATAAAATAAAAATTGTAAAAATGATTAAAATAAATAAAAATTCAATAGAATAATCTTACGTACTAGTAGAGGAGATGAATCAAATTCAAAGGAATAGAACCATCAGTTAATATATTTTCTATAATCATACAAACAAAGGCGTGCATTATGTATATGCAAGAGCTTTTTGGATCATTTCTACAAGGGATGTCTCGTTTATATTAGAGTAGAATCGGTGGTTATATAACATATAGCACATCGTTTTTACTTCAAATCTGTTTTAACAAATACAGCATACTAATTTAACACCGAAAGCATGTATTTGTTTAGCGTCTTCATGCATGAGTGCTTTTAGTTACATACATACATATATATAAACAGTGACTACTCTTTGGGAGGAACCTGCACTTCTTCCAACGAAATAAAGGGAACGGAACTTGGTTCTAAATATTATGTATTAATATCCTTAAAAGTATGCACTCCCTTTGCACGACAAAGGATTATATTTCTTCTTTTTCTATTTGGATTCATCTTCCCAAGAAATGTTTTTTTTTTTTTAAAAGAGAATCTTTTCATGCACAAACCTGCTTCATGCTAATTGGAGATGGCTGGCTGCTATGTTATATAATGCATTATTATAGCACCTTTTTTCCTTTTTCCCCTTTATATTTCGATAGAAGAAGTGCAAGTGCTGGGTTCCGAACAAAGTGCCGATTAGAGATGGTCGAAATAAACACATGGTCCAATCAAATTCAAAGCGTCCTGGGGCTCTCCTAAAAGCTCCTATCTGGAAGGCTGCATGCTTTTTTTTTATCTACTTCCTGGAGGACCTGGACCCCGACCCCCCTAAAGTCTAACCTATGCAAATTAATATTGTTTGACTGTTTTGCTTAGAATCAATTAGCAACATTTAAAATGATATATTTATTGAATAACTCCACATAACTATGAGCATAATGTTTGAGTTTGAGCCCTGTTTCATGAAAGTTAAGAATATAAAAATCATATATACATATATTTAAATAAGATGAGCGTCGTATCAACATTGTTTTTTTTTCTTTCATTTTTATTATTTTATTTCCATTTGTATGTGGTGGTGGAGCAATGAACGAACAGTACAGCTGGTAAGAGGCAGAAGACCAAATAGTACATAACCTAAAACAGAAATGGTCAAAAAAGAGTGCTAAACGTGCCTATACATCAGCTGCTTTACGAATAGCCGAGTACGCGTACAGCAGGGTATATGTACTTGATAGCAGGAGCTAAAAACCAAACCCCATAACCTATGTATATCATACATATATGGATGGATGATGAGATGAGATGGTCTATGAGGGTCACAACAAATCAAAAACCAATGTTAACATAACAAACAACAAACCTAAAAGCCCGGAACCAGGTCTGAGAAAGGAAGGAGAAGGATTGATAGAGGCAAAACACTGAACCATGAAAGAGAGAGAGAGAGAGGAAGTAATAATAATGGTGGTGGTGAGGGTGAGGTTATTGTGGGTGTGGGACAATGCCGACAAGCGTGGGGTTTGTCTTGTCAAATCACTCTCCTTTCATGTGGGGCTGTACCTATTTTGACACATTCAAACCTCCTCCCTTTCTCTTCTTAATTGCTCTTCCAGTCTCGCCCATTAATCCTTGCGTGTCATAACCCGGCAAATTTGTCTATGTCACTCATGTTGGATTAAATTTGGAATGAACCCACCTAATTACTGTTTATCTCAAAGCAATGGCAGCGGAAAAAATAAAATAAAATAAATACAACTCTGAATTCGGGTTCCATGGCAAGGAAGTGCTTATCGTGTCAACGTTTCCTTAAAACGGGCACCTAACTAAAAAACCTATGAAACATCCTCATTTAGCATTGCCATCCTCAAACTTTGCTACTACACAAGCATCTCTCCATAGAAACCCCCTTCGCTTAATCACGTAACCATATGCAGGAATAGAATGTCAATATCTGTCACCAAGGCCATTGCGTTTGAAGGATCTTAACCCGATGCATCATTTTAAGATATTAAAACTTCTTTATGCTTACTCTACTTTGTCTCAGCAGCCCTCAGAAGATAATAGTTTTTCATAACATTTTTAAATGATCAAAGTAATATGTATATATATATGTATACACCAAGGGGGTAATGGAACAAGCAACGGCTTAAGCGAGAAAATAAAAATTAAATCTGCGAATAATATGACTAGGTTTTCTCTGTAAAGCCAGCAGGGAAAGAATCATCTTTTGCACCTTCATATTTGAGGTACATTTTCACCTTCGCGAGATAAACACATCTGATGGACAAGAGGCACTAACATCTACCCAAAAACTTGTACATCTAGATATAATTTTCAGATACTCATCATGAACACATTTGATGAAGAAGTAGCAACCAGTTTACACAAAAGGAACTATTTTAGCTAATTATAATTAGGATGGCAATTGTTTTACAAAACAGTATAATGTAGAAGAAATCGATTTTTCTGGTGCCTACTGCAGGGTTTGTAGGGCAAGAGATTCCTTAGCATCTGTTAGAAACCAAGGTACAAAAAAAAAAGAGTCTTCATCCACGACAAGCATCAATGTTCCACGAAGACAAGGATGTAAAGCGAAAGGATTCTATATATAGATTATTGCGATAACCTCAGCTACATCACTGACTTACTGCTACCTCTGCAGTAGTAAATAAAGACGACATACACACAGAGATGACATGGTGGCCGCAACAAGGCAAAACTCATTTACATAAGCTTCGAGAATGAATTACAAATGAATAAATTTACTACCAAATGAATCAACTACGATTTCCAGCCCAACAAATATACATCTGTCAATTGGCGAGCAAGGATGACATGAACTGCAGGATAATGGCAATAGAGCCCATCATACCCACATAAACAGTTCATTCATGATGTTACAACTCAGACAGGTGCCCAAAACTTTTTTCTACATACTAACATGGGTTCCGTTTTCATCTCTTTGTTTTGGAGTTCATGCGATTCAACTTCCCACAAAAACTTGGGAGCTAGTTCTTGGATTCTTGATATAATTAGTTGCTCATCCCTAATGATAATGAATCCCTGCAAATAAACAGAAATCATTCATATTTAATCACATTAGCCACTATATTCTAAAAGCTATCTTGAATAGACAAATTAGCCTAACATATTGCATCTCAAGCAAAAACATTGTACAACTGGCACTTATCTTGATGAATATTAGATTTCTTCTTATCAAAAATGTAAAAAGAATCAGTAATCAAACTGTATCATTACTGAATTGGATGTGTTTCACTTGATTCTATTGGATACACAGGTGATTCAAATAACACGAAAAGAAATAAGAGGCTGTCCATATTACATGTCAACCAATTCAATGGCAAATCCATCCAATTGAAAACTTGGGAGGACTCATAGTCTGCAAAACCTTATGGATTATTAGATAAATGCACCACATTCAAATTAAAACTTGAAACACTATGATTGACTACTTTCCTTTTTCATTTCTCTAAAAGCGTGAGATATGCAAATAAAGAGGGCCAGATATGCATACAAACTGTGAGATTCATGAGCAGCATTTTACTATGAATCATTCCTCGTGCCAGATAAAATTGATGGCACTCATACATCACCCTAGATAAAAATGTACTCAAAAGAATATTAGATTTAGACAATATTATCATATTTTTTTCTTTTCGACTCGATATACATATATATATAGAAAATTATAGAAAAAGTGACCTGTTTTTGTTTTTTGAAAAGAGGTTGGCTGTATTCTATCTTTTAACAAAGAAACTTGTACTTCTTAATTTTGTACTAATGTTAAAAGCAAAGGTGTAAACTTTTCATTGGCCAGTAAATAAAGTAATATTATTAAATATATTTATTTATATAATTTAATAAAAGAATTTTTTTTATTTGTAGAAAATTAAAAAATAAAAAGAAATATTTAAACTAAAAACAGAGGGAAAAAAAACTTTCAACCATTTACTAGTGACCCCAGAGCCAAAGGGAGGCCAGCGACCATTTGGGAGAGGGTCACACGAGCCAGCTTTCACCTGTCGGGTTTTTTCATCAATTTTTCTTTTACTTTAATTTTTGTAGTGGATGGTGGGATGTGCGGATCACACGACCCACTAGCCTTATGAACCCCCCAAGTTGCCTGCCAACCACCCCACATCCTTAGGGTTGAGGTGGCTGGGAAACAGCTAACAAGATTTAGGCCAATTTTTTTTTTTCTTTTTTCCTTTTTCTCTTTTTGTTTTTCTGCAATTTATTTAATTATTTTTAATAAATTTATTTAATTAGATTTATTTATATCAAGTTGTAATGTTCTTCTAAATATTACTTTTTTCCATCTTATCTTCTAGATAGGATAATTAATAGTAGTAGGTAGAAAATTAATGATGAATTTAGAATTTGGTACAGTAACTGGGCACATATTGTCTATTCATATTGATGTTTCTTGTAATGTAACTAGGAAAATATAAATCTTCTTCCTCTAAAATTCTAACATGGTATCGAAGCCCCAAGGCTTTTTTCAAGGATTTCTTCATTAAGTAGCCTTCATTACCGCATGTCTGAAAAACTGCCCTTGTTCATACTAGTGAGAATCTGTTTGTTCCAATAAAAAAGCAAAAACATAATTTTTCCATTATTTTGTATCTTTGAAACCTAAAACTAAAAGCACATTCTTGGCAATCATTTGAAGATAAAGGTTGCAGTTTCGATTCTATTCCAAGCTTCAAGTCATATCATCTTTTGGTATCAAAGCTGAGTTGCCGCCACATTTTCGTTTCTTTTGAAGATTTTTGAGTTGTGGCGGAGATTAAGTGGCAGCAAGATTATGGAGTATTGGTCTTGATGTGAATTGTGGCATTTTGTGTCTGTGTTGGCTGTTGTTGCATGTCAGTGCTGGGGAGGTATTGAATTAATCTTATGGAGATGTTACAAGGCATACCAGATACTCAAACAACTATGATGCAAACCATGATGAGATATATGAATGCTCAGATGAAGGTAATGAATGAGAATCTTACATTGCGTTTGCAAAGGTTTGATAGGCGAAATGCAAGTGTTAGGCATAATGGAGGCAATGGCGTTTGCAGAGAAGAAGATGAATTAGCTAAAGGGGCAATCAATAATTATGTTGAGCGTGGTGGAGTGAAATCTGCCAAATAGAGGATTAGAAAGTGTGGAGATGAAAATTCCTCAACTTAATGGGAGTTATACTCCTAATAATTATCTGAATTGGGAACATCAGATAGAGAAATTGTTTGAGTGCTATGAGTACAATAAACCTACTAAGTCAAGTTAGCTGCTTTGGAGTTTATAGGATATGCTGCACCCTGGTCGAAAAACCTATAGAAACAGAGGAGAGATTGAGGGTAAAGTAGAGTTAATTACATGACCAATGATGAAGAGGCTGTTAATAAAGAAGTTTCTGCCAACTTACTATAAACAAGAGCCGTTTGAGAAACTATAGTAGTTGCAACAAGGAGGACTAAGCGCTGAGGACTATGCCCAAGAATATCAGACCCTACTTATCAAATGTGAGGGGAACAAGTCAGTGGAACAAACTATTGCCAGATTCATCTCAAGATTGAAGCATGAGATTGCAGATGCCATAGAATTGCAGACATATGAAACTCTGGATGACATGATCAAATTGGCACTTAAGGTGAAGAGACAGACAAAGGGGAAGATTTAGAGGTCAAGCATCTACACCAAAGTAGGAGAGTCAACATCATAAGGAGAGCCTAAGAACTAAACAAAAGCTGAAGGATGTGGAATCTGAGAGGCAAGATGTCAATAAAGTATGAACTAGAGGATAACAATAAACTCAGGAATTTCCAGATACCCTGTATACTAGATACTAATCAGAGGCCACCCCAAAGGAAACTGAGCAAAGTTGAATGTTTCAAATGCTTGGGTTTTGGACACTTAGCTTCAAAATGTCCAAACAGGCATATTATGTAGAGGATGTGGAGGCTAAGATGAGAGGATATGATGATGAACAGGATGGCATTAATGAAGTGGAAGGAGAGGCTATGGCTATAGTGGCTCATCGAAGCTTGCATGTTGATATTTCAGGAGATAAAAAGTGGAGAACCTATTCCATGCTCAAGGGTTAGTGAAGGGTAAAGAAAGTTCTTTCATTACAGATGACAGCAGTTGTACTGACCTAGTCTCCACTACTTGTGCTCATAACCCATCCAAAACCTTATAGTTTACATTGTTTTAGGCATAGAGGAGTTGTGTAAATCAACAGGCAGCTGTAGATGAGGTAGATAGTGATGTGCTACCAATAAGATGCAGCCAATCTTTTGCTGTGGAGGCCATGGCAACCTGATGGACGGGTACTATCGAATGGGCTCTACAATACCTACATTTTCAAAAATGATGGGCAAAAGGTTGTCTTGTTTCTTATGAGCCCAATTGATGGAGGTAGGCAAAAAACCAACCAAACCCAACTAAACTAAACAAAAAATATAGTTCTCTTTTTTTACAATTTGGTTTTAAAAATTCCCAAACCAAACCAAACCATAAATTGATGGTTGGTTTGGAGGGATATATCGAACTAAACCATAAAACTAAATCAAACCAATTTTTTTTAAAAAAAAAAACTATTATAATATAACACTTAAAAGAATTTTTAATTTACATTAATTGAGAGGTACATGTATGAAACTTATATGACCATAATTTATAAATTATATATATTTATTGACTTAATATTTATATTATACGTAAACTTTATGAATATAATTATTAATAGATATTTGTACATAAATATTTACTTCATCAACTACTTATATGATGTCAATACTTATTATTATTAAATGAATCTAGTACTTTTGATATAAAATTATATACTATGCAAATATATTCTCCTAGATTACAAAATATGGTTCAATCCGTAAATCGTACCGAACCAAAATTTTATAGTTTGGAAAAATTCCTAATCCAAGCTGTACGATTTGGTTTAAGTTATTAAAAACTTAACTATACTTTTAGGGTTCAGTTTGGTTTGGAAGGAAAACCAAACTAAACCAAACTGTGCCACCCTTACCAAGTGATGTGAGAGAAGAGCAGATTCTAAGGGAAAGCAGAAGCAAAACCAGAAATGTCTGTTTACTAGAAAGGGGTTGCATAAGCTGAAGGAGAAATTTGTAGACTTGAGGGCTTATCTTTCCTAACATGCAGAGAAAGATGGGAATTAAGGTCCCATGAATCAGTTTAGAGGCCCAAAAATGCATGGAAATGAAGCAGGAAAGAAGCAAGGATGGACAAGGCAGAGTTTGGATAGTATCTGTTGGCTGCAGAAATCCGCAAATAGGAAAAGTCCAGACTATACACAGAAGGTCCGAAGAATTTCAGCAAACAAAAGACTTCCTGATGCAGAGTTCAATAAAAGGCTCGAAACTTCCTTTAAAGGTCCAAAATATTCAACGATCATAAAGTTCACCAATTCAGGAATTCAACAATTGGTCCAAATTATTAATACAAGATCATGATCAGAAGCTTCTATTATTTTCACGAACCTACTTGTTTTGTTCATTTAATTTAATTTGTCTTATTTTATTTTATGACTATTTTACCCTTTTACTAGATTAGTAGGTTATTAATAGGTTACTTCCAGCATTGACAACAAGTTGTTACCAGTTTATTCCTCATAGCTACTATTGCCAAATCAGGGGATGTCTATATCACCCCTTCAATAGTCTTTTGAACAAAAGTTGTCAACTAGTTTTATTTATACTCAAAAACTCTCTAATGACCTTAATTGTCATGCTATTATTCCTGTCTCATTGTGTTCTTTAGGATCAAGTCTCACAGAGGAAGATTGGACTTGCTAAGGGAAGGACCGGATTCTATCATCTTGAATTTTCCTTCTAATAAAGATGTCATTTGGCTTCACCATTTATGTTTAGGCCACCCATCATTTAAAGTTCTAAAAATGTTGTTCCCCAAATTGCTGCAAGGATTGGATGTCTCTTAAGTTTCATCGTGAGATTTATGAGTGAGCAAAACATACTTGAATATCTACTCCTATCAGTGATAAAAGAAGCCATTTTCCTTTTCATTTGGTTGGTAGTGATATTTGGGGACCTTCAACCATTCCAAATATTTCAAGGGCTCGTTAATTTGCAAAGGGGCTACATGGATCTATTAAACAAAAGTCAGATGTTAATGCTGTCATTTTAAGAGAGAAAACATTATACATGATTCATTTTGTGTTGACATATCCTGATAGGAATCAAAATCCCACAGGATCTATCACTAGGGTAAGAGTTAAAGAGTTACAAAATTTAGCGATGAGGATCATCTTTGAACAAACTGACCCCGAAACTATTTGTATACTAATTTCTTTTTTATTACTTATTTGTTATGCATTCCAGCAGGTATACTTGTGGGTTTTTACAAGGCGATGGATAAACTCACTAAAGCTCAGCTTGTGGGTTATTCATAGACCGACATAAACCAACGAAAAACTAGTCCAACAAATTGTTCACTTGAATTGAAGAACCAGCCACTTAAAGACCATTTGAATATGTAATTATTGCTATGAGAACCAACCATTTGGTTTATTTTGGAACTTGTAATTTGATTTTAGAACTGGCCACTTAGTGGCATATTTGTAATTTTTTTGTTTGTTTTACCCTAATAGGAGCAAGTATAAATACTTGCTAACTAGGGTTTGTATGGAGCTTTTGATATTTTGAGAAAAATACTTATTGTTGCCGTGAGAGTGAGGAGTCCTCTTGCCAATACACACTCTTATCAATTTCTTGTAAATTGTGGCGAGTGAAGCTTGGAAAATCTTGTGAATAGTATCAAGATCTTCTAAGTTGCTTCCTTGTTATTACTAGTATGTAATATCTAGTGATAATAGGTTATTTTTCCATTATTTGTTGTTCACGCAATTAGGGTTCTTATTGCTTCAATTTTTATAAGATTGGAGTTGCATGTTACATGTAATTTGATTGGTGTTGGAATTTTGTAGTCCATCCAATTTGGATCATGCCAATTAGGGTTCACGTGAGTCAAGCATCACACCAATTTTATGTTTCATTGAGCACTTGTTTAATTGAATTCTTCAATTGAATTGTGCACATGTGCTTTGATCTTTTGAGCACATCATAATTTGGTATTAGAGCATAAGTTTTGAAAAGGGAATTTTGTGTTTATTGATTTGGGGTTTAAGGTTCTTGTTCTTCCATTTCATACTTGAAGTTATTTGAAGAGGAATTGAAGTAATTGTGTGTAATTATGCCGTGACATACTTGTTGTTTGCAGAATTAAAAGTGGAATTTCAGATTTAGTCCTTTGTGATCATCATTTGACAATTAGGGTTCTTGAAGTGATTCTTGATCCGAAATTGTTGAAGTAATTTGTAGTAGTGCTTGTGGAGTTTATTTTATTCTTCTTGTTGCTGATTGAAATAGACGCGGGAAAAACTTGTGGTTGCTTGCTTTCCTTGAGTTTGCTGTGAGTAAGAAGGAAGTAGTCCTTGGTGATCATTTGGAAAAGTGAAAATTTGAAACAAGAAGAGTGAATGGTGTGTTGTAATTTCAAAAATTGCATTTGTCATTTGTAAATTTCATATTTGTCTAGTGGAGATAAGGAAAATGTTTGAAATTCAAACACCTTTAAGTTTGAAGTAATTCATTGAGTAGCATTGATTGAGTATTACTTGAATTTGAATTTGCCTCTTACCATTTGTGAAGAAAGTTGCATTAAGAGTGTTTTTGAATTTGTTACTGTGTGGTGTAGTGTTTGTGTTGTGTGTGGCGAAGTAGAGTTGTGTTGCAACATGTGGTGTTGTGTGTGTTGAGGTGAGAAAGTGCTGCACTTGAAGTGGTGTTGAGGTTTGAAAGTGAAGTGCACCGTGATTGTGTTGTGTGTGTGGCGGTGTGAGTGTGTTGTGGAAAGTTGTAAATTGTTGTGGAGTTGTGTTGTGTGCAAAGAAGGTGCTACACATGGAGTATAAAAGTGTATATGTGCCGTGATTAGAAAGGAAATTTAGTGGTAAAATTTGAATTTCAAAACAAGCATTTAAGTATGGAAGTTATTAAGTATTGATACTTAAACACTTGCTTAGTTAAATTCAATAACTTACTACTTGGAAGTATTTAATAATACTTCTACTTCTTGTTGCCTTAATTAAAGTGTAAAAGTGTGGTGTAAAGTAAATTGAACCGTGGGTGTGTGAGGGCCGTGGAAGTGCCATTATGTGTATAGCACCATGAGTGTAGGTGTGGTGTAAGGTAGAGGTGTATTGATTGTGATGTGGTGTATAGTGAAGTGTGTTGTTGGCTTATTGAAATTAGTAAACAATCATGTCAAATGATTTTTATTCTTTTACTAATATACTACGTCGACTCTTGACTTCTTCTCCAACCATTAATGATGGGCAGAAAGAATTTATTTCACACTTCTTGTAGGGTCTAAAGGTAATTTGTGTGTTATTATTATTGATAGTGGTAGTTGTACTAATGTTGTGGCTGTCTCATTAGTATCAAAATTACAACTTGTAACTACCCCACATCCAGAACCCTACAAATTACATTGGTTGAGTGAACAGGGGAATCTCCATGTGACCCAAAAAGTTAGGGTACCTTTCAGTATAAGGGATAAATACTATGATGAGATTAAATGTGATAATCTTCCCATGTGTGCATCCCATATATTACTTGGCAAGCCGTAGTTATATGACAGGAGGGTCCTACATGATGGTTATACAAATACTTATATATTCTAACAAGATGGTAAACGTATAATATTGAACCTTATGTCACCATCAAAGATCCAAGAGATACAAAGACAGATAAGTCAACCATCAAAGGTTCCTGAGGTTCATAGTCAAATGAGTAGACCTTCAGAAGACCAATCTGTTCAGAAGCAGATGTGTCAACCATCAGAGGTTCTTGAGGTTTATAGTCAAATGAATCAACCTTTAGAAGATCGACTGGTTCAAAAACAGATGTGTCAACCATCAGAGGTTCAAAAGGCTCAAGGGTAAATGAGTAAACCATTAGAGGGGCAAGAGGTTCAAAGACATACTAGTGAAACAGGGAAAAAGAAGACATTATTAGTGGGACGGTTTGAGTTAGGAAAGGTCTTAGTGGATGATAAACCATTATATGTGTTGCAGTTGAGTTATATCCTAGAGATGGAGGGGCGAGAGCAACCACCTCCTTGTGGTATCTCAAGTATTGGGAGACTACAGTAATATTTTCACAGTTAACTTGCTAGGAGGATACAGAGTCACTGCTGCATTTAACCTATCAGATTTGAGGAAAAATCTTCTTGAAAACCGAGGAGATGATAAAAATCAAAATCCTACAGGATCTATCATTAGGGCAAGAGTCAAAGGGTTATAAAATTTAGCGATGAGGATCCTCTTTGAACAAACCTACCCCAAAACTATTTGTATACTAACTTCTTTTCTATTACTTATTTGTTATGCATTCCAGCAGGTATACTTGTGAGTTTTTACAGGGCGATGGATAAACTCGCTAAAACTCAGCTTGTGGGTTATTCATGGACCGACATAAACCAACAAAGAACTAGTCCAACAAATTATTCACTTGAATTGAAGAACCGGCCACTTGAAGACCATTTGAATATGTAATTGTTGCTATGAGAATCGGCAATTTTGTTTATTTTGGAACTTGTAATTTGATTTTAGAACCGGCCACTTAGAGGCATATTTGTAATTTTTTGGTTTGTTTCATCCTAATAGGAGCAAATATAAATACTTGCTAACTAGGGTTTATATAGAGCTTTTGACATTTTGAGAAAAATACTTCTTGTTACCGTGAGAGTGAGGAGTCCTCTTGCCAATACACACACTCTTATCAATTTCTTGTAAATTGTGGCGAGTGAAGCTTGGAAAATCTTGTGAGTAGTATCAAGATCTTCTAAGTTGCTTCCTTGTTATTACTAGTGTGTAATATCTAGTGATAATAGATTGTTTTTTCATTATTCGTTGTTCACACAATTAGGGTTTTATTGCTTCAATTTTTATAAGATTGGAGTTGCATGTTACATGTAATTTGATTGGTGTTGGAATTTTGTAGTTCATCCAATTTGGATCACGCCAATTAAGGTTCACGTGAGTCAAGCATCACGCCAATTTTATGTTTCATTGAGCACTTGTTTAATTAAATTCTTTAATTGGATTGTGTATATGTGCTTTAGTCTTTTGAGCACATCATATCCCAACAAAATGGAATGGCTTAGAGGAAAAGTGAGCATTTGCTTAACATTACATTTAAAGCCTTGTTATTCCGAGGTAATGTTTTTAAATTCTACTTGGGAAAGGTTATTATCGCTACTACTACACATAATAAACAATTTACCCTCACTAGTGTTAGACAATAAAAACCCTATGGACATCCTTAAAGCTTTTTACCCACATTTCAAATCATCTTATGGCCTTATACCCCGAGTCTTTGGTTGCACTACCTTTGTGCATGTTCACAATTAACATAGAGGAAAATTAGATCCCCATGCAATTAAGTGTTTGTTCATGGGTTACTCAACTACTCAAAGGGGATAGAAATGCTTTCATCCCACCTCAAGAAAAGTATACACTCCAGCTAATATCACATTCATCAAAAACAAGCCATACTTCACAAAGTTCCATCTTCAAGGGGAGAAAACGAATATTGAAGATGATATTGTCGAGCCATTTAATCCTCTTGACTTGCCTACACTTGCTCTTAAATTGTCATCCAACATAAGTCTAGCGTCCTCTTTAGAAAATTTTTGCCCGAAAATCAACCATTCCACTAACAGAAAATCTTCATTCTCAAGTCAATATTAGTCTTACCCGAAAGTTAATCCAAGAGAGTTTCTTCAAAACAAGTGTCTTCTCTAGAGTCAATAAGTGTTACTCGTGGTTTTTCAAGATTTTCACGAGTGCACTCTAGAAGAGCAATTGTTCTAGTCCTGAAAGAAGTTTATCAAGCCAACTTGAGTTCTAAAAATGAGTCCATGGTATGACCTGATCCTCCCTTGTGATTAAAGCAATTGAAACAGCTAAGAAAAACACAAATCTCCCTATTTCTATTCAAAATGGTACTAGAGAATGCACTAACAAAGCATTATACCCAATATCCAACTATGTATCACTCAAACACTCATTACCAACCTACAAAAAGTGAGCCTAAATACCATTTTCATACCCAATACCATGTCAAAGACATTATTAAAAAAAAGAGAATGCTATGAGAGAGGAAATGAATGCTTTGGAGAAGAATAAGACATGGGAAGTTGTTTATAAGCTAAGAGGAAAGAATATAGTGGACTGTAAGTAGATATACTCTCTGAAATACAAGGGAAATGAGTCACTTGAGAGATAAAAGGCAAGATTAATTGCAAAAAAGTACACTCAAACCTATGGGGCTATTATCAGGAAACCATTGCTCCGCTCCAATAGCAAAAATAAACACAAGAAGAATCCTATTATCCTTAGCAGCTCACTTTGATTGGCCACTTCTGCACTATGATGTAAAGAATGTTTTCCTCACAGGACTTAAATGAAGAAACAGATATAAACATTCCACTAGGCTTTGAAGAAGAGAAGTTAGGAAATAAAGTTTGCCAGCTAAGAAAGGCCTCTATATAGACTCAAAAAGTCCCCTAGAGCATCATTTGGTAGGTTCCCTAAAGTCATAAAGGGTTTGGGTTATAAGCAGAGCCAAATTGACCATACTCTCTTCATTAAGCACTCAGCCATAGGGAAAGTAACTGCACTCATAGTGTATGTTGATGACATTACCATGACTAGGAATGACGAGAAGGAGAAGCAAGATTTGAAATGGCAACTAACCAGAGAAATCAAGTTAAGAGAGCTTTGGAGATTGAAGTATCTTCTCAGCATTGAAGTAGCTTACTCAACTCAAGTGATCTTCATATCACAACAAAATTTGTGCTTGATTTCTTGAAAGAAACAAGAAAGATAGGGTGTAAACAAGTCACCACTTCAATGGATCCTAACAAAAAACTTGGGGAAGCTAAAGAGGAGCCAGCAATAAATAGAAAGATGCTCCAAAGGTTAGTTGGAAAACTCATACCTTGCACATACCCAACCTGACATTGCATACTCTCTGAGTGTGACAATGCAGTTCATGCATGACCCCAAGAGTCTCATCTATAAGCAGCTTATAGGGTGTTGCACTATTTTAAAGGAAGCCCAAGAAAAGGGATATTGTTAAAAAATAAGTGAGTCTTACACTAGAACCTATACTGATACAAATTACACAAGATCAATGGTGGACAGAAAGTCAATATTGGAGCACTATACACTTTTTGGAGGAAATTTGGCAACATAGAGAAGCAAGAAGCAAAATGTTATGGCTAGATCAACTACGAAATCTGAATTTAGGGCAATTGCTCAAGGGATTTGCAAACTACTGCAGCTGATGATTATTCTAGATGCTTTGAGAATTAAATGGGAGAGGCCTATGAAACTTTAGAGTGATAATAAATCAGCAATAAATATTGCTCATAATAATCCTATACAACATGATAGAACAAAATATATTGAGATAGACAAGCATTTCATCAAAGAAAAGTTGGAAAAAGATTTAGTTTGTATGTCATATATTTCCTTGAGGCAACTTGTAAATGTTCTAACCAAGGGATTAAATAGTGCAAGCTTTTATGAGATTATTTCCCAATTGGAAATGGAAGGCATCTATTCCTCAACTTGAGGGGAAGTGCCGAGCTATAATCTTCTTGTAAATATTGTTCTTCCTATCTTATCTTCTAGACAAGATAATTAACAATAGTAGATAAAGAATTAACAATTTATTAGGTAAAAATTAGTACACCAACTAAGTAAATATTATCTATTTATACTAATGTTTCTTATAATGTAAACATCAATGCAAAACACAAATCTTTCTTATTTGTTATATTAATCAATTCAAACCAAATAGAACCTGACGTGTGTCCCCTAATTAATATTAACACTCAATATTAAAACACAAGTCACTTTTGTGTGTGTGTGTGTGTGTATATGTATATATATATATATATGTATGTATGTATATCTATGCATGCACATGTATATAGTGAGAAAATATAACATATGGAAGTAGTCATAACCCAAACCAATTTCCAAGTGTTTGATTCTTTCCTTGCCAATTATTCAGATGCACATGTATATAGTGAGAAAATATAACATATGGAAGTGGTCATAACCCAAACCAATTTCCAAGTGTTTGATTCTTTCCTGGCCAATTATTCAGTCATCTATTGCATTACAGAATCCAGCAGTAAACGTGATCCTTTTACATCTAATTGGAAATTGGATCTTCATAATAACAGATCTCACAGATAGATTCAGTTAGGAACGGCGGTTTGTGATCGTGTGTGTGGTCGTGTAGGCTCGCTAGAGGATGCCTTAGCCGTAGAGCCGGCCTTGCGTCCTAACTTGCCTATGGTGAATGAGGTTTAAGGTTCGTTAAGAGAGAACCTAGGATCTCAAAGGGGAAAAGTTTGTGTTAATTTTTCTTCTTGCATTTCATTTGAATTCCATAAGGCAAGATTACATGAATTTCCCTCCTAATACTTCCCTAACTACTATCCTGAAACTACCTCCCACTATCCCCCACTACACCTGCTCCCCATCCTCCTTATCCCTACGTGTGCTGCCTTTCCCCCCATGTTTGGAAGGTTCAGCTGGTTCCCCCACGATCTCCACTACTGCTGTTGCGCTCCTGCTGGTTACCCTGATCGTGGTCCTTGGTCTTGGTGATATGAGCTCGACAACTGTGGTACACGTGGATATATTGTGTGGCTGCTGGAGTGGGCCGTGTAACAGATTCCCATTCTCTATTGTATATTTAATAATTTATTCCCAAATATACAAGAAGAATACTCATCATATGCTAGAGTTTTCAACAACATTAATGGTAAATTAGCCATTCATTTAAATTAGCAGATACAATAGCCTCAACTTCAACCCATATTCATAAGCACAGGTGACCAGAAAGATATATCCAAACATTCAGAATATTAAAAAATAAGGACTAACTGAGCTAGGTACCTGTGGACGTATCACGCGATCCATCTCCAATATTATATCCTCCAATGAGCAACCTCCTCCGTGGTTTTTATAGTGAGAGAAAAGATGACTGGCATGCAACAAATCGTATGTGCGTGGATATGTGGAGAACGGCTCACACCTGAAGTTTAAACACAAATTGCCATCAGTTGGAACATGCATATACTTAATTGCATCCACAATAGAAGACACATCTCTAGAGTTGGCATGGAACAAGGAGAACAAACTTTCAAGGTCCCTTACCAATCATGAAATGCACCTATTAACCCTCGGTCATAAATGGCTGACAATGTGTTATTCATGCCAGCAGGAACTACATTCATCACCCAAACAGGATATGTGTTTAGGGCAACAGCAAATCCACCGAACATTGCATTCATATCCATGACATTTCTTATCTCAGAGTTGCTTATTTTCATCAATTCCCAGTACTGCTGCACTTGGGATTGCCAGAAGGCAGTGTCTGAAACAAATTCATCCTGCCCAATACCTGTTGACAAGATGATATCAATATTGTTCAAGAAAATGTGAAGAAGAAAATTCTTGAATATAAGCATGATTATCCAACAAAGTAGCATTAATAAAAGATGTAAAATGGTTGGCAGCGAGCAAAGACTACAGGGATTTCCATTTTACGAAAACTCCTACCTGCATCAAAGCAATGCAAGTTGTAACCCAAAAAATTCAGAGATGGCATAATTCTGACATAAAGCACCTTATAATATCCAACTTTTGAACAAATTCACATACTACAGGAGAATTACTGCAGTTACATACATCTATCATCTATGAGATATCCATAGCCAAAAACTATCTATCCCATTGTATTATATAGCTTGCTTATTTCATAGTGGCTAGAAAAAATGCATTGTTATGCATAGCATATAATCTTTGATTAGCAAAAACAAATGGAAAAAGCAATATCTAGTCTTCTTTTTCTAATGAGCAAATCTAAATGCTACATGGTCAGGCTCCATAAATACAAATGTGAAACTCAAAACCTAAGAACAGAAATCTTATGAAAAAAAAAAAAAAAAGGCCACATCCATGACCATCTAGGTAATAAAGTAAACAAGAGAGAAAAAAAGAGTAACTTTGGAAAATCTACAGACCTAAATTGCTGAGACTTTGTGAATAAACTGAGAGACGTTCAGGTCTGGGAGGGAGCTTAATAGAGTCAGCTTTGCCACTTAATCTTATACAGTTTTTCAGTGGAGTGTTCCAGGAAGCTTTAGTTTCATCTGCTGGTTCACATAGGTTAACAAGCTTTCTCTCTACATTTTGAAGAAGGCATGATAGATCTTCTTCTTTAACCCAAATAGCAGTTTGAACTTGTCGTGCAATGAGTTTCCAGCACATTGCCATGGTCAAATTCGTAAGCTTATCCCATATCATGGGATACTCTTTGTCCTTTCTGTATGCAGGAGGAGCAGAATAGACAAAATATCCCTTAGGCCTCAAAAGGCGATTCATTTCTTTGAGCAGAATACCATCTGCAGAAAAGCAAAATTAATGAAGTTGGAAGCAAAAAAAAAAAAAGAATATATCATAGGGATATAAGTTAAGCACTGTCAGACCAGGAACAGCGCTTTTTTTCCTTTTTTGGATAAATTAAAATTACATTAATAAAGAGGAAGATTACAACAGCAATGACATGGGAAAGTGGGTACAAATGAAAATGTACAAAAAACCTATTCTTAACCAGTATAATGGTACATAAACTCAACAAAAGGCAATTGAATCAACATAGAGGGCAATGTTTTTTAAGAGAGGATCACAGTGTATAATAGTAAATAATGAAGAGGATCAACAGTTCTCTCCTGCCAAGTAAAAGTGTAGTTCTAGATTATAAGAAAAAGATTGTTGGAAGAAAATTGGTATCACTGTTTATAAGTTGATGGCTGTATGAAAATCAGGCAGCAATTATACTGGGAAGCACAAATGGAAACATATCATGTTCATCTCCAAGACCAGAAATTTACACTTCAATGTTCTTGGTAGATATTAAAGAAAATTATAACCTCAAATTGGCATAATCAATTTAATCCATTGCTTTGATTTTCAATTCTTTCTTTCCTTGTGTTTTATAGTAAGAATTGATGTAAATTCCTGCCCAACTCCAAATCAGCTAACTGTTAGCTACACCAATTCTACAACGGTCATGGAAAGGATGATTTCATAATTTAGAAATATGCTGACTTTGTAATAAAATGCATTTAGCAGGGACGGAGACAGTATCAACTCAAGGTAATACTTTTCTAATTTCATAAATCAAATGTTAACTGTTACAAAAATTTATAAGCATAAACCATGAAGATGATTAGGAAGATAAAAGTACCATTAGCATGCCAATCAACACGACACCTTGAACAGTGAACCATCTCAAAAGAACTTGTTGGATATGGTAGCTGCTTTGTGGCTAAGGCAGCAATCATTGCACCTATTCCACGCTCTAGAGCAAACTGAATTTGATTTTCGTGCCCATCTTTTGGTGCAAAAGACATAGTTTGTATATTGAGTGGAAAAAGATATCCTGAGAAGCTGGCAACCCCACAACCTACATCCAGAACTTGAACGACACCAGCTGAACGTAGGTCACCTGTCTCATTAGTCATCATATTTCCTAACCTGGATATGCAAGATTTGATAATAGAGAGTCAGACAAGAATTAACTCTATTTCTGTCCTTTAATTCAACTTGCTAGGTCAGTAAAGATCTTATTAAGTCCTCTAGCTTTGTGAAGAGTGGAACCTAAATATTGAGTGATCGATCAACAACTTTAACAATCCCTTTGCTTATATTTTGAATTACTAAAGCAGCAGAATATTACTTAATTTCCATTGCTTCCTACTAAAACTGCATACTCAAACAAAATTCTTTTACTATGCATTTTCTTTCCAACTATGCTCATCATCCACTCCCTTGTTTCAACAACCAAAGTTAATATGCAGTTGGCACCAATAAATCATGAAGTGAGGAAAAAGGCAAGCTGCCTTTGATAAAATCCTATTATTAGTTTAAAATTCTTTTGTCTATTCAGCAAGTCAAATTGTAACCTAAAGTCCGTGTTACAATATAAATTACAACTCTTTTTTTAGTGTTAATACTCAGCCAGCTATGGGGTGAAGTGTGCAGAAGCTATCCTTCCCTCCATCCCACTCTTCAGGGCAAGAGGCTACTTCTGTTGCTGCAACCTCTTCTTCTAGATTTCCTATTATATCCTCAAGTTGGGCAGCTCTTTCAGCCTCAGTATATTGCTATTAGAGAGCAAGAAATCCAGCCTAGGTCACAAATGGTGGCATGAAGCCCTCTTTGCAAGCCAGAAGGTTTCTATCCTACACTAATTTTGGTTTACCCTAGTTTTTGGAAATCAGATCATGGCTTTTGTAAACTCTAGGATTTATTGCTTCCTTATCATTTTTCTACATACTTGCTCAATATGAAAACAATTCATTGAATTACCAAAAAAATATATATCTGCACTGCATATTCGTTAATTACCTATACTTATCATAACTATCTTTTCGTACTCTGCCTGTTAAAATTTAATTGAAAACATAATATACGTTATTCCATCAGCATACATAATATTGCAGTAAATCAAGGTTGTCAAAATCGTGATTTTACGTAAAATTGCTAAAGGGTCTATGGAATTGGAACGTAGAAACGTAAATTTCTACAACCTATGTAAAATAACTTCCAAATATTGTAAATTTACTTACAATAGTCATTAAAAAATATAATGGATAATATAAATAAGGAAATTCAGCATTTATTTTGATCATAAATTGTAAATTTGAAATAAAAGTCATAATATAGATAATCAAGTAATAAAAGTCATAAGTAATATAATATAGATATTTTATTTCTAAAATGATAAATCATGTATAAAGCAAGTTTCACTTAATTATATATACAAAAGTTAAAAAATAATAGATAAAATTTAAAAATCAATTATGACTTTAAGAAATTACTAATAAATAAAACTTGATAATGAAGATATACCATTAGAAACAAGTAATATCAAAAAAAAAAAAGACAAATAACTACTAACCAAAAGTAAATAATAAAAAAGATACTATAACAAGAAAAGCTTTCAAAATTGTATATTACTAGGTAAATTTTTGCACTATTCGTGATTATTAATTCAAAATATATTTACATAACAATATATATTTAAAAGTATTATAACTATGAGATATTGAAAAGATAGAAATATAAATACATTTATACCTTTCTTATAAAATTAAAAATCTAAAAAATTCTTATAAAGTTAAAGTTATCTACCCTTTATTTTATTTACTATTACAAAAATATTAATTAAAATAAGGAAAGTTGTAGCAATTAAATAGGAGTGCTTAACACGAACATGACCACAAATAGGAACAAGAAAACCGACAATCGACGAACACAAACATGAAGACTTCAACACAATACAACGCAACGCAACACACCGACAAGCGACAAGTGATGACAAACGAACATGTTGGGATATGACTTATACGTCCCTACGACAGGAAAGCATGTGGGTCTTACTCACGCTGAGCGGGCAAGGATCCGAGGAAGCTGCCTCGGCAAGAGTCTCAAGGGGACAGTGCCCCCTAAACACCAGAGAGTTTTTAGCAATTAAGCTCATATTTATTCATTAAAAGTTTGAGCTTGAGCCGATGAATAGCTGTTATTACATATTTTCTTTTTCACTTGTAATTGCATGATAAAAACGAAAGAGTGAGATGCTAATTATAGTGGAATCCTCTACTGGACGTAGCCTTAGTTAACGGGTAAACCAAGATAAAATCTTGTACCTTTATTTTTTCTTCCTCTTTTTAAATTTACTTTATTATTATTTGTGATCGCCGGCCCTACAAAACATACAACAACAACAACAGCAACTCCTGAAGGTTGACATTTACTTCACATAAGATTGATACTCAAGATTCAAGATTAGAAAAAAAAAAAAATACTATTTGAAGTTTCAAGTTTCTACTAAACAAAAGGAATCGATGGAAAAAAGTAAGAACAGGAAGTTAGAAATAGTACACATACATACCATGACGCTGACATAATCAAAGAATGAAAGCTATAGCCTACAAATTTACTTGAATTTTGAGCTAGGCTAGGCTTCTTTGGGCTGCACGTCTTCAACTAAGCCGAGCTACTTCCTCTTCACTCCTTTCGTTGATGGGAAATAAGGCCTTATAGTAGAAACGTACAAAAGCTAGTAGACCGCAATTTTACCAATTCCACGTGTGGATTCGCAATTTTACTACGATTTTACCTCAAAAACGTTTTTACATACGAGTTGACTAAGAATGTGCTCACCAACTCATAAAATCGTAGAAACGTGCGAGTTAACTCGCGATTTTGACAACTATGGCAATAATAACAATACTTTGGAAGGAAAAAAATGGAGGGCTCAACAAAGTGCTGTGTTGAAGGTTAAGAAAGTGTTTGAAACACACATTTTCTATGAATCATCTCAGCATTAAGGATTAGATATATGTACCGCATAGCCAAAACTAACTAATGAAAAGAGATGGAAAAGATTGGTTATCAAATATAAATGTTTACCTTATATAATAAAATAATTACAACACATAAAAAAACCTTCCTAAACCATATCAGAGGCAGCATAGTTATATCTGATTAGCATTGCAACCACTGGAAAGGATGCATCCAATGGAAAGTAGAAGATCCTACATTGTAACCACCAGTATCGCACCTATCCCTCATGAACACAAATAACATTCCATACATAAAACACATAAAAAATTAAGTCCTCAGAAGGAAAGGTCAAATAAATTACCGTTGAATATACTCAGGTGCCCCATGTTTGAAATGTGTACCACCGCCTGGAAACCACCAAAGTTGATAAAACTCATGTACCCAGTTCTGTCCTCCCTTTACTTCTGCTAGATGTGTATGATTGACATTGCTTCGCCACACATAGTCCCTACTGATGGGCCATCTTATGGGCAACTTATAATCTACAGGTGGGGGCACCAAACAAAACAGTCGCTTCTCAGGAGGAGGGCAATGCCTCTCTAACTCTTCACGAAGAGATAAGTTTAAATTGGGCATCAATTCTTTTACATATGAAATATCATGGCATGGTATATATTCATTGTATTCCAATGGACAGACATTAATCCCCATTTGAGGGATTACAGGAGGGCTTTTTCCGTAAGTAAGCTCAACTCTATTTGTAAAACTATATATACCTGCACAAGTGACAGAGTTAATCTGCATCAATTAGAATAATAAAATCACAACAATTACAGGAGACTTAGTCCATAGTATAACTAAGCCACTACTTTAAATGATGAACCTATCCATTCAAAGAAGAAAATGCGGAACAGGGATAGACAGTTAAACAATTCCAGTTTTCAATGCACTACCTAATGAAATCAAGGACAGCTTCCAAGTAAGAGCCTAAGGAAACTCAAGATACCAAACAAACTTATATGGTATAACCTTCCAAATACATGGTACCCTATTACGGGAGTTAACGACAATCCACAACAATAGGCAACACATTGTATCAGCTCTAGCATTGATGGTTAATCTATTGTTGAAGGACCATCAATTCTATCACCACCAGAACACAATTAACCTCAAAAACTCCAATTAACATTTCTTTTCAACTCATAGTTGGAGATTCACTTGGGTTTTACAATATCATGACAGCCCAAACATTCTTTTGAGACCTCCCAACCATAGAAACATCAATAAGTGTTTCCAAATATCAAAGGAGATTGACAAGAAAAAAAAGAAGATAATCCAGATATTACTCACTGAAGTTGGAGAGCCTAGGTTCATATACCCCCGTTGAAATTACATACTTCTAATCTGAAACCTAAACTAGTACCACAACAATCCACCATGCTTTAGAGCCCTAGCACCCACACAGGCAGAAACATATGATTTTCTTAGTCCTAGAAAAACAATGCAATGCCGGCATTACTTCTCTCGCAGAACATTCGTATCTGGGAAATAGTAGGTGCCATTGAGATTCCATAACCTATCTTATCAATCACTATCTGACTTATTTAAATATCACAACCGAGCCACCGATGCTACTGTAACCTCAATTTTTCTACCCATAATAAATGCGCAGAAACCGGTCCTAAACCACCTCATAACCGAAAGCGAAGTAATGACATTTAGAACAACGGGTGTCATTCAGTCACAGATTCACAACATGACTGTAGCAACTACATAACCAACATTAGTTAAAACTACTGGATCATATAAATGCACAAGATAAGAGGGGAATGAAAAAAGAAAAAAGCGAGAGCGAACCAGGGGAAGAGGAATTGGAAAGGTCAGTGTTGGATTGAAACTGAGAGACGTAAAGGGGTCTGTTGTTTCCAAAGAGAGTCCCTGCATAGAAAGACCCAACCATCAACACCAATGCCACAATTATCATCTGTCCTGACCTCAAATCAAAGGCTGAAGTCATCACATTCCCCACCATTTTCCCTCAAACAAAACAGCAATCTAATTCGATTTATTCTCTCTCAATTGGGTATCGATTAGAATTTCAAAAAAATTTGGAATTTCCCCATTTTCTAGTTTCTAGATCGAAGGAAGCTGCTTGTGAGGTGAGCTCAGCTTGGAAATTGTCTTGTTTGTCCTCTTCCTAGTTCTTTGTATTTCTCTGTCTTTAGTCTTTCCACCGTCACTCAGTGTCGAACTGTTGCTCAGCACGTGCAGGGGCACACGATTTTTTGTTCCATTTTCGTTTAAATTAGTTTGAATAAATGATTCTGACAGCTTTAAAAGAACCAGGATTATAAAAACATACCGAATTTCTAAAACATAATACTTAAAACCTCTCGAAAATTCATCTAATGTTATAACATATTATGCTACTATCGCAATAATTTTTTAAGCCAGAACTACTGGTTGGCTTAACCGTATTGGTTGATGAAATATTAAACATTAATTATATTAAAAAGAAAAAAACTCGCAAACCAAATCAGGAATCAATATAAAAAATTATTATATGCATATATTTATATAAAAGACTAACTTACTATTGCATTTAATATGGTCTAAGAATTAGAAATGTCACTAGACGAGTTATGATAAGGTACCCGGCTCACCTGATTTAATAAAAACACTATATAGTTTTGAGTTGGATTTTTTTATTAAAAAAAAAACCTAATTAGAAACCTAAATCCAATAAAAATTAAAATAATATATATTCAATAGTATATGCTAATGTATAATGCACAACATGGTAGTACTATACATTAGTAAAATATATATTAATTAATAAAAATGATATTTTGATTTTTGAAAAAAAAAGAAACCCTAACATGTTTCGTCTATTCTCTCTCTCGTCTCTACTCTATCAATCTCACACCTCATTTTATCTCTCAACCATCATGTACAATGACTTGATTTTTCTCATCTTCTCTCTCAACTCCCAGCTATCTCAACTCTTTGCTCTATTTCAGTTAATAGCAATCTCAACTTTTGTCTCTCTCGACTCTCAACTATCTCTTTTTCTCTTATCTAATGCGAGTGACCTACTAACCCAACACTACACATGCAATGATGCATGTCACACCAAAGCTCTCAAGTCTCAACTATCTCACTCTTTTAAGTCTCTCTCAAATCTAAAATCAATATGCCACTAATATTATGCTTTGTTTCATCTTATATATATATATATTTAACTATATCTATGGAAATATCATTCATTTTTTTCTTGTTTATTTATTTGAATCAATGTTGAAATTGGTATGAAAATCCCCTTTTCTTTTTTCTTTTTTTTTTTAATTCTTAGCACACCACCATGCAAATGATAAGTGATATTTCTTGAAAATTTTAGGGATTTTTGTATTTTTCATTGCTTTAGTTATGTATTTTATTATCATAATATATTTATTTAGGAATTTAAGAAGCAATTTGGATTCAATGAAGTTGATGAGTATGAATGGTCAAAATGGATTTTTTTTTTAATTTAGTAATGATCTATTATTTATTTAATAATTTGAGGTGCAATTCAGATAATGCAATAATATTTCACCATAGCTTCATAATTTATTTTGAAAGAATTCTTTCTTACCTATTAATAAATGCTAAGAATAATTTTTTAAAAATATATATTCATAATTGGAATTTTGAGCTTTCAATTAATAATTATCAAATTAAAATTTAAGAGATTCAACTAAGCACGACTAAAAATTATGAATTAAGTAACATGATAGCCAATGTTTTATTTTTAGGACCTTATTATCTTTTGTTGAGACATAATTGAAAATTTTGATATTGTGGTAGGTCAAGTCATTAACAAGTTCAAAAAAACCTTATAAAGTCAGGTTCTAGGATTAAGGCAAAAACTCTATAAGGCTCTAAGACGAGTTCTAGGAAGCCCTATTAGATAATGGGTTAGGTTCAGGTTTTGAAAATCTGTTTCAAACCTGCCTTAGTAGCATCCCTACTAAAAATTGCATTTTCAAAGTTTAGTTACCATAATTTTTTTTAAGTGAAAATTTAGTGACTATAATTTATTAATGGTCACAATACATGAAGAAGCTTATAGTCAAGCAAGCAAAAAAGATTTCTATGCAAAAATCCAAGACTTCTATTAAAGTTAATGTTATGAGAAAGTGAAATATATAGCAAATATTCATCATATATGGCAGTATCTAATTACATACAGAAAACACATAAATAACCCCCTAAGGTGGTGGCCAATGACTCAACACCTTTAATTAAAAAAAATAAAAATAAAAAATAAAGTGTGGAAACCCAACCGAGTTGTGAAAAACCAATAGAGGTTGGCCACCTACCATCACTTAGTAGGTTAAACACCCTCACTTCTTTAAGTGGGTCACAACGCACTAAGCTTTTTCTAGTTGGTTCTATTTTTTTTGCAATTTTTTTCTTTGTTTTTTCATATTTTCAATTTTCAATTTTTTTTTCAATTAATTACATTGTATGTATGTATGTATATATATATATATATATATATAGTTATATCTTTTAGTTTTTACAAATATTTTTGGTGCATTTATATTCTATATTATTTTTCAAACTCATTCTATTTTTTATAAATTTCTTCTTGGTGAAATGGAATATCTAAAATAATTTTACTTGTTTTAATCTTCATCTAAAATTGATTTTACGTTTATAAATATGAGTTAATGCGAAATATTACTTTTATGTTTATATGAAATTTATATTCAATGTTCATATAGTTAATTTATAAAATGCTTTATACTTTTGTTTGCCCTATTTAATTGAGGAAAAATATGGATGAAAATATATATCTCGTACACAATGCAATAACCCATATTATCCTTAAGGATAGAAAATATTTTTCTCAAATAAAATGGGTGAAGTTTATATTACTATGAGTCCCGGTAGTGCAAGACTAATTGAAGGCTATAAAAGAGCTATTATCCTATTACTAGTAGGAACAAGATTAATTATATACAATGCTTATTCTCATTTAAGCCTAAAAGAATTTTGGTAAGTTTTATAAATATTCATTGTAATGAATACCACATAAAGACTGTATGTAAGGATATAATGAATACCTTCATACTAAAAGTATTATTTCAAGCAAGAAAAGTGTATTAGAAATATTGGTCACATTTTTTTTTGTCGGCTTTTACTACACAAGAATTAGTACAATTTAGATGCATGTTATAATAAGTCATAAATTCATTAATTCAAAAACCTTAATTATTTGGCATAACAAATCAATAATGATGCAATAAGTCATTAAGAATTCACACAGCCACCCATTCAATAACCTAAAGATTTTCAATATGAGGAATTATCATGTATTGCTTTTTCACAAGGCAAATTAATTACTCCATTACTAGCTAAAGTTGAAACTAAATCTCCAACATTTCTGGAATAAATAAAAGGGGGGTATATATATACCCATTAACTCTCCATGTGGATCATTTAGACATTTTATTGTATTAGTATAATCCAACCGATGGTCTAATGTGTGTTCATTATCAACTCGCAACTTAGTGTTTGTGAGATTACTTGCTCAAATAATTTGATTAAGAGCACAGTTTCTAAATTATACAATCAAGTCCATTCATCTTGATCTTTATAGTCTTTTAATGAATATTATATGTCAATTGGAATAAATGTTGAACATCCTGTATCTCATGTTCACACACCAATTGGGCTAACTAAGTGGTTTATTAAGTAAGTCTAGTTAATAGCTAGACTCTTGCTTAGGAGAATGAAGCTCCTTATTTTTGTTTAAAGACACGCTATTTTACATGCAATAGCACTTGTGCACATTAGGCCAATAGGGTATCATAAATATTATCCCTTAACAATTGGCTTATGGTCAAAAGCCAAACATTTTCCATCGTAGAATTTTCAAGTGTGCCATATATGTTCCAATAACTCCACCACAACGCACTAAAATGGGTCCTCAATGGAAATTGGGAATATATGTTGGTTATGATTATCCTTTTATTATAAAATATGTTGAGCCAATGAAAGAAGATGTATTTATGGCACATTGAGTTGATTGTCATTTTGATGAATTAGTTTTCCTAACATTAGAGGGAGAAAAGGAAAAACAATTGGTCAAAAAAAATATGTGAAATTTTGGCTAAAAACTGTGGAATACTTTGTCATATCTTGATGCTTGCACAAAGCAATATAAACTTAAAATTCAAAAGATAATTCACTTATGAGGATTAGTAAATCAACTTAGATGCATTTATTGACCTAAAGAGAGTGACTAAGTCACATATACTACTATAAATGCTCCTATGCAAATCGATGCCACTAAAGGGCAATTTATCAATGAAATAGTTAATGAGTATAAAGCATGCTTGAAGTGTGATAAACCAAAAGATAAAAATCCTTGCAAAAGAAAATGAGCAATTATTCAAAAATGAGTTCATTCAAGAAACAAATACTCTTGAATAGACTAGAAAGATAACAAATAAAATAACTCTAGAAAAAGTTTAAGTACATAAAATTGATGAAAATGATAAGATCTCAATTGATAGGAATCAAAATTCTACAAGACCTATCACCAGGGCAAGAGCAAAAGGGTTGCAAAATTTGGCGATGAGGGTCCTCTTTGAACAATCCTACCTAAAGAGCATTTGTTTAATAACTTCTTTTCTATTACATATTTGTTGTACATTCCAACAAGTACACTTGTCGGTTTTTACAGGATGGTGGATAAACTCATTAAAGCTCAGTTTGTGAGTTATTCATGTACCTACATAAACCAAAGAAGAATCGACCTAACAATATGATCAATTGAAGTGAAGAACCGGCCACTTGAAGACCATTTGTATTTGTAATTGTTGCTTATGGGAACCAGCCCTTTTATTTTGTACTTATATTTTGTGATTTTGGAACCAACCACTTAAGTGGTATCTTTGTAATTTTTATGTTATTTTTACCCTAATTGGAGCAAATATAAATACTTGCTAACTAGGGTTTTTGGGAGAGCTTTTTAACAATTGAGAAAATCATACACTTTGTGCTGTGAGGGTTTATCCTTTGCATACAAAGATCTCTTATCAATTTCTTAGTGAAATTGTGGCGAGCATTAACTAGAGTGGATTATGAGTCATATCAATCTTACTCTTGTTGTTTTAAAAATTGTGTTTAGTGAGTAATATCTAACTACAATTTGTTGGTTACTTGTTCTTATCACGTGAATTAGGGTTCTTTATTTTCATATTTGATCATTTCAAATTGGGATTGAATTCTAGTTCATTTTCGTGTTGTTACATTAAAGTTTATACACTTGTTTGTTCCTTACGTCAATTTAGTGTTCTAATTAGTGAATTGGACTTCAATTGTGAAGTAATTTGAACAAGCCATTTGTTGTTGGAGTTGCTTGTTCACGCCACTTGATTGATATGTTTGCTATCCAATTGATTAGGCACATAATCTTTTTTAGTATCAAAGCAAAAGGTTATGGAGTAGTGTTTGCGTGAACTTCACTTGAAATTTAGGGTTCTTGAATTTTACTTCTTGATTCGAATTGTTGAAGTGGAATTGAAGTACTTAATTGTGATTTTATTATGTTATACTTATTGATTGTTGAAGTGGAAGTGGAGATTTTGTAGTAGTCCTTTTGCTCTTTATCTTGCCGTAAGGAGAAGGGGAAGTAAAGAGGTGTGTTTCCTTGTGTTTGTTTCAAAATTGGAGATACATTCCTTAAGGCAAAAGAGAAGTGAATTTCTTGTTTGTGGTTTCAGAATTAGGAATTGTCAAATTGCATTTCCATATTTGCCTTACATGGAGAATAGGGAAATTATTTGAATTCAAATACATTCATTAAGTTTAAAGAGTTATTGTGTAGTATTGATTGAATGCAATTTGAATATTTGAATTATTTCTTACCATTTGTGGAGAAGCTTCATTAAGAGTTGCATTTGAATTATTGTGCTGTGATTGTGTTGTGAAGTAAGTGTATTGTGGATTGAAGAAGTGCTGCACCATGAGTGTAAGTGTAAGTTGTGTTTGAAGCTTGCACTGTGGTTAAGGTGTGTGTGTGTGGTGTAGTGAATTTGTGTGGTGAAGGGGTGCAACTTGTTGTGTTGTTTGTTTTATGGTGAAGGGTGTTACACATGGATTGTAAGTGTGTGTACGTGCCGTGAGTAAAGGAGTTGTAGTGGTTATATTTGAATTTCAAAAGCAAGCAATAAAGTGTGGAAGTTATTATGTATTGATGCTTGAACACTTTGCTTAGTTGGAATCATTAACTTACTATTTGGAGAAGTGTTTATTATTGCTTCTACTTATTGAACTGTGATGAATTGTGATTGTAGAATTGTTCTTTTGTGTGAAGCACCGTGAGTGTAGGTGAGGTGTGAAGTGTGTGTATGCCGTGGGTGTAGATGTGTTGATGTGAAGGTGTTTGTTGCCTTTGGTTATGTGTTGAAGTATTGTAAATGTGTATGTACCATGGGTGTAGAGGGTGTTATTGTTGTGCCGGAAGTGTGTGTTGTGGTGTAAAGTAAAGTGAACCGTGGAAGAGTGTGTGTAGCGTGATTGTGGGAGTGTGTGTGTGAAGCCATTGATGGTGTGTGTTGCATTAGTTGTTTGTTGCACCATGGGTGTGTTAGTGTGTGTTGCCATGGTGTGTGTGGTGAAGTGTGTTGTTGGCTTGTTGAAGTCAGTAAGCAACCATGTTAGGTGATTTGTATTTGTCTACTAATGTACTATGCCAAGCCTTGACTACTTTTCCAACCCTTGATGATGAGCAAAGAGAAAACTTGTTTCACACTTCTTGTAGGGTGCAAGGTAATTTGTATGTTATTATTATTGATGGTGGTAGTTGTACTAATGTTGTGACTACCTCATTAATATCAAAATTGAAACTTGTAACTACCCCACATCCAAAACCCTACAAATTACATTAGCTGAGTGAGCAGGGGAGTCTCTATTTGACATAGAGGGCTAAGATACCTTTCAGTATAAGGGATAAATATCATGATGAAATTGAATGTGATATTCTTCCTATGTGTGCATCCCATATATTGCTTAGCAAGCCTTGGTTGTATGATATGAGGGTTTTACATGATAGCTATGGAAATACTTATATGTTTTAGTAGGAGAGTAAACGTATAGTATTGAACCTAATGTCACCATCAGAGGTCTAAGAGGTTTAGAGGTAGATAAGTCAACCTCTAGAGGATCAGAAGCAAATGAATAAACCTTTAGAGGTCCAAGAGGTTCAGAAACAGATAAGTTAACCTTCAGAGGACTAAATGGTTCAAAAGCAAATGAGTCAACCATCAAAGGTCCAAAAGGTTCAGAAGCAGATGAGTAAACCATCAGAGGACCAAAAGGGTCAGAGACATATAAGTAAAATCGGGAGGAAGAAAACATTATTGGTGGGACAGTTTAAGTTAGGGAAGACCATAGCGGATGATAGACCATTATATGTATTGCATATGAGATATATCCTAGAGATGCAGAGGCGAGAGCAACTACCCCTTATGGTATCTCAAGCACTGGGTGACTATAGTGATATTTTTACAGATAACCTGTTAGGAGGATACGGAGTCTTTACTACATTTGATGTTACAGACTTGTCACTCTATCTACTTGATGATGTTCATGAAGACCTATTAGATTTAAGGGCAAATCTTCCTAAGGCTCGAGGAGATGATAGGAATCAAAATTCTACAGGACCTATCACCAGGGCAAGAGCCAAAGGGTTACAAAATTTAGCGATGAGGGTCCTCTTTGAACAATCCTACCCAAAGAACATTTGTTTAGTAACTTCTTTTCTATTACATATTTGTTGTGCATTCCAATAGGTACACTTGTCAGTTTTTACAGGATGGTGGATAAACTCGTTAAAGCTTAATTTGTAGGTTATTCGTGGACCTACATAAACCAAAGAAGAATTGGTCTAACAATATGTTCAATTGAAGTGAAGAATCGACCACTTGAAGACCATTTGTATTTGTAATTGTTGCTTATGGGAACCGGCCATTTTATTTTGTACTTGTATTTTGTGATTTTGGAACCGGCCACTTAAGTGGCATCCTTGTAATTTTTGTGTTATTTTTACCCTAATTGAAGCAAGTATAAATACTTGCTAACTAAAGTTTTTGGGGGAGCTTTTTGACAATTGAGAAAACCATACACTTTGTGTCGTGAAGGTTTGTCCTTTGCATATAAAGATCTCTTATCAATTTCTTAGTGAAATTGTGGCAAGAATTAACTAGAGTGGATTGTGAGTCATATCAATCTTACTCGTGTCGTTTTAAAAATTGTGTTTAGTGAGTAATATCTAAGTACAATTTATTGGTTACTTATTCTTATCACGTGAATTAGGGTTCTTTATTTTTAGATTTGATCATTTCAAATTGGGATTGAATTCTAGTTCATTTTCGTGTTGTTCCATTGAAGTTTATACACTTGTTTATTCCTTACATCAATTCAGTGTTCAAATTAGTGAATTGGACTTCAATTGTGAAGTAATTTAAACACGCCATTTGTTGTTGGAGTTGGTTGTTCACGCCACTTGATTGATCTATTTGCTGTCTAATTGGTTAGGCACATCATCAATAAGTTATGTCTCTAATGAGAAAATATTAAACTAAAAAGAAATAATTGTTGACACTACTTTTGTGTATATTATAACACTTAATGTTATAAATGATAATAAGGTTCATGAACATACAATCGTTAATGGGTGTCAATGTAGATATGATGGGCCAAAATGGAAAGACTCACTTGAAAAAGGTGAGTTTTTTATACATGTAGTCTAAACATTTGAAGGTGTAATACTTGTTGGATACAAATGGGTATTTGTGTATAAATAAAATGAGAAAAATGAACTTGTGAAATATAAAATGCGACTTATTGTACAAGGGTTTTTTTTTATATATATATATAAAGACCTAGAAATTGATTATGAAGAAGTATACCCTCTTACTTCTAGTCCACCTACAATGGTATTTATGGTTTCGTGGGTGGATTGGGATTCCTAATCTTGGTCTCTCTTTCCCCCTCTTCATGATAACCTTGTTTAGGAGGTTAGTTAGCATCCGTAATTTACTTGTGAAGGTAGTAAACAAAAAAAGAGGCACTTCATTCCTAAGCGGCAAGCTACAATAAAATAGGAGGGTATATAAGCTACTTAAAGCAAACTTCACAAGGGAGGAACCCTATCTTACTTAGCTAGCAAATTGTATACTATTCAAGAAGTCTAATGAGAAATTGCATATGTGCATTAGCTACACCGACCTCAACAAAGCTTGTCTAAAGGATTGTTTTCACCACCTTTGGATCAACTAACTAGTCAACTCAACATCGGGCTATGCACTCCTTAGCTTCATGTATGCCTTATCAAGCTACAATTAAATCAGGATGCATAAACTCGACTAGGTCTACACTTAATTTTTCACTAACTTTGAGACCTATTGCTATGAAGTCATGCCTTTAAGCCTTAAGAACACTAAGACAACATATTAGAGACAGGTGACAAAGGTGTTTATACCACAAATTGGCCATAAGGTTGAAGTATATGTCGACAACATGATAGTGAAGAGTAAAGAGCACAAAGAACATTTGGTAAACCTAAAAGAGACGTTCCAAATGCTTCGCTAATATAGTATGAAGTTGAACCCCCAAAAGTGTGTTTTTAGGGTAGCATTTGGGAAGTTTCTAGGTTATATGGTTACTTCTCGAGGTATAGAGGCCAATTTAGAGAAGATTAAGTGGATATGCAACCTCTTAAAGTAGTAATAGAAGTTTAGTGCCTGATAAGAAAAATTGTAGCACTCGGTTAGTTTATCTCTAAGTCTGTAGATAAATATACGAAACTCTTCAAAATTTTGAGGAAGCTAACTAACTTTCAAGAAATGGAACAATGTCAAATTGCATTTAACAATCTGAAACACTTCCTCATGCACTGCATGTTGTCGAACCCAACTTTAGTAGAGGAGCTATACCTCTACCTCTCTATTTGTGGTTGTACCCTTTCTTCAATCCTTGTCCACATTGATAGAAGAGAGCACTGACTTATTTACTATGTCATCAATGGCCCATAAGTTAGATATTCAAAGGTAGAAAATTTTGCCTTAGCCATAGTCATCCGAATAAGGAAGCTATGCTTATATTTTGAAGCTCACTAGGTAATGGTATTCATCGATCAACCTTTAAGACAAAAACCACATAAGCCTAATGCTTCGGGATGAATGGTTCACTATGCCTTAGAGTTTAGCACATGAAGTGCTTACGAAAGACAACGATAAGCTAACTTAAACTTTCCACATAAATGACTCGTCCACTTGTAAACACCCCATTTTTGCCCTTAATAATTAATAATGGTCAATTTTCAAATTTTTTTTATTTTTTTATGATTTTTCTTATAATTTAGCAAAAATAGGAAAAATATTCAAAAAAAAATAAATAGGAAAAATATATCAATTTTGGAAAATAATGATAGAAATAATAAGAAAATGAGTTAAATAATTTTTACAAATTTTTAGAAATTCAACATAATATAAAAATAATAAAAATTGCATCACATATATGCAATTTGCGTAAATAAAAAAAAACTGAGAAGTGGGCTAGCGTAGTTGGTCCGAGCCATGGCCTAAGTTATGCGGGGTAGGCTCAATCGTGAGTTCGAATCACGGGGAATGCATTCTACGTTTTGCAATTTTTTTCCCTCCCCAGGACACGTGTTAATAGCTGATTGGCCGACACAAATGCACGCGCCAGGTGTGTGATTGTCTCCTACCTTCGTCCGAGATTGTTGCCGGCGAGGAAAAAATTCTAATCCAGCCGTTTTGATGCAATTTTTTACACAAATTCACTAAATCTTTAACTAAAATAAGATAAACATCATCCAATTGGAATCAAATCGTAACAAATTGGAAGATTTACACAAATCGGAGATGGGTTTTTAACCGCAAATCCGATTCATCCCAATCGGAGGAAATCCAAGCTTATCCCACTCAATTTCCGACGCCTATAAATAGAACACAAGGAGAGGAAGCCAAAGCACGAATCAAAATAGAGAAAAGAGAGAAAATAAGAGAGATCAAAGCCTCACTAAAGTTCCTCAAGCCGTGATCGTCGATCAAGCTTCAAACCGCTACCAGGAGGTGTTTTTGGAGAAATTCAACACCACCATTGGGTTACCTATCCTTGGAAAGCTCGGAAGCTACCTTCAAATCCTCTCAAAAGCTGCCTAAACACTACCGTCGAAGGATCTCTGATCGCCACCCGGTTCAAACCGATTCAACCCAACCCGACCCGCGAACCGTGCCCGAACCTAAGTAAGTCGGATTTTCCATATTTTTATTATTTTATTTATTTAGTGTATTTTATTTATTTGTTTGTTTATTTATTTATAATTCAAAAACAAAAATAAAATAAAATGAAAATAATATTAGGAAAAATGATAGAATTTAGATTAGTTGTTTTTTATGTTTAGTTTTGAATAGATAAATAATAAAAAATTATAAAATGAAAATGTTAAAAAATATATTTAAAATAATAAATAAAAGAAAAGAAAATAATAAAATAAAAATATATAAAACAATAAAATAAAAAATAATGAAAATAAAAAATAATAAACAATAAAAAATAATATAAAAAATAAAAAAAGAAAAAAACAATGATTAAAAGTAGGATTAATAATAAAGGGAGATTAATAATAGGGATATAAAAGTAATTTTTATCCCTTAGAAAAAATCATTTTCTTAAATAAATCCAAAATTGGTTTTTCCTAAATTATTTTTTTTTCAAAAAAATAAAATAATAAAGCTTAGATTTTTCCAAAAAATGCTAAAAATGATAAAAATGTAAACCCAAAGTATTTTTATAATTAAAATTAACTAACCCACTAAAGCTTTTTATAAAAAGCAAATTACGGCTTGTTTGATCCTGAATAATAGGTACGTAGGTACTCTTATGGGACAACTTTAAAAAGAGCAAAAAAATCATCTTCTAAGTTGTTATAGTTTGTTTTACATGTATCCAAAATAATAAAAATAAATATAAAAAATAAAAAAAGAAAAGAAAAGAAAAGACATTAGAATATGATTCAGATTTTAGAAGAATAAGATGGTAATTTTAAGGCTTTAATATGTTAGCCTCCGAGTCCAGAAACTCTAGTTCTTCTCCTCCTCTTTTTACAAAAATGAAAAGAGGAGTTTTCATTGGCTAATTGTCCAAATTAAGATTAATCCGCTCAATTAGTTCTAATTTAGTGATTTTTTCCCAACTTCAGTTGGGTGGTGACTCCAAAATAAGACGAAATTCCTAATTCAAGTCGAGGACTTATATTAAATGAGCATAGGGTCTAGTATAAATCGGATTAGGAATATAGATGTGGAAAATAAAAAATTAGACTCGATAGGATGGCGACTCCACTAGGGATTCCAGTAGGCTAGCCACCTAAACCTTCTAAAATCATCATTTCCAAAATGTCTCTTGGTTGTTATATTACTAATACTAACCTTTTAGGGATTTAACGAAATTTAGGGTTTGTTTAATTACTACTATTGAGTTTGCATGCATGTAATCATATGATCAGATATGGTCAAACCCGGGCCATCTTAGGACCCTAAGACGGTGGGCCATTATGTAGGTTTCGAGCGAAGTGATATAATCACTGTTCGGGACTGATTAGGCCACCCCACCCAATGCTTTGATATGGCCTGAGATCCATTTCTTCGAAAATGTGGGAGGCCATAGAGCTTGGGGACCTGTTAGAACCCACCTATCTGCATACATGAAGGCATGGGCCAACAGTTGATTAATGATATAATCCTTTTGTTCCTTTTCTAGAGTTTAGATGCATTTACCTATAATAGCATCATTTGTGCTTTGTAAAAATTTTTTGTAATTGGAAAATTCCTATTGTAATAGATGGCTAGTCCCACAGTCGACCGCCTCCTCCATAAGGAAATCCAGGTTTGCAAACCTTTGGATCCAAAATTGGTACTGGACCATTGGTTTACTCTATACCACCCTGAAGAACAGGCTTTCATCCAACAAAAGATAGGGCCCATCCTTTCACTGATGAAGATGGAAATAAACTTACCTTTGATTCGGGCTATCCTCCATCTATAGGAAATCGAGCCCGTGACTTTCTTTATCGGACCGCATGAGATCACTCCTACTCTAGAAGAATATACCCAACTTCTGCAAGCCCCATCATTAACCAACAAGGTATATGAGCCAGATCTTGAGGCTGGGCCGGCTAGTATTTTCAGTAGACTTCTGGGTATTCACAAGACAGCAATCAATCAGGCCTTGGCAAACTGCAACGGGTACTATATACAGATTGATGATTTAGAAGCATGGTTCATAGCTTGGGATGATGATGGGAACAGGAAGGACATATTATGCGGGGATCCTAAAAGTTACAAACAGAGAAGGATGTACGCTTTCATCCTGACAGCCTTCGCCATCATACTCTTCCTTACCGGAATCTTTTATATCCATTACAGAGTCGTTGAGCTAGTGGCTTAATTCCTAGGAGGGAAATCTTATATCCTAACTTTACTGGCTGAACAGATCTGGAACCTAAATTTTGTTGAGAAGAAAGGCCACAGGATCCTCTACTCAAACATCAACCTTATCCTGATTTGGTTTGTAAGCCATCTCAAATGCTTCAGGTTGAACATGGTTCGGAAATCTTTAGCCCAGCAAGTAGACCTTGTGAACTCCTGCATAGAGAGGATAAAGTTACCCGACGACCTTACCGGCTACAGTTGGGTAACAGTACTCTAGAGCTTCAATGCCAATGACATCCTCTGGACTACTAGATGGAGTTGCTGTAACAAAGTCATCTTAACCTGCAGAAACCTCCACACTATACCTCTAATCGGTGTTAGTGGGTGCATAGGATACTATCCAAACTCTGTGGTCCATCAGTCCAGTACCATCCAAGATATAGTTTATAGGCTATCACTGGAAGGGATCACATTTGAATATTAGGATCCAAGCCTGCTAGTAACCGAGAAGTTTGCTAAATTGGCAGAGGTTAAAGCCCTATGGGAAGCCCGGATTTAGAGTCCCAACGTAGACCTTGGAGACCTAGATGGGGAAGTGGGTAAACATCGAGTCACCAGGGATTTCGTGATCCACCAACTATATCAAACAGGAGAAAGGGCATATCGAGTCCCATATGTCACCCAACCTGAGCCAGACAAGGTAAGTCCAGAACTGAGAACCTACTTGGAACAAGTCATGGCCTAGATGGAGGTATACTTTGAAGCTGTAGACTACAAAAAGGATATATGGAAAGGCAGATTTAAAGAGTCTAATTAAAGGAACAAAGCCTTGGAAGCTCAGCTAGAGAAGACCCAAGCTAGAGTCAAAGAGTTGGAAGCCATCATCAGCGGAAAACCGGCGCTTACGCAGTAGAAGAAGAAGAGGACTAGGAAATAGATTAGCATTGTACTTTTACTTTTTCATGTTTCAAGTATCGAACTCCAAGTTTCCAATATTAATAAAAATAAAATTTCAGTATTATATCATTAATCAATTGTTTGCCCTTTTATTTATGTGATACATGCATCATATTTACATACATCCATTAAACTAAGAAAAACGCTGCCCAGGTATTAAAGATAACTCCCAAACAATCGAAGCTTCTAAGGAGCCCAATTCACACCCGCTCAAAGACCAAAATGGCAAACAGTGGCAACAACAGTGACCACCGCAACAACACCAGCACTGATATCGCCTCAAACCCTATAATCGTATCCTTGGAACAAATGGTCCAGCAATTAATTGCCCAAGTTCACCTCTAGACTGAAAGTATTGGCCTCCTTTACACCACCCAACCAACTCAAGAAGAACATTCAAGGGCTAGAAAAGGGAAGGCAGTAGAGGGCCAACCTCTAGAGTATAAGGAGATCAATTCCCACCTTAACCCAGCATTTGAGTATGAACCGAGAGTTAACCTCGGTCTAACCTCGGACGATATAAAGAGAGAAATGGAAGATAGACAAAAGGAGATGGAAAGAAAGCTGTTCCAACAACTGACGGACAAAATGAAGACACTAGAGGGGCCTAACGGTTTTAAGCAAGCAAGGATCAATAGCTTACCAGTATATGAGGAAGAGGTGTACTCGGAGAAGTTCAAGACCCTAGAGTTTGAAAAATATGACGGCACTGGATGCCCCAAGATGTATACAAGGTTGTATGTACGAAAGATGTGCAAGTATGCCCAATATAACCAGCTCATGATCCAGACCTTCCAAGACAGCCTCACAGGTCCTGCCCTCGTCTGATATGCACACTTAGACTTCAACCTAATTAACACTTGGGAAAGACTCACTTGGGCATTTTACGACCAGTACAAATTCAACATCAAAGTTTCCCCTTCGGTAATGGATCTAGGAAGTCTCTGAAAGAAACACACTAAGTCTTTCAAGGAGTATGCTCAGCATTGGAGAGCTTAGGCTGCTAGGGTAACAACCCCAATCTCTGAAAAAGAGTTGACATTCATCTTCGTCAACACTCTGGAGAAGACCTACTTCTCACATTTGGTAGGCTAAACATCATCCGGCTTTGTAGAGGTAGTTGCAGCAGGATGCCGAATTGAGAATGCCATCACATTAGGGAGACTCCAAACAGTAGACCCTCCCAGAGTCACATCATCTCAAAGGCTCGTAGGGGGTAGCAAAGCCAAGGAATCTACCGTCAGCACGGTTAACTCTAGTAGAGTAGATAGAGTTAGGTCCCACGTGACATTTTAGACCACGAACGCCCCAATCCAACAATCACCAATGAATCACACCCAGGCTCCTAAGGTCACAAGACAATTCACCTCGAAACGGATTCCGCTCAGCTAGGTTTTTGCTTGGCTACGAGCTAATAATCTAATTAGCTTCGAGATCCTAAGTGACCGGTACAAGCTAAGGAATTTTAACCCAAGCCTCAAGTGTGATTACCATATAGGCCAAGAGGGGCATTCCACAGATAGATGTTAAAGGCTCCGAAACAAGATTCAAGATATGATTGACGCCGGAATAGTGTAGTTAAACTTTGTTAATGCACTAGCACACAATGTCAACACTAATCTGCTACCTAACCATAAGCCCACCGTCAATATGATCACATCCGAAGAGCCGGACTCCAAATCAAAAGAACCATCGAAACAGAAAAAAAACAACAACACAACAAGAAAGTCACTCCCGCCAAGTCTCAGATAAAACCCCTAAATCACATATCAAGAGAAGGTGGTTAAATGGAGACTTGATAGTTGGTACCCTAAGCGAATCACATGGGAGATTTAAGTATTTAGTGAATTACTCTTTCACCCTAACTAAGTATGGGCTACCTAGTGGATGGGGGCCCAAGTTTGAAAAAAAAGACAACCCACCAAAGGAAAGGGGGGAATCTGTAAACATGGTTAAATCATGCCAAAAATCGATAGTTGTAAAGTGCTACGAAAGACAACCTACTGAGGTACAGATTCCAAAAAAGAGATATGTATTCAATGTCCTAATACCCTCAGAAAAGTATAAGGCATCACCGTTTGACTATCAGGCTCTTGATCAAGAATGACCTCCTATTGTAGGAGGAATCGCCCATTCTGGGAGAATTTATGACCCTAAATACAGAATCTCAACCGAAGAGCCTAATACTATGGTAGAGAGAGAGGTAGAAGAGGGGCTCTCTGCATTCACAAAAATGGTCAAGGCAAGTGAATATAAGATCATGGAACAACTTAATAAGGTTCCAGCTCAGATATCACTCATGGGCCTCCTCACAACGTTTGAGCCTCATAGGTAAGCACTCTTCAAAGTACTCAAACAGATTAAGGTACTAGAGGGCATCGCAATAGAGAAATTGAGCCATGTAGCAGATTCAATTTTCACCATAGATCAAATATCTTTCTCTCTCAAAGAGTTAAGAGAAGAAGGAGACCAACACACAAAACCACCGTTCATAGTGGTGAAATGCAATAACACAATTGTCTCCAGAGTACTCATTGACAATGGATCTTCTCTCAACGTATGCCCTTTAGCCACCCTTGACCTGCTAGGGATCGATGTAAGCAACATCAAGCTAAGCTCGATAGTGGTTAGAGCCTTTGACGGGTCCAAGAGAGAAATAGTAGGGGAGATCAGCTTGGTAGTGGAGATTGGTCCACAAATGTTCCACGTCTCCTTCCAAGTTCTCGACATTCTAAGGTCTTTCAATCTGCTATTGGGAAGGCTATGGATACATACCGTTGGAGCCATACCCTTAAGTCTCCATCAGAAGGTCAATGATCATTGCCAACCATAGTTTTAATATTTATAATGCATGTTCCTAATTCTAACTATGTTGCAATAGGCAAGTGTACCTACCGTAGACTTAATATAGTGTTAAGTGCAGGGTTGTCCCATAAAGAGAAGATTACTAATTACTAGTACTAGCTCTTTCCCTATTATCTAACCGTCAAATTAAGATGAAGTGTATTAAAGACTAAAAATAGTTAACAATCTAAAATTTTAACTAAAACTACTTCAACAACACAAGATTTAATTCGATAACAAAGCAACCTAGATCTCATTATATACCTATATTGTCACATGAATCATTAGAAGCTAAAGATTAATGTTTCTGAGTTCTTAAGCTGTTAAGTTCCAAGAAGCAAGATAATTATTATCTCAAGTATATTAACTTATCTAATCCTAGATTTATCAATTAGGATCTCTCCTCATTTAATAGCAATCTAGAACTGCATGAAGCCTATGAAGCCTAATTGAATCTGTTCAACAGAAGGTTTTTGATATTCTATCTCTAGAAACACGGGCAAATCTCATCCAAAACATAGGTCTGATCATAAAAGCGATTTCTTAATCAACTCAAATGATATTAAGCATAAACTCATATTCTGGATATATGAATCTAAGATAAATATGAAGCACATGTAATGGAACAAAAGAACATCAATAAAACTTCAATTAAATCATATCTTCATCATATGAAAAAATAGTTCAAATGAGATCTTGGTCTACGGTTTACTCTTCCATAAATCTAACAATGATAGAATAAATACATGACGAGAAACTATAGTTCATGATTACAACCCGGGTAGAGTGAATCTTGAATGCCTTGCTTGAATCTCCTTAGATTGTTGAGTAGAAAACTAAGGAAAAAGATATGAAAATGAAGTCTAAAACCCTAGCTCCACCGTCCCCCCTTTTTTTCATATGTATATATATATATAGGTGTTAAGGTTGGAGGAGAGACAAAAGAAAAAGTCAGAAAAAGTAGGTCGTGACTCCATACGCCCCTTGCCACACCCCGTGACAAGGGGCGTGGTGGTCTCGGGTCATCCTTTAAAACTAGCATGCCCCTATATCAGGGGTGTGGTGGCTTTGTCTTTCACTTCTAGTCCCATACGCCCCCTGTCACACCCCGTGGCAATGGGCGTGGTAGCTTTTGTCCCTGATTTCTCTTCCATACGCCCTTAATATGGGGGCGTAGTGGTGGTCTGATTCATACGCCCCTTATATGGGGGCGTGGCAGACAGGGGAGATGCTCTTCTTCCTTTCTCTTTGTTGTTTTCTTCTCAATTTCTTTCAATGATCTTCATTACACTTGAAAGCAACATATTCCTTGATTAAGCCTCAATTTCGGATGATTTTTTTTATTAATTATCAACTTAAAAGAGCTTAAAATCTTCCTAAAATTTGGAGTTTTATGGCGATGATCAAATTCCCCACACTTGAATCTTTGCTTGTCCCCAAGCAAAGCAATTTTAAAGACCATAAATTCAAAATGGGGACTTCATATTTCAAAACACAGTAAGCTAGAATATCAACATTCATCAATGATCATGTTTAACATCCAATAGAACTCCTCAATTGAATGAATGTACTCCTCACCTTGTCCTGCATTATTAAATTAGAGATACTTTAATCAAAGTAAAGTAAGCTTCTACCTCTATCTTTTAATAACAGCTTTCAAATCAAAATTTAAACTCAAGGTCAAACAGAAATAAAAAGATTCTTGGCTCACTTCAATTAGCTACTTCAGAGTATATAGCCTCCTCATCCATCTCTCTAAGCGAACTACTCCATCATAAAAGTATTTTGCATCCGAGATTCTCCTAGATTCCTCTTCCTTTAATAGACCTTCCCAAAAATTTCATTTATTTACTTAGGATCCCGAAACCCATGTAGCAAGCTTTCAATCGATAATCCCGGGCTCGTCACCCCAGTTAACAGACGTTATCCCTTCAATTGAAGGCGTCCCTACAGACTTAATCACTTGAGTTTCAAGAACTCCCTCGGTCGGCCGATCCTAGGCCAGACGACCTTAGGTGATCAGGTTTTAAAGGGACCCTATTGAACCTCCATTACTCTAATTAATTTGTTTAGCTAGTAGCGGAGTCAGACTTCGCTCTTCTAAGGGACCAAAGCCCGCCCATACTAACTAAGATATCTTATTTTGAATTAAAATTTTCTTAGAAGGTCTCTTAAGAAAAATCACCAAGAGAATTACTTCATTTGCCCTTTTATAATGGATTGATTAGCTCTCAAGACTTTTGGTGAAACAATATACTTCCTAGTAACTTAGAAATCATGCCAATTAACATTTTTCTAAGGACCTTAGTTCAATTCCTAACTTGCATTCCACCTTTAAATGACAAGTAAACTTGCTTCACAAAGATTTTTATTCTATAAGTTTGATTAAGTATGAAAAAATTCAGTGCAAAAACAGGAGTGAATTGCACTACATTCTTTTTGAGGGGTTCAATCGTTGAATGCTAAAACACTCCTTAATTGCAACCAAAATTCTAGAAAAATAGAAAATGTAGGAGGGATTTTGACAAAAAATTGGAAAAATCTTGAAAATTTTTCTACTCAAAATTGGGTAGTAATTGAAAAAATTTTCACTTTCTATATCGATAATCACACATACACACCTAGTTCTCCTTTTTCCCTTTGTACATAATATTTAATACCCCTCCTCCACACTTAAGTTAGACATTGTCCTCAATGTCTATACTTACAATAAAAATCAAATAAGGAAAGAGCATTAAATAGAGAAAAATTAAGACAGAAAAGGTAATAAAAAGAACTAGTGCTCCCCTGAATTCGATGTTGCTATTCATCAAGTGCTCAATCAAAACCATATGTTGCATAGTAGCTCCAGTATTCAAGAATTGTGTGAATCTAATAGTTGCTGCAATATCAAAATCTGGACAATTATACAAAGAAGAAAACTAAAAAGAAGTTAGCCTACAACAGAAATTAAAAAGAAGGAAAAATAAGGAAAAGTAAAGCATGAGTCTTTAAATTAAATTAATGCAAGTTGATTTCTCTCTCCTGTCATCCTAAAAATAATCTAAAGGTAACAAAGTTCAACAACAGAAGATCTAGAAGGGAGAGGATCAGTCATCCTCTCCGTCGTCACCGAATTCTTCTTCCGCTTCTGACCCCATAGCCCCTTCTGAAGCATAAGCGTCAATCACTCTTTCTATCTCATCATCATCCTCTTCCTCCTAGATTGCCTTGGATGTCACTCCCCTTTGGACTTCCTCTTAGACTGCCTCCCTTGGGGCTTCGCCATTATCGCTAGATGAAGAAGAAGAAGAAGTGATGCAATCCGGTAGCTTCACCTTTAGTTTCTTTGCAAACGCTTCGGCTATAGAGCCGATATAGCGTTTGAGACTTTTGTTCTTCTGTTTCAGCTTCTTGACTTCCTTAGTGAGCTTTTCCAATCACTTGGTAGTTTCATCTTTCGCTTCATCTCTAGAAGAGTCACCTCCTTCTTCTATCTTTGGAATATCCCATTGTTGGAGGGCCACATTGGTCATGAGATAGGATTCTCCTATTTCATCTCTAAGAGCTTCTTCAGGGAATTCATTCATGTTCTTCAAAATTCGAGTAATATATGCGCTACAGAAGCAGCCTTTCTTAGATAGTTGAGCTTTTTAGCGTATTACAAAGGCTAACTCCACTGCTACATTCACCCTCTCACCCCTTATCATGCTCCACATTGGATATAAATCTAATTGGTTGACCACTCCAACACTGTTAATCTTCTTGTTTAGTGAGTGGACCAGTAGAGAATGTAAAATCCTATGGCTTATTCGCTTGAGATGTGATCCCTTTAACAGTGAAGGATCATAAGGACTTTTCCTAGCGATTGATGACCAAAACTGAGTGTATGGCAGTGTGCGCACTGGCCATCTAGTCCGGAGGGTCTTGAATTCATCAGTCTGAATGTATTATGGAGAGTACAAACCAGTGTATTCACAAAATTTGGTCATACTCATCGAATGATGTTTCCCGAATGCTAAAAAAGAAACATCATTTTCCAGACGAAATAGGCGATCCGGCTTACTGATCCAGAAGGTGGCTAAGAATTCCAAAGTAACTCCCTTATATACCTTCTCATCAATGGGGAGAAGATTGGCCCAAGCAGGATCAGTTAATAGCCTCTCGAATTGTCGAGTTAATCCATAATCTTGGATCACTCCCCAATTCAAGAAGGCATTTGGTGTAATGCGCTTCATGGCCTCTAAAGCTTTGTATCTCTTCACTTTATCCCCGCTAAGTCCTTGGGGAATTCTCCCACCACTGCTACTACCTGGACCTTCAGTTCTAGCCCTTTTCTTCTGCTTCTGTTGTTGTTTCTTTGGTGCCATCTACAATCAAACATTGGATAAGCATGAATGACTAGGATAGGACGTAAACAATTAGTGAAAAGATATTGCTACTAGATGAAAATCCTACCCAAGATGATATTATCCCCATATAACTACCATGATGTAATGACCTTAAAAGCATGATTGAACTTGAACTTGAACATGAAAGTGCAATCGGGCATTAGATTCAACATTTATAGAATGTGCATTAAAACTCTTGGTTCAATTACTATACCAAATGTAATGTATCCTTAAAGAAGATTAACTATGGCTAGTAGTTGTAATGGATTACATATTCATGGTCAAACCCTAGGTTAATCGAAGTAAAGATAGGAATTGATCGAGTAAGTAATACCTAGGTGAATCTATCCATTCAAGATCATCGAAGGAATCATTACAAAACAAAAGCCCCTTCGTTAGATTACACATCTATGCATTTCGGACCCTAGGTTTGGTTGTGATAAACACTAATGACAGAAATTGGAGATGATTTCGGTGAACAATTAACTATTCAACTATAAATCATGAATAGGAATCAATAAAAGTAACAATGCACAAATAAAATCCATTTTAACTTAATTTCGACTAACCCTAGCATTTTCTATGAACAATGGCAAAATAGAAACAACAAGGAATCAGTATTCGAATGAAGAAAGAGAAGAAAAGGAGTGAAAAACTTACCGATTTAATCTTTGTGATGAGTTAGAGTGATGGACGTTGTGCAAAGGGTTGTGAGTGTGTGTGAAAATGAGAGAGAGTGACAGTGGAGAGAGAGAAATTTTCAAAAAAATGAAGGGAATAGGAGCCGCGTGGCTTAAATAGTGCCGGCTTTTGTTTTGCCATGCCCTTCACCACGCCCCGTGGCAAGGGGCGTGGTAGATACTGTGAACAACATCTAGGCTTACCTTGTGTCACCACGCCCCCATATCAAGGGCGTGGCAGTTTACCTGGAAAATTTAACTTGATATGCCCTCCACTACGCCTCGTGGCAAGGGGCGTGGTAAACTTTGTGGATAGTTCTGGGCTACCACGCCCCCGTGGCAGGGGCGTAGTAGCATATCAGTTGGAATTTTGCTACTTTGTCGCCTCTTTTGCCTTCATACGCCCTATGGTAGGGGCATGGTGTTTCTCCACGCTTCTTTTTTTTTTTTAATGAGTGATTTGATCTTCGCCATGCTTCTTTAACGTTCTTACTCCATGAAGCTTTCCAATCACCTCCTTTTCAACTCCCATAACCTATAAACAACCACAAAAGGTAAGAACTCATGCTCAATCATCAAACTAACATGATAAAATTGAAGAACAAAAAAAAAAAAACAAATGAGAAAATCGGGCACAAAGTGCCTCTCAAAAGTCGCTTTGTTTAACGTCTTTAGCTAGACCAAAAAGATGTATGACAGGATTAAGCAGATGCCAAGAGGAGATTAATCTCCTCCCTCTCTTCGAAGCACTTGTTGTCTCCAAGATATAGTTTCAATCTTTGCCCATTGACCTTAAAAATTCCCTTCTTAGGATGTTCTATGTCAATTGTGCCATAGGGAAATACTTTTCTTACTCAGAACGGCTCGGACCATTTCGATCTTAGTTTGCTTAGGAATAAATTAAGTCTAAAGTTGAAGAGTAAGACAAGATCACCTTCCTTGAATTGTTTGGGCTGTTGAATGCAGGAATCATGATACTTCTTGGCTCTTTCCTTATAGCTTGCTGAGTTCTCATATGCTGCAAGTCTCATCTCATCCAATTCATTGAGTTGCAATAATCTATGTTTTCCAGCCCCTTCAAGATCTAAATTTACTGTTTTAATGGCCCAGTATGCCTTATGCTTTATCTCAATGGGAAGATGACAAGCCTTACCATAGACTAGTTGATAAGGAGTAGTTCCTAATGGAGTTTTGTAGGTGGTTCTATACGCCCACAATGCTTCATCAAGCTTATCGAACCAGTCTCGATGATGATGAGAAACCGATTTTTCCAAAATTCTCTTCAATTCTCGGTTTGATACCTCGGCTTGCCCACTTGATTGGGGATGATAGGGAGTTGCAAGTCTATGAGTTACCCCATATCTTTTAAGCACTTTCTCAATTTGCGCATTATAGAAATGTGTGCCTCTATCACTAATAAGCACTTTTGGGGCACCAAACCTAGAAAAGAGATTTTTGAGGAATTTCGTTACAACCCTTGCATCATTTGTTGGTAGAGCTTGTGCTTCTACCCATTCACTCACATAATCGACCGCTACAAGAACATATTTATTCCCAAAAGAAGATGGAAATGGTCCCATGAAATCGATACCCCAAACATCAACAACTTCATAGTCTAAGATATACTGCTGAGGCATCTCATTTCTTCTTGAGAGGTTTCCAGTTCTTTGACATCTATCACACTGGGCTACATAGTCTTGGGCATCCTTAAACAGTGAGGGCCAATAAAAACGAGATTCCAAGACCTTATGAGTTGTTTGGTTAGAACTATGGTGACCTCCAGTTGGTCCGGTGTGACAATGAAAAAGTATTTCCCATCCTTCCTTATGTGATACACACCTTCTAATCATCCGATCTGCACAAATCTTAAACAAATAAGGATCCTCCCAAATATAATGCCTTGAATCTCTGATAAGCTTCTTCCTTTGATGATATCCCATATCCTTAGGAACAACCTTGGCCACTATATAATTTGCAATGTCAGCAAACCAAGGAATATCATTCCCATCTTCAATTGCACTTATAGAGAACAATCGTTCCTCAGGGAATTCGTCATTGATTTCTCCTTCATTCAACTTCTCTAGGAATGGATTCTCCAAACGTGACAAGTGATCAGTTGCTAGGTTCTCAGCACCTTTTTTATCTCTTATCTCCAAGTCAAACTCCTGAAGGAGTAAAATCCACCTAATTAGACGTGGCTTTGCATCTTGCTTGGTCAACAAAAACTTTAGAGCAAAATGATCAATATAGACTATAACCTTTGATAGTATGAGATAGGGCCGGAATTTGTTGAAAGCAAAGACAACTGCAAGCAACTCTTTCTCAGTTGTGGTATAATTCTCTTGTGCAGGGGTAAGAGTCTTACTTGCATAGTAAAAGGGTTGGAAATATTTATCTTTACGTTGCCCTAAGACAGCACCTACAGCCATATCACTTGCATCGCACATGATTTAAAAAGGAAGATTCCAATCCGGTGCAGCCATAATTGGAGCATTGGTGAGCTTCTCCTTGAGAGTATTGAATGCATCGAGGCACTCTTTAGAAAAATTGAAAGGCGCATCCTTCTCCAAAAGCTTAGTCATTGGTCGTGCGAGTGTTGAAAAATCTCTTATAAACCGACGATAAAATCCCGTATGACCAAGAAAGCTTCGGATTGCTTTCACTGATGAAGGTGGAGGTAGTTTAGAAATTGCTTCAATTTTAGCCTCATCCACCTCAATACCTCTTTTGGAGATTTTATGACCCAAGACAATACCCTCTTGTGTCATAAAGTGACATTTCTCCCAATTAAGCACTAGATTAGTATCTTCACATCTTTTCAAAACCAATTCCAAGTGACAGAGACAATCATCAAAGGAGTCACCATATACCGAGAAATCATCCATAAACTTCCATATTTTCTCCCACCATATCTTCAAGTATTGCAAGCATACACCTTTGGAAGGTGGTAGGGGCATTACACAAGCCGAAAGGCATTCTCCTATATGCAAACGTGCTAAATGGACATGTGAATGTTGTTTTCTCCTGATCCTCAGGTGCGATGGGAATCTGGAAATAACTCAACATTCCATCCAAGAAGCAATAATAAGAATGTCCTGCCAATCATTCCAGCATTTGATCTATGAATGGGAGAGGAAAGTGATCCTTTCTGGTCGCATCATTGAGTTTGCGGTAATCAATACAAACTCTCTAACCTGTGACCGTTCTCATGGGATTGAGCTCATTTTTCTGATTGGGTACGATGATCATGCCTCCTTTCTTTGGAACTACTTAAATTGGACTCACCTGTAAACACCCCATTTTTGCCCTAATGACTAATAATAATCAATTTTTTATTTTTTCCATTTTTACAATTTTTCTTCTAATTTAGCAAAAATAGGAAAAATATTAAATAAATAGGAAAAATACATCAATTTTGGAAAATAATTGTAGAAATAATAAGAAAAGGAGTTAAATAATTTTTACCAATTTTTATAATTTCAAAATAATAAAAAAATAATAAAAAATACAAGACATATATACAATTTGCGTAATGAATAAAACTGAGATTTGGGCCAGCTCAGCTGGCTCGTGTGTGCGCCTGGAACGTGTGAGAGAGGACTGAGGTTAGGAGTTCGAATCCCCCCCGCGTGCGTTCGGCAAATTTTTTCTTTCTTTTCCCCTGGAGTTGCCACGTGGCAGCATGTGATTGGTCGAGAGAAGACATGTGCCTCGCACGTGATCGTCTTCTTCCTCGAGCCCAGCCGGAGAAAAATCCGGCAGAAGTCCGACGAGGTCGAAAATGCTGGATTTCAATCAATCTAAAACCTAATTATCCAGATAAATCACAAGATTACAACAAATCGGCGTCAAATCTGTTGGATAAAATTGAATCCAAAAAACGGAAAAATTCGGATTTCTTTGAATCAAAGATTTAAGCTTATCCAGGGGAGTCTTCCGACTTCTATAAATAGAGGGCAAAGGCAGCAAGCAAAGACACGGATCAAAAGAGAGGAAAAGAGAGAAAATCAAAGCCTCGTTGGAGTTTCCAAGCTGTGACCACCGATCAAGCACCGAACTACCACCAGGAGGCATTTTTGGAGAAATCTACCACCACGGTTGAGTTCCCCACCCCCGAAAGCCTAGGAAATGACACATCAATCGCTTCAAAAGGCCGTCGGAACACCGTCAACGAGCACTCCCAACCGCTGTGACTGATCAACCCGACCCGATCGACCCGACTTGCGCACTGACTCGGATCCAGGTAAGTCGGATTTTCCAATTTTTTTAATTTATTTTTATTTATTTATTTTATTTTATTTTTTTGAATTTCTTTATTTATTTACTTGCCATTTATAATTCAAAAATGAAAAAAATATTAGAATTTAGATTAGTTTTTTTTAGGGTTTAATTTAGGATGAGTAATAATAAAAATAATAATTATAATAATAAATAAAAAAGAATATAAAAATATATAAAGAAAATGATAAAAATAAATATTAGAAAAAAATGATAAAATATAGATTTTAGTTTAGGGAAGATAAATAATATAGGAGAAAGTTTCTATAATAAAAATTATAAAAATTAATAATAATAGAGGTGAGTTGAAAAATAGGGAAATAAAATTTTTATCACTTAGAAAAATCTTTTTCTTAAATAAATCCAAAATTGGCTTTTTTCCTAAAAAATTATTATTATTCAAGAAAAATCAAATGATCAAGCTTAGGCTTAGATTTTTTTAGAAAAAATACTAAAATAGTAAGAACGTAAACCAAAAGTAATTTCATAATTAAAAAATTACAAACACGTTAAAGTTTTTCAGGAAAAGCGAACTACGGCTTGTTTGATCCTGAATAGCAAGTATGTAGGCACCCATTTGAGGCAACTCTAAAAAGAACAAAAAAATCATTTTCTTAGAATAAGTTACTCAAAAACACAAATAAAAAGACAACAAAAATAAAATAAAAGACATTTGGATAAGGTTTAGATTTTAGGAGAATAGGGTGATAACCTTAAAGTTTTAATAGGTTAGCCTCCAAACCCAGAAAATCTGATTTTCCATTTCCTTTTTCACAAAAAATGGAAAGAGGAAATCTCGTTGACTAGTGGTCTAAATTAGGATTAATTCGCTCAATTAGTCATAATTCAATCTTTCCTAACCGCAGTTGGGTGGCGACTCCAAAATAAAATGAGGTTTCTAACTCAAGTCGAGGGTCTACATTAGATAAGCATAGGGTCTAGTATAAATCGGATTAGGAATGGAAAATAAAAAATTAGACTCGACATCACCCACGTGCTATCAGAAATAGAATAAATCATTTCAACATTAAGTAGTTTAATCACTTCCTTCTTCACCACATCTCTCATATTTGGATTGAGTCTGCGTTGAGGTTGAATCACTGATTTAGAATCATCTTCTAAGAGAATTTTGTGAGTACAAAATGATGGACTAATCCCCTTTATGTTAGCCATATTCCATGCAATAGCCTTCTTATGTTGACCAAGAACATTCAGCAATTTATCCTTTTAGATCAAACTCAAGTCTGAGGCTATAATTACGGGCAGTTTAAAGTCTTGCTCAAGGAAGGTATATTGGAGATAGTCAGGCAACTGCTTTAACTCCAAGACAAGGGGTTCTTCAGTGGAGGGCTTGGCTTTCTGAATAGTAGAGCAATGTAACTCTTCAAAACTTTCCTCATTCTTCAACTCAGGTCTTCCATCAATACTGACAATCATCTCTTTAACTGATGCATCCATAGATTCTCCTTGATCCCCATTCGCTAAACAAATTGCTAAAGCATCATTGCATAAAAGTTCTTGCATTGACTCTGAAACAGGTAGATCAAGATAATCCACTACAAAACAAGTATCATCATTTTGCAAACTATGCTTAAGAACATTCGGCATCTTCACTATGACTTCCTCATTTCCCACTCGCAGCACCAATTTCCCGTCTCCCACATCTATGATAGCTCTTGCCGTAGCTAGAAATGGTCTCCCAAGAATCAATGGGATCTCCACATCCGCTTCCATATCTAAGATGATGAAATCTGTTGGGAAAATGAAGTCTTGAACTTTTACTAGCATATCCTCAACCACTCCTCTTGGAAACTTAACTGATCTATCTGCTAGTTGCAAGCTCATTCGGGTCGGCTTTGGTTCCCCAAGTCCCAGCTTCTTGAAGAGTTGATATGGCATGAAATTAATACTAGCTCTAAGATCAGCTAGGGCCTTCTCCTCAGTTAGGTTACCAATCAAACACGGGATGGTGAAGCTCCTAAGGTCCCTAAGCTTCTTTGGAAGTTTGTTCTGAATAACTGCGAAACATTCTCCTCCTAAAGTTACTGAAGAAAAATCTTCCAATTTTCTCTTATTCGATAATAATTCTTTTAGAAACTTTACATATCTAGGCATTTGAGTCAATGCCTTCACCAATGGAAGGTTAATATGCAATTGTTTAAAAACTTCCAAAAATCTACCATATTGCTCATCTACCTTATCTTTCTTCAATCTTGTAGGGTACGAAATGGGAGGTTTATATTCTGAAATTGGCTTGGATGATGATGACTTCTTCTCAACTAACTTCTCTAGCTGCTCCCCTTCATCATTTTCAATCGGTTTTTTCTCCTTTAATTCGGGTGCCTCACCTCTTCCTACTTGATTCTTAGATTGGAGTTCTTTACCGCTTCTCAGGGTTATTACTTTCACATGCTCGTGAGGATTTGTCTCTGTATTTCCTGGTAATGAACCCTGACGTCTCTTTGAAAGTAATTTAGCAATTTGTCTAACCTGAGTCTCAAGATTGTGGATTGAGGCGCCATGGTTTCTGAGAATAGTGTCTTGATTCTTTAAAATCATGTCCAATGATTTTTGTCTGTCTTCAGAAACTTTTACCAACTTTGCCAGGATGTCCTCAACTGATGATTGTGGTTTAGAACTTTGACCAGGTGGTCTTTGATAACCAGGGGGAGGATTAGGATTGCCTTTCTGAAAATTGTTATTGTTACTCCATGAAAAATTTAGGTGATTTCTCCAGCCTGGATTATATGTGTTAGTGTAAGGATTATTCTGAGGCCGGATCTGATTTCCCAAATAATCCACTTATTCAACACCTAATTCATCACCAAAGGAGGGCTCAACTGTGGATACTTGCTGCTTTAAAAGTGACAATCCATCAATCTTTCTAAACAACGCCTCTACTTTTGGCATGATTGTAGTGGCCACGTCTACATCAATAATTCCTACTGGTCTTTTATCTCTACTCCTAGAATGTGACTATTCAAAATTATTCACGGCCAGATACTCGAAGAGAGCTAAACTATCTTCAGGAGTTTGATGATGAATCGTGCCTCCAGCTGCAGCATTTACCATATATCTAGTCTGATACTTGAGACCATTGTAGAAAATCTGAACTTGCATCCACTCTGGAATACCATGATGAGGGAATCTCCTTAATGATTCCTTGAAACGTTCCCAAGTCTCATAAAGTGTTTTCGACTCTTGTTGATGATAAGACTAGATGTCAGCTCTGAGTTTGGCGGTCTTTGCAGGTGGAAAGAACTTGTCCATAAACATTGTAACCAACTCTTCCTAGGTGGTGATGGAGCTTTTCAGCAAAGAATTTAACCATTGCTTAGCTCTTCATCTTAAAGAAAATGGGAAGAGTCTAAGACGAACCGCATCTTCACTTACTCCATTAAATTTGAAAGTGTCGCATATCTCCAGGAAGGATTGAATATGAGAGTTTGGATCCTTATTCTCAAGACCATCAAATTGGGCATATTGTTGAACCATTTGAATAACGGCCGGTTTAATCTCAAAATTGTTTACCTTTACCCTAGGTCGAACAATACTAGAGCTAACACCATCCAACTTTGGCCTGGCAAACTCAGCATTGGTTCTCCTAAGCTTAACCACTGGATTTAGCTCATGAGGAGGGTCATCTTGTGGGTTAGCCATTTCTTCTATCACCAGCTCTTCCTTAACCCTTGTTGATGAAGATTCGAATGGGTGCTTGTCTCTTTTGCGCAATTGAGTAAGGATTCTCTCAGGCTCTAGGTCAAAATCAGCAAGGCCTTTGGATCGGCTCCTAGTCATGCACTACAAGAGCAAAAATCAAACAATCAGTAGTACCCAAATTTAAAGTAAACAAAGAAGGAAAATTAACAGAAATAAAACAAATGGCTAGATTAATAAGTAATAAGTGTTCCTAATATTAGCGGTGCCTCCTCCTTGGCAACGGCGCCAAAAACTTGATCATTGCCAACCGTAGTTTTAATATTTATAATGCCTATTCCTAATTCTAACTACATTGCAATAGGCAAGTGTACCTACCGTAGACGTAATATAGTGTTAAGTGCATGATCATCCCATAGAGAGAAGATTACTAATTACTAGTATTAGCTCTTTCCCTATTATCTAACCGTCAAATTAAGATGAAGTGTATTAAAGAATAAAAATAGTTAACAATCTAAAATTTTAACTAAAACTACTTCAACAACACAAGATTTAATTTGATAACAAAGCAACCTAGATCTCATTATATACCTATATTGTCACATGAATCATTAGAAGCTAAGGATTAACGTTTCTAAGTTCTTAAGCTGTTAAGTTCCAAGAAGCAAGATAATTACTTTCTCAAGTATATTAACTTATCTAATCCTAGATTTATCAATTAGGATCTCTCCTCAATCAATAGCAATCTAGAATCGCATGAAGCTTATGAACCCTAATTGAATATGTTCAATAGAAGGTTTTCGATATTCTATCTCTAGAAACACAAGCAAATCTCATCCAAAATATAGGTCTAATCATAAAAGCAATTTCTCAATCAACTCAAATGATATTAAGCATAAACTCATATTCCAAATATATGAATCTAAGATAAATATGAAGCACATGTAATGGAACAAAAGAACATCAATAAAACTTCAATTAAATCATATCTTCATCATATGACAAAATAGTTCAAATGAGATCTTGGTCTACAGTTTACTCTTCCATAAATCTAACAATGATAGAACAAATACATGAAGAGAAACTAGAGTTCATGATTACAACCCGGATAGAGTGAATCTTGAATGCCTTGCTTGAATCTCCTTGGATTGTTGAGTAGAAAACTAAGGAAAAAGATATGAAAATGAAGTCTAAAACCCTAGCTCTACCGTCCCCCCCTTTTTTCATATGTATATATATATATAGGTGTTAGGGTTGGAGGAGAGAGAAAAGAAAAAGTAAGAAAAATTAGGTCGTGACTCCATACGCCCCTTGCCACACCCCGTGGCAAGGGGCGTAGTGGTCTCGAGTCATCCTTTAAAATTGGCATGCCCCCATATCAGGGGCGTGGTGGCTTTGTCTTTCACTTCTAGTCCTATACACCCCCTGTCACGCCCCGTGGCAAGGGGCGTGGTAGCTTCTGTCCCTGATTTCTCTTCCATACACCCCTGATATGGGGGCGTGGTGGTCGTCTGATTCATACACCCCTTATACGGGGGCGTGGCAGATAGGGGAGATGCTCTTCTTCCTTTCTCTTTGTTGTTTTCTTCTCAATTTCTTTCGATGATCTTCATTACACTTGAAAGCAACATATTCCTTGATTAAGCCTCAATTTCTGATGATTTTTAATTAATTATCAACTTAAAAGAGCTTAAAATCTTCCTAAAATTTGGAGTTTTACGGCGATTATCAGTCAAGTTCATAGCGAATGGACAGATCATCACTGTGTTGGGAGAGCAAGATTATGCCATCTATAAAGAGACCGCTATACTCTACATCGGGAAAGATGGTTTCGAATACTTTGGTCTCCAAATATTCAACAAGGTGAGTGTGGTAACTAGCAAGGAGGGCCATCAGTTCAGGAAGGGACAGCAAGGGACGTTTGGACTAGGGTATGTTCCTATAGCCCAGGAAGAGGCACAAGCAAGAGGTATCATAGGCAGAAGGAAAGAGAAGCTAAGCGATACCCAAATGCATTTTCCACCCCTCCAACAATCATTTAGGCAGGCAACTACCATTCAAGAGCTAAGGATAAGCAAAACCGACATCAGCAATGAAAGCTTGGCCTCTTGCACGTTTGATCAGCATCCATCTCTTAACAATTGGTTCTGTTATCTTATTAATAGCACTAAGTCAGCTCAAGGATATAAACAATTATGAAACAAATTTCTATTGTGATTATTTTTCAGATTCAATAAATTGCAGCTTATTTCTTTTGCTCATATATACATGCACTCGCTCCACTTTACCCACAAATTCCCCATTGTCGATCGTTAGGGACATTTCGCGTAGGTAAGTAATGAAAACACTGATATCGCTTCCAACATTACTTGGTCAACCGTTAAAGGCAATGTCCTTAACCACGAAATGATACAAGAAAATTGGCAAAAGCATGGACAAAGTAGAATCTCAATCAACGAGCTGATGGAGATAGTAAATCTAGGAAACGCCAAGGAACCCAAAAACCTCAAGATTAGGGCCAATTTGAGTGACGAGCAGAAGCGTAAGATAACCAAGCTGTTGACTGAATACGCAGATGTATTCGCCTGGTCATATGGCGACATGTTAGGACTCGACTAGTCAATAGTAGTTCACAAGCTTCCCACGAGGGAAGATGTTAAACCTAAAAAAAATAAAATTGAGAAGATTTAGGCCTGACATCTTACTAAAGATTAAAGAGGAAGTCAAAAAACTACTAGAAGTGAGATTCATTGAGGTGTTTGACTACTCAGAATGGGTGGCAAATATAGTCCCCGTTCTAAAAAAGAATGGGAAAGTGCGAGCGTGCATAGACTTCTGAGATTTAAATCAAGCTACGCCAAAAGACAACTTCCCTCTACCTCACATTGATGTCCTGGTAGATAATACCGCAGGGAACCATCTCTTCTCATTTATGGACGGTTTCTCAGGATATAATTAGATAAAAATGGCTGAAAAAGATAAAACTAAAACAACCTTTATCACGACATGGAGAACTTTCTGTTATAAAGCCATGCCTTTTAGTTTGAAAAACGTCGGGGCAATATATCAAAGAGCCATGGTTGCAATACTTCATGACATGATGCATTGAAAGGTGGAAGTATACATGGATGACATGATAGCTAAGTCTAAAGGAGAAGAAAGCCATGCGGTTATTCTAAGGAAATTGTTTAAGCAATTAAGAAAGTTTTAGCTCAAGTTAAATCCAGAAAAGTGCACTTTTTGGGTCACAACAGGCAAGTTGTTAGGATTTGTCATAAGTCGAGAAGGCATTAAAATCGACCCTGATAAAGTAAAGGTCATACTGGAACTGCCCTCTCCACGCACTATCAAAGAGGTGAGAGGTTTGCTGGGAAGGTTAAATTACATAGCCCGTTTTATCTCACAGCTCACAGACAAATGCCATCTACTATTCCGTCTGCTAAAAAAGAATGCTACAGTAGAATGGGACGATGAATGCAAAGAAGCATTCAGAACGATCAAAGACTATCTCACAAATCTTCCCATCTTGATAGTTCCAAAACAAGGAAAACCATTATTTTTATACCTCACGATACTCTCTGAATCCATGGGGTACGTGTTAGGACAGAAAGATGAAGAGGGGAGAGAACATTCCATATATTATCTAAGCAAGAAATTCACAAACGGAGAACAGAGGTATTCTGAAATAGAGAGGACTTACTGTGCTCTGATTTGGGTCATGCACCGATTGAGGCAATACACCCTTTATTATCCCATTGAGTTGCTAACAAGACATGATCCTTTGAAATACTTGGTAGAGAAGCCCACTTTGTTAGGGAGAATCTCCAAATGGAAAATGCTTTTATTAGAATTCGATGTCACATATATAAATCAAAATTCGATAAAAGGGTAATATTTAGTCAACCAGTTGGCAAAACACCCAATTGAAGGAGATCCCCGAGAATCACGAGCCCAATTCCCTGATGAGAATATATTAACAGTGGAGGGCGAACCAAGAGAAGACTACGGGATAGACCAAAACCCTAAATGGAAGATGTTCTTTGATGGAGCTGCCAATGTATTCGGTTGTGGGATTGGAGTAGTACTAATATCACTAGAAGGAACACAATTTCCTTCAGCAATGCGACTCACACTTCCATATACTAATAATATCGCTGAATATGAGGTGTGCATTCTTGGCCTCAAAATGGCTTACCACATGGAAATCCGCGAATTAGAAGTATACGGAGATTCTTCACTCATCATATTATAGAAAAGAGGGGAGTACAAAACTAAAGACCCTAAATTGGCACCATACCATCAACATTTGACACAGTTGATCAACGAATTCGAATCAATCACCTTCATATACATCCCGAGAACTCAAAATCAGTTTGCAGATGCACTTACCATACTAGCATCTATGATTCAGATAATAGAGGGAGTTGAAGTCCAACCATTGAAAATAGAAATCGAGAATCGGCCCGCCTATTGTTTGGTGATCGAAAAAGCACAAGATGATAAGCCTTGGTATTACGATATCAAAACTTTTCTCCAAGAAGGTAAATACCTTGAAACGGCTTGCAAAAATGACTAAAGAACACTCAGAAGGTTAGCAAATCATTTCTTATTAATGGGCCTATGCTTTATAGAAGATCACCCGATACCACCTTACGAAGATATGTGGATAAAAATGAGGCATGTGAACTGATGAAAGAAGTGCATGAAGGAGTATGTAAACCTCACATGAACGGCTACATGTTAGCTCGAAAAATCATGAGGATGGGCTACTATTAACTAACCATGGAATCAGATTGTATCAAATATGTCAAGCATTGTCACCTGTGTCAAGTTTATGCAAACCGAATAAATGCCCCGCCTAAAGAACTTCGTTTGTTGTCCGCACCATGGCCTTTCTCCATGTGGGTGATCGATATCATTGGCCTAATCGCTCCAACAACGTCCAATGGTCATAGATTCATACTTGTAGCCATCGATTACTTCACCAAGTGGGTAGAAGCTTCGTCATATGCCAGTGTCATAAAAGGGGTAATAGTTCGATTCTTGAAGAGAGACATAATAGCTCGATACGGAGTTCCTAAGTCAATTATCACCGACAATGGAACTAATCTCAACAACAAGTCGATGATAGGTTTGTGTTAACGGTTTCACATAAACCATAGAAATTCAACTCCTTATTGACCTCAAATGAACGGGGTAGTGGAAGCAGCCAATAAGAACATCAAATGAATCATCAAAAAGATGACAATCACTTACAAAGATTGGCACGAAATGCTACCGTTCGTCCTTATGGCTTACAGAACCTCAATTTGAACATCTATTGGAGTTACCCCATATTCTCTAGTATATGGTACTGAAGCAGTACTATAAGTTGAAGTTGAAATACCGTCCTTCAGGATCCTATCAGAAGCACAGTTAGATGAGTCAAACTAGGTAAAGAAGAGGCTTGATTAGTTGAATTTGATCGACGAAAAAAGACTCGCTGCGTTATGTCATGGCCAACGCTATCAACAAAGAATGGCCCGAGCATTCAACAAGAAATGAAATCTTGATATTTCAAAGAAGGAGATTTGGTGCTAAAGAAAGTCCTCCTGAATGCTCAAGATTCGAGAGGGAAGTTCACTCCAAACTATGAGGGCCCTTGTGTTGTAAAAAAGGTATTTTTAGGGGGAGCTTTAATATTAACTCAGATGGATGGTCCAGAATTGAGAGACCCCATTAATACGGATGCTGTTAAGATGTACTATTCGTAGGCAAGGAAATTGAGATTTTTCCAATGTTTATGAATGCTAATATTCAATACAAATTTCACTGAGTTTAGTTTTCATTCCTGTTACAAGAAAAGTTAATGTCTCTAAATGATTGATCATCTTGATCAATTGTCATTAAACAAATCTTCGTATACACACTACCCATCACTTCACAATGAATAATGAACATTGGGATGATAATAAATCACAATACATTTTTGATATAATTCTACCTATTATTGAGCATTAAACATGTTGCATTAATAAGATAACACTACAATCACTAGAGCCATGCTCACAAGAAGGGAAATAAATCAAGACCCTCAGCCCTGTTTAAAGCAAGAGCAAGCAAAAAAGGAGCCAACCAGCACAAAGGTTCAGTTGTTTGGTTGCTATCCGCGATGAATTGGTAATCATCTTAGAGTAAATAACCATCATTCACATATTATAAGACATCTCTTATCAAATCATTTGACCCATTTGCTAGAAGCATTTTAAAAAATATTAGGTTAATCAGCCTACGATGGGGCACTTTCATAAACATCCTCTCTCAGGGTTGGCCCATATGGGCACCTTTCGAGACACCTATTCTCTAGGGTCGCAAGTCTAAGAAGACGCTTCCCGCCATCAGTTAGTCAGTCCACAATGGGGCACTTTCCTATATATACTCTCTTAAGGTTAGCCCATAGGGGCATCTTTCGAGACACCTATTCTCTAAGGTCACAAGTCTAAGAAGACGCTTCCCGCCATTGGTTAGTCAACCCCCAATGGGGCATGTTCCTAGATATGCTCTCTTAGGGTTAGCCTATAGGAGCACCTTCCAAGACACTTGTTCTTTTGGGTCGCAAGTCTAAGAAGATGCTCACCTTTCGAGATACCTATTCTCTAGGGTCGCAAGTCTAAGAAGACGCTTCCCGCCATCAGTTAGTCGGTCCACAATGGGGCACTTTCCTATATATACTCTCTTGAGGTTAGCCCATAGGGGCATCTTTCGAGATACCTATTCTCTAAGGTCGCAAGTCTAAGAAGACGCTTCCCGCCATTGGTTAGTCAACCCACAATGGGGCATGTTCCTAGATATGCTCTCTTAGGGTTAGCCCATAGGAGCACCTTCCAAGACACTTGTTCTTCAGGGTCGCAAGTCTAAGAAGACGCTTCTCACTATCGGTTAGTCAGCCCATAATGGGGCACTTTCTTAAGATATCCTCTTTTATGGTTGCAAGTCTAAAGAGATGCTGCCCAAATCTATCGATTAGTCAGCTCATAAGGCACTTTTCTAAATAATTGATTAATCATCTTGTAAGAGCACTTTTCTAATTTATCGATTAGTCAGTTCATAAGAGCACTTTTCTAGATAACCGATTAGTCAGCTCATGAGAGCACTTTTTGAAGGCCTTTTCTCCCCAAACAGTCGTTATTCTAGCCAAAAGCTTTTGTTGATAGGTGGCCAGCTCATAAGAGCACTTCCTGAGACAATCTTCTCTTTAAGGTTGCTAGTCCGATAGGATGCTTCCTATTATTAACTATTCTACCCACAATAACACACCCTTAAACAGTCTTTGAGATGTTTCTTATCGTCGATTAGTCAACCCATAGAGCACTTTTCGAGATGATACATTACTTCAGATTGTTAGGTTGTTTAAGACCATTCCCTGAGCAATACCAATCATCACAAAGCACTCGTGGGATTATTAGCTCATGGAGCATTTTCCTACTAAAGACCAAGTTCCAAATAACCAGCCAAACCAGGGCGTTGTCCATTCAGTCTTGAGGCCAAAAATGGCATTTTTCTTGTCTTTGTAATTAAGTTTTGCAAACTTTACCACAAAGAGGGGTAGTTGTAAACACTCTATATTTGCCCTTAATAATTAATAATGGTCAATTTTCAAATTTTTTCATTTTTTTATGATTTTTCTTATAATTTAGCAAAAATAGGAAAAATATATCAATTTTGGAAAATAATGATAGAAATAATAAGAAAAGGAGTTACATAATTTTTATAAATTTTTAGAATTTCAAAATAATATAAAAATAATAAAAATTGCATCGCATATATGCAATTTACATAAAAAAAAAAATTGAGAAGTGCCCAACTAGTCTAAGCCATGGCCTAAGGTGCGTAGGGGGTGGGCTTGGTCTTGAGTTCAAATCGCGGGGAACGCATTTCGCGTTTTGCAATTTTTTTCCCTCCTCAAGACACGTGTCAACAGTTGATTAGCCGATGCGAACACACACACCGAGCGCATGATCATCTCCTACCTTCATCTGAGATCATCGCCGGTGAGGGAAAAATTCAAATCCGGCAGTTTTGATGCGATTTTTTGCACAAATCCACTAAATCTTTAACTAAAATAAGATAAACATCATCCAATTGGAATCAAATCATAACAAATTGGAAGATTTACACAAATCAGAGATGGGTTTTTAACCGCAAATCCGATTCATCCCAATCGGAGGAAATCCAAGCTTATCCCACTCAATTTCCGACGCCTATAAATAGAACACGAGGGGAGAAAGCCAAAGCACGAATCAGAAGAGAGAAAGGAGAGAAAATAAGAGAGATCGAAGCCTTGGCGGAGTTCCTTAAGCCACAACCACCGATTAACCATGAAACCGCCACCATGAGAACTTTTTGGAGAAATCCAACACCATAATTGGGTTACCCACCCTCGGAAAGCTCGAAAGCTGCCTTCAAATCCTCTCAAAAGCCATCAGAACACCGCCGTCGAAGGACCTCCGATCGCACCCGGTTCGAATCGATTCAACTGGACCTAACCCGTGAACCGTGCCCGAACCTAAGTAAGTCGGATTTTTCGTATTTTTTATTATTTTATTTATTTAGTGTATTTTATTTATTTGTTTGTTTATTTATTTATAATTCAAAAACAAAAAAAAATAAAATGAAAATAATATTAGGAAAAATGATAGAATTTAGATTAGTTTATTTTTTTAATGTTTAGTTTAGAATAGATAAAATAATAAAAAATTATAAAATGAAAATGTTAAAAAAAAATTAAAATAATAAATAAAAGAAAAGAAAAGAATAAAATAATAAAATATAAAAATATATAAAAAATAAAATAAAAAACAATGAAAATAAATAAGAAAATAAAAAAATGATAAACAATAAAAAGAAAAAAGAAAAAAAAAATAATGATTAAAAGTAGGATTAATAATAGATGGAAATTAATAATAGGGATATAAAAGTAATTTTTATCACTTAGAAAAAATCATTTTCTTAAATAAATCCAAATTTGGTTTTTCCTAAATTAATTTTTTTTAAAAAAAATAAAATAATAAAAAAATAAAGCTTAGATTTTTCCAAAAAATGCTAAAAACGATAAAAACGTAAACTTAAGGTATTTTCATAATTAAAATTAACTAACTCACTAAAGCTTTTTATAAAAAGCGAACTATGACTTGTTTAATCCTGAATAGCAGGTATGTAGGCATCCTTATAGGGCAACTCTGAAAAGAACAAAAAAAATCATCTTCCAAGTTTTTACAATTTGTTTTACATATATCCAAAATAATAAAAATAATAAAAAACAAAAAATAAAGGAAAAAACATTAGAATATGGTTCAGATTTCAGAAGAATAAGATGGTAACTTTAAGGTTTTAATAGGTTAGCCCCCGAGTCCAGAAACTTTGGTTCTTCTCTTCCTCTTTTTACTATTTTCGTTGGCTAGTTGTCCAAATTAGGATTAATTCGCTTAATTAGTTCTAATTTAGTGATTTTTTCCTAACTTCAGTTGGGTGGCGACTCTAAAATAAGACGAAATTCCTAGTTCAAGTTGAGGACTTATATTAGATGAGCATATGGTCTAGTATAAATCGGATTAGGAATATGGATGTGGAAAATAAAAAATTAGACTCGACACCACTCAAGGGAGGAGTGGAGTTAAACTTATGCTACATGGACCATTAAGGTCCAATATGCCTTGAAGTTTGGGTTCCCAACTAGTAATAACAAGGTAGAATATAAAGTCCTCATTGTTAGACTAAAAAAGGATAAGGGAATTGGAGTAGAAAAGATTGAAATTTTTTCAAATTCACAACTCATTGTTTAACATGTTAAAGGGGAGTATGTTGTTAAAGATGAACGAATGACTAAGTACCAAGAGGTCGTCAAATCCTTATGCTTTGAATTCCCATCATGGAGCATCACAAAGATCCCCTAAACTAGCGAATCTAAAGTGGATGGGCTATCTAAATTGGTCTTGAAGAGCCTCTTTGATTTGGATAGACGAGTATTTGTGGAATTTTTATGGGAGAAAAGCACTAGTAAGTCTCAATAGGAACACCTTGTTAACAAAACCTAACCCCCTACGGAGCCATGCTGGATAGACCCTATCATTACATACTTAATAGATGGCACCATTCCTCAAGAAAGGAAGAAGGCTAAGGCCATAATGCAAAAAGCTACCCAATACATACCTCTCAACGAATAACTTTATAGAAGAGCATATAGCCTACCTCTCCTTAAGTGCTTACAACCTTCTAAGGTTGAGCACTTATTGGTTAAGCTCCATGAAACGTTATACAACAACCATATCATGAGCCACGCCATGCCCATTAAGGTGCTCAGAATGGGGTATTACTAACCCACCATGAAGAAAGATGCTAGGACAATCGTACAATGATGTGACAAGTGTCAAAGCACATTTCAATTGATAGGCAACCGAGTAGCAACTTCATATTCATCACAAACCCATGCCCTTTTTCCTAGTAGGGGACTTGACATCCTTGATCCCTTCCCCAAGGCAACTAGTCAATGTCTTTCCTTAAGGAAATTGGTTAGCATCAACACATAATAGTAGTAGTGAATTATTTCACAAAGTGAGCAAAAGTAGAGGTTGCAACTAAAATCACTTAGCATAGTGTTAGGAACCTCGTTAACAGGTCCATGTTGTGTCGCTATGGCATACTAATGCCACCTTCACTAACAACGACACTTAATTTGACAATTCGAAGTTTAGGGAATTTTGTGTAAAGAATGGCATCAAGATTCATTATACCTCAATGGCCCACTTATAGTCAAATAGATAAGTGGAGGCCACCAACAAGGTTATTCTCCAAAGCTTCAAGAAGAGGGTTGATCAAACAAAAGAAAAGTGGGTTGATGAGCTCCCCTACATTTTATGGGGTTATAAAACAACTCCAAGAATAGCCACAAGGAAGAGTCCCTTCAATATAGCCTTTGGAACCAAAGCAATCTTACTTGTTAAGTTTGAGCTCCCCAACTTACATACGTAAGACCTAGACCTCTAAGTCAATGAGATCGGTCTCTAAGCTAACCTTGATTTTCTTGAAGAGATGTGTGATCAACCTAACTAGCGTATGGTAGCAAATGAATAGAGAGTAGCCAAGTATTACAACAAGAAAGTCAAGTATAAAGTCTTTTTCCCCGGTGACTTGATCTATAGGAAGCTTTAAGCCATAGGATCTAGATAAGTGTAAGGAAAATTTGCCTCAAACTAGGAAGACTTAGTATAAATATGACGAGTGATTAGTCATGGGGCATACGAGATAAAAAGGCACAATGAACATTTGATCCTTAGAACATGGAATGCAAAAAATCTTCAATTGTACTATGTGTATTTTTTATTATTTGTTTTGTTGTAAACATTTCAAATACTTTGTGAAATTACAATTGCTTTAATGTTTCTTAAAGATTATGCCTCTTGGTACATTTTTTTATTTCTTTTTACAAGAACATAAATCTCACATAGAAAACTTAGTTGCCTAAGCACAATTCATGAGTTAAGTCCTCTCCTAATTAAGGTAATAAGACGACTATAAGACTTTACTTAGCAATTAAGTGAATGAGCTTCTAAACCCCCAAGGCTAAGTTGAGTGGACTCGTGTTCTGCGACAGTAAAGAGGGATACTCTCGCCAACTAGATTCAAGTTTGAATGTTGAAGGTACTCCTGATAGGGTGAAGCCCATTGGTCACGTACATTTTCCAATCAAAGTACGAATTGATCTACGAAACAACAAGATGTAAAATCTTAAACAAGAAATAACATATGTACAAATATAAGAGAGCAAGAGGAGAGGATAAAAACAACTTCATTCAAGAAGAATTTTTTACATCTTTGAGGTTAGCATACTAACCTTGTATTAGTTCAAAAAAAGAAAGAAAGAAAAGCAAGTAAGAAACATAAGCTAAGTACAAAAACAAAATCACCATAAAGGGTCAAAAGAACAAGGATCATTGTGGCTAGCTCTTATCTAAGGTAAGGTTAGTTCGAGCTCATGCTCAACAGGAAAAATGGGTCTTCACTAGGCTACTCTTTAAGAGGAGGAGTGGCACTTCATATGTTGGAAGATAAGGAATCTCATCGTCTATAAAGAGGCACCTCTTCATCTATTGGGGGAAGAGGAAGCATGTTATCATTATCTTGAGCCTCCTCATCAATGGCCCTCTTTATTTATAACTCCTCTCTCTCCTTTGGAAGGGTGTTTAATACATGCATCTCTCCAAGCCAACTTAGGTTGTAACTTAGATCCATTTTGTGAATCTAATGCCCCGTCCTTCACTAGTTGCCCTCCATAATTGCAAGTATCTTGGCGAAGTCATCACTGGCTTGAATTTCTTGAAAGATCTTATTGTGGAATCACTCCTTAGTAGTTCTCTCTAACTCCTCTAGCTCCTAGATGTGTGCCTCACAGCATGCCACATCTTCCTTGAGGTTAGAGATCTACATCTTCATGACCTTCTCTTCAGTAGTGGACTTATTTAAGCTTGCTTCCATTTAAGTCTATGTTTGCCTTGTAGTTGGCTAAGATGGCTTTTAGTTTATATATCTCAATCATATGTTCCACCTCCCTCTATTAGTAGGAAGCAATCTTCCTCTATGCTTTCTTCGACTCACTTGAGGCCTTTTTGGCAAGATCTTTTGCCTTTGCTACCCTCTTGTTGCAATCTTCTTAGACTTTCCTCACCTTTTCCCAATTGTACTCAACTCCTACTCGACCTTCCTTGCTCTTTGCATGTAAACTTCATTAAATTCATATATGTGATTGAACATCTTGAAAAATTGATCGTTATTGGCTCTAGTTCACTGTACCTACCAATCTCGCTCTTCACACATGTACAAGATGTTGTAGCAACCTTCATCATTTAAACCCAAAATGCATGTTAGGAGGGCTAACATGAATACGATTAAGGTTAAACAAGGGCTTACCTCGAAAAGTTGATTGTAGTATCCCTCTAACTATGTTAGAGTCATGCTTTACATGATCTCTTCAACAGTTTGCTAATCTTGAGGGTTAAGTGCACCCATAAACAAATTGACGCGACTTCCCCTAACCTCTAGTTCAAGGTGATAAGTTGGGAGAAGGAGAGGGACCTTCAAAGAAGTGAACTCAAGTGTCCCCTAAGGGTCGTTATTCTTTTTCCTCTCCCTCTCCCACTATTAGGGGTTGAATCTCCTTTTTTTTTATGCTTATCAATGTTGGGAGAATTGACTTCCCCAACTGAGGCATTGGGTCTTACCTTAGTTTCACTTAGCACTAGGAGAATCTCCTTAAACCACAGTCTCTTTATCACTACTACCACACCTTGATCACGACTACATTGATTGTTATCCTTGAGTAATTGAGTACCTTCACTTTGCCTTTCCCTTAGATAAATGAGGCATGGGGAGCAGCTCATTAAGACTCAAGGCCTTGGATCACAATACCCATTATCAAGGCCTTTTTGGAAGGGGGTGCCTCTTTGGTTGCCTTCTTTACCCCTAGGGCATCTTTCTTCCTTAAAGCAACTTGGTGAGCGATGAGGTTAAAGATCTGGACCCTATTTAGTGATATATTTGCAAAATAGAAAGAATCGATGAAAGTTTGTCAAAATCTTATAAGGTCTTATTGGGGAAAAGCTTAATAAGGGGACGGTGTCTCCAAGCTACAATGAAAAAGCAACTCCCCTCTAGCCAACCCCCCTTAGGTGTAAACCTTTACCTTCATTTTGCTCTTTGGTAACCTCATCTTGTTTCTTTGAGGCTTTCTTTCCATGGCTTTGAAGGTCTTTAGAGTCCCTACTATGATCCCAAGGAAACTTCACACTAAGCTCGAGGCATCGAAGGGTCTTTCGTTGTCCTTAGCAGCTTGGTTAGGATCTCAGCCTAGAAGCAGTCATTAAGCAAAAGCTAAATTGCCTTCATTCTTATAGGGTTCACCCAACAAACCTAGAAATCTAAGTCCTTAGTGACCTCGGTTGCAACATACTTCTCTTTCTAATCATAAACTGAGGACAACAACCCATTAAGGAGCTTTACCTCTACTTTTACTTGAAAGGTAGTACCATCCTATAGAGGGCTTAGATTTCTTCATGCATTAAAGAAATGAAATAGTTATGGAGTGGACCTAACTCTATATGATTTGCACAGACTTTCAAATGTGACCAGTAAGGTTTATGCGTTTAGTACGAGTTAGCACAGATTGACGTAGTGGTAATTAAAAAATTTCTTTTGGAATTCGGTGAAAGGTAACTATAATCCAAACTAAAAAAATCTTTGGTATAAATCGAAGTGATTGCCTTTTATCATGGCAACACATTTGTCTTCATATACTGATTGGACAATCCAACCCTCTGATAGTAAGTTTTAATATAGCCATATGGCATCCATTTTTACCTTGTATATCAAGCTTTGGACTACATCAAGGCCTGGCCCAAAAGTAGAAGGCCTATCCAAACATGGTTAAATGGGTTTTCGATCCTCTTTGTCATTTTGATAAACATCCAAGCCCAGCTTTCCACAAACAACCTTATCCTTTTCCTCGAATGACCTATACAACTTGCTATTTTCTCTTTAACTTGCATTGCAAGATTTTAGGGTTGACTTAAAGGACTTGCCACCTTTACCTCCATAACCTAGGGGGGGGGGGGAGGTAGGGCCAAGGGACTGTAACACTTTGATTGAGTGCCAAAAACTACTCAAAGAGTGTTTATGAGGATGATGAGGAGTATACCATACCTACAAATGATTATTCTTGAAAAATGAAAAGAGAAGTTTGATCGAAGGAACAAAGGAAATGATAGAAGTTTTATGAAAATGAGAAAAAATTAAGAGAGATCCTAGCAAAGTTTAGAGAAAATGAGAATTCAAAGAGTGTAAAGTATTGGTTATGACCCTTTCATCACCTTTTATAGGTGATGCTAGACAGTTATCGAGGGGAAATATGAATCTTTAGGGTGTGAGATCTCCCCATGTGTCTTGCTTATAAAATTAAGGGCTCAGATTGACTAAGTCCATGCACATATTGTTTCCCTTTGTACAACACGTGTTTTATCACATTTAATGTGTTGATTTACGTGCGCATTAAGTGATTTGAACTTGACATTTGACAATAAGTTTAATTGATTGAAGTGTATCATATATGGTTTCTTATCCCAAGAAGCTCGGGGTGCAACCTCAAGGTTAGATCCTGACTTTTGTTGCTCATCACTAGGATAGTGACTTGTTCGGGTGAGGCTTAGGTTAGTTACCCTCGATTAGCTTGACAAGACATCTTTTTAGCTCGGAATGGTTACTCTTCTATTTGGAGAACCTTACGTGGGTCGTAACAACTTTAGGGTAGCTTGCTAAAGGTATAGATTACAATGCTTTGAACATCTAGGTTGGTCAAATAGCTTTTTAACTCGATAAGCATCTACTGGTCAAGCATTGATTGTTTAACCCAATTAGGGCTCATTTAACATGCTTAAAGGTTTGCCTTGGACTCTACTCTCACTACCACCTGGTCACCAATGAGAGTAGGGGTAAGTGTTGTAGGCTAATTAGGACTTAGGCCTTAAAACCTAACTTGGTCGATCTCTTAATAGCTTATTTGATATATCTTTAGGTAATTGATATAAATATAAAAGGTCCATCTAACTCCTAAAATATACTTCATTATATCTTTCCTAGATAAAGATGGATATTTCTTATGAAAGATTCCCTTGTCACAAATATCTCATCACTTTCACACTATAAATAAATAATTGCTTTACCAAGGTAAGGGGCCAAATATTCTCCATAAACTTAATTCTCTTATTGTTGTAATTGGGTTTTTCTAACTTGAGCATTGAGTTATAAATGCTGAATACAACTCTGGCGTCCTCATAGCTTATATGCATTTATTTTGTAGGCTTAATCTCCCCTATGGAAGGTTGATTTAGCCTAATACTACTAGTGGCAAAAAGAGCAATCAACATTAATGAAATTGTAAAAGATTAATATCATCTATGATCATCTTTCATACATCATCTTCCTTTCGAAAAGAATACACAAATTATGTGATTTTAACCTTAGTACCATCCGTCTTAAAAAAAAATCTCTCTATTAATATTTTAAGGATTAATTACAAAGTTACATGTGAATTTTTAATGATTTTTCACTTTACAAACTCATAATATATAATATATATAATATTTTAGTTATATATCCTAAGTTCTTGTATGCTTTTACTTTATTAACATGTATTATTTTTTTACTTAGATAACTTGAATCTTCACATTTTTCACTTTGCTAACTTGTATTATTTTAGTCACATAACCTAACTTTTTGCACCTCTTCATTTTGCTAACGTGTATTATTATTATTATTATTATTATTATTATTGATTTTTCATGCTACATAATTAGGTTCATCATAGAGATATTACTCCACTATTACATAATTTGAGCTTTTTTGTTTTTTATGCTTCCTTTTCAACTCTTTTTTTCTACCGATAAATCGATTTTTACATGAACATAATTAAAGATTATCTAACGGGAAATAATAATAATAATAATAATAATAATAATAATAATAATAATAATAATAATACATGTTAACAAAGTAAAAGAAAATATAAGAGTTCATATTATATCAATAAAAATAGTAAAACATATTAATAAATTAAAAGAAGTATGAGAACTTAAATTGCATAATTAAAAAAAAAGGGTACAGCCTAGTAAAATAAAAATAGACAAAAACTTAAAGATAATTTTAATAATTAACCCACATTTAGATACATAAGAAAATTGGCTTGCTTGCTTGTATTCCACATTTAAATGGAATACATTCCACGGAAAAAAACAAGAAGAAACAAAAGGACGCGAACTTGGACTCTGATTGGGGGAAACAAGACGTCTGGGACGATGCAATCTCTTCATAACTTCCTTTAGAAATAGAACGCAGCACAGCACAGCACAGCAGCAACTGCGTCCAAGTATCGTCAGCTCGATCTTGTCTTCTACCATTTAAGATTTTTACCCATTTTCATGTCCCTACGCGCCCTTTCTTTGCTTCGCTCTCCTCTAAACTTTCGCTTGTACTTCACTCCGATCACCTGAAAGCCTCTTCTCGTAACCTCACCTCTCTTTCTGTCTCTGCGTATCTCCTTGATGCATGCAAAACCCGTGAAAGCCTTAAGCGATCGCATGCCCTTTTTGTTGTCTCTGAATCTTTCGAGCCCTCTATTGCTTCAAAGCTGATAGCCTTATACTCACAGTTCAATGATTTAAACAGTGCTGTTTCGGTCTTCAACTCTTTAAAGAAACCCGATACGATGGTATGGAATTTAATCATAAAGGCCCATATTGATTCTGGCTTTTCACATTCCGGGTTGTTGTTTTACAAAAGAATGAGAGAATTGGGTGTCGTTCATGATGGGTTTACGTTTCCGATTGTAAATAGAGCGGTTTCGGCGTCGGAGGGTTCTAGCTTTTATGGAGAACTAATACATTGCGTTGCTATAAAGATCGGTTTTGGATCAGATGTGTATTTTTGCAATACGATGATTGAGGTTTATACAAAGAGCGGGAATGTTAGTCATGCTATCAAGATGTTTGATGAAATGCCGCTGAGGGATTTGGTTTCTTGGACTTCGGTGATCTCGGGGTACTTTAGAGAAGGATGCATAGAGCGAGGTTTTCATTTATTTAAATTGATGAGAAATAGGTTTGAGATTGAACCCAATTCTGTTACCATGATAATTATGTTGCAAGGATGTTTTGCACCTGAGTGGTTGGATCTGGGGAGACAATATCATAGTTATCTAGTCAAGAATGGTCTGATCATGGACATCTCTGTTCGAAATGCGGTTTTGATGATGTATGCTAAAGCTAATACTTTTGCGGATGTGGAGAACTTCTGCAATGAATTTGGTATAAAGGACTTTGTTTCGTCAAATGTTTTAATTTCTTTTTATTCGAGTCATGGTGACATTGAGACGGTTGTTGACTTATTTGGCAAAATGAGGGATCAAGAGCTCTTGACGAATGAGACCTTGACCTTAGTTATCTCAGCGTTTGCAAAAAATGTGAATCTTGTTCAAGGTGAAAAGCTACATTGTTTTGTTGTGAAATCTGGTTATTGTGACAATGTTCTTAGGACTTCCTTGTTGGATTTTTATGCTAAGTGTGGTGAGTTGAAAAACGCATACAAGTTGTTTGGAGAAATCCCTGATAAAACCAATGTGACTTGGGGTGCCATGATGTCAGGTTTTGCTCAGAATGGATACTTCATTGAAGCAATCGATTTGTTTCATGAGATGCAGATTGTGGGTCTTGAAACTGGGGCTGAGACTTTAATAAGTCTCATCGATGCATTGGCACAGTTGGGTTTGTTAAATTCAGGTAAGGAGATCCATGCTCGCATAGTAAGACATGGCCTGAGTCTCTTTAGAGAGGAAAATAGGAAGTTGCACACTTGCATACTGAACATGTACATAAAGTGTGGGTACATTCATTTTGCTAGAGCATATTTCAACAAAATAATTATGAAGGATGTTGTAAGTTGGTCTTCTATGATCGAGGGCTACGGAAGCCATGGGCAAGGCGAAGAGGCACTTGAACTTTTTTACTCAATGTTGGAGGAAGGAATCATGCCAAATGAAGCAACATTCTTAAGTCTGCTAGCTGCTTGTAGTCACGCAGGCCTTGTGAGGGAAGGCCTTGATGTTTTCTCTATGATGAAATGGAGATTCAGGCTTGAGCCTGGCATAGATCATTACACTAGCATAGTGGACCTTTTGGGCCGATCTGGGATGTTGAGGGATGCCCTGGCTGTAATCTTTAAAATGGTACCTTGTCCTGATGGTAGGATCTGGGGTGCTTTACTTGCTGCCTCAACAGTTCATGGCAATAGAAAGATTGGGGAATTCGTGGCACAAAGGCTTTTGGAGTTGGAGCATGATAATGTAGGTTATCAAACTCTCTTAAGCAACATACAGGCTAGCTGTGGAAATTGGTCTGAAGTTGAAACGTCAAGGAGAAGAATTCATGAGAAGGATCTAAAAAAGACACCAGGGTGGAGTTCTATTGTGGTTAATGGAACAATTCATGCTTTTACTTCGAGAGATCAATTGCACGAGGAAGTGGAGAAAATTTATGGGGTACTAGGGAAATTAAGTCAAAATATTCGAGAAGCTGACCTGTTTTGATCATTTTCGCTAGATATGACTTGAAACATTACATTACGGTCATTGTGGCTATAGCTAAAGAACCAAAACTAAGAAGGTATAGGAGAAGCTCTTGCATTAGACGTGTAGACTGACTCTGGGACCTGATAACACTTCAGGAGAGAGATGACTGAAGCTTCAGTCTGTTTACTTTTATGTTTGGGATAGAAGAAAGAATTGAGAGTGGAGGATTTTGAAGGGAAAAAGTTACTTTTCTCTTATTGGAATAAAGCATGGAAAATAGGTGCAATGAATTTGTGAGGAGATGGCCAAAAGAAAGAGGACTAAAAAAAGAAGAATTTGTGAGAAAAAGTTTTCCTTCAAATTCACAAATATCATTTTTTTCCATATTGAAGAGAACAAAATGAAAATAAATCAAATTACACAAATAACTTTTCAACGGAAAGGCAATTTTAACTTTTTGGTATTTTAACAAATTTAAAAGTACATATAATCATCTTTTTCCTCCAAATCTTTCTTTCCCATCCCATTCCTTTCTTTTTTTAAGCAAAACACATTTTCTTTACTTTCTTTTCTTTCTAATTTTTAACTTTTGTTTTCTTTCCTTACTACTACTTTCCTTTGGTGTTAATTTGCTAATAATTCTCTCTCTCTTTTTATTTATTTTTTATTTTTTTTATAACTAGCGTGTCGAATTCTCATACAAATTTTGACAATGCCGTTTCATACTCTGCAATGTATCCCAGGGCCACTGCCTCTAAGATTCCGCTCCACCTAAAGCATGCCAGGCCATTTTTTGGGGAGAGCATTGTGCTTGCTAAAGTATGGTGTACCATTTTATCGATCTCATCATCAGTAGAATTGCCTAGCAAGTTTCAACTCAGGATTGATAATCATTTCCTACTTATCTTTCTTTCAGGCACCTTTTTATCCAATCCAGTAACATGAGATTGTCTTGGCTTGCAGAAGAAAAAGATCAAAAGCTCTTGGACCTATGATGGCTTCAAGGATCGTTCTACCGAAATCATAATTATCACTCTTGAGCAAGCATTTCCCCTCTCAGGTGTAATCAGGAGAAGATCTGCCCATAACTTGAACTGAGTGGTAACTATGCTTTTTTATACTTAGGATGCTTTAATGCATATTAGCTGCAAGTCTAAGGGCTGCATGGTTTAGAGCAAACCAAAAACATAACTGCGTTAAGGGATCATTAGCAATCTTAACACCACAGCATATCCTTAAGCTTGCGATCATTTGATACAACTTCAGAATACAAGCATATATAATTTTTTTTTGGATAAATTGCATAAACTATCCCTAAAAACTTTTAAAATCATGTAAATACGGAGTTTTTAATAAAAATGCATTTTTTTTTCCTGATTTGGTTGCTTAATTATATACAATATTTGGCATGGACCTAAAATTTCCCCCCAAAAAAAAAAAAAAATCCTCTTCAATTTTTATGCTGACATGAACTATGACAGCGCCATAATCTGTCTTTTCCCTTAAATCGGACCAAGTAGGAATCAAGAAAGCCACAGCACAAAGAAAAGAAAAAAACCAAGCAGCAACACACAAGCAACCAAACAACGAACCATCACGCGTGGACTGAGAAGTTGTTGTGGAGGCTTAATCTACCACTCATCCGTAGACTAAACCATCTAGTTTTGCCACTTTTACTGCAAAACTCAGGTCATTTCAAATATATATATTGAGTGAAACTTCTTGCACAGATATTACAAATGAATTTTTAATCTCTCTTTTTTACTTTTTAGTCCTTGTTCATTTTCCACAATTGGCATTTTTTCAGTGTGTCAACTGTCATATGAGATTGGTTCTTTTTTATCTTTTTTTGGTCGAATACTAATAAAAATAATCCAAGTCTTACAAAACAGTTAACCCACATCCGCAGGAATTTGCTGATTTCCCACTAAAATAGCATCCATATTAGATGCTCTATTCCGAAAATTTGTAAAAACATTAATAAAAAAGGAGCCCTCCACAGGACTGCCTTTGAACACAATGTTTGTGTTTTCCTTTCTTGCTAGTCTAGCCAAAAAGTCTGCTTCTTATTTGCTTCGCGAGATACCTGTTGCAGTTCCACTTCAGGTATTTTGGCTATAGTGTCCCTGCATTCACGAACACAATTAGTTAGAAACATCTCATCTTGGCAAGCCCCAATTATTAGCCTACTTGCTCCTTCCGAGTTCATTTCGATAATGACTTTCTGTAGCCCCTAGTCTGTCGCAAGGTCTGCCGCAATTTGAACACCCCAGATTTCTGCTTCTAGGGGGGAAGGAAAAAGCTGTATTTTTTTGCAAAGCCGCCCGCTGGCTATATTATGGGATAAATGTTTATTGCTTCTAATTCCTTGGTTTCCATGATAAAGGTATAAAAAGTGTTTATACTTTCAGCTTTTAGTAATCTAATGTTTCAACTTTTATTTTTTGTGATTGAGTGCTTATTTCTTAAATTATTTTTAATTTGGTGTCTCTATTAGTATGAAAGTAAATAGCCATTACAAATTTTCGCATTTTGTTGTTTATACTTTATTATTGATTGTATTACGGTTTTTATAATTTAGTTTTAATGTATTTTAGTGTCAATTTACTAATTAATTATCAAAAAATATTTTTTATTTTCTTAATTGATATATTATTTTAAAAATTAAAATAAAATTATTTATATGCAAAAATTTCAACGGTACATAATTTTTGTATGTGATATTCGATTTTTTCAAACCTTATATTGTTGGAAAGCTTTTACCATTTACTTTTATTTGAAAATATGATTTATAATGTATTTTAGTACTACATAAACTAAGTATGCTTTTAAAATGCTCATCATTTGTAAATTAGGTGACATTTGGCCTTACAACGTGAATTTTTAGACTTGTTGAATAATAGTCCTCTATATATTATGATATCTTATTATATTTTTAGTAGTATCTAGATATTGATCTTTATAACTTTGCAATCCCATAACTTGCAAATTGAATATCACATAATTACAATTATATAACCGTTGAAAAGATTGGTTATAGGTTACTTAAAAATTGTTATTACTCAAAATTATACTATTAAAAATAATCCATTTTTTACGTGTACTAATATAAATCTTTTGTATTTTTATATTTTGGAAATCATAAACTGTTATTAGGGGGGAAATGAGAAAGTTGTTAGAGAAAAATTTTGTAGTTCCTCTAATATTTTCTTCTATTGATTTTTTATTTTCATAATTGTTTTATTTTTTGTATCTCTTTTTTATTTTTCATCATAGTCCATATAGGTTGCAAATGTATTCTAAATTTTACAATTTTTTATGCATCACAAATTAGAAAATTATAATAATTGTAAATTCATCAAATTTTATAATGATTATAATCAAAATCATATTGTTTTTTTTTTTAAAAAAATAAAAAAATAAAAGAGCTAGGTAGGTTTGCCTAAGAAAAATGATGATTTTGAACTATATAATTTTAAGTCAAATTAGGCATTTTTTAAATAACGTGTAATACTTTCTAATGGTTATGAGCTTACAATTATATAGTGTCAGGTTTGCAAGTTATGAGATCATGGAGTTTGAAAAATCAATATTAGAATACTATGAGAGATATAATAAAAGGTATATTAGGAAGTGTATTATTCAAGGAGTTAAAAAAGTTTGTGTTTCTAGACCAAAAGTAGTTAGTTTGCAAGTTATGACCATTTAAAATTTTACTTGATTTTAGTAGTTAAAAGACATGTATTAGATCTTATTTTTAAATGCAAATATGTTTCACCAGTTTCCCAACGATATAAAGTTTCCTATTGTATTGATTTATTAGTACAAAAATATTTTTTCTTAATTTTAGAAATAATTTATGAATAGGAAAAAAATGAAAAAATAATCTTTCACAAACTAATATGAGATTAAACAATAAAGTTTATCAAAACTAAATTACGGACACCAAAATGCAATCAAAATTAAAGTATAAACACCAAAATAAAATAATTGTAATGGTTGTTATTTTCTTCGTTAATAAAGATAGTAAATTGAAATCAAATTTAAGAAATAAGTACTAAATTGTAAAAAAAAAAAGTATAGATGCTAAATTGTCAAAAGTTGAAGGTACAAGCATTTTTTATGCTTTTATCTCCTTTATTTTAGATGTGTTTCGTTAATAACATGTATGCACTTGAACCTAGAATTAACATATAGTAATGAAAGTTTGTTTCATCAAATCTAGTATATATATATGTGATTGGTGAAAATATTCGAGATAGAAGTTGGAATAGAAAATATTTATCCAACTTTGTGATAGCATCAAAAGAGGAATAAATGTGGCTGTTAGTAATTGAATTGAGCCCTAATTCTTAAGATGGAAGCCATAAATGCAATGAATTAAGATCCCATTTGAGGGTTGTTATTTTATCTATTTTGTTAGAGATAATGCCACTTTTAATGTCTTGCAATATTTTTTGCTTCTTATTTTAATATACAGTTCTTATCTTGAGAATAAACAATAGATAGATAATATTGTAAACTACTAAGAAAACTAAAACAATGGATTCACTTCTCCACTTTTCTAATTTTACATAAAATTAAGAAATTAGACTAAAAAAAAATTAGGGAAATGATAATATCTATCCATTTTCCCACTCTCATAAATCATGTAACTAATATATATTTTTATATGAATAATTTTTATTTATTTATTTACTTATATATATATATATTTTTTTTTCTAAATACGCATCACGAGTGCATCTGCTGATAATTTTTCTTTTTTTAATTAGGGGCGTGCTTTGCGTCTAGAGCTGGGCCTTAGATCTGGCAGGGCAGCCCGTGACAGAAATTCGCTGGACGAAACCTGTTCCCATGACTCGATTAGTATGTGAACACAAGTTGTTACTATATCGGGACTTCTTCGGTTGGTGTCAGCGTGGGGTGATTCTCCGACTTTTCCTAGTAGTTCCTTGGCACCTTCCTATATGTTGCATATTTATGCAAGTATTGCCACTAAGAAATCTAATAGTCATTCTTGATCTCGACTTACTCTCATCTTCTTTGCCATTGAGGTAGTGGTCTGATCATCTTCTGCTGTGCGAATATGGCGCTCAACTTTAGGACAATCGATCTCACAGAAGATCCCGTTGACTTTGCTGCACCTGCTTCCTCTACATCTTCGTCAACCGCATCATATTGTACCTGCACCAAGACAATAGTCACCCGTGTTCTTGCTCATGCTTCCCGTCTCTTGACCGTCCCAGCAATCAACACGGGCTGTGCAAGGCCAAGCGACCCGGTCGATATTTTGGATGTCATTTCAAAATCCGATCTTAGAAGGTTTACTCTTAAGGAGCTACAAGTGGCTACTTGCAACTTCAGTGATAAGTTCATTGTGGGCGAAGGTGGATATGGAAATGTGTACAAAGCAGTCATACCCGATGGTTCTTTTGTGGCGGTGAAAAGATTAAAATTTTCTTCTCACCAGGGATTGGAAGAATTCCAGGCAGAAGTTGAAATAACCAGCACAATCAGGCACCGAAATTTGGCTACTGCAATTGGCTTGTGTGTATCAAAAAAGCCTAAAGAAACAATCCTTGTTTACCCTTTCAAAGTTAATGGGGATCTACATTTTCGTTTAAGAAAATCTCTATCACAACCTCCCCTCGATTGGCCAACCAGGAAAAGAATTCTGGTCGGAGCAGCACGAGGACTTTGTTACTTGCATAATAACCGGATAATTCACCGCGACATTAAACCCTCAAACATCTTATTGGATGAGAACCTTGAGGCCTGTGTTGCAGATTTTGGGTTAGCTAAGGTTTTTAATAAAAAGAAACAAGAATTCTCATCCTTTGAAGTGCAAAACCTTGCTGCTCGTGGATTTGCAACGGAAAGGGAAATTGCAACGAACAGTTCTACGAATGAGTACACTGAAATGTTGACCAATCGTGTCAAGGGTACATATGGATACATGGCTCCGGAATATACTACACATGGGATATGCTCGGTGAAGATCGACGTTTTCAGTTTCGGGGTAACGATCCTTGAAGTCGTTATGAGTCGAGAAGGTCGTGATATTATGCGTCGGAGTACGGTGAGTCGTGAAGATATGACGTCATCTAGTTGGGCGAGAAGCTGTTTGAAGGACAATAGGTTGGATGAGCTCATTGATCATGGTTTGCTGGGCGATTGTAACGAGGATGAAGTAAAGAAAATTATCCAACTTGGTTTAGCTTGCACGCTATCCTTCCCAGGAAAACGCCCGAGCATGCTTCAAGTGGTTCAAGTTCTTGAAGGCGCTGACTTGGAGGATATAGGAGCAGATACAGATTACATAATGACGGCTGAACAAGCATATGAAGGTGTTCTCCGATCCCATTCCCTAACATGTACTTCGATGATCGATTCCGTTACTGAACTCCTTCCAGAGGAATTGTCTGGTCCCAGATAATCCACGTCGTCCCAAGTATTTGGAACCACAGTAAACAAAGATTGGACATGATTAGACAAAGAAACCACAATGATGGGGATCCGAAGAAACAGAGAATCTTCTACCCTTTTAGTTCATTTCTGTTAGTATGTCATTATGATTTATTTCGCCTCTTTTATGCGCCATCTACTGGTTTCATTTTTCGCAATGAATTACGTTTGGCTGAATAATATGTATAAGAAGGATCACAAAGATTGATGATTTTGCTGAGTAATTATAACGTTGCCGATCCTGTTTATATATGATAATTTTTTAGATATATTTGTTGAGATTACTCTAGATGTATTAGTTGAGATTTTTCGGTACGTGTGTTCTAGATGTATTAGTTTATATATATAGACGTATGGTAGATGTAGTAGTTACTAAGGTTGTTACTACCTTCCACCATCAACCATGTTAGAGGTACTTGTATATAAGTTCTCCTATAGGTAAACTTGTGTGAGCAATCACAAAAACATTTTCTTCACAACAATTCTATATAGTATCTAAGCTTTCAAAGACATTGAGGGATCTATGAGTGACTAAAAAGGCAAGGCTTGATGATAGGAATTCAATCGCTAGTCTAATTACTTGAGCTAGGGTGTAGGACTTTAGAACCTGATATAGAGATTGCTATCTAACCAACCAACCAATCAAGGACAAAGCCATCTTCCTTCATAGGTTAAAACTCTACAATTTGTAGTGTCACACTCCTAATTTGTTATGGTAACGATTGTTCGTTATATGATTTATTTAAGTTAAACACATAAAGTTACAATTGCTAAGTTAGTTTCTAAATCGGTTTTTGGACTTTAAAATTGTTAATTAAACTTTGAAAACATATTTGATGGTTTGTTTGATTTTGAAAACATTCGTAGGTTTAAAGAAAACATGTGGATAAAACATAGTAGGTAATCTAAGTCCTAGGGCATATGAGGCTCACAAATATAGATAGAAGTAGACAGACCATGGAGCCATAGGCTGCTAATGTAAAATTCCAAATACAATACTAGAATATAAATATGAAGTTTAGGAAAATAGGAAATTAATAAAAATCATAATCTACAGGATCTAGGTCTTTTAACTTATCCTTGTACTTCTCCTTGGAGCTGAACCCCATTGAATCGTACAAGGGATAAAAAAAGATCTTACTTGAAAAAGAAAAACAAGCCAAAAGATTGAATACATAGTAATGCACACACATACACAGGTGTTAAACAGGCTTACATATTAATGTAGTAGACAATCATATAGTTTATTAATTATCTTATTTAAGTAAATAACCAATATGAGATTATTCATGACTTCGAAAACATGATGGGGAACCTAAAGTTCGATTCCATCGTAGTAGCAAATAGGGGTTGAAAAGAGCAATTAGATTTTACATCGTTGGAATTAAAACCTAAGCAGCTTTGTCTAAGTGACCTTATCGTTATACGATCCACACCGAATATAATCCAACTATATTATATCATCCCTTAGGTCCCATAACCTTAGATGACTTTTGATATACCTTCTCTTTGCTTATAGTGCTCATTATTTAATTCGATTTCACTTATCAGATACTCGTTGAGCCATTACTTTATAGTGTAAGCACCTAATTTACCATGTTATTTTGGGGTATAAGATCACATTTGTAATCTCGATACAAAGGTATCACTTACTGGCTCAAGTGATAAAGCACAAGCAGTAAGTAGATACTTAATCAAGTTGATTATTAGTCCAGTTAATTTTTCTAACATAATCAACAACATGCATTGATACAAACCACGCCTACGTGTGACGAAACCCTATACCAATATGTTTGGAATTGCAACCTAAGATGCCAAATAATCGAAGTGGAACCGCGACCCGTTGCCTATAGATGAGGCAAGAACCTTGGTATATTCTGTTGACGCCACAATCGGGATGAAAGATCGAGTGATAAGTCTGATTTGAACGCCACGGAAGAGATCCGATAAGTTCAAGAGAAGTTCTTTGGAGAACCAAGAGAGGAATTCTCTCAAATTGTATTAATCAATGTTGTATCTAAGTTCTGTCCCCTGTTTTCCAACCCTAGCAACTATTAATAGGGTTTACAGCTCGTAAGGAAAAAAAAAACCTAAAACGACATAACATAATAAAGTCGCGGAAAAATAACAAACAAGCAATGTACGCCGGCTGTGTAGTAGGCGGCGAAGTAGCCGGCGTAGGATGTATGCCGGGTATATATGCTGGCGGCGTAGTGGCCAGTGTAGTCCCTCTATCGTGCTCTAATTGCAACGCTGGTTCAAAGCGGCAGCGTTTAAGCCAGCGTTGTCAAGGTCGGCAGCTTTGATCTCCTTGAATGACTTGTACAAATGCAAGTTCATTCTCATGGTTGCTCCAATCCTTTCCGGCTTCTTGGACATCCTTTATCAACCCGTTAAGTGCTTCCTTGAATCGTTTCGCTCGAGTTCTTGTGATTGGTCTAGGTGGCACTTCAAGAGGATCCACATTCCACCTTCTATCTTGGCTCCCATCATGGCTTACATCATTCCCCTCATCTTGAAAAGGATTTGTCCTCAAATCATCGCCTACATCAAAAGGACTCAGATCAGTAACGTTAAAAGTAGCACTTACTTGATACTCACCTAGCAAATCTAACTTGTAGGCATTATCATTGATGCGCTCAAGAATTTGAAATGGTCCATCGCCTCTAGGAAGTAATTTAGATCGACGTTGCATAGGAAACCGCTTTTTCCGCATGTGAACCCAAACCCAGTCTCCAGGTTCAAAGACAGCTTGTCGACGACCTTTGTTAGCTTGTTTCACATACTTCTCTATTCTCCGCTCAATGTTGAGCCTTGCCTTCTCATGGAGTTGTTTAACAAACTCCGCTTTCTTCTGACCATCTAGATTGACATACTCAGAAATAGGAAGAGGTGATAAATCCAAAGGAGTTAGTGGATTAAAACCATACACAATTTCAAAAGGAGTAAACTTAGTAGCAGAATGCATTGTGCGACTATAAGAAAATTCAACATGAGGCAAACAATCCTCCCAACTTTTAATGTTCTTTTTAATGACAATTGTAAACATCTCATTTTTGCCCTAGGAATGAATAATAATTGATAATAATCAGTTCTTATTTTTTTCCAATTTTTCTAATTTTCCCTAATTTAGCATAAATAATTAAAAATATTCAAAAAATAAAAATAAATAGGAAAAAACATCAATTTTGAAAAATGATTTCAGAAATGGCAATAATAAATAATAAATAATTTTTACAAATTTTTGAAATTTCAAAAAATACAAAAAAAAAAAATCGCATTGCTTATATGCAATTTACGAAATTAGAAAAATCAGGAAAGTGGGCTAGCCTAGCTGGTCCGAACCACGGGCTAAGGCGCGCGTGGGGGGGGGGGGTTCGGTCGCAGGTTCGAATCGCGGGGGAGGCAGTTTCCGCGTTTTGCATTTTTTACTTATCCAGGACACGTGGCAGCATCCGATTGGCTGGAGGAAACGTACGCGCTGGGCGCGTGATCATCTTCTACCTCGGGCCCGAGATCGCCGGCGGAAGAAAAAAATTTGCATTTTGGCCGTTTCGATCCGATTTTTTGCACAAATCCAACAGATCTTCAACAGAATTGAGATAAACATCATTCAATTGGAATCAAATCTCAACAAATCAAAGGATTTGCATGAATCGGAGTTGGTTTATTTAACCGTCGATCTGATTTGCTTCGATTGGCAGAAATCCGAGCTTATCTAGCTCGATTTTGAACGCCTATAAATAGAGGAGGAGTAGAGGAAGCCAAAACACAGATCACAATTGAGAGAAAGTGAGAAAAGAGAGCAAATCGGAGAGCACCGGAGGAGAACCAAAATCGCAATCACCGACCGGAGTTGAACCACCACCAGGAGACGATCTGGGAGCAAACCACTGCCACCATTGGATTCAGCACCCTCAAGAAGCTAGGATTCGACACCTCACCCGTTGCAAAAGACCGCCGGAACGCCGTGAACGAGCCCTCTCCGCCACCGTGTTCGATCGATCCGACCCGACCGACTCGACCCGGATCCAGGTAAGTCGAATTTTCCGGATTTATTTATTTATTTTTCGAATTTTGTTTATTTATTTTATTTGTATTTATTTGATTTATTATTTGATTATTTATTTGTTGGTTATTTATTTAGTTATTTATTTGTTTATGTTTTATTTCCATAAGTAGGAAAATGTAGAAATTAGATTTTTAGGATTTAATAATGCAGAAAAAAATAAAAAATAATAAAAATAAATAAAAAGAAAAATAAATAATAATAAAAATATAGATAAATAATAAAAATATTAGAAGAAGTAATAATGAAATTTTAGATTTCAAAGTAGAATAAATAACAGTTTAGGATAAAATTTTTAACAAAAATTCAAAAATTATAAAAAATCAACAAAAATAATAAAAAACTATAAAAATCATGAAAACTCAGAAAAATTATAAAAATTGTAGAAGAATAAGAAAAAATCATAAAAAATTAATAAAAAATAAAAATTCAAAAATTATAAAAATGAGTTTTAGCACTTAGAAAAATCATTTTTTCCAAATAAATAAAAAATTGGTGTTTTCCCCCTAAAAATCATTTTCAAAAATCAGATCAAAGCCTAGGCTTAGATTTAAAAAAAAAAATCCCAAAAATAGTAAAAACATAAATCGAAAGAGATTTCGAAATTAAAATTCACAAACACATTTAAGGTTTTCAGAAAAGCGAACTACGGCTTGTTTGATCCCGGATAGCAGGTACGTAGGCACCCATTCGGGTCAACCCATAAAATGAAATAAAAAATCATTTTCTTGAAATAATAAAAGTAATAGAAACACAATAAAACACATTTCTAAATAGGAACAATTTTAGGAGATTAGGCGGTAACCGTAAGGTTTTTTATAGGTTAACCTCCGAATTTAGAAACTCTGGTTTTCCCTTTTCCTCTTTTCAAAAACGAGAAGGGGAAATAACGATGACTAGTGGTCCAAATTAAGACTAATCCGCTCCTTTAGTCTTAATTCAATATTTCCCAACAACAGTTGGGTGGCGACTCCAAAAAATTAAACGAAGTTCCTAACTCAAGTCGAGGATCTATATTAGATGAGCATAGGGTCTAGTCTAGATCGGATTAGGAATGGGAAAATTCAAAATTAGACTCGACAACAACCCTTAACAAAGTAGATAAAGTTCGATTTACTACCTCAGTTTGACCATCAGTCTGTAGATGACAAGTAGTAAAGAATAATAACTTAGTTCCTAACTTAGCCCACAGGGTCTTCTAAAAGTAGCTCAAGAACTTAGCATCCCGATCCAACACGATTGTTCTAGGCATACCATGCAATCTCACAACTTCCCTAAAGAACAAATTAGCAATATGGCAAGCATCATCTGTTTTGTGGCAAGGAATGAAATGTGCTATCTTGGAAAACCTGTTCACGACTATAAAAATAGAGTCTCTACTATACCCAGACCTGGGTAATCCTAACACAAAATCCATGGAAATGTCTACCCACGGCTCATGAGGAATTGGAAGTGGGGTATAAAATCCATGAGGTTGGGCTCTAGACTTTGCTTGCTTACAAGTGACACATCGCTCACAAATCTTCTCAACATCTCGTTTCATGTGAGGCCAATAGAAGTGTTCCTACAAACCCCCTAAAGTTTAGCTACCCTAAAATGCCCTATTAATCCTCCTCCATGAGACTCCCTCACTAATAACTCTCTTAAAGAACAATTGGGAATGCAAAGTTTATTCTCCCTAAACAAGAATCCCTCATGCTTATAAAATTTACCATGACCACTCTTCTCACAGCGAACATACTCTTCACAAAATTCTCGATCAGCAGCATACAATTCTTTAATATGCTTAAAACCAAGCAGTCTAGAATTAAAAGTAGAGATAAGAGCATACCTTCTAGAAAGTGCATCAGCAACAACATTTTCTTTATCTTGCTTGTAGTGGATGACATAGGGAAATGTTTCGATAAACTCCACCCAACGAACATGCCTTTTGTTTAGCTTATGTTGTCCCTTCAAGTACTTTAAAGATTCATGATCAGTGTAGATCACAAACTCTTTTGGCCAAAGATAGTGTTGCTAAGTCTCCAGGGCTCGAACCAATGCATATAACTCCTTGTCATAAGTAGGGTAGTTTAAGGTTGCCCCACTTAGCTTCTCACTAAAGAATGCAATTGGTCTTCTCTCTTGCATGAGAATTGCTCCAATATTTATTCCTGAAGCATCACACTCAATCTCAAAAGTTTTAGAGAAATCAGGTAAAGCAAGTAGTGGCGCATGAGTCAGCTTATTTTTAAGCGTCTAAAAAGCCTTCTCTTGTTGCTCTCCCCAACTGAACCCCACATTCTTCTTGATTACTTCAGTAAGTGGTGTTGCAATGATGCTGAAATCCTTCACAAACCTCCTATAAAAGCTCGCTAGTCCATGGAAACTCCAAACATTACTTACATTAGTTGGACTAGGCCATTCTTGGATCGCACGAATCTTCTCTTCATCAACCTGTATTCCCTGTGCACTAACAATAAAACTAAGAAACACAAGTCTGTCTGTGCAAAAAGTGCACTTTTTGAGGTTAGCATATAATTGCTCCTTTCGAAGCACTTCCAAAACAGCCCTCAAGTGAGATATATGGTCTTCTAAACTCTTGCTGTAATTGAGGATATCATCAAAATAAACTACCACAAATTTGCCAATAAAAGTCCTCAAAACATGGTTCATAAGTCTCATGAAAGTATTAGGTGCGTTAGTTAAACCGAACGGCATTACTAACAACTCATATAATCCATATTTTGTCTTAAATGCGGTTTTCCATTCATCACCTTCTTTCATTCTAATTTGGTGATATCTGTTTTTCAAATCAATTTTGGAAAAGACACTAGACCCATGTAACTCATCTAACATGTTATTTAAGTGAGGAATGGGATGACGATACTTTACCATGATGTTGTTGATAGCTCGGTAATCAACACACATTCTCCATGACCCATCCTTCTTAGGCACCAAAATCACAGGCACTGCACATGGGCTCATGCTTTCTCTCACGTACCCCTTCTCCATCAAGTCATTAACCTGCCTTTGGAGTTCCTTTGTCTCCTCTGGATTGCTTCTATAAGCTGGCTTGTTTGGAATAGATGCTCCGGGTACAAAGTCAATCTGGTGCTCAATACCACGAATAGGTGGTAACCCCTTTGGAATCTCCTCAAGGAAGACATCTTCAAAGTCCTGCACAATAGACACAACCACACTAGGTAAAGAGTTAAAAGGTTCGTTAGTATTCAAACAAGTTTCCTTAAAAACCAGCAACAACATGGGTTGCTTCATCACTAACGTTCTCCTCACTACACTCGCTCTTGCCACACAACTCTCCTTTTCACTCACTACCAAAGTTGATCCCCCCTCAACTTGGCCTCTCACACTCTTTCCAGCCTTCCTCTCTTTTTCCTTTTGATATTGACTTTTGTGTTCCTTTTCTTTTTCTATGTCTTTTGCTCTCTCAATCTCCCTCTATTTTTCACTCACCTTATATTTTGCAAAAGATTGCTGTAGTTGCAACTGATCCTCATACACCTGTTTAGGTGTTAAGGGTTTAAGATTATAGCTTTTGCCATGGTGAACAAGTGTATACTTGTTAGAAAAGCCATCATGAACAACCTTCCTGTCAAACTGCCATGGCCTCCCCAACAACACATGACAAGCCTGCATCGGCACTACATCGCATAATACCTCATCCTCATACCTACCGATGCGAAAAGCAATTAAGGCTTGCTTACTCACCTTAGTCTCGCCACTATCATTCAGCCACTGCAATTTATATGGGCTGGGGTGTTTAGTGGTCTGGAGCCCCAACCTCTCAACAATGAAAGTACTTACTACATTAGTGCAACTCCCCCCATCAATGATCAAACTACAAATATGGTCACCTAGATAACATCAGTATGAAAGATATTCTCTTGTTGCACCTCCTCTTCTTCTTTCATCTGCACATTCAAAGCTCGCTTCACTACTGCCACTAACTTCCCTACTGCAGGTTCCTCGTCATCACTAACATCCACCAATGGAGGCATATCATCATCTTCACTATATCCCTCTGATGGGTGTCGAATCCAACAAAAATAAAACCTACTCCTAGACAATTATATGATTTGCATATAGTGGTGAGTAGGGTCGAATCCACAGAGATTGGTTAAACTTATTTCTATTCAAGGAGAATAAAAGGAAAAGGAAAATGGGGGGTTTGGTTTGTGAATTGAATAAAGTTAAAACAAGATAAGAAAGTTGTATATTGATAAAAAGCCTAGCCAAAGGAATCAAGATGGTTTAATTCTAGGAATTGATCATCGATGCAAATGTTCTCTATTCTTGTTCCTAGATAAATTGGTTATGGTTATTAACAAGCTCTAACAACCTATCTCTCCTTACTTCCTCGATAACCTCGGACAAGCGCTTTGAATTATTTTTCTTATTGATTAAACAACCCTTAGACAAGCGCTTAGGATTTAATCTATCAATAGCATTAAGATCTAGAGAGACCACCAATTCATGCCAGTAGATTATAAGATAACCTATTTAAACATGATCACACACCTCCATAACATGAATTCGATCATCTCTTTTATAACCAAACATGTTATTGCATCACTAAGACTAGAACAATCAAACAATTACGGATTTGACGTGCTAGTTGACAATATATTAACTTGCTAATTGAGTAGAAGAGCTCTATTCATACCAATCAACAAAGATAATAATGACAAAACGATCAGAAGATATATGAATATCCGAAAGCAAAGAATAGAATAAATACAAGTCAATTAGACCTCAAAATTCGTGGATAATTAAACATCTATGACCCTTTGGCTAGAAAAGTAGCTTAGCTATACATGTTCATCAATAAAACGAAAAATAAAAATAAAAACATAATGAACCCGGTTGCCAGCTCTGCCTCCGCGTTTCCTTCTTCAAGATCCAAGATTCCAAGATCAAAAGTTCAAAAGTTGTCCTAACCCTCTAGGGTTGGTTCTATTTATATTTTTAGGGAGATGGCATGTGATCTTTTGCTAGCAAGATACGAAAATATCTTTCCTTTTCCAAGTAGATTTCGAGAAGTGAAGATTCGTTTGCCTGGCACGCCCTACCACACGGCCGTGGGTCAAGCCGTGCCATCCTCTGTGCATATTCTTCAAGTCTTCATCCGCACCCAGTGTGAACCACGGTTACACACACGGCCAGATTTCAAGCCGTGCCTTCATCTGTGCATAATCTTCAAGTCTTCATTCGTGTCCAGTGTGTACCACGGTTACACCTACGGCTAGATTTCAAGCCGTGCCTTCATCTGGTTGATGTTCCACACTTTCTTCTCCTTAGCACACCTAGCTTCCACCACGGCTCCAAGCACGGTTTCTCCCACGGCTTCCACCACGGCCGTGCCTTAAGCCGTGTCTCTCTCTATTCAAAGTCCTCATTTTCGCCTTCTTGTCCAGTGTGTAACACGGTTTGAACCTTGGCCGTGCCTCAAACCGTGCTTCCTCCGGTGGTGTAATTCCTTGTCTTGATCTAAGTTGTAGATGACTTCTCTAAAATACTTGAGTTAGCATCCTTGACTCCATTTAACCTGATTTATCACGATGATAGAATTAAAGTACCATTTCCTTATGATTTATATAAAATCAATAATAATTTAACACAATTTATACTATAAAGATTGAGTATAAAATGGCTCTATCAAATTCCCCCACACTTAAACTCTTGCTTGTCCTCAAGCAATTGCATCAAATCAATTGAGAAATCTGTCATAGATTATACAAACTTTCTTTTCATCATTCCAAGCATCTATTCATTTGTAATTCATGACTTGTAATTTAATGTCTACTACTTCAACCCAATTGGTTTCCTATGATCAAATTACTATGGACAAAATTCAATAGCTAATCTAAACAAAACAAACTTTAATCCTCATGTTTAGCAAAAGAATTTTTATTCCAAAAGTAAATAATTAATCCACTAAGGAAAAACACCCAATTAAACTTCATTGGATATTATCAAGCATATAATCCTTGCAGTATAAAGTAAAAGCATATGGTATAAGCTCTTTGCTAGATATTCTCCCTTTTATACATCTTTGTTTTATTCAATGAATGTTCACATTCATGTTCTTTTGATTTATTCAAGCATCTATTTTGACGGGTTTTTGCCCGCTTCTTTTCATGAACTTTTGCCTTTTTCGCCCTTATCGTTATAGTGAGTTCATTGAGTCGGCAACATCCCGAACTCATCACTCAAGTGACCGGGTTTTGAAATACCCCTACGGACTCTTCATCACTCTAACATTCAAGTTTGAATACTTTTAACTCGATTAGTTGAATCATTGGAGTAATGGCTATGCTTGATTCTTTTTTTTTTTTAAGTGTTATGATTGCTTTACAAACAACTTCAAAGAGTATACAATAGCTAATATAACCTAGAAGTAAACTTGTTTATTTTTCACTTAGGGACTCGACTTACTCTTAGACTTCCAATTCTAAAGCTAAATACAAGGTAAATTTGTTTCTTAAAGATTTCACTACTTAATTTTAACCATGTATTCTAATCACAGCAGTGGGTGAGTAAAGCATTTGAACAAGTCAATTTCACATTTTGTAGATGCTTATTACAACATTTAGTACAATATCTAGATTTCATGATAATTTTGAAAAACTTTAACTTAAAATTGCTTAAGGACAAACATTCAGAGTATAAGTTAGTTCTCTATTCTCTATATTTTATTATCCTCTCCCCCATACTTAGCTTGAACAGTGTCCTCACTATTCCTAATTCAGCACAATTGAAGAGGAATTAACAACACAAAGGACATTAGAGAATAAGAGAAAGGAAATATTGGTACTTCCCTGGTATTGGAGTGCTCCCTTTAAGCTCTGGAAAGTGTCATCTAATGATATGTATCCTTGTTGCAGCCGATCCAAAGAGTTCAAAACTACACTAAAATCAAAACAAATTAAACTAAAACAAAACAAAACTAAAACAAACCAAAACTAATGCAAAACAAAACTTTTTTTTTTTACATGGGTTGCCTCCCATGAAGCGCCTTTCTTTAACGTCTTTGGCTAGACGTTCTTGTCATCAATCACAATACTCGGGGTGAGTTAAACTGGTTTCTTCAATATTACATACTTGAAATCCTTCATAAAAAGGTTTCAAGCGATGACCATTGACTTTGAAGGTCTTACCAGTTTCAAGGCTTGCAATCTCAACTGCACCATGGGAAAATATGTTAGTGATAACAAAAGGGCCAATCCACCATGATTGTAGTTTGCCAGGAAACAATTTCAATCGAGAATGGTAAAGTAATACTTTTTGACCTACAGAAAAATTCTTTCGGGAAATCATTTGATCATGAAAATCCTTTGTTTTTTCCTTGTAGATTTTAGTACTCTCATAAGCTTCTCTTCGAATCTCCTCAAGTTCTTGTAATTGAAGTTTTCTGTGTTCACCTGCCTCATCCATTCGCATGTTACATTGTTTTACAGCCCAATACGCCTTATGTTCCAACTCTACAGGGAGATGACAGGGTTTGCCAAATATTAAACGGTAAGGAGACATACCTATAGGGGTCTTGTAAGCTGTCCGGTAGGCCCATAATGCATCCTCAAGTCTTGTGCTCCAGTCCTTCCTGCTTGGATTGACGGTTTTTTCCAGAATAGACTTGATTTCTCGATTTGAGACTTCTGCCAATCCATTGGTTTGAGGGTGGTATGCGGTGGAAGTGCGATGAGTGACCCTGTATTTTTTAGTAGAGTTTCCACTATCCTATTACAAAAGTGTGTGCCACGATCACTGATAAGAGCCTTTGGTGTCCCGAACCTAGCAAAAATATGAGATTTAACAAAATCCACAACAACTTTAGCATCATTAGTTCGAGTCGCTTTGGCTTCCACCCATTTTGAAACATAATCCACAGCAAGAAGGATGTAAACACTACCGAAGGAAGGAGGAAAAGGACCCATGAAGTCAATACCCCATATATCAAATATTTCACAAGCAAGAATAGGGGTAAGTGGCATTTGATCTCTACGTTCTAAGTTCCCAATCTTTTGACATTGTTCACAAGACTTACAAAACATAAAAGAGTCACGAAACAATGTAGGCCAAAACAAACCACACCCTAATACCTTTTGAGCTGTCCTCTTAGGGCCAAAATGTCCACCACATGCATATGAGTGACAAAATTGCAAGACAAAAGGAATATCGTCTTGAGAAATACACCTTCTAATGATTTGATCAGCACAATGTTTCCACAAATATGGATCATCCTATACATAATACTTAGCATCACTTTTAATTTTATCTTTTTGAGCCCTAGACAAATCACTTGGTAGTGTCTTAGTAACCAAATAATTGACAATATCAGCATACCACGGAATTGTCTTTTGAATAGAAAAGAGATACTCATCTGGAAAATCATCTTGTATTTGTGTGGACCCTTCACTGATAGGAATTCGACTGAGGTGGTTGACAACTAAGTTTTCTGAGCCTTTCCTATCACGTATCTCCAGATCGAACTCTTGTAAGAGGAGTATTCATCGAATAAGTCTTGGTTTCGCCTCCTTCTTCGTGAGCAGGTATTTAAGAGCTGCATGATCAGAGTAAACAATTACCTTAATACCAAGTAAATATGATCTGAATTTTTCTAATGCAAAAACAACAGCCAAGAGTTCTTTTTCCGTTGTGGAATAGTTGCATTGAGCATTATCCAAAGTTCTGGAAGCATAATAAATGGCTTGAGAAGCTCTCCCAACTCTTTGGCCAAGAACTGCTCCAACTGCATAGTTGCTCGCATCACACATGATTTCAAAGGGAAGGGTCCAGTCGGGTGGTTGGATGATTGGAGCAAAAGTTAACTTGTCCCTCAATGTGTCAAAAGCGTTCTTGCAGGCTTCATCGAACTCAAATGTCACTTCTTTTTGTAGCAATCGACATAAGGGTTGAGTAATCTTGGAGAAATCCTTGATGAAGCGTCGATAGAATCCTGCACTCCCAAGAAAAGACCGAATTTCTTGTACACTTACAGGGTAAGGTAAAGATTTAATCAGTTCTACCTTAGCTTTATCGACTTTAAGCCCCTTAGAAGATACTATATGGCCTAAAATGAGACTCTGTTCAACCATAAAGTGACATTTTTCATAATTCAACACTAGATTCTTATCTATACATCTTTGAAGCACTTTTGTAAGGTTAGTCAAACATGAATCAAAAGAATTACCATAAACGGTAAAGTCATCCATGAAAACTTCTATAATATTCTCCACATAATCTGAAAATATACTAACCATACATCTTTGGAATGTGGCTGGGGCATTGCAAAGCCCAAAAGGCATCCTTCGATACACAAAAGTACCGAATGGACAAGTGAAAGTGGTCTTCTCTTGATCTTCCGGTGCCACTGGAATTTGATGAAAACCTGAATAACCATCAAGACAACAATAGTGAGAATGGCCAGCCAAACGTTCAAGCATCTGATCAAGAAAAGGAAGAGGGAATTGGTCCTTCCGAGTTGACGCGTTTAACTTCCTGTAATCAACACAAACCCTCCATCCATTCTGAACCCGAGTAGGAATTAACTCACCATCGGAGTTTTCAATCACAGTTAAGCCTGTTTTCTTTGGAACAACTTGGATCGGACTTACCCATTTGCTGTCGGAAATTGGATAGATCATACCTGCATCAAGAAGTTTCAAGATCTCTTTCTTAACTACCTCCATCATAGGTGGATTCAAACGATGCTGAACTTCTCTTGAAGGTTTGCAATTATCTTCCATCAAAATCTTGTGCATGCAGGTGGAGGGGCTTAGTCCTTTGATATCAGCTATGGACCATCCAATGGCTTCTTTGTACTCCCTCAACACCCGAATCAACTTTTCTTCTTCTAAAGTACTTAGCTTGTTGGAGACTATCACAGCAAGAGTCTCCTTTTCTCCTAAGAAAATATATTTTAGATGTTCGGGTAGACGTTTTAATTCTAGCTTCGGTGCCTGCACAATAGAAGGAAGAAGTTTTGTGTTAGAAGGGGGTAAATGAATGTAGCACACATCATACCTGATAGGTTTTAATGATTCCAACTCCCAAATCTTGTCCTGCAAATCAGAGGATATTACAAACTTCTCCTTAAGAGTTGTCAATGCATGAATCGTAAGACTCTTATTAAGTACAACTTTCAACTCATCATCATCTATCAAATCAAATGTAGTTGTGTTAATGGGTCAATAACATCAACAACAAAAATGGGTGAGATGTCACTAGGATATTTCATGGCATCATAAATGTTAAATTTAATCACTTCACCATCAAATTCCATAGTGAGGTTACCATCATGTACATCGATTTTTGTTCTAGATGTCTTAAGAAATGGTCTCCCTAATAATATCATCGATGAATTACGAGAATCATCATTTTCCATGTCAAGCACGTAAAAATCTGCAGGGAAAACCAAACCATTAACTTGTACTAAAACATCTTCTAGAACTCCCTCAGGATAAACATTGGACCTATCAGCAAGTTGAATAATAACGCCTGTTTCCTTTAGGGGGCCAACATTTAAACATTGATAAACAGACAAAGGCATAACATTGATTGAAGCGCCTAAATCACACATAGCTTTAGTGATTCCAAGGTTACCTATTTTGCAAGGAATAGTAAACATACCTGGATCCTTACATTTAGGAGGAAGCTTCTTTTGAAGAATAGCTAAAACATTCTCACCTACACTAATCTTTTCATTACCTTTCAGCTTTCTTTTGTTAGTGCACAATTCTTTTAGAAATTTAGCATAACGAGGTACTTGCTTAATAGCATCCAGTAAGGGAATGTTTACCTCAACTTTGCGAAAAGTGTCAAGAATCTCTTTTTCTTCAGCTTCATTCTTGGATTTTGCTAGTCTGGAAGGGAAAGGAGGTGCTGTTGTCATGACCTTTGGTGGTTCAATGAGGGGTCCTTTGATCTGATTGTTCTGCTGGCTTGGAGTTGGAGTTTCTTTCTCAGTCTCTACCTCAGGATTAGTTCGGTGATTCTCCTCATTTGATCCCTGCAATTTCGTTCCACTTCTCAAGGTAATTGCATTAGCACTTTGCTTTGGATTTGTGACGGTTTGAGAAGGTAACTTACCTTGAGTTTCCAACCTATTTAGAGAAGAAGCAAGTTGACTTACCTGATTTTCCAAGTTGTGGATGCTCTACTTTGTCTCATCCTGAAATTGTTTTGTATTAACGGCAAGTGATTTAACAATTTCCTCAAGGGACATACCTGAAGTGGAAGGAGCCTGTAATACTTGGTTTGATGGCTTGGGTTGGAATTGTTGGAAGTTTTGTGGTTTATTGCCATATCTGAAGTTAGGGTGATCCCTCCATCCGGGATTGTAAGTGTTTGAATAGGGATCATATTTCCTTTGTGGCTGTCCTGGGAATCCGCCTACAGCATTGGCGTGTTCATGGTTGTCATCTTGCAATGTGGGACACATGTCGGTCGGATGACTAGGAGCAGCACAAATTCCACAAGCTTTCACCTGTTGGGTATTTCCAAGAGCTAGCTGCTGCACAAGGGAGGTAAGATTAGAAATTTGATGTTCAAGGTTAGACACATTTACCTTGTTTACCTTCCTTGAAGATGCATCATGCCTATACCCAAATTGTTGCGAATTGGCAGCCATAATGGAGATCAATTCCCTAGCTTGACCAGGGGTTTTGTTTACTATGGCGCCTCCACTTGCAGCATCCATCATCTTTCTTTCCATTGGAAGTAGGCCTTCGTAGAGATATTGGATGAGGAGTTGTTCGGATATCCCATGTTGTGGGCAGCTTGCACACAGTTGCTTGAACCTTTCCCAATACTCATGAAGAGTCTCGGTGTCCCTTTGTTTTATACCACAAATTTCTCTTCTTATACCAGCGGCTCTGGATGCGGGGAAGAATTTGTCCAAGAAGAGTCTCACCATATCAGTCCATGTGGTTATAGAACCTGGAGGCAAATAAAAACAACAATCTTTAGCTTTAGTACTTAAAGAAAATGGAAAAGCGCGTAGCTTGATTTGATTGTCGGTTATTCCTTGCGGCCTCATACTAGAACACACTATATGGAACTTTTTCAAATGCTTATGAGGATCTTCATTCTCAAGACCATGAAAGGTGGGTAGCAGATGTATTAACCCAGATTTCAACTCGAATTCCACAGCTAGTTCGGGATAGTGAATACAAAGTGGTTGTTGATTCACATCCGGTGCAGCCAACTCCCTTAAGGTTCTCTCGAGATTTGCCATGTCGTCCTCTTTTTCAGAATCAAGGGATGAATCAGACAAGTCCAATACTAAGTTCGGTCTAGTGGATGATCTAGCTTCTTGTCATAGTCTCTTTAGAGTCTTCTCAATCTCCGGATTATAAATTAGTTCACCTGTCTGAGAAGAACGAGTCATACAAGAATAGAAATAAATTTGACACCAATCCCCGGCAACGGCGCCAAAATTTGATGGGTGTCGAATCCAACAAAAATAAAACCTACTCCTAGACAATTATATGATTTGCATATAGTGGTGAGTAGGGTCGAATCCACAGAGATTGGTTAAACTTATTTCTATTCAAGGAGAATAAAAGGAAAAGGAAAATGGGGGGTTTGGTTTGTGAATTGAATAAAGTTAAAACAAGATAAGAAAGTTGTATATTGATAAAAAGCCTAGCTAAAGGAATCAAGATGGTTTAATTCTAGGAATTGATCATCGATGCAAATGTTCTCTATTCTTGTTCCTAGATAAATTGGTTATGGTTATTAACAAGCTCTAACAACCTATCTCTCCTTACTTCCTTGATAACCTCGGACAAGCGCTTTGAATTATTTCTCTTATTGATTAAACAACCCTTAGACAAGCGCTTAGGATTTAATCTATCAATAGCATTAAGATCTAGAGAGACCACCAATTCATGCCAGTAGATTATAAGATAACCTATTTAAAAATTATCACACACCTCCATAACATGAATTCGATCGTCTCTTTTATAACCAAACATGTTATTGCGTCACTAAGACTAGAACAATCAAACAATTACGGATTTGACGTGCTAGTTGACAATATATTAACTTGCTAATTGAGTAGAAGAGCTCTATTCATACCAATCAACAAAGATAATAATGACAAAACGATCAGAAGATATATGAATACCCGAAAGCAAAGAATAGAATAAATACAAGTCAATTAGACCTCAAAATTCGTGGATAATTAAACATCTATGACCCTTTGGCTAGAAAAGTAGCTTAGCTATACATGTTCATCAATAAAACGAAAAATAAAAATAAAAAAATAATGAACCCGGTTGCCTGCTGTGCCTCCGCGTTTCCTTCTTCAAGATCCAAGATTCCAAGATCAAAAGTTCAAAAGTTGTCCTAACCCTCTAGGGTTGGTTCTATTTATATTTTTAGGGAGATGGCATGTGATCTTTTGCTAGCAAGATACGAAAATATCTTTCCTTTTCCAAGTAGATTTCGAGAAGTGAAGATTCGTTTTCCTGGCACGCCCTACCACACGGCCGTGGGTCAAGCCGTGCCATCCTCTGTGCATATTCTTTAAGTCTTCATCCGCGCCCAGTGTGAACCACGGTTACACACACGGCCAGATTTCAAGCCGTGCCTTCATCTGTGCATAATCTTCAAGTCTTCATTCGTGTCCAGTGTGTACCACGGTTACACCTACGGCTAGATTTCAAGCCGTGCCTTCATCTGGTTGATGTTCCATACTTTCTTCTCCTTGGCACACCTAGCTTCCACCACGGCTCCAAGCACGGTTTCTCCCACGGCTTCCACCACGGCCGTGCCTTAAGCCGTGTCTCTCTCTATTCAAAGTCCTCATTTTCGCCTTCTTGTCCAGTGTGTAACACGGTTTGAACCTTGGCCGTGCCTCAAACCGTGCTTCCTCCGGTGGTGTAATTCCTTGTCTTGATCCAAGTTGTAGATGACTTCTCTAAAACACTTGAGTTAGCATCCTTGACTCCATTTAACCTGATTTATCACGATGATAAAATTAAAGTACCATTTCCTTATGATTTCTATAAAATCAATAATAATTTAACACAATTTATACTATAAAGATTGAGTATAAAATGGCTCTATCATCAGTCCCATACTCACCATCATCGAGCAGAATCATAACACGTCTATTCGGACATTGATTAGCAATATGGCCTCTGCCTTAGCATTTAAAACATTTAATATCACGATTTCTAGGAGTTGAAGAATCAGGTTTACCTTGGTTACCAGGAGTAGACCCCCCTTGCTTCTGCTCTCATTTTGGCTTGGTGGGTAAAGACTTTTCTTCCTTCCTCCAATGGTTAGTCTTCTAAGTAGATGAACCAGCACCCTGTTGAAACTGTGCAGTACTACTACCTTTCCTCCTGTGTTGGTTCTCAACCTTCATAGCCATGTGGACCATGTCTTCCAGTTCCACATAATGCTGTAATTCTACCACATTTTGAATCTCTCTATTTAACTCAGCAAGAAACCTCGCCATGGTAGCCTCTCTATCCTCCTCAACATTTGCTCGAATTATAGTAACCTCCATCTCCTTGAAATACTCATCCACACTTCGGTTTCCCTGCTTAAGAGTTTGCAATTTGTTGTGCAATTCACGATAGTAATAAGCAGGAACAAACCGCTTCTTCATCACCCTCTTCATCTCTTCCCAAGACTCAATGGGTGGTTCGCCATTCCTTCTCCTATTTAACATCAGTTGATCCCACCACACTATGGCATAATCTAAAAACTCAATAGCAGCAAGCTTCACTTTCTTTCTCCCACTATAATTGTGACAATCAAACACCATCTCTACCTTCTTCTCCCATTCTAAGTATGCCTCGGGATCATTCTTCCCTTGGAAAGGAGGAATCTTCATCTTTATACTACTAAATTGATTATCCTCTCTATTCCTATCTCCTCTATCTTCCCAATCCCTAGTTCCTCTATTCCTACCACCATAACCTCTATAACTCCTGATAGAAGGTTCATCAAACTCATCATTAGAATTTTCATCTCCACCCCTTTGTCCTCTTTTTGAAAAACTCTCCCTCTTACGCCCTGGAAAGACGTTTTTAGATTGCTCTAGTTTCTGCACCACCGTTTCATGAATTTGTTCTATTCCCTCCTGAAACATTCTCTTCATCTCACCCCTCAACACCTTAATCACTAACCTAGCATCTAACCTCCCCCTCTCACCTTCAGGAGAATTTTTCCTCGACATAGTTCCTGTAATAAAAGGTTAGCACTAACACAAATATATATAGAATTAAATCTCACGATTCGCTCCCTCACGTGTTTCACTCAAAGAAGGATATCCCACAATCACTCGTGTATTCTCACAAGTAGAGATGTTATCAACTCACCAATCCCTCTTCTTAATTCTCTTGGAACTAATCCAAACCACACTAAATTCTTTTGTAGAGTTCAAGAACAAACTCTCCGGGCTTGAATTTTCCTTTTTCTTTCTTTTTTTTTTTGTAACAAGATTGATAGAATGAAACTACACTACTCAAGAGACAATTAACATTATGAACTTGAGTATGAAGCGATGGTAATACGAAACTTGATATGAACGATTGATATGAATGATTGGAGTTAGGGTTTTGATGTTACCTTTTTCAAACCGAACTGATGTTTAACAAACTTAGGCTCTGATACCAAACCGATACGAACCACGACCACGTGTGACGAAACCCTATACCAATACGTTTGGAATTGCAACCTACGATGCCAAATAATTGAAGTGGAACCGCGACCCTTTGCCTATAGATGAGGCAAGAACCTTGGTATATTCTGTTGACGCTACAATCAGGATGAAAGACCGATTGATAAGTCTGATTTGAACGCCATGGAAGAGATCTGATAAGTTCAAAAGAAGTTCTTTAGAGAACTAAGAGAGGAATTCTCTCAAATTGTATTAATCAATGTTGTATCTAAGTTCTGTCCCCTGTTTTCCAACCCTAGCAACTATTAATAGGGTTTACAGCTCGTAAGGAAAAAAAAACCCAAAACTACATAACATAATAAAGTCGGGAAAAAATAACAAACAGGCAATGTACGCCGAGTATATACGCCGGTGGCGTAGTCCCTCTGTCGTGCTCTAATTGCAACGCCGGTTCAAAGCCGATAGCGTTTAAGCTAGCGTTGTCAAGGCCGGCAGCTTTGATCTCCTTGAATGACTTGTACAAATGCAAGTTCATTCTCATGGTTGCTCCAATCCTTTTCGGCTTCTTGGACATCCTTTATCAACCCGTTAAGTGCTTCCTTGAATCGTTTCGCTCGAGTTCTTGTGATCGGTCCAAGTAGCACTTCAAGAGGATCCACATTCCACCTTCTAGCTTGGCTCCCATCATGGCTTTCATCATGCATGGTACCACATACCTAAAAAGTTTGAAGATTTTATGCATAATTAACAACATGAATTGATTTTATGCATTAAAAGAAAAAACTTAAGTAAAATAATTATTATAAGTATTTAGATACTATTCTAGGATTGGGTTTAGACTATTCAAGGCCAATACTAGTTACAGGCCTATTAGGGGTTACATTAGCTCAATTGGCCTTTTGGCTAATTTGACCAAAACTATTTAGAGTTTGTTCATTTAAGTCTATTGGGTTATTTAGATTTGAGTCTAAATAAGTCTAAGGCCCAATTATGGTATATGGGCCCTTGAAGAATCATAGACCCAATTATGTTTAGATTAAGCCCACTTACCCTATTTAGATTATTTAGGTCCAATTATTAACATTAAGTCCATTTAAGACTAATTAGGTCATTCTGATATATTCTAATTAACTTAAGCTCATTGTGTCCATTCAATTCTATTTGTTGTATCTTAGGTTTAATTGATTATTATGCCAAATTTTAATTTCATTTTAGACCTTTAATTGATTTAGGGTCTTATAAGGTTTAAGGCCTATTTAGGCTTTCATGATTAATTAGGACCCATTTAGGGTTTGGATTCTAAAGATAAAATGGATTTAAGAAAGTTTTAGGTCTTAGGTACATTTGGATTCTTTTAGAGACATGTAAGCCTATTTTATTTTATTATGCCTAAGTGTAGTTAATTTTAAGTATTTAATTCGGTTTGGACCTTAATGTGATTTAAAACCCAATTTGGGTTCTTTATTGTGATAAAGCTCATGTAAGGTATAAGCCTTAAGAGAGAAATGAGCCCAATTAGATTTTTAGTTTTGGGTCCATTGGTCATTTAAGTCCATTTGATCAAGTTAATTTCAATTTTGTTTCATTTAAGATAATTTAGTTAATTAAGTTAGATTAATTCAATTATGTTTAACCATTTAGGCTATCCATGGGGAGGGCAAAAAGGTGGTCCTTAAGTCTATATTAATGGGCTAACATGAGATTAGGCTGGCCTTAACCCTATTTAATTAAACCAATTAATGTCAAGTTTAGGTTCGTTACTCTTGAAGGTCTTAATTTTAAAGGGTTATAACTTATTTATTTTAATCCCAAATCAAGTGAAACTAAATTCATTGGAATCCTCATTACTTCCATTATCTATTTTAACACAAAAGCCTCATTTTATTCATTTTAGAACCCTTGAGTTTATAGATTACATGAGGTTACAAAATTGCAACTCTAAAGGCCCATTCTTATTCAAACTGAGTCCAATTTACTCCAAACCAAAGTCCATTTAATTTTATTCCTTTATAGAATCCAAATCATCATTTATATTCCAATTTTAAGCTCAATTAATTTCTAGAACAGCCCCATCATTCCAAAACATGCCCAAAACATCAAGTTTCATCCTATCTAGCCCATTTTCAACATAATTTAACTTCTAGACCTCATTTTGCATGCAAACAAACTCTTATCCATCAAAAAAACATATTTCGCCCAAATTTATTGTAATTAAACATAATAATTCATGGATTTTCATAATTGAATATATTGATTCAATCAAGTAAGAAAAATCATAATTTCAAGATCAATCATTCAAAACTTTATCATAAATCCTTCCTAAACCTTGCTACACTTATCATTCATCATAAAACTTCATATTCAACTTAATTTATCACTTCCAAATACATGTCAACATTACTAGATATTCATGGGTTATTATCAATTAATTTAACTAATTGATCCATCAACTCATTAACATTAATGACTCCAACTTCTAACTTGACATATATATCAAATTCATCACCCAAGCTACTCCTAAATCCACATATTCATAATTCAATCATCAAATCACTATCATTTGTTTCCAAATCAGATTTTACATATAAATTGAGTCCTAATTTCTTCTCTAAGGTGGCAGTAACACAAATCGTACACATATAGCATGTCACCATGCATCAAGCTCTAATTCAAGCACTTAATCTAGCATTTAACACTACATTTAGAATGTTAAATCATCAATCATCAAGAAACATTCAAACCAACAAAACTTATTCTCATTTTACACTTGAGTGTGGTAACATTTAGCTTAGGTTGTAGTCGTCATATTTTCTAATACATTTTCACTCTTAGACCCACTTTTAGGCATCATCCAACACCATTTTGATAAGAGATTGAAGCTTACCTTAATGTAGTTGAAATTTCCCCAAAGAACAATGTGTGCCACCCCTCTTACTAGTCTCAAGAATCTATTCCTATGAAAGCTTCTCTAGTTCCTATGATTGAAATTCTTGTTAACACTTGTACTTAAGATTAAGACACTTCAAATTTTTAAATCAAGCAAAATCCTACTTACCCACAAGATCTCCTTCACATCACTTAGCTTGAGCCCCCCTTAAGATCATTCTTCTTCTTGAAATGCACCTAAAATCACCATTAAAATCTTAGTTAGTAACTAATACTAAAAGAATGGTTAGGGTTTTAAGGTTTAGAGAGGGTTTTGCTATTTTCTTTTCTTACCTTAGACAAAATGGAAAAGGAAATGAGAGGGGACTGGTTTTGATTAGGGGTTTGGGGAGGGCTTTATATGGTTTAGGCATTGGGGTTTAAGGGATAAAGAGAAGGGGACCATAAGGGTTTATGCTAATCTACCCTTTAATGCTAAGTGTCTTTACTTTTGGGGCATTTTTAGTAATTTTGTTAATCTTATTTTCACTTATTTTCAATTGCAAGTATTTCATTCCCATTCCTTAATTTAGTTTAGAAATCCTCAATATTTTAGCCATCCTTGGACAAAATTAAGTTAAGGGCATTTTGGTCATTTTATCCAATTGACTCTCAAATTTAAAACTTTCTTTTCCAATTATCTCCAAATAACTAGAAAATGATTTTATTTACCTAATTGGGGTTTCAGGGCTATATTTAGGATCTCTAAGCTAATTCAAGTCCTAATTTAATAAAATTGATTTCAAGGTGAAAAAGATTCATTTAAAAAATTTGGTCCTGCTTTATAAATCCTCCTTAATTAATTTAAAAAATTTCCTTTTTATTTCCATTGACCTCATCAATTATTTTTAGGATTCTTCATCCTCTCCCTCTTAAAAGAAATTTCATCCTTGAAATTTACCTGATAATTCGAAGAGCTTAGGGCACTTCTTCCTCATTGTCTCCTTTAGCTCTCATGTGACCTTGTGCTTTGTTTGGCCACTCCACTATATTTGGACATACTTTATTCCTCAATGCTCTTTCTTTACTATCTATAATCTTGATCAAGTAATCAGCATGGGTCAAATTTGGTTAGATTTCTAGCCGAATCATCTCAACCACTATATCAGGATCTATAATACATTTCCATAGTTGGGACACATGGAAAACACCATGAATTGTTGCTAAGCTTAGGTTAAGGCTAATTTGTACACCACTAGTTTGATCCTCTCCAAAATCTCATAAGGACATATGTATCTAGGATACGATTTCCCTTTTAATTTAAATTCGTAAACTCCTTTAGTCTAGGATACCTTAAGAAACATGATTTTCTACTTCAAACTCCAATGGGCGACTTCTATTATCATCATAACTTTTATATCGATCTTGAGCTGCTTTCATTTTTTCCTTTATCACCTATATCTTCTCTACAACCTATTGGATCAAGTTGGGTTCTAAAAGAGCTTTTTCACCAACTTCATCTTAGTAGATCAAGGATATACACTTTTATCCATATAAAGCCTTAAATGGTGCCATCTGTATATCAGCTTGGTAACTATTATTGCATGCAAACTCTACAAATGAAAAGTGATCATCCCATCTACCTCCAAAGTCTAAGTCATAGGCCCTCTGCATATCTTCCAATATCTATATTGTCCTTTGTAATTGTTCATCTATATAAGGGTAAAAGGCTCTTTTAAATCCAATTTGGTACCTAAAGCATCGTGTAAGCTCCTCTAAAATCTACCAACAAAGTAAGGATCTCTATTTGATATAATTGATATTAACATATCATATAGTTTGATAATATCTTTGATATAGATCTGTGTGAATAGCTCCATAGAACATCCAACCCACAAAAGAATGAAAAGAGTTGATTTATTCAATCTATCCATGATCACCTAAACCACCTTATGTTCGACTTAGGTTTTGGGTAAGGTTGTAACAAAATCTATAACGATATTTTCCCACTTCCACTCTAGAATGGGTAAAGGCTTATGATGTGCCTAAAACCAAGATTAAGCACATGCAATTGGAACAAATTATAAACCTCAAAGCACTTGTTCAATCTCAATTCAAAACTACTAGAATTTGAGTGAACCCTAATAGAGAGCAATGAAATCCGAATGCTCTAACTTTCAAATTAACAATTCCACAATGATAAAATCCTTCAATCAACACTAAAAAAATAATGTTACGTAAATTACATAACAAACAACAAGAACCAATTCAAAGATCTACTTTCCCAACAAAGTGATCTACGGTTCAAATGAAGCTAAATTGAAGGTTAAAAATTAAGGGCTAAAACCAATCAATTGTAGCAATAAGAAATTGATTACAAATGCAATCAAATTCGGTCAATAACACATTTAAATCAACCCTAGGTACAACTCACTAGTGATGAAAAGGAAATTGCAACAAGGAAAATTTGATATTACTCACAAATTAGCCTTGAAGCCACTCGCCAAACCTTAAATTGGGATTTGAAATTGATAAGAGCAATTTGAATTAGAAAACCCTATCCCTCACACGTAAAGTGTTTGTTATTTTCTGAAAATTTAGCTAACTCCCTCAAAACCCTACTTAAGCAAGTATTTATATTTGCTCCCTTTAGGGTTAAAAAGTCCACAAAATTACAATTATGCCACTTTTAGGGTGGCCGGTCCTAAAACTCAATTACAACCAAATAAAAAGTGTCCCAAAAGCTTACACATAAATAATTCAAAGAAATAATTACAAATAAAAATAGTCTTCATCATGCTTGCTCTTCCATAGGATTCATTGGCCCAGCTCATCGCAGGTTTAGGTCGGTCTATGGATAATCCACAAGCTGAGTCTTATTGAGTTTGTCCATCGCCCTATAAAACATGATAAGCGTGCCTATTAGAATATACAATACATGAATAAGAGAAAAGATGTTAGTAAACAAGTAATTCCTAGGTCGATTTGCTCAAAATGGGCCCTTATCGCCAAGATTTGAAATCCTTTGACTCTTGCTCTAATGATAGGTTTTGTCAGATTTTGATTCCTATCACTATAATTCACCTATTATACTCTAATGTTTAATTTGAATTTGTTGGCACATTAAGCACTTAGACACATATTCAACAATTTCCTTTTTCATCTTATTCCACTAGGAATACTTTTTTAGATCCTTATACATCTTCATGTTACCGAGGTAGATTGAGTAAGCTAAAGAATGAGCTTCCCTCAAAATCTTTTTCTTAATCTTAGGATCATTTGGCAACCAAAACCAATCTTGATATCTAATTACTTTATCTTCACCACTTTAAGTTCAAGCTTCTTTCTTATTGTTGAATCACCGAATAGCTCTTTTCCTTTTGATTTCTCAAGTTAAGTCTGTTTCACCTTATCAATTAGGGTAGGTTGTATGTACAAACTAGCTAACATTTCTTCAACTCTTTTAACTATGATCACTACATCCAATCTCCTTAAAATGTTCTTGAATTTCCTTTTAACTTATAATCAAGGTTGCAATTTTCATTTGCCTTTTTTTGTTAAGAGCGTTAGCTACTATGTTCAACTTTCTTAGGTGATACAAAATCTCCAAGTCATAATTCTTTATTAGCTCAAGTCATCATCTTTGCCTCATATTTAGTTCTTTTTGAGTAAAGATGCACTTCAAGCTTTTGTGATTTGTATATACCTTGCACTTTTCACTATATAAGTAATGTCTCCATAATTTCAATGTCAAGGCTATTGCAGCTAGTTCTAAATCATGTACTGGGTATTTTTTCTCGTATGACTTTAATTGGTGTGAGGCATATGCAATCACCTTACCTTTTTGCATCAAAACACACCCAAGTCCTTGTATCAATACTTCATTTTATACATTAAACTCTTTTCCACTTACTGTTAAAGCTAATACATGCATTGAAACCAACCTCTTCTTCAATTCATGGAAACTCTACTTACATTTGTCATTCAATTCAAATTTGACATTAGGCGAGTCATAAACCTTGAGAACCTTTCCACAAATTTGTAGTAATAACCCACTAATCCAAGAAAACTATGGATCTCTATCACATTCTTCAGTCTTTGCTAATCTGTAATAGCCTTCACCTTTTTTTGGATCAACTAATAATCCTTTAGTAACTATGTGTCCCAAATACATCACTTCCTCTACCTAGAATTCACATTTACTGAACTTGGCATACAACTTCCAATCCCTCAATCACTGTAATACCATGTGTAAATGGTACTCATGCTTCTCATGACTACCAGAACACACTAAAATGTCATCAACGGATACAATAACAAACTTATCTAGATAATCTTGGAATACCTAATTGATAAGATCTATGAAAGCTATAGGAACATTTGTAAGTCAAAAGGCATCACGAGAAACTCATAGTGCCCATACTTGCCATTTTCACAACACTTATTAAGTAACTTCCTATCTAAAGTCTTAAGGTATTTCAAATTCATACCTGGTACGAAAAGTAGTCTTTGGTATATCGTATGGCTTAATATTTAATTGATGATATCCATATCTCAAATTGATCTTAGAAAATATAGCTGCAACTTGTAATTGATCAAACAAGTCATCTTTCCAAGGTAAAGGATATATGTTCTTGATCATCACTTGATTTAATTCTCAATAGTCAATACATAATCTCATTCCTCCATCTTTTTTCTTCACAAAAAGCATTGGAGCTTGTTAAGGTGACATGCTTAGTCGAATATATCTTTTACTCAACAAGTCTTGAATTCGCTACTTCAATTCTTTCAACTCATTTGGTGCCATCTGGTATGGGGCTTTTGATATTAAGGTGATACCTAGCACAACATCAATTCCAAACTCGACCTCTCGATCAAGTAGTAATTCTGAAAATTCTTTAAGAAATATGAATCCATGTAATGCTCTAAAAGGGGGCTTGGAAGTTTTAATTAAAAGCTATTACGTTATATGTGCATCCCTTACATGATAACTATCTTGTGAGTCAGAAGTTATAAGACTTTAGGTAATTATTTAATTAATTACAACTAATTATATTATATATAATCATATAATAAAATAATAACTACGGATTCCTATATTCCATGGTAGACCAAGATCATAGAAAATCAAAATCTCCTACTAAAACAGTAAAATGAAAAAAAAAATTGAGTTCTATAACTTCTATTTCTACATTGAGTTCCATAGAATAAGATCATAATATACATTTTACAAATGGAAAATTTACTATAATACCCCTTAAACTCTTGACATTGATACAAATAGCTCTTGGTCACACCATATCTTATCCCTTCCTAAGCTTCTAAAATTTTTCCTATAAAATAGTCTATTAAAGGGTGAGCACATATCGTGATTTGGTGAAATGGGGGTGCAATATTTTCAATACTATACATTTATAAGTAATTCAAGTAAGTTTTCAATCATAGACTATGCATGAACAAACATATACAATGCAGCATCACATGCAATCTTTTAGTAACTAGCATGAAGTCTAGGATTTAATGCCTTCCTTGACATTAAGTTAGGAAGTCTTATAACCATAAGTGCCTGGGTACTACATCTTAGTTAATTCTCTTAAAATCTTTTGAAATCTTAAGCTCCAAGTGCCTTAAAGGCACATTGAGCACACAAAACCTCAAGGATGGGCAAGGCCTTTAAAACATGGTTTTATTAAAGGTGTGACAATCCCCTAAGTCACTTAGTTTGCCAATGGTGAAATAGTAATCCTTAAATGATTAATTCTTGCATATCTTATAGCAATTATGACCTTCAATACAATGCAATGTATCGTGCAATACATGCCAGATTTTATATTAGCCAGATATTATTATGTCAATTCAGTTTTAAGTGACCAATTGGATAAAAGAAATTAGATAAGGTAAACCAATCATAAAGAAATAAAGTTTTACAATAAATTAACATATAATGGTAGATCAATGATAATATTTTACAACTTAATTCCATCAACCATTCAATCACTCAAGCTATCAAGCATCAAGTATCCACTTCTATGTCAAAATAGAAACAACTAAATATTACTCCACTTTGAGACATTCTCAGTTCATCACAATCTAATTTAACTGGTACTTCAATTCACCAACATACACCAAATAGTCATTATCCACATTCCAATTCTTGACCTATTGTTGTATTCTAAAAATATCTCTATTATTATTATTATTATTATTATTATTATTATTATTATTATTATTATTTTAGCAAGTGAAATTAGTAAATAACCCCATGCTTTATCTTAAATAATGCTAATTATATACAATGAAATGAAGATGAAAATGGTTTTGTTCAACTTGTATTCCTTAAATCTCTATTCGTTTACATATATATATGTGCGTGTGTACAAGTAAATGTGTATATATTATATAAATAAATAAAATTTACTCCATCTAGTGGCATATTAAATTAAATATGTAAAAGTGAGACTATATTACTTAATTAGAGGAATGGTTTGGCAAAAACATTGTTTGTTTTGATCTGGTAGGAAATAAAAGAATATGTGTGTTTGTCAGTTTTATGAGTTGGAAATTTGTGTAAATAATTTTATATAATTATATAAAAAAAGATTATACATTTATACTTACATATATTAATACATAAGTACGAAAATTTAATTTGTAATAAATGTAAAAGATGAACTGATGTAATTGATTCTTTTTTTCCTATATATATATATACATACACCCTCACAACACACATAACAATGAGCTTGACATGCACTCACAGCAACTATACATCCTCCCACTAGGTGCCCATCATGCACTTAACTCGCACATAGCACACACATACCCCAGCTCATTAGCAACAACCAATATGTATTATATGTATCGTATTGTGAACTAATTTTAAACTCTATAAAGTACATGATTGAGTGGTTAAGCATTTGATTTTAAATGTTAGTGGTCATGGGTTCAAATCCCATTAGAAGCAATTTTCATTTTCAAGAAGCATTTATATTTATGTCATTTGAATAGCATTCTCTTTTAGCTCTTTTTTTCCCTTCTAAAACTTTTTCTTCATAACAACTAACAATATTAAATATTACTTTTTACAAAATTATGATTTACTAATTAAATTTTCCTGAGTTGCTACTTATTTATTACTATTACATTGCAAATAGTAATTACATTGTGAATATTACAAATATTGTAGCCTTGTCAAGTATATATTAGTCAATTAGCTCATTACAAAATTATAGTTAACAAAAAAAAAAAATTCTAAGTTGCTATTTATTTAATATTACCACACTATAAATAATAGTTATATTTTGAATACTACAACTATTTCAATTTTATCAAGTGGATATTCATCAACAAGTAATTTTACTAATGGCTTATACAAGCTAAATCCGATCCCCCCAGTTACAGGATTCTACATTTGCCCCTAGCAGTAGTACCTACACACACACACACACATGGGGCACCAAACACACATCCACACAGTACTATATATACACACACATATAGTAGATACATAGCACTAAAGATACACCCACACGACACCATATATATGCACACATACAGTAGAGCACACATGCACACACATGGCACAAATCAAGACACACACACATACATACACATCATACACGCACGCTCACACGCCATACATGTACACACACACATATACAGCGAACATACACACACTTCCTACATGCACAACATACACTCCATACACACACATCATATACGCACACACACCCCATACACATACACACACATTATACATGCACATACACTCCCATTAATACCACATACACACACATTATACATGCACACCCTCACCCTCTTGCACCTCACGTAGCCACTAACCCAACATACACCTACAACATCCTCCAACATGCACCATGGCATATATATAACACCCATAGCATTATGCACACACATATTGCACCACTAAATCATCCCATTTTCTTCCATTTCAATCCAGCCATAGCAGTAAATAGAGTTGGGAATGCGGGCTGAACAGGCTGGCCCGCCCGACTCGCATCGGCCCACGGGTTGAAGCGGGCTAGCCTGCATTGGTCTGCACATGTTGTGGGTCCAAAAATTCAGCCTGCCCCTCGTAAAATCTTTTTTTTTTTTACAAAATAAAAATTTATTTTCATCATCAACTCTCTATCTCTTTTTTCTTTTTTTGGCAACCATTTAATTTATTTAACTCTAAGGCAATGTTAAACTTTTTTTCTTTCCATATTCTAGTGGCAGTGACTGAGCACAAAATCACAGTCTGAATATAGAAGTTTCGTGTTGTGTTTGTGTGTTGCATCTTCTTTTAGTTGTTACTTTTGCTTTTTAGTTTATTTACTTACTTTACTTTTAGTTTTACTATTGATATTGGACAACATAGTGAGCTATTTTTTTTTTCGCAGGCCAACCTGAACCCTCGGCGAGTTGGCCCTCCCTGACTCGTGGGCCATGCGGGCATGGTCCAAAATGACCCGTAGCTTTCGCAGGCTAAATTTTTCGGCCCACCTTGCAAAATTTATGCAGGCCAGCCTGCTGACTCGCCCTGCATTCCTGGCTCTAGTAGTAAACACACAAAATATACATATATACAAGTATTTCACAAGCATGAAAATACTAATATTGTAATAAATTTTTGAGTTTCCATTCTCCTAGATCTTTTAGTTTAAAATTCAAATTACACATTGAGGAGTCGCAATAGTTCAAGTTTTTCACCTAGTAATCAAGGAGTAACAAAACTTAGAGCTATATCTAGTAAGTAAACTTACCCAAAATTTGAATAAAAATCAAGTATATATATATTTTTGGAAAATTGATCGTAAAATTTGAGTTCAAAATTTACTGAGCAAGTATAGTCTTGATGTAAAGTAGTCCTTCCAAGGATTATAATGGTGCTTACGATTTTTGATTTAGAGCTAGTATGAAAAAGTTATGGTTTTTGATTTAGAGCTAATATAAGAAAGTTATAAATAATTATTATCAATCTTTTTGAAACATTTGTCCATTACGAAATATACTTGTGAAGTTTTAGTAATCTGTAATGTGTTGAAATTATAGGTTTATATTTATGATTATATTATTATATCATAACTTTAGATATAATAGTTATATTCTATAGTCACTTTCAATTATTATTAGGATCCTCATGATATCTCTATAATCCTATGATTCTATTAGTTGTATTCATATTTCATGTTTATAATCAGGCATGTATTGGATCATTATTTGTGTACTAATATAACTTATAATTGCAAGTTCCAAAATTTATTAAACTAAGTATTAAACTTATTGATTTATTTATTTTTTTGTGTCTTTCTTATTATCAATATATTAAAGTGACTTAATTTTTATTGTTGACCATTTCAAATTTTTGAAATCGTGAAAACGTTGTCCTCGCTACCCTATCTTAGAAGCACTTATTGTTTAGCTTATTCTCTTTAGTTTAGTATAGTTTTTAAAATTTGTGGGGTGTTTTACTCCATTCTCACATTTAATTGGAACAAGACTAACACCCTAATCAGTTTTGTCATTAATCATTAAGGATGCCATGGTACATTTCTTCCACAATTCCGTCATCAGTATATCATAAAGTTGATGTGTCTCTAAATGAAAGCTAATTTTTTTGTCTCCAATGATGACAACCAAGCTAAGAAATGGATAACGGATCCTCTTGAGATTCTAATTGGGCTTATGACATGACTTTGAGATAAACGACTTAAGGATGCACTTAACGGGTTAATCAAAGAGGTTTAAGATGAAGAGCAATACTTGCATCAAACCAAGAATAATCCATGTTATTAAAGTCCAAGACGCTCCGAAATGAAGACAACTTGAAGACGCTTGAGGAAACTTGAAAGCTGCTAGCCTTTGGGAGGTGAAAACCACCGGCATAGGAATCAAAGCCGCCGACTTAAGTGGCCAGTGTTGAAGAGAAGATGTCACGCCCCGAAAGGGGGCCCAGAAGCCTTTACTAAAATTATCATGGCACGTGTGCACTCGTTACATGATAATTGTCTTATGAGTCAGAGATTGTAAGACTCTAAGTAAATAATTACATCTACAATAAGTTATAGTACATATAATTAGATAATAAAATACAACTATGAATCCCATACCCCAAGGTCAACCATGATCGCAAAGAATCGGTATCTCTTACCAATCAGTAAAATAGGATAATTCCTAGGTTCTAAACTTCAAAATCTATTCACATGGGGGTCCTAACATTTCATCTAAGTAAATCTATCATTCACAAATCTTACTCCGTTGTTTTAATCTTCCAAAACTCTCAACACTTTACATCTTAGCCCATCTCGCACTTTCGTTGTCGTCACCTGCATAAAGTCTGTGAGGGGGTGAGCACACAATGGCTTAGTGAATGGGATGGTAACACTTTCAATGCTATGTACACATATACACCAAACTCAAATCAAACATTAGACAGACGCTATATACATACACAAGAAAATTCACATCAAGTTACTAAACTTATGCTATATACATAAGTAAGCAAATTCAATTTAAAATATTAAACGTATGCTATGCATGATCAACCATATGAATGCAGCATCTCACGTGATCTTTCGGTAACTGATGTGAAGTCTAAGGCTTACGCCCCCCTTGACTTTGGGTTGGGGATTCCGAAGCCACCTTCACTACCCAGGTCATTACCCTGGTTTATTTATCTTATCACTTGGTTAATTATGATATCTTATTAACTCAACAATGAACGCTCCTGTGCCTCTCTACACCAGACGGAGCAAAACCCTTAAGGACAGGCCGAACTTGGAACCGTCAAGGCGTGACAATCCCCTAATCACTTAGTTCACACTTGGCGGAACAATGATCCTCTTGATCACTTCCAATGCATCCTGTAGCGGTGATGGCCTTCAATCTCATGCAATGTCTTATGAAAATCAATGTCAGGTTTTTAAATCAGGTCCTCTTCCTTAATTAATTTATTTAGGGTGATCAAACAACATTTACAATTACAATCAATCATACCACAAAAGTAAACATCAGCATTCCATTTCACTCATCACAACCAGCACAAATCATATTCTTTTTATCACTCATCACAAGCATGGATTATGCATGGGTTATCACACAAAATCGACATTAAACCCAAATCCCCCCGGATATAGACCTATCCAGTTTTATAATGGATTAAATTATCTCGGCACCTCTTTATGCCATTTCTTTTAAATGTCAAACCGTTCAGGTCGACTTACGATCATCCGATCTGGCACCTTTGTGCCCTTTTCTCTCAAATGTCGAACCACTCGAGTTGGCTTACAATCATTTCTGACACCTCTGTGTCATTTATATCACATGTCAAACCAACCACTCAGGGTTGATTTACATTAATTATCTTTGACACCTCTGTGCCATCGCACTTCTCAAGTGCTCTATCATTTTCACACTTTCGAGAGCTAACAAGGTCATCTCGCATCTTCCTTTTTAATGTTTTCAGGACACTTGTGTATAATATACATATCTATACATATATATGTTTGGGACCTTTCCTCAATTAAGGACAATTTGCTAGAAATTTCCCCTTGCATACTTAATAGGGTAAGAAAATATGGTCATTGATTTCTAAAAATCAAGGTTACATTCATGATTTGGTATGGTTATGTTCATGAGTGTGTTTCGTAATTAAAATAGGAAAATAAGTTTGTTGAGTATATGTGTACATATTCAGGAACCAACTCTAACATGTGTACATAATGATACCTATATACCCTATTCCAATTGAGCATACCTATTCGGTAGCTAGAGAAGGAAAGCTAAGTTTCTATATTTTGGTTGATTCGGAAGAAAACAATTTGTAAAATATGGGTTAGGCTTATGGTTATAGCATTAGCAATATGGTGCTAGGTGCTATCTTTAAGGTAATGACATCTAAACTCTCAAACCATTCATTCCCCTATATTCCTCACGACTTATTTCCTAACTCATTAATTCCCACCACATAACTTAACAATAATCACATTAAATAGCAAATACAACAAACAACAATTTCACATATGCAACATTCTATATACAACACAACATAGTAACATATCATTAAGTTTCCCACTTACTTATTTAAGGTTGTCATAGTCTTAGTCGGAGTCGAGCGATTCCAGTGGGTAACTCCTTTGCGTTCCTCTTGAAGTCAGTATCCTTTCACGATACTTCCTTAACCCAATTATAAAGCTGCATCTCCACCTGACTTTGGTAGTCTTCTAGCACTCGATATGTGTACTCTGCTCATCTTGTGATTGATGACAAGGCGTGAAGTTTTCTCCTTATGGAACTTTGGGCGAGCAAGATTCGAATGTTGAACTTCCTTTGAATATGTGCTTCCAACACCTCAAGTTGCTGTGATTGACTGTCTGCTTTCCTTGTGTAGAAGTCGAGTAATGGAATGTCTTCGACTTGCTAAATTTGGAATTCCTTATTCCACCTATGCAAGATATCCTTGGAAAGGACAATTGAAAATCTTGCATTAGGGTATTTGGCTAAGAATGATCTTCTTTGACATCTTTTGAACATTCCATTGTGGAATCCATCTAATTCCAACTATCTCCCAAGCCATCATCTTGAATATTCCTTGAATCATTCCCTTCACCAATTACACCATCATAGACGCTTCTCTTGTTCATGAAGCATCTTTGAACATTTCATTTATCCAATTGTCTTTAATATCTTCCAACAAACTACTTGTAGGATAACCTGCAGGATTTAGCAGTTTTTAAAGGTTTGTCTCATCTTCTTTCTTCTCTTCTTTGTTGATATTTCCACCTATGGGTTCCTCATACTTTCTTTTGGTTTTCATCCTCACTCACACTTCCATCATACATACACCAACCTTTTCCACACACCACATGCACACCAACATACACATATTCTTCTCCATTTACTCTACATATATTACACACCTCTCGTATCTATACTTCCCACACCATGCATTATCTCATACACCTACTCACATACTCCATATACGCCTTACATTATCAATACATACATGCACATACTTTGCACACACTATATTCGTCTTTTATACCCATACATACATATTCATACTCTACACATCGTCTCATATTCGTATATACATATCTCGCATACATCATCCTCAACTTCCACATTTACACATACACATGTCCATACTCTTATACACATACTCCGCACCTCCCACACACACTACTCCTTCCTTATACATACATACATACATTCCCACACACCACATATCTTCTATACATATACACATACACCTTTACACACTATATGACATCCACACACCTACATACACATACCACCCTACATCACTTCATGCACCTACGCGCATACTCCCAAGCATTACACACTTGGCTCCTCTTCTACACCATACATCATCACCAACACACACATCCTTACCTACACATCATACACCCTCAACCACACATACACACTTCATTCACACACACACACACATTCCACATACACTACATCACCTCATACACATGTGCACACACTCACATGCATTACACACACATGGTTCCTCCTTCTTACACATACACACACATACCATGCTCCATCATTCACATACATACACACTTTCCCACACACATCACACACATCCCTACATACATACGCATACATACATCTTCATTCCCGCACACACATACGCACCTTCCTCCACACACATACACTTTCGTACATCCACACCATCATCCACACATACATACGCATCCTTACACACCTCACACACCTTCAATCACACATACGTACATACACACACTACACACTCGCCTCATACACACCCGACTCCTTCTCTTCCTTCCTCATTTTCTTTTCCTCCTCCACACATTGTTGCCGCTGTCGCCTTCGCCGTCAAGAAGAAGACGAGATGGACAAGACTTGGAAGCTACTACCACCGTTGTCATCATTGTCACTGTGTTGGCGCTGCTGTAGCAGTCATGGCTGCCGTTGTCGTTGTTGTTGACATTACCACAGTTGCTATTGTTGCCGCTGGACATTGTCATCATTGCTGGAGGCTGAGAAGGGAAAAAGGAGAATGGAAGGGAAGAAGGAGATGACCGGAAATGAAGAAGAAAAGAAAAGAAAAAGGGAAAGGAAGAAAGAGAGGGAGAAACAGAACGGGAAGAGGAGGGGCAAGGGACATGACAACGTGAGGGGCGGTAAAGTGACAGCCGGTCACGTCGCCCTGCTAGGCTGCTAGTTTTTTTTTTTTTTTAAGTTTTGAATATATATTATATTATATTTTAATTATAATTATTTCTATTTCAATATTCCACATGCGTACGAAATACCTTTAAAAATTATATCTTTAGCAATTTGTTATGAATTTTTACGATTAGGTTAATTCGATTATTCCAAACATAAATTTTTACTCTAAATTTCTATTTAAAATTCCTAGATTTATAATTTAAATTAATTTCATTATTCAATCGAATATTGCATAAAAATTATGTTTTGGGAAATTTATTCTTTTAATTTAATTTGCTCGAACTAAGGTTAAATTTTACAATTATTTTCATTTATTTGTTTATATTTTCATATTTGGATATTTTCAAGTATGTCGCTTCTTAAATTTATTCGGTAACATATTTCATAAAATTCGATTTATTACGTTCATCATCTTCTCTTTCTTATGAAATTCATTCTTTCTAATTGTTTAAATTTTTAAAACTTATTATTATCACGAATCTAGAATAAAATAATATTTGTTATTCTATTTATTTTCTGTAATTGTTTATATAATTTTTCAAAATTTTTCGGACTTCACAAAAGAAAGGCCAGCTAGAAGCAAAACTAAAGTCGCAGGTTTTATTACCGGCTTAGGAGAAGAATGTTGGCCAACTTTAGACAATTTTAGCTCGTCAACTTTTGTTGTTTTTTCCCTTAGTTGCATTAAGGTTTACTATGTCGTTTTAGTGTTATTTGAGGATACTATAAATAGTCAGACTCCATTGTAAAGAACTTTTTGGAAAATTGAAAAAAAAAACACTTTTCTTTAGTTCTTAAAGAACTTTGAACTTATTGGAATTGTCTCATGGCGTCATCCTTTACTTATCAATCGGATCTCCATCCGATTGTGGCGTATCCATTATACCAAGGTTCTTGCTTCATTATAAGCAACGGGTCACAGTTTCCCTTCATTCGTGATTGGTCATCGGTTATTAGATACAATTTGGGATTTTGGATTTCGGGTTTCAGCATAGGTTGACGTAGTTCATATCATCCATACCTAAAACTCAAGATCACGCTTCGACAATCAATGCTTACATGGTATTATATCAACCAATTCGTTTCCAAAATTACATCATAATCAATCATATTCATTATAGACATATGTCTATCAGCCACAAATACATTAACATTTTTACAAATTCTATTCAATAAAGATCCAACACCTAAAGGAGAACCTACACATAATTTAGTAGGTAACACATCAATAGACAATCCACATGCCATTACAAAATCCTTAAAAACACAAGAATGAGATGCTTTAGTATCAATAAGCACATATATACATTGAGTGGAAACTTGGTGCATACTTGTAAGGATATCAATCTTAGTAGTCTCTTTAAACTATAAAGCAAAACTCTAGCACTCCATCTCCCTTTCTTAGTTGGCTTAGTCCCATTTTCCTTTTGCTTCTTCTTACAATTAGCCGTTATGTGTCCTCTTTGCTTGTAGTGATAGTAAAAAACTAGCCTTAGGGTAAGGCTTGGACACTCAAAACTCCTGTGACCCTCTTTTCCACATGTAAAACAAGCTTTTGGATTCCACTTGCACTCTTCAATCTTATGTGGCCCATAGCACTTAGGGAACCTCTAATTAATCCCTAGAACAATAGGTTTGGAGGACTAAGCTAACAAGGCTTTCTTGCCCATTATCCTAGGCTTTTAGGTCACAAACCATTGGCAAATCTAGCACTTGAAGAAGCAATTGTAGAAATGGGCCTATTCTTATGTCTCATGGCCTTCTTTATGTCATATACTTTGATGTTTCTTCTACCTTTCTCCATAAGCCTCACTTTGTTCACAATAGCAGTATATGTAATTAACTCAAACCCCTTCACTTCATGCTACAACCTTAGCTCTAGATCATTCATCAATTTTAGCACTTTAGATCTTTCATCATTCTTATAGGCTTTTGGCATGAACTTCATCAATCTATTCAATTTAGCCTCATATTCATCTATAGTGTGTAATCCCCATTTCAGCTTTAGGATGTTGCGACCGTTTTTTCCTTTTAGACTCTCAGCATAAAACTCATTAAATAATGCCTCTTTGAGCCTCTCTGGTGTCACCTCTCCATCTATTAGTTTCCTGGTTACCTTCCACTAGTTGGTTGCATCACCTTTCAACATGTATACTAATCTAGCTTCCTCACTTCTAGTATACCATATGCAAAAAAGTATTTTCCAACTCCTCAATTTAGCTCTCAATTACTAGAGGATCTACGGTATTGGTAGTGAAGGGAGTCACTAATTTTACAAAGTCATGTAATTTAACTACCCCACCATGCCTCCCACTAGCATAACTTATTTACTAATCAACTCTCATTTGCTATTACTGTAGTATTGGTTATTGTTATTGCATAATCAACTACTGTTGTTGGTGCATCATAGCTATTATATCCCCTAAGGTCATAAATTGGGTGGTGTCTACAAGTTTAGCTAGGGGTATAGGCTCCACTAGGGGTAGTGAAGGTGGTAGAGGTGGATCACCTTCAACCGGAGTGTCATAGGGAAGTGTGCAGGGTCTAAGATTATGCCTATTCATTTATTCGATACAAATAGCACACAACAATCATGCATTTTAAGACAATCCTTTAGAATCACACACATAGTTATGTATTTCTCCAATTTTCTTATTAATTCATCCTATATGTTCTCTAACCATGCTATGTCCAATTACTCTAACTATAGAAGAGTAAATCCTAACTTCTCACTCTAGTCATTTTTTGACCTTTTGTGGGATATCGTGTGTTCCAATACCCCTAGAGGAGGGCTTAATCATTTTCCTTTTTTATCCAATTTAAAAGTTGTCATTCTTACTTGTAATTTATATATTAAGCTCCTACATACCATTCTAATCATACATAGGTGGGGATCTTATACGCTTCTTATTTTCAAATTTTGGGGGATGTGAAACCTAAATTTACTATTCCCTTTGCTAAGTGTACCTATTAGTCATTCCAAATTAAATATGTTAATTAACTAAGCCTAATCCCATTTTATTTCCTATTAGATCATGCAAACATTATCAATTTTATTTACTAGTAATGGCATGAGATACCTTAGATCTTAGTCCTCATTTTATTTATTTCATTATTATTTAGTCTAATTGAATATGCATATTCATTTAGAGAATAATAGTCAAATTCAATTTAATAGCATACATTAAACAAGATAGCACATATATTCCAGTTAAGTGATTCACATTTAAGATAAGAAGTATTGTAACAATTCACATTTAAGTCCTCATTAATTATCTTGTTTTTTTTTTTTTTTAAGTCTAGCAGATCAAGGAAAGAGAAAATTCAAGTATTGGGCCTATAAGGTTTCCACTCTCGAACTCACCATCCTAAATGCATTTTAAAACCCTATGCTTTGATACTACTTAAAGTGTCATGCCCCTAATTTTCTACGACGATGATAGTTCGCCATGTAACTTAAGGTTACAATTATTAACTGGGTTTCTAAATTAGTTTTAGGAACTTCAAATTGTTAATTAAACTGAAAATACATATTTGATGGTTCATTTGATTTTGAAAATTGTTGAGTTCTTCGAATTCTAAAATAAGTTTTAATGATAAGGTTATTAATGTCTAGAATATATTTTAAGTGCGAAGAACAAAAGCATTCATTTTAATAGATACTTATTTAGATAATAGTTTATGGAAACTTAAACAAATAGTAGACTACAGAAACTTATCTAGACAGTGTGTTAGACATTTCACTAGATATTTAAATAGATAGTCTGATACTTTGGTTTGTAAACTTTTGTTTGAAGAATGTATGCTTATATATGTTCTTATGCAAGTTTAATCTACAAGTTTAGATTTTTTGTAACTTTAGTTTGCAAAGTTAAGGGTTGTTTTAACCAAAGAAGAATGAGATAAAGATAAGAACAACCAATATGGTTATCAGTTGAAGACCATCCTAATAAAGGGGGATCTTTTATTTTCAACTTAGACTTATCCATCCAAAGTTGTTGAAGAGGCAGATGAAGATAAACATCGACAAATTTGAGCTAAATCTATTACACGTTAATCAATTTGAATTTAAATTACAGGTTGAATTTTTCAACTTCCCAAAAATGTAGGGATATGAACATTAGCAGACTTAATGAACATTGGAAGCCTTCTATCAACAGAACAAGTAAGTATATAACAAAACAATTCAAGTTAAAGACACAACAGATATGAGTAGAAAGACAAAAAAAAAATTATAATAGAGCAAAAAAATAAATTTTCTTTGTTTACTTGAGCTAAAAATAGAGAAATTATATTTTTCTCAACTCTGTAACTTTTTCTATTATTTAGTGTGAAGTTAAGTCTAAGAAAGTGAGGTTATAAAGTCTTGTAGTCTGTGCTTATCTGAGGAAAGGGCTAGAAAGACAGAGTAAGAGCTATTGGTATTTGTAACAAGTTCTTAGCAATTGAATAAGTGGAACAACTGGTATAAAAGACTGGATCCCCAACAATAAAGCTGGATGAGAGGATGTGCTCATTAGGAGGAACCTTTATATATAGCAACCTTCTTTAATTCTACTGCACATTATATTTGTCTATTTTATTATTGCTCATCACACATGATCTTCATCTAGCTGGAAATTTAAAGTGTTTAATTAGTTAAATTTGATAATTTTTTTTTTTTTTTGCAAACAGTTCACCCCCTTCCTGTTCACCATTTCGGGACCTATATTTAGTATTAGAGTAGTGGCTCTTCTATATACAAGAGTTGATCAATAGCTGACAACACAATTACAATTGCATCTAATCATATACCATTCTTTGATGGAACTAACTTTCCTTATTGGAAATGTAGGATGGAAGCTTATATCAAAGCGACTGATTTTGCTTAGTGGGAAATTATATAGTATGGTGATCAAGAAATCATTCTCAATGACAGTCCAATTTTAGCCGATGAAGAAAAGAAAAAGGCTAAAGGTAACAGCACATCAAAGAATTTACTTTTGATGAGCATATCTCAGACTGTGTTTGCAATGATATCATCATGTGAATCTATGAAAGAAATATGCGATAAGTTGTGCGAAACATATGAAGGTGCTTCAATGATTAAGGACACCAAGAGAGGAGCATTGATGTAGGATTATGAATTATTTAGATTTTAATTCAGTGAACTATATCTAATGGACTTAATAGATTTAATTTAATTACTAATGAACTTGCTTTACTTGGTAAGAGGTTTGATGATAGTGAGCTTGTGAGGAAAATCTTACGAATCTTACCAAGTTCATGGGATTCAAAGAAAAATGCAAATGAAGAAGCTCATGACTTAGACAAACTAACCTTAAGTTAACTTTGAGAAAAGCTTTAGGCATATGAATCAAAATTGAAACATATGAATGATCAAGAGAAAACCAAAAGATCAATAACAATCAAGACTATTGAACAAGACATTAAGACAGAAGAAGGATTATACTGTAATGATATGGCAATGTTGGTCTGAAGATTTACAAAAGCATTTTAGAGAAATGGTAAGCATTTTGAATGCTTTGAACATTTTTCTACTAATTAATCTAAGTATGGTATGGGAAAGACTTTTAGAGAAAAAGAAAAAAAAGAAAGAGAAAAAGAAGAAAATAGTTTGCTTTAAATGCAAAAAGCCAAGACACATCAAGTATGAATGTCTTGTGTTGATAAAAAAGATGGAAAAAAATATAAGAAGAAACAAAAAGTTTTAATGGCACAATGGAGTGATCTTGATTAGTTTGACGTCGAGTTAGAAACTGGATAAAAAAATAAAGAAGAAGCAAATCTGTGCTTCATGGGATTATTTGAGGTATCTTCTGAATTTGATAATGATATGCCTATTAGCTTTAGACAATAAGTTAAACAACTATTAAAGACTTTATTTAAGGCTAATGAAAAGATTGAAAACTTTAAGAAATGAAAAAGAAGCTATATGTTAGACTAATATGTTATTTATCAATGAAAAATGATATTTTAAAAAATGATACAAAAGTGTTACATATGGATAATAAAAGCTTACAAGAAGCACAAGATATGTTGACAAGTGAAAATAATACATTAAAAAAAGAAATTATAGAGCTTAATGTAAGAATTAATGAAGTTACAAAAAGTTTAAGTGCTATGTTTACTAAGTTTTCTGAAAGTGATGAAAAATTGTGAAAATTAATATCATTTCAAAGAATAAGTAACTTAAAAGAAGGATTAGGATATAATAAGGTTGAATCCTCAAACCAAGTTAAGAAAACTATTTTTGTTAAAGGAAAAGATCCAACCATTAAAGATAATATTGATACAAGTAAGAAGGAAAATAAAAGCATAAATATGAGATAAAATAAGTTTGTTAAACAAAATGAAAAGAATATTAGAAAGTATTCCATATAGTAGTCCAGATAGAATTCCAAATAGTACTCCAGATGAAATTATAGATAGATGTATAAACAGTACTATAGACAAACTTACAGAGGTATTATGGAAGTTATATTGAATCATATAATCTAAGAATGATAAGCTCATATCAATATCAATAGAGACCATATCAATATCAGAATAGTTTGCTAAGATCTAACATTTATGTGTGCTATTTTTGCAACAAATATGGACATAAAAAAACATTTTTATTACAAAAATAACAAGCTCAACCAACAAGTAAAAAAAATCAAAATAACATGAGCTTGAATTTTAGTGGACCCACGCTAGTCTGGGTTCTTAAAAAAGTTTAATCATCTCCTTTATATGTGTAGGAACACGAAACAAGGTTAAAAGGATTGCGATACGTAGATAGTGGATACTCATGACGCATATTAGGATATGTTTTGCTGTTCACAAATTTAGAATGGAAAAATAAAGGCTATGTCAAATTTAGTGATGACAGTAGAGGAAAGATAATAGCAACTGATACAGTAGACTTTCCCTCTAGTATAATTGAAAATGTTTCTCTGGTAAGAGGTCTGAAATACAATCTTTTAAGTATTAGTCAACTATGTAACAAAGGTTACAAAATGATTTTTGGAAAAGACAAAGTAGAAGCTTATGATAGGAATGGAGAAAAACTATTTGAAGGATTTCATAATAGAAATATTTAGATGGTTAAACCTTCAAAACTAGATTTTGAAAGATGTTTCTTAACATTAAATGACAACTGTTTTATTTGGCATAAAAAAATTGGACATGTTAATTTTTCACAATTAGAAAAGCTTTCGAAAAATAAACTTGTTGAATTATAAAAAATTTCTTCTATTAAAAATATTAAATGTGATACTTGCTTGAAAAATAAAATGGTTTCAGTATCTCATAAATCTAAAAATGTAATTTTGACAATAAAACCTTTAGAACTTTTACATCTTGATCTTTTTAGTCTAATAAGAACTTTGAGCCTAGGAGGTAATAAGTATGACTTAGTAATAGTTGATGACTTTTCATGTTTCACATAGGTTTTATTTCTTAGACACAAGAGTGATACATTTGATGCTTTTAAAACTTTTTCAAAACAATTTCAAAATGAAAAAGGTTTATCAATCATAAGTTTGAGAACTGATCACTGTAGAGAATTTGAAATTGAAAACTTAATTGAGTTTTGCAAGAAAAATAGGATAAAACATAATTTTTCTACTCCATATACTCCACAACAAAATGGAGTAGTAGAAAGAAAAAATAGTCTTACAAGAAATGGCATGAAGTATGCTAAATGAAAGTAATGCATGTAAGTATTTATGGGCTGAAGCAATCTCTACATCTTATTATATTTCTAATCGTGTTTATGTGAGACCTTTGATATAGTAAACATCTTAAGAAATCTACTAAGGTAGGAAGCTAAACATGCCATATTTTCACATATTTGGGATTAAATGCTTCATCCAGAAATTTGGGTAGAATCTTAGTAAATTTGATGAAAGAGCTAATGAAGGAATTTTTCTTGGTTATTCAACAAACAGTAAGGCTTTTCGTATTTTTAATCAAGTAACTAGATTAGCTGAGTCTATTAATGTCATGTTTATTAATAACCCAATCATAGATGATAGTGATGATGACATAAGTAAAAAAAAAAAAGGGATAAATATTTAAATCATCAACAGAATCTATAAGATACTATAGGTGTACCTATCGAACGAAAAACAAATGGTAGGTTAAATAGTTGAATAGAAAGTCAAATAGATGATAAGCCAGATAATGACATAGACTGCTTACTAGAAGGTACCACTGAATCTAAACAGACTAAAGTTGAGTATTCTAAGTCTTGGAGATTTAAGGCATATCATCCACTAGAATAAGTACTTAGGAAAATAGATTTAGGAGTTAAAACTAGATCAAAGCAAAAAGATATAGAAATCAATTTACTTTATTATCTGAAATTGAACCTAACAATGTGAATAAGGCTTTGGCAGATAGTAATTGGATCAATGTCATGCAAGAGGAATTAGCACAAATTCAAAGGAATTAGGTATGAACACTAGTTCCTAGACCTAAGGACAAATCTATTATTGGAATAAAATGGGTGTTCAAAAATAAGCTTGATGAGTAAGGTAAGATAGTTAGAAAAAAAGCAAGGCTTGTGGCAAAAGGATATTCATAAGAAGAAGGTATTGATTTTGATGACACTTTTGCACTAGTAGCTAGATTAGAAGCTATTAGACTATTGTTAACTTATGTTTGTTACAAGGATTTTAGATTATTTCAAATGAAAATAAAGTTTTTTTTTTAAATGGGTATATCAATGAGGAAGTATTTGTAAAGCAGCCCCTCGGATTTGAAGATCTATTAATAGAAGATTATGTTTTTAAACTACAAAAGGTTCTTTATGGTTTGAAATAAGCTCTTAAAGCTTGGTATGAAAGGTTAAGGAATTTTCTAATAAAAAATAACTTTTCAAGAGGAAAAGTTGACACAACTCTTTTTGTAAAACATTTTGATAAAGATATTTTAGTGGTACAAATTTATGTAGATGATATTATTTTTTGTTCTACTAATGAAATATATTGTAGGGAATTTCCAAAATTAATGTAGGCTAAATTTGAGATGTCCTTGATGGGAGAACTAAACTTCTTCCTTGGATTGCAAATCAAGTAAACCTCTCAAGGAATATTTATTCATCAAGAAAAGTATGCTAAGAAAATACTAAAAAAATTTGGATTTGAAAATGTTAAAGGAACTACTACTCTTATGTCAACTTCAATAAGGTTGGATCTAAACAATTCGAGTAAAAAGGTATATGAGAAACTTTATAGAAGTTTAATTGGATCCTTGTTATATTTAATTGCTTATAGACTAGACATTTTGTTTACTGTTTATGCATGTGCTAGATTTTAAACAAATCCAACTAAAACACATTTAACCGTTGTAAAAAGAATTTTCAAATATAAATCTTGCACTACAAAATTAGGAATTTAGTATTTTAAAAATAAAAAATTGATTTAATAGGATATTCAGATGTTGATTATGTAGGTTGCAAGATTGATAGAAAAAGTACTTCAAGAACTTGTAAATTTTCAGGGGACAACAGCAGTAGAATATGTTTTTATGGGAAATTGTTGTGCTCAAGTATTATGGATTAAACAACAATTGTGTGACTATGGACTTATGTATAAAAATATTCCAATAAAATGTGATAACACAAGTGCTATTAATCTCACAAAAAATTCAGTTCATCATTCTAGATTCAAACATATTGAAGCAAAGCATCATTTTATAAGAGATCACATTAACAATGGAAATATATATCTTAATTTTGTTAGTACTAAATTTCAATTTGTTGATGTATTTACAAAACCATTAAATAAGAATCAGTTTGAATTTATTCACAATGAAATAGGTGTCTGTTTTCCTATATAATATTTATCAAAATAACTTTTTTGGGTTAATTTGGATAAACTCAAATAGAAGAAAAGGGAGTAATTTCCTCTTAGCCGTTAATATTGCTTTCGTGTGCAGGTAAACCTTCCTTAAATATTACTTTTTCAAAACTTAAAGATTTAAAAACTCCATCCTCTCGTTCACTCATATCATTATGAAATCTCTTGACCTTGAACACTTTCACTCTCTCTTGACCTTGAACACTTTCACTCTCTCTTTTACTCTCTCTTGAACCCTAATCACTACTTACAACAATGGCACCAAGGAAATTGACTAGGATGACCACAATGCTTTCAAAGGCCAAGAAGAAAGACATAAACCCAAAAAGACACAAACCCTATTGAAATTTAAGACAAGGAGTTTTCTTTATCAAGATATCCTAGTCAAGAGAAATCCTAAGAAACTGAACACAACAATGAACAAGAAAAACCTGAAGTCAGCAATAGTTCGAAAGAGACTATTGTAGACAGTAGTATAGAAAGTGAACCAAACATTCCACTTGGCACTTTGAAAAGGAATAAAAAGGTACATTCTAGAAAACAATTTGCTTGGAAATTTGTTCAATTCAAAGGAAAGATAATGGAATGTAAGTCTATGGATGTTGAATATCTGATCAAGAATGGATTTCACATAGATGAAATGCTGGATATAATAGGCTGTAGGAAGTTGTATTATCTAAGATATACGGTATTTGGAAAAATTGTTGCTGAATTTTATGAGAACTTAGATACAAGAAGGAATGATAGGTTGAAATCAAATGTGTGCAGACAAAATATTGAGATAACTAAGAATGGTATAATTCGGTGTTTAAAACTCAAATATTAGAATGATGATAAAGACATTCTAAGCATGAATCGATTAGAATTATTTTAATATTTCAATGATGGCTTTGATGTTAAATCACAACGAGACATGCCCGTTATTCAATTTTCATTACTAGTTAGGATATTGCACAAGATAGTAAGTTCATGTGTTCTGCGTAGGATAGAAGTAGAACATACGTATCAATTGATGAGGCGAAAATAATTTTATGAATGACTAAAGGGAAAAGTGTGAATATAGTTGACAAAATTTTGAAGAATTTGTTTGAGAATAAGGAAAAGAAGCCTTAAGAAAACCTAATCATGTTTCTTTTAAAAGAGAAACGAATATGGTTACCTAAAGAGGGTTATACAAAATTTTCAGTTAAGAAAATAATTGAGGGAATTCTTCATCACATGAACATACATGTATGGAGAAAAGTATGGTTTTCTGGAGTTTGCACTGTATACATGGATCATAGGCATTCATGAAAGGATATTCCTGAATTGATGTCTAATATAGAAATAGGAGCAATCTTAATGAGCAAAAGAAGGTTGATGAAGAAGAGCTTCTAAAGAAGGGAAGAAAAAGAAAAAGAAAAGGTGGTTGAAAAAGAAAAGAAGAAGAGGAGACAGGATGGTAAGGCTGATTTGGAGATTAGGGACAAACTTTTAGTGAAAACAAACAATTCTATAGACAGTTTAGTAGAAGGTATACCAAAATCCCCTACTCCAAAGAAGAATGATGTTGAAGCTGGAACTATCAACAAGGTGATAGACTCGAAAAGTAGAATTTTAGATCTACAAAATTTTGTGAAGAAAAGCTTTTTTAGAGATGATGTCCTTAATGGAGTCAGATACTGCTAAACCTAATGAAGAAAAATTTGAGGAAAAGCTTCCATCGACTCCTACTAGGACTACGAATGGTTCTCTAAAGACACATATTCAAGAAGGTCAGCAAGATCTTAATGAAGAGGCTAAAGATACTATTTCAATGCATGAACAGAATTTGAAAACTCTACATGCATAGTAAGAGATTCATCAAAGTGGTGGGACAGATATCTTGAATCACACTGAATAAGAAGCTATCGAAATCAATCTTGTAGTTAACCCTACTCATGAAGTTGCTCAAGACCATGATCCTCAACCTATTTTTTACCTTAGCTAAATCATTCAGAATGAGCCTCCTGCTAATCAAACATCTCTTATTGCTAAACTAACTGAACCTCAACTAGCTCTAGCTTCAGCTCCAGTACCAATTGAAACCAATCCTGTTCCTACTATAAAGGAATCTAAAGAAATTCCTAAGAAACTAAGGAAAAGAGTCGAAACAATTGCTATGAAGGTCTCTAAGCCACCAAAGAAGAAGAAGAATTGATTTACTTTCTTGTTTCAAGACTCTTGCTAATCATTGCTAGTTGTTTGTAAATTGTTTTACTTTTAAGACTCATGCTGATCGTATTTCCTAATTATTGAATGATGCTTTCTGCTTTCTAATTAGTAATTATTCAATATTACTTAACATCTATATCATATGTTAAGGGGGAGCATTATATTTTATTTGTTTGAACAAAAAAAAGGGGAGAAGAAGAAATAAGTAGTTAGTGATAAATCTATTTCACAAGTATTTGATATAATATATGAAGTTTATTACTTGAGATAAGTTTTGTTATCATCAAAAAGGGAGAGAATGATGAGTTCTTTGAATTTTAAAATAAGTTTTAATGATAACAGAAAGGTTATTAATGTATAGAATATGTTTTAAGTGCAAAGAATAAAAGCATTCATTTTTACAAACACTTAGTTAGACAGTCGTTTATAGACACTTAAATAGACAGTAGATTATAGACACTTATCTAGACAATTTGTTAGATGTTTCACTAGACATTTAAACAGAAAATCTGATACTTTGGTTTGCAAACTTTTGTTTGAACAATGCATGCTTATATATGTTCTTATAGAAGTTTAAATTATTTATAACTTTAGTTTGCAAAGTTATATATATATATATATATATATAATGAATCAAGTTAAGGGTTGTTTTAATTGAAGAAGAACGAGATGAGGATAACAACAACCAATATAGTTATCGATTGAAGACCATTCAAATAAAAGACTTATCCATCCAAAGTTGTTGAAGAGCCAGATGAAGATAGATATTGACAAATTTGAACTAAATCTGTTACACATCAATCAATTTAAATTTGAATTACAATTTTTCAATTCAAGTTGAAGACACAATAGATATTAGCAAAGAGACAAAAAATTCATAACAAAGCAAAAAAAATTCTTTGTTTACTTAAGCTAAAAATAGAGAAATTATATTTTTCTCAACTTTGTAACTTTTTCTATTATTTAGTGTAAAGTTAAGTCTAAGAAAGTGAGGTTACAAAGTCTTGTAGTTTGTGCTTAGCCAAAGAAAAGGGCTAGAAAGATAGAGCAAGAGCTATTAGTGTTTGTAACAAGTTATTAGCAATTGACCTAGTGGAATGATTAGTGTGGAAGATCGAATCCCTAGCAACAAAGTTGGATGAGAGGACGTATTTAATAGGAAGAACCTTTATATATCGCAACTTTCTTTAATTTTCCTACACATTATATTTGTCTATTTTATTAGTGCTTATCGCACATGATCTTCATCTAGCTATAAATTTAAAAAGTGTTCAATTAGTTAAATTTGATATATATATATATATATATATTTTCAAACAATTTACACCCCCTCTCATTCACCATTTCAAGACCTACATACGTTTGTAGATTCATCGATTTAAAGAAAATGCTAGATAAAATGTAGTAGGTGATATAAGTCCTAAGGCCTATAGGGTCCATAAATTCAAATATAAGTGAACAGACCATAGAGTCACAAGCGGCTTTTATAAAAGTCCAAATATAGCATCGAGATATAAATACTAAGTTTAGGAAAATAGGAAATAAATAAAAATCATAATTTATGGGATCTAAGTCCTTGAACTTATCCCATACTCCTCAGAGTCGAACTTCATGGAATTGTACAAGGGATTAGAAAAGTCCTCACTTGAAAAAGAAAATTAAGCCAAATGACCTAGTGCATAATAATGCTAACATATACACAGATGTCAAACAAGCCTATGCACTAATGCATTAGACAATCATACAATTTTTTAATTTTATTATTTAAGTAAACAACTAGCACATGAATATTGATGACTCTAGATAATATGATTGGGGACCTAGGGTACAATTCCACTATAGCGGCAATTGGAGTTGACAAGAGTAGCTATACTCCATGTTGTCGAAATTGAAACTTAAGTAGTCTCATCTAAGTGACCTCACCGTTATGCGATCCACACTGATTATAGTCAACTATATTATACCATCCATTGAGTCCCATAACTTTGGACGATTCTCGATATACCTTCTTTTCACTTATAGTGTCCATTATCTGATGTGATTTTACTTATCAACTACCCAATGAGCCATCACCTCGATGGCTTAAGCACCTAATCTACCATATCATTTCAAGGCATATGATCACATTCGTAATCTAGATCCAAAGGTGTCACTTGTTGGCTTAAGTGACCAAGCACAAGTAGCAAGCAAATACTTAGTCAAGTTAATTATTAGTTTGATTAATTTTTCTAACTTAGCAAGCAATACACATGATATTATATTCTTGGAAAGGTTGAAGATTCTTGAATTAAAGTTCAAATTTTCAACTAAGTAAATTGAATTGATTTTATGCATAAAAAAAAAAAGAAAACCTAAGTTAGATAACTATTCTAAGTATTTAGATACTATTCTAGGGTTAAGTTTAGACTATTTAAGGCCTATACTAGTTAAGGGCCAATTAGGGGTTATATAAGTCCATTTAGCCTTCTGGTTAATTAAATCCAAACCACTTAGGGTTTATTCACTTAGGCTTATTGGGTTATTTAGATTTAAGTCTAGATAAGTCTAAGGCCTAATTAGAGTATTTAGCCCTTTAAAGAATTGTAGGTCCAATTATGCTTAGAATTAGGCTCACTAGCTCTATTTAGATTATTTAGGTCCAATTATTAACATTGAGTCCATTTAAGTTCAATTAGGTCATTTTAATCTACTTTAATTAACCTAGGCTTATTATGTCCATTTAATTCTATTTGTTGTATCTTATGCCCATATGATTATTATGCCAAATTTTAATTCCATTTTAAGCCTTTAGTTGATTTAAGACCTTATAGGGTTTAAGGCCCATTTAGGCTTTCTTAACTTGTTATGACCTATTTAGGGTATGGACTCTAAAGATAAAATGGATCCAAATAACTTTTGGGTCTTAGGCACATTTGGATTCTTTTAGAGCCATGTAAGCTCATTTTATTTTATTATGCCTAAATCTTGCTCATTTTAGGTATCTAACTCAATTGGTAATTTTTTTCGAGCCTAAAAAAATGGTTCAAACCTAATTTATGGTTTAACTTGATTTAGTTTGGTTTGGTTTGATTTACAATTCAATTTATTTTTTTGCCTAACCTTACCAATTACTCCCCTTACTTAAGTTACATAGGGGAAGGGCAAGGAAATGGTGCCCAAGGAAAATAGGCAACACAGCCGCAAAGGGATGTTAGCAAGAGGATGTAATTAAGTGCCAAGTGAGATTGAAGCATGACCTATTACTTCGATGGGGAGGTTTATTATCTTGACCCCAAGAGGCATTGTGAGAAGAGCCTCGACTTTAAGTAAGGGGAGAGGGAGATGAAGGAGGAGGAAGGCTCCTAAAAAACATTGGAGTTAACCTCATCAAGGGCCCCTCTCCTTCCTCTTGTTTGAAAGCTTGAGCTGGAGACCAAGACTAGTTGTGCTAATTTGATTGCTAGTAGCTTGGGAAGAACACCGATAGGTATGAATGACTAAAGTTGATAATGGTCATTTTTTGGGGCTCTTTAACCATATGTATGAACATAATGAGGTTCATATGAAGAGGGTGAGGAAAGCCAAAGTTGAGCTAAAGGCAGCTTGAGAGGAATTAAGAGTGGTTTCAAGAGGACTACTAGAGAAGGATGGCTAAGGTTGAAGATTGTGCTAAGAAGACCTTAGGTGAGCTAGGGAAGGTGTAGAGGGAGATCTTGGGAGCTAACAACTACATCTTTAGCTTCGTAAGGGAGATTGCCTCTTACTAGTAGAAGGAAGAAAAGGTCTTGGGTGAGGTCCATCAACTAAAGGCCATGTTAGCATATTATAAAAGTGACATGGACTTCATGGAGGAGAGCCTTCATAAACCCTCTAAGAATGAGGTTGCCATGAAGACCCAACTTATCGTGCTTGAAGGGCGTGTTGCATGTGAGGATGCACTCATCGAGGAGCTGGAAAAGCTATAAAGGATAACCAAGGAGAGGCTCAAACTTGAGATCATGCAAAACATCTAAGCTAGTGATGCTTGGACTAAGTTTCCAATGGAAGTTGTAGAGGGGAGCTAACATTAAATGAGGCAGTAGATCAAGGAGCATGATCTTGACTATGACTTTAGTTGGTTTGCAGAAAGAATGAGGATTCTTAACACCCTTCCTGAAGAGAGAGAAGAGGTGGACTCAGTTGAAGGAGTTACTGAAGATGAGCTTCCAATTAATGAAGAAGCTCCTCCTCCTCCAAATGTTAAAGAAGTGCCGCCTCCTCTTTCTCCAAAAGCCGAAGAGAACATCCCTCCTCTTCCTCTAGAATAAGTGGTGCCTCTTTCTCCAATGGATGAAGAGTAACCTCGTCATCCAGTTGAAGTTTACTTAAGAGATCCCTTACCTTCTAAAGCCTAAAGGGTCAAGGCTTGAAGTTGATGCATATGTTTCTAAGGCCCCTACCCCTTAGTTTCTCCTATTTTATTCGAACCCTACATGGTCCCTTTACTTTTGTACTTAGTTTATTTTCTTGTTTCATTGTCTTTTTCCTCTTTAGAACTTACATAAGTTTTGTAAGTTGACCAATGAATTTGTAAAAAATACACTTGTGAATGAAGGTACTTTTGTTTTCTCCCCTTGCTCCTTTATATTTGTTTTATGTTAGTGTTTATTTACTTTATACATTGTCAATTTGTAGATCAAGTCATAAGCTGATTGGAGAGTGTGTGTAACCAAGGGACTTATCCCATGTCAGGAGTACCTTCAACGTTTAGACTTAAGTTTGGTTGGTGAAGATATCCTAATATGCCGATATGGAATATGAGTCCGCTCAACTTAGCCTTGAATGGCTTAACGGCTCGCACACTTAGTTGCTAAGTGGAGTCCTTTAGTTGTCTTGTTACCTTATCTAGGCAAGGACTTAACTCATTAATCATGTTTATGTAATTGAGTTTTAGATTGGTGTTCTCATAAGATGCATAAAAAAATACATAAAGACAGTCTTAGAAAAAAAGTAAGGCCAATTCAGCCTTGGGCCTTAAGGCCTAGCTCGACTGGTCTCTTAACAACTTATTTAACATATTTTTTAGTGGTTGAAATAAATATGGAAATTACATTTAACTCTCAAGATACATTTCACCATACCTTTCCTAGATAAGGTTGGATATCTTTTAGAGAAGATTTACCTATCGTAAATATCTCATCACTCCCACATTATAAATAAATGATCACTCCACCAAGGTAAAGGATTGAATACTTTTCACTAGCTTTGTGTTCCTTGTCGTCACTATAGCATTTTTTTAACTTGAGCATCGAAGTGCAAATGCTGAAGATAACTCTAGCATCCTCGTAGCTCACGTTTGTTAATTTCGTAGGCTAACATCGTCCACTTGAAGACTTAGCTCAACTGAAGACTCCTTCATGGTAAGAGCAGTAATCAACATTAACTTTTTGTGCCTTTTCATTTTGCTAGCTTTTTTTTAATAATAATAATTATTATTATCATCATCATCATCATCATTTTTTCATGCTACATATATTAGGTTCATCATAAAAATATTACTCAACTATTAAATAATTTAAACTCTTGTGTTTTTTATGCTTCTTTTTCAATGCTTCTTTTTTACCAGTAAATCAATTTTTATATGAACATAATTAAAGATTATCTAATGGATAAATAATAATAATAGTACATGTTAACAAAGTAAAAGAAAGCCTAAGAGTTCAGGTCATATCAACAAAAATAATAAAACAAATTAGTAAATTAAAAGAAGAATAAAAACTTAAATTACATAATTAAGAAAAGGTATATCCTAGTAAAATAATAATAGACAAAAAACTTAATAATAATTTTGATAATTAACCCATATTTGAGTACATAAGAAAATTGGCTTGCTTGCATGAGCTTGTATAACTACAACTTACAAGCAGTAGGGATTTTCTTAAATGTAATACATTCCACAGAAAAAAAAGGAGGGATAACGTCAAAATTGGTACCTAAACTTTACATGAATATTCAATTTACCACTTGAACTTTCAAGTTGTTCAATATGGTACTCGATTGGAAATTTTATTGTCAACGCTAGTACCTAGTCTAACGTTGTTAGTATCTATATGTTGAGATGCATTTTCAACCAATGGAGATGCGACATGTGGCATTTTATATTTAAATAATGGCTAAATGCCACTTGACATATTTTTACATTATTTAGGCCACAAGGTGCTCGCCTAGCTAATTAAATAAAAAAAGGAATCTTTTTACATTATCATTATTAAACTAAACTAAAATTCTTTTCTTGGAAAAAAGAACCTATACTAGAATTTTATGAAGAAAAATTAAAATAAATTAAGAAAAGGAACATAGATCTAGTATTTTCCTTCTTCTACTAATTCATGGTGAAAATCATCACCAATTAATGCATACCCATTAAAAAAATCATCACTATGAGTTGTGTCATGGAGTTACTCCCAATTCTCAAGGGAAAAAAAATGTAGATATATTTGAACTTCTATTATCAAAAGTCAATAAAAAACTATCAAACTCTTAATTGTAATATTATCTTTATGTTTCTTTATATATGCAGACTTAATGGAATTGAATACTAGAATGGACTACAGCGAGGACCTCAAATGTTTGCAGTTGTTGGCTTGCATATCAAACCCTTTCCACATTCTATTTCCTTATTCGTTGAAAACCCATGGACAAATCCCACAAAGCTATTGAATTTGGCGGTATTCCACACTCTATCATTTCGTCAAGCAACTTTTTTGCAACATCAATTTGGACAATTCCATATTATCTATGAAACCATACTTGACCAATTCCTTTTACTTTTCAAATCTATAAACACCTTATATGCATCACTAGGCCTCCATGAATCACACAACCTATCAATCAAATGATTATATCGAGATTGCAAGAATCAAGCAATCTTGTGAAGAGCACATTATACATGCTTTGAACTTCCTCCAGTAGACACTACTGCTCTAATCACTCTATTTCTCTATTATATCGTCTTTGAAACTTTAAAAAAGAAAGTGTATTGGAAATAGAGAGTATGGGTTTATAATTTATGTAATTTATATGTAGTTTAGGGCATTAAAAGATATTTGAAATGGCTATTATCATTATACTGTTTGATTTGGCAATGTTTGGCAAATTTGAAATAGGAAAATTAGGGCTTTTTAAGGGTTTAGTATGTGCATTAGAGGGAGGAGAGTAGAGAATAAGATGAACTCATTATTTCACTGCATTTTTTAGGCTTTAGTAAGTGTTCAGAAGGTTGGATAAAGGAGATGAACCACTATTTCATATTACATTATTATTTTTTTTTTGAGAATTTCCTTTCTTATTACCTTGTCCATATAAATTTCCTATGTGGCTTATTTCAATTTATTTTTAATATGATAAATCATGTGTCAATTAACTGTTAACTAAAAATGCTTATTTAACTTATGGCATTAAGTGACAAAATGTAAGTAATGAATTTGACGACTTAAAAGTTTAGGTAGAAAATTGAGTATTTGTATGAAGTTTAGGTATTTAGGTCAACATTGTCCCAAAAAAAGAAGAAACAAAAAAAAAAGAAAAAAAAAAGAGAGATTTACACTATATTTAGATAGATAGAAATGGATAGACTTGAAAGAAAATGAGTAAAAATGATATATTCAGCAACTCAAATAAAGAATAAAATGAGTACAAGAGGAAAAGTATGAATAAAAATATTTTTATTTTAAGATTTTCTTTATTTCTTTTTATTTTCTTTATATATTACCAAATACAAATTTCATTTCATACTCCATTCTTTTCTTTTCTCATTGACGAATGAGACCTTGACCTTAGTTATCTCAGCATTTGCAAAAAATGTGAATCTTCGCGATATACTTGTTGCAGTTCCACTTCGGGTATTTTGGCTATAGTGTCCTGTCCTTGCATTCACGAACACAATTAGTTAGAAATATCTCATCTTGGCAAGCCCCAATTATTAGCCTACGTGCTCCTTCCGAGTTCATTTCGATTTGAACACCCCAGATTTCTGCTTCTAGGGGGGAAGGAAAAGGCTATGTCTTTTTTGCAAAGCCGCCCGCCCGCTCGCTATATTAACCTCTCGTCATATGAGATTGTTCATGTATTAATTGCAGGTGTTGTAATTTTCAAGACCTCTGTTTCGGTTAATGGCTAACTTTATGGGACAAATGTTTATGGCTTCTAATTCCATCGTTTGGGGATAAAAGGTCAAAAAAGCGCTTATATTTTTAGTTTTGACAATTTAGTGTTTCAATTTTTATTTTTTGTGATTGAGTGCTTATTTCTTAAATTATTTTCAATTTAGTGTCTCTATTAGTGTGAAAGTAAACGACTGTTACAAATTTTTGCATTTTGTTGTTTATACTTTATTGTTGATTGTATTTTGGTTTTTATACTTTAGTTTTAATGTATTTTAGTATCAATTTACTAATTAATTTTTATTTTTTTAATTGATATATTATTTTAAAAATTAAAATAAAATTATTTATATATGTGATGTTTGATTTTTTTTCAAACCTTATATTGTTGGAAAGCTTTTAACATCTACTTTTATTTGAAAATATGATTTATAATGTGTTCTAGTACTATATAAACTAGGTATAATTTTAAAATGCTCATAACTTGTAAATTAGGTGACATTTGGCCTTATAACGTGAATTTTCAAACTTGTTGAATAATAGTCTACCATTTGTTATAATATCTTATTATATTTTTAGTAGTATCTAGATATTGACTTTTATAACTTTGCAATCCCATAACTTGCAAATTGAATATTGCATGATTACAAGTATATAACCATTGAAAAGAATGGCTATAGGTTACTAAAAAAATGTTATTATTCAAAATTATACTATTAAAAATAATCCCTTTTTTTACCTATACTAATCTAAATCTTTTGTACTTTTATATTTTAGAAATCATAAATTGTTATAAGGGGGAAAATGAGAAAATTGTTAGAGAAAAATTTTGTAGTTCCTCTAATATTTTCTTCTACTAATTTTTTAATTTTCTTTTTATTTTTCATAATAGTCCATATAGTTTGCAAATGTATTTTAAATTTTACAATTTTTTTATGCATCACAAATTAGAAAATTATAATAATTGTAAATTCATCAAATTTTGTAATGATTATAATCTTAAAATCATATTGCTTTTTTTAAATAAAAAATAAAAAAGTTGGGTAGGTTTGCCTAAGAAAAGTGATGATCTTGAACTATATAATTTTAAGTCAAACTAGCATTTTTTAAATAACTTGTAATACTTTCCAACTTGCACTAGATCTTATGTTTAAATACAAATATGTTTCACAAGTTTCCCAATGATATAAAGTTTGCTATTGCATTGAGTTATTAGCACAAGAATATTTTTTCTTAATTTTAGAAATAATTTATTAATAGGAAAAATTGAAAAAATAATCTTTCACAAATTAATATGAGATCAAATGCTAAAGTTTATCAAAACTAAATTACAGATACCAAAATGTAATCAAAATTAAAGTATAGGCACCAAAAAAAAATTGTAATGGTTGTTATTTTCTCTGTTAATAAAGTAGTTAATTGAAATCAAATTTAAAAAATAAGTACTAAATTGTAAATAAATAAATAAAAGTTTAGATACTAAATTGTCAAAAGTTGAAGGTACATGCACTTTTTATGCTCTTATCTCTTTTATTTCAAATGTGTTCCATCAATAACATGTATGCACTTGAACCAGGAATTAACATATAGTAACGAAAGTTTGTTTCATCAAATCTAGTATATATATTTGATTGGTGAAAATATTCGAGACAAAAGTTGGAATAGCAAATATTTTTCCAACCTTGTGATAGCATCAAAAGAGGAATAAATGTGGCTGTTAGTGATCGAATTGAGCCCTAATTCTTAAGATGGAAGTCATAAATGCAATGAATTAAGAGCCCATTTAAGGGTTGTTTACATTTTATTTAGAGATGATGCCACTTTTAATGATTTAAATGTTTTTTTCTTATTATTTTAATATACAGTTCTTATTAGTTACATTTTATCATGTAACTAATATATATTTTTATATGATTTTTATTATTTATTTATTTATTATTTATCTTTTTCTAAATTCGCGTCACGAGTGCATTTGCTGATAATTTTTCTTTTTTAATTAGGGACGTGCTGTGCGTCTAGAGCCGGGCCTTAGATCAGGCAGGGCGGCCCCTGCTGTGCCCATGATTCTCCGACTTTTCCTAGAAGTTCCTTGGCACCTTCCTATATGTTGCATATTTATGCAAGTATTGCCACTAAGAAATCTATAGTCATTCTTGATCTCGATTTACTTTTATCTTCCTTGCCATTGAGGTAGTGGTCTGATCATCTTCTGTTGTGCGAATATGGCGTTCAACTTTCGTACAATCGATCTCACAGAAGATCCCGTTGACTTTGCTGCTCCTGCTTCCTCTACATCTTCGTCAGCCGCATCATATTGTACCCGCACAAAGACAATAGTCACCCGTGTTCTTGCTCATGCTTCCCGTCTCTTGACCGTCCCAGCAATCAACACGGGCTGTGCAAGGCCAAGCGACCCGCTCGATATTTTGGATGTCATTTCAAAATCCGATCTTAGAAGGTTTACTCTTAAGGAGCTTCAAGTAGCTACTTGCAACTTCAGTGATAAGTTCATTGTGGGCGAAGGTGGATATGGAAAAGTGTACAAAGCACTCATACCTGATGGTTCTTTTGTGGCGGTGAAAAGATTAAAATTTTCTTCTCATCAGGGATCGGAAGAATTCCAGTCAGAAGTTGAAATAGCCAGCACAGTCAGGCAACGAAATTTGTCTACTGCAATTGGCTTGTGTGTGTCAAAAAAGCCTAAAGAAACAATCCTTGTTTACCCTTTCAGAGCTAATGGGGATCTACATTCTCGTTTAAGAAAAACTCTATCACAACCTCCTCTCGATTGGCCAACCAGGAAAAGAATTCTGGCCGGAGCAGCACGAGGACTTTGGTACTTGCATAATAACCGGATAATTCACCGCGACATTAAACCCTGTAACATCTTATTGGATGGGAACCTTGAGGCCTGTATTGGAGATTTTGGGTTAGCTAAGGTTTTGACTAAAAATGAGCAAGAATTCCCATCCTCTGAAGTGCAAAACCTAGATGCTCTTGGATTTGCAACGGAAAGGGAAATGGCAACGAACAGTTCTACGAATGAGTACACTAAAATGTTGACCAATCGTGTCAAGGGTACATATGGATACATGGCTCCGGAATATGCTACATATGGGATATGCTCGGCGAAGATCGATGTTTTCAGTTTCGGGGTAACGATCCTTGAAGTCGTTATGGGTCGAGAAGGTCGTGATATTATGCGTAGGAGTACGGTGAATCGTGAAGATATGACGTTATCTAGTTGGGCGAGAGGCTGTTTGAAGGACAATAGGTTGGATGAGCTCATTGATCCTGGTATGCTGGGCAATTGTAACGAGGATGAAGTAAAGAGAATTGTCCAACTTGGTTTAGCTTGCACGCTATCCTTCCCAGGAAAACGCCCGAGCATGCTTCATGTGGTTCAAGTTCTTGAAGGCGCTGACTTGGAGGATATAGGAGTAGATACAGATTACATAATGACGGCTGAACAAGCATATGAAGGTGGTCTCCGATCCCATTCCCTAACATGTACTTCGACGATCGATTCCGTTGCTGAACTCCTCCCAGATAATCCACGTCGAACCAAATATTTGGAACCACAGTAAACACAGATTGGATTACTCTAGATGTATTAGTTGAGATTTTTCGGTACATGTATTCTAGATGTATTAGTTTATATATATAGACGTATGGTAGGTGTAGTAGTTACTAAGGTTGTTACTACCTTCCACCATCGACCATGTTAGATGTACTTGTATATAAGGTCTCCTATATGTAAACTTGGTGTGAGCAATCACAAAAACATTTTCTTCACAACTCTATATAGTATCTGAGCTTTCAAAGATATTGAGGGATCTATGAGTGACTAAAAAGGCAAGGCTTGATGATAGGAATTCGACCGCTAGTCTTATTACTTGAGCTAGGGTGCAGGACGTTAGAACCTGTCATGGAGATTGCTCTCCAACCAACCAACAAACCTACCAAGGACAAAGCCATCTTCCTTCATAGGTTAAAACCCCACCATCTGCATTGTTATGGTAACGATTGTTCATGACCTATTTAAATTGAATACATAAAACTACAATTGTTAAGTTAATTTCTAAATCAATTTTAGGATTTTAAAATTATTAATTAAACTTTGAAAACATATTTGATGGTTTGTTCGATTTTGAAAACATTTGAAGGTTTGTTGGTTTAAAGAAAACATATGATAAAACATAATAAGTAATCTAAGTCCTAAAGCCTATGGGGCTCACAAATAGTAATAGTAATAATAATATATGTTTTTCTCATGTTCGGGTTATAATATCCATTCCATTTCACCTCTTATTCTTGATAACTTTATTAACCGGAACAACCAGAGAATGAAGAAAAAGGATTTGTTTATTTTATTTTTTTTTTGGCAATCAGATTTGTTTATTTTAATTAAAATTGTTATTTGGAGGAACATTTCTTTTTTTCCATTCCACACTCCAATAAGAGCAAAATAAACATTGCACTTTTTTTTTTCTTTTTGGCTTTTGAGTAGGCTTAAGATCTTATAACTTCGTGCTCGAGTAAAATGCTAATATTATATTTCCTACAAAATTTTTCATGCGCGCACTAGATATTGTTTCTTATAAATGCTATTATATGCACTTCGATAATCTTATTATTTGCAATTGGTTATGGTAACGAGTGGAGAAGCAAGAAAACAATTAACGACACCAGATATAGATGTGGTTTCAATGAAGTGGATGTGATAGGATGACGAATGTAGAACAATAAGCAATGCATATCAACAAGTGTCGTCAAGAATTATGATGATGATAAGATAAGTGGAGCACCGTCTACAATGCCCGATTTCTGCTACCAAAAATACCGGTAGTAATTTTTCCATAAAAAATATATATGGATTTCTTTGTAATTTTTCAACGGTGCCACTAAGACAAATATTTAAATGAAAATATATTTTTAATTTTGTATATATTTGTGAAGGCCTAAAGTAGAGTCCAGCTCAATATTGCTCTTTACTATTTAGATATTTCCTCTCTTTACACTCTCCATCGTTAGAATAAGATCTCAAGATAAGTCTCTTGGCTCCATGGAGAACACTCCAATCTTTGGGATGTAATATTGATACTTTTTTTTTTTTTCATTTACTTTTCATTCTTATATTGTTTATGTCCTACTTTTGCTACCGTTATTTGTTAGTTACATTGACTAACTAATTTTACAAACTCTTTGATAGTTATCATCTGATGTAATCGGTATTATTTACATACAATAGTCCTTATGCAATTTAGGGTTTGTAATCTTCCTTCAAGTTGTAACATTTTCCTCCCCCTATCGAAAAAGCACCTTGTCCTTAAGGTGAAAATCAGGATAAAGTTGTCGAAACATAGAAAAATCTTCCCATGATGTGTCATCTAGCACTACTCCCTACCAAAACTTGAGGCACTTGTTGTCCTTATTGTACAATAACTCGAGTAGAGACTATACTTAATGGCTTAAGTAAAGGATGATCGTGAATAGCTTCCAATGGCAAATCTAGTGAAGGAATAAATGACCCATATGCTTTTTTCAACGTAGAAACATGAAAAACATTATGAATACAAGAATATTTTGGTAGCGGTAGTTGATAAGCACACTGACCTATTTTCTAGACAATCTTAATTGGCCCATAATATCGCTTGGTGAGCTTATGATGTGCTGATCCTATCACAAAAAACTGCTTATAAGGCTGTAGTCTAACAAACACCAATACACCATATCTCCTTCTTCAAACTATAGATCCATTCTAGGATTATCAACATACTTCTTCATATGCTGTTGTGCTCTCAACAAATTTTCCTTGAGCACACACAAGATTTCATCTATTCTTAGCAACTCCCTATCCAATGTTTCAATCTTAGATGCACCCTTAATATAAGTAAGAATGGTAGAAGGTTTTCTACCATAAACTGCTTCAAATGGAGACCTTTGTGTTCCCTCACAATATGAAACATTATAAGCAAATTAGCCCGGGGCAAAAACATGACCTATTCCTTTGGTCACTCCATTGCACAGGCTTTCAAATATTGCTGAACAACCGTATTCAATGCCTTTATTTGACCATCAATTTGAGAATGGAAAGCACTTCTCATAGAGAGTTTGGTCCCACTGAGTTTAAATAGCTTCTTCCAAAATTTACTCACAAAAAAGTAACTTACTTCATGAAAACCAAATATAAGGAGAAATTAAATAAGTAATATGGAAAACTTTTTTAATCATATATTTTCTACATTTTCACTGCTATTTTCTTTTTCTTTTTAGTTCTCATGGTTTGATTAGGTTTGAAATGGTTCGATTCAGTTCATAATTTTTTCAAACCTAAAAAAAAAATGGTTCAGCTCGGTTCACAATTGAATCTAAAAAGACAGTTCAAACCTAATATAAGGTTTGGTTTAGTTCAGCCTGATCCGATTTACAATTCAGTTGGTTTTTACCCACCCTAACCTCCACGCGATGTAACTTGTTGCTCCAGGAACTTGGAGCATCTACTGGGCAAAACAGAATAACCTGTTAATAATATGTCATAGCAACTAACACTGCATCATCCTTACAAAGCACAATCCCATGTATACATGAGCAATCGGCTTGATATTATTTAAGTGGCACCTGCACATAATAATCGGTGTAGAAGTCTGATATATCAACATCTGCTAAGAAACATAATGACAAATAGGATGAAAGCAAAAGGTAAAAATGACTTGGAGATAATTTACCCCCAGTAATGTACTATACATTGTATTGCGTAAAATAACGAGATACTGTGTGAAATAGGATAAATATGTCACCTGGAAGGATCAGCCATCTTCAACAAAGCACCGATGTCATGAAGCTGAGACTGCCCATTTGACAAGAAACTGCTCTACTTGTGGCCGTATCTAGCATTTTTTTCAAATTATGTTGGTAAGATCATTAGTTTGATGCATAAGTAAAAACTTGACAAAAAAGTAGACTAAATATAGCAATTAGGATAACGGCCATTTGATTATCTACTTGTCAAGAGCCTCTGGCCGGTGAGAAGTTCCAACATAACAACTCCGAAGCTGTGATCGTCATTCTAGCAGGTGTACGATCATAATTTGACTTCTAAGGCAGTATAATCACTGGCATTGATGAATTGTTCTGACAACTAAGTAATTCCTATACCAGTATGATGTAGAAATATGTAATATTGACTGAACGAGAATTCAGGAACTCCCCACCCACAAGCATTTTCTACCGACAAACATTGGAGATCGAGATCTACCAATATAAAACAAATATTTACCTAGATTTACCAGGTAGAACTCATTTAAAAAAAAAAAAAGGAAAAATACTTATGATAAAAGTTCTAGTTCTTACCCCCGTCTTGGAGTTGTGAGACACCTTATTGAGCAAAATCAATCAAGATTCTTAAAGAAAATTATAGATGGTTCACTACTCAAATCTATTTGCACTTATTTTTCTCTATCAACATTTTCCCCTAGCATTCTAAGGAGAAGCAATTTGGATTCAAGGACAACCCAACTAATAGTAACCGAAGGTCAAGTTAGAAAACGCATAATGTCCCATTGCCAATACTAGATTTAAAGTCTAGTTAAATGTTTAGCGTACTAAAGAAAGAATGTTCATATGAAAGGATTACCTGAATTGTAGAGCCAGATGATAGTAGAGAAATCAAGCAACTTTATATGTGGGCTACGTCGAATGGTTGATGAAAGTTGGCAATGTTTAGTCTCTTTGACACCATATACTTTAGCTTCTTCACAACTACAGTCTAAAAGAATCATAATAAAAATGGAGCTTCTAAAATCACTATATATGTGAGAACAAGTTTTACCAAAGACAAAATGCTTGATATCAACAAAAAGATAAATTAGATCACAATAGTAGGGAGGTAGATTTTAAACATTTCTGAAGAAATGATTCATGAGTGAAGTCAAATACCATATCCTTATAAACATAATCTTTATAATTATAATAAATATTAACATAATCCTCATATACTATCCTAGGAATTTGAGAAATAAATAACAAATTTCTTTCAACAGTTAACTAGAATCACTAGAAACGAACATTTAAAACAATGCAGTGAAAATGAAGAATAGAGTCGACTCAAGGATTTGATTACGTGACTCACCGAGATCCAAAGAAATGAAAAATCGACCAAGATTATCTCTAGAAATCAGTATTTTGTAAGACATTTTCACTCAAATAATAGCAATAATCAACTTACAGTGCAATAATAAATTGCAATTTCTAGAAACCCTAATTCAAAACAAAAAAACTAAGTGATGAGAGCATATTACCTCTTAGAAATTGCATGCCACGGGTGCTGGACGGTCCTTAGTAGAGGGGAGAGAGAGAAAAAAAGAGAGCACCAGGTGCGCTTGGGAGCTGATGCATTAGAAAAAGAGTGAAACCGAGGGCAAATACTTTTCTTTTATTAATAAGTGGGCCGGTTTAAAGGCCCGAGTCTTTTTCTCTGCTGTATCTATTACCCATGATTTTGTAGCAATTTTTAAAAGCGCTAGTAATTCATACTCTTATTACTAAAAGTTCATGACGTCCCTAATTCCCTGCTAAAAGTTCAAGTTTTATTTGCTGGGATGCTCTTTTCAATTTATTGTATGAAAGTAATTACTTACATGCATAAAATTAGATCTAGTGTTTAAACTTTTTTTACAAATAATAATATCGAGTACGCAATAACATTATTATACTTATACTTTGTTCACTTAAGGGGAATAGAATAGCCATTCTATCTTATTCATTATAAGACCCTTACTATATTTTTGGTAATAAAAAGAATGGCCATTCTTATCCTGTACATTAAAATAGCAATTTTGAAATTTTTAACTTACAATTATCCAAAAAATAACCTCAAACAATAGAAGAAAATTACAAACTTTGCTCTCAAACAAAACATAATCGTTTTTATGTCATCCCAATGCGTTTGAATGGAGATAGCCTAGTCATGGAGAAACCTTAAATTGTGCCAAAAAAATTGTGTTGTCCCTTTCTCTTTGCCATTGCTAGACAATGGAAATTGTTCTTCAACATTTAGCCAAACTCCTTTCTCCATTCATCCCCTTACTCCCTCTCCTGCTCTGTCGCATGTAGTAGATCTGAGAGTCTTTCCTTCGTAAAGAAATTTGGGTAAAAGACATCATTTTAGTCATCCTTATGTGAAGGAGTATAGTTTGCTTAAGTTTGTCTTGAAGTTGTCATATTGTTTGCTATTGTTCTGCTATCTTAATGTGTGTAGTTAGATCAAAAGCTTTCACTTTCAATTTTTGTTGTCTTCCTTCCATTCATTTTGGTTAGAAACCCATGGGGAAAAGGGGAAAAGAAAGAAATTCCCAAAGTTGACATGGCCTAACTTTCTATCATCATTATCCTTGTTAGTGTGTTTAGTGATTTCATTAGCTTGAATAATGCAAATTTGCTAGAAAGTAGAACTGGGAAATGATTAGCTACAATATTTTTTGCCACTAATTTGTTGTAATGTTTGTATTTTCTAGTCTTTGGCATTACCTTTGATTGTAAAGAGAAGGATTAGATGACTCCACAATTTGGCTAATGTAGCCCTTAGGTAAGATGGTTTGAAACTCTAATTGTACAACAAAACCAACTATCGATGTCACTCTTGTCCCCATCTTCAAAGATGTCTTTGGGATTTTGATAGGTTGTTCATTGTGATAACTTTTTATGAAATGGCTCTATTGTAATGAATGATTTTTCTCGTATAAGGTGCAATGTTTGTATTGCTAAGATATTATGGAGAAAAAATTTCCATGATTAGTTGAAGTTGGAATTACTCTCATTAAGGTAAGATGACCATACTTAGCTATGCATGATTGACATGAAGCATCATAATAATTGAGTAAAGTTAGCATGATACGCATACTCATGAACAAATTAATCCAATTATAGCTTATGGCATTATAGCATAAATGAATGTAACCTTTATAAAGTGTTGGCTTCAATTGAAATTAATGTCGTCATTTGATATGTTAGCATATTTATGTTTCCTAGTGATGGATTAAATGGGATTGCGTAAGAACGAATCACAAAGGAAGAATAAATTTTCTTGCGTCCTTTTGACTTTTTGGGTGGAGTACTGTAACATTCCATATTGGTTGTTGTTTGAATGGTGTGCTTTCACATTGCATTCATATCACCCTCGACTGTAGTCTTATGAATTGAAATTCTACCAACACCATGAGTACATTAGGAGGTTTTGTCCATAGCAATGACGTGATATGTATTGAACATCTAAGATTAGATGGGGGGTGCATTTTTCAAACTTTGCAAAATGTTAGAGGGTATAGGAGGGTTAAAAGCAACTAGGCACTTGTTTGTAGATGAGCAAGTGGCAATGTTCTTACATATACTTGCTCACCATGTTTAGAATAGAGTCATTAAGCATAATTTTAGGAGGTCTAAAGTGACAATTAGTTAGTATTTCCACAACATATTGAATGCGACATTACATCTAAGCAATCATCTTCTCAAGAAGGCAGAACCTATTATGGACAATTGTAGTGATGGTCAGTGGAAATATTTTAAGGTATGAAGTAATAATGTTGAATTATCACCAAATAGATCACCATTACATATGTTCCTAATCAATTGCCTATAATGTAGAATTGTTTTGGTGCTTTAGATGGAACTCATATACCCATTAGAGTACCCTTGAAAGATAAACCACAATATAGAACTCAAAAGAATGAAATTGCCACCAATGTACTAGGTGCTTGTACACTAAGGATGCAATTCGTGCACGTTCGCAGTTGATGGTAGAGTTCTTTAGGATGCAATCACTAGGAGGCATAGACTTAAGGTTCCACAAGTAATGATTTATTCATGTCTACAAAATTATATGTTTGTTTACTTAGAAACTGTTGGAATTACAATATAACTTAATTTACACATGTCATTTAGGATGTTGCTATTTAGTAGAAGGAGGTTACCCCAATTGTGATGGATTTCTTGTAACCTTTAGGGGGCAATGATATCACCTAAATGAATGGTGATAGGGATATCAACTAAGAACTCCAAAAGAATTGTTCAATTTGAAACATGTGTCTACATGGAATGTTATAGAAAGATGCTTTGGACTTCTTAAAATGAGGCGGAGTATTCTAAGAAATCCATCCTTTTATCAAGCTAGCATCCACAATCAAGCCATATCGGCATGTTGTTTGCTCCACAACTACATTAGGACACAAATGAATTTTGATCCCCTTGAGGACCACGAAGATTTCGTAGAAGAAAACAAAGTTAACATTGGAGATGATCTAATCTTGATGTTGGGGAGCAATGATAGATGGACTAATTAGAGGATGTAGTTAGCAAATAACATGTTCAATGAGTGAAGTGGATCAAGACGTACTAGCTAGTGAATTTATTTATGTTACGTCATAGTTAATAGTGGATGTCTTTATGACTTCATGTTACGTTATTTTATCTTCTTTTATGGTGTACTTTGACATGTGAAATGTATGTGCCAAACCATTGTTTTTCTATCCTTCCCCATTTACGTGCATTTGTAATGATGTTTCTTGCAATAATGTCTTATCTATTCTAATTCTTGTTATAATGACATGATATTTTCCTACGTATGTGAATTTCTATTTTGTCATAAATCTATGCACATAGAGGAGGTGCAATAAACACAAATGGATGGTAGACCTACTAAACAAGCTAAAAGGAAATTGATTGTTATGGAGGATGATGCACTAATTGCATATATGGTCGAGTTACACAACAACATAACACATTACGCTAATATGGGCTTCCATAGTGGATATCTTTGAGAGTTGGAGAAGATGTTAAATGCAAAGATACCTAATTATGGTTTAAAAGCTAGGCCACACATAGAGCTGTGTATTGGAACTTTGAAGAAGTATTGGAGTTTAGTTTTTGATATGGTATATGAGAAATTAATTAGCGATTTTAGATGGGACAACGATAGGAAGATAGTCACTGCAGAAAAACATGTACGAGAAGCTTATTTGCTGGTATGGTGTATCTGCGTTTCTAATCCATTTATCGTTCCTATGTTTCATTCCAGTTTAATATTTCCTTTTATTTTCCTTTTTTGCAGAGCTACAAAGTTGCTGCTCCATTCATTAGCAGGAGCATCCCATACTTGAATAAGCTATCAATGATCTATGCAAAAGATGTGCCGTGGGTCCAATCGAAGGATACTGTAGAAAATGTGACACTACTACAACAACATGGAATTGCGGTACAACAATAAGAGAGTTTGCAGTTTTCTACTGTTCTTTTAATGAGCTCCCTGTGAAGCAAAAGACATGATATGGCAATCTCGTCTTTCGTATACATGCAACAGCATCCAGAGTCATAAAGTACATTGTTCTTAGTTTTTTGTGAGAAGTAGAGCGGCTACATTCACAAAGTACATTCTTCTTGGTAGTCTCCCCTATAAACCAATAGAGCAAGGTAAATGCACGCACAGGAAGGAACAAAGTAAGCATGAACTAAGAAATTTTATATAAATCCGCAGTTGCAACTTCCATTGACCAAACAACGCTATGCCATAGTACATCGGTCAAATCATCTCAAAAGTTACAAAAGCAATGTCATATGTTCTTCCTACCATACATGATATAACATATGATCATTGTAATGATCATCACCTATGGCATATACAATAGTGTGCATTTTCCTATTCTTATATTTAAGTTCTTCACACAATAAATGGAGCCCCTTTTTACTTTGTTTTGACTGTTGGGGTGTGGCTTATACTCCCCTACAACAGGAAAGCACATGGGTCCTGCTCCACGCTGAGCGGGCGGGGGTCCGAGGAAGCTGCCCCAGCGGGAGTCTTAAGGGGCAGTGCTCCCTGAATGCCAGGAGACTTTTAGCAATTAAGCCCATATTTATTTATTAAAAGTTTGGACTTTGGCCCATGAATAGTTGTTCTATATATTCTTCTTTTCACTTGTAATTGAGTGACGAAAAACAAGAGAGTGAGGTGCTAATTTTAGTGGAATCCTCTGCTGGATGTAGCCCTAATTAACGGGTGAACTAGGGTAAAATCTTGCGTCTTTATTTTCTTTCATTTTTTAACTTACTTGTGTGCGATCAACCTTAACACTGGTATCAGAGCGAGGTTTGAGATTAGGGTTTTTTCTTAGTGAAGAGAGATTCGAAGAAAAAAAATCAAATCTTGGGAAGATGTCGGCCGGTCAATCACAATTTGAAGTGGAGAAGTTTGGCGAGAAGGGTTTCGAGTTATGGAAGTTGAAGATGGAGGCTTTGCTCGTAGATAGAGATCTATGGTATGTAATTGAAGAAGATAAACCAGAGTTAATTACCAAGGAGAAAGTGAAGGAGGAAGAGATTGCGATTGCATCCACTCAATTGAAGGCGTGGATCAGTAGCGATCGGAAAGCACGAAGCTTGATTTGGCTTTGCCTCACTGATAACGTCCTGGTGAACGTGACCTTTGAGAAGATAGCGAAAGATCTCTGGTTTAAATTGAGAAGCCTTTATCAGAGCAAATCGCTCATGAACCGGTTGTTTCTGCGGAAGCGACGGTACAAACTTTGGATGAGTGAAGGTGATTTCTTTTCTGCACACTTAAACGATTTTAATACTATCTATAGGCAACTTGCATCTATTGATGTTAATCTGGATGAGGAGAATAAAGCATGTACTTTGCTATGTTCGTTGCCTAATTCATGGGAACATATAATTGTTTCAATTGGCATTGGTGTTAGTGCGCTGTCATTTGAGAATGTTGTATCTACTTTATTATTTGAGGAGATGAGAAGAGCAAGTTCTGATAATGCAACGAATGATGCTCTTTATGTAAGAGGAAGGAATAGTGAACGATCCAAATCCATATTTGTTAGCAAGAATAAGTCCAGAGGAAGATTTAAAAGTCGTGATTGATCTAAAATAAAGTGTTGGAAGTGTGGAAAAACTGGACGCTTGAAGAAGGATTGTAGAAGCAAAAGTGTGGGTCCAGAGAAGCGAGATGATGCATCATCGTCTAGTACAAAGAAAGATGATGACAATAATGTAGGAGACATGTATCTCGCGTGCAATTCATCTCATGTTAACCATAGTGCGTGGATAATTGATACTGGAGCGTCTTTTCACATGACACCTCATAGATTGGTTCTGTTGTTATGAACCATATCAAGGAGGTACAGTGCGAATGGGAGATGATTCGACACTTGACATTGTTGGTTATGGAAAGGTGAAGCTGAAGATGAAGGATGGGACAGTCAAGAATCTTCCGGATGTGATGCATATTCCTGGTCTTACTAGGAATCTTATTTCTGTTGGAACTATGGCAGATGCTGGTATTACTTTCATTAGCGATAAGTATTCATGTAAGCTAATTCGTGGATCTATGGTGATTGCTAGAGGTAAACGGTGTGGGAAGCTATGGAAATTGCTGGGAAGCACAGTAGTTAGTGGTGAGAGTTATATCACAAAGTAGGTGAAAGAAGATTCTACAATGCTGTGGCATTGAAGATTGGGTCATATTGGTGAAAAAGTATTGGTGGCCCTTGCTTCAAAGAAGATGGTGGAAGGAATCCCAAGTTGTTCTATGGGTTTCGGATTCTATGAATATTGTCTACATGGAAAACAGAATCAGGTATCTTTTGAATCTATGGGGGGGGGGGGGGGGAGAGCAAAAGGGATTCTAGATTTAATTCATAGCGATGTCTTTGGTCCTTCACCTGTAGCATCTTTTGGAAAATCAAGGTATTATGTTTCCTTTATCGATGATTATTCCAGATATGTGTGGATATATTTCTTGTAGAGAAAGGATGATGTGTTAGAAAAATTTCGTGAATTTAAAGCTTTCGTGGAAAATTAATTTGATAGAAAGATTAAAGTGTTGCGAACTGACAATGGAGGAGAATTTTGTTCAGCAAAATTTGATCAATTCTGTGCAACTAGTGGCATAGCAAGGCAGAAAACCACAACATATTCACCTCAGCAGAATAGGATAACAGAGAGACTTAATCGATCCCTTATGGAGAAAGCAAGGAGTATGTTAAGTGGTGTAAACTTAGCAATTGAATTTTGGGCAAAAGCAGTGGCTACTGCGTGTTATCTAAAGAATAGGTCTCCCACATCAGCTTTGAAGGATCAAACACCATTTGAGGCACTATTCAAGAAGAAGCCAAATATATCCTATGTTAGAGTATTTGGCTATGAAGCGTATGTGCATGTGCCTAAGGAAAAGAGGAATAAGCTTGAAAGCAAGACTGAGAACAAAGATGGTATTAAAGGGTATAAGCTGTGGAATCCTGATACTAAACACATCATTTACAATAAAGATGTGGTATTCAGAGAATCTATGATAAATCAGATTGTTTCACAAGCTCCTGAAGAACCACAGACAGTTGAGTTAAATGTTGGTTTACAGGGAAAGATAGAGGCTACACAACTTGAAACGAAAAATTCAGATTCTGAAAATGATGAGCCTGATATGGAGGATGATATTATAGATTCTAATACTGAGTTTGAAGTTGAAGCTCCACTTGAACCGGCTTTAAGGAGGTCCACAAGGCAAAGAAGATCACCAGAGAGGTATACTTTATTTGCCAATAATGAAGATTGTGCTTTGACTATTACAGGTGATGTTTTAAATAATGTTAAGGAAGAAAAAAGTGCTGAAGATGCAAAACAGTGGGAGAAAGCGATGACAGATGAGATGGACTCATTGGGTAAAAATAGAACATGGAATCGAATAAAATTACCTGCAGATCGAAAGGTAATTGGTTGTAAGTGGGTATTCAAGAAGAAGGTATCCGTAGATGGAGATACAGAATGATATAAAGATCGTCTAGTTGCGAAGGGATATTCACATATAGAAGGGGTTGATTATGGTGAGATTTTTTCTCCAGTTGCTAAATTAAATTCTATAAGACTTGTTTTATCTATAGCAGCTGCATACAATCTAGAGGTAGAGCAGCTTGATGTAAAAACAGCTTTCCTACATGGTGACTTGAAAGAGGATATTTACATGAAGCAACCGAATGGATTTGTGGTTAAGGGAAAAGAAGATTTTGTTTGCAAACTAAACAAGTCTTTATATGGCCTAAAACAATCTCCAAGAATGTGGTATCTTTGACTCCTATGCCTTGAAGCTTGGCTTTGTTCGTTGTGATGCTGATCATTGTGTTTATGTGAAGAGGTTAGATGATGATTTCATTATTTTAACCTTATATGTTGATGATATGCTGTTAGTTGGGAATAGTATGAGTATGATCAGTACTGTGAAGGGACTGTTGGGAAAAGAGTTTGAGATGAAAGACTTAGGTCCAGCAAACTTCATCTTGGGCATGCAAATAAAAAGCGAGTGAGAAAATGGAAAGTTGTGGTTAAGTCAGAAGAAATATGTTGAAGATGTGTTGAAAAAATTCAATATGGTAGACTGTAAGCCAGTAAAGACTCCTATGTCCACAAGTTCCAAGTTATTAGTGTCCCAATGTCCTGAGATTGAAGAGGAAATTGAAGAGATGGCAGCAGTTCCATATGCAAGCGCAGTGGGGAGCTTGATGTATGCCATGGTATGTACTCGTCCAGATATTGCTCAGGCAGTGGGTACATTAAGTAGATATATATCCAATCCAGGAAAGGAGCATTGGATAGCTGCAAAGAAGGTGCTACGTTATCTTCGCGGTACATCTGATTTTGAGTTATGTTATGAAGGCATTAAAAACTCAAATAAACAGCAAGCAGTAGAACTAAAGTGTTTTGTTGATGTTGATTGGGGAGGTGACATTGATAGTAGAAGGTTGACCAGTAGTTATGTTATTTCCTTATTCAGAGTTGTGAGTTGGATGAGCAAGAGGCAAAGTACGGTTGCTTTATCAAGTACTGAAGCAGAATGCATGGCTTTTACTCATGCTGCTAAGGAAGTGATTCAGATAAGTAGATTGTGTGGAGAGCTTGGTTTTATACAAAGGGGAGTGAAGATTGGATGTGATAGCCAAAGTGCTATATTTTTGGCTGAAAATCCTGGTTTTCATGTAAGGACAAAGCATATTGATAAACAATACCACTTCATTCAAGAGAAATTAGAACAAAAAATTATAGTGCTGGAAAAAGTTGACACACAGGTGAACAGTGTAGATTTTTTGACTAAGGCAGTGAGTGTTGAAAAATTGTATTGGGTTTAAAAAAGCATGGGAAGTATTCACTAAGTGGGAGAATGTTGGGGTGTGGCTCATACTCCCTTACGATAAGAAAGCACATGGGTCTTGCTCTACGCTGAGAGGACGGGGAACCGGGGAAGCCGCCTCGGTGGGGGTCTCAAGGGGGCAGCGCCCCCTGGACACCAAGAGGCTTTTAGCAATTAAGCCCATATTTATTTATTAAAATTTTGGGCTTTGGCCCATGAATAACTGTTCTATATATTCTCTTTTTTCACTTGTAATTGAGTGATGAAAAACAAGAGAGTGAGGTGCTAATTTTAGTGGAATCCTTTACTGGACACAGCCCGAATTAATGGGTGAACCACGGTAAAATATTGCGTCTTTATTTTCTTTCCTTTTTTAACTTACTTATGTGCGACCGTTCCTAACAGTGGTAACTCTAACTATGCTCGAGCTTCGATATTGATTCCTTCTTTTGCAATTGCTCTGTATCCAATTGGTGTTCTAGCTTCTCAAAGTGTTGAAGAACCTTTTTTCTAAACTTAAATCCATATTGACATATTAGAGGATCTATCCATTTAAAGAACTTGCAACCACCTCCATTCTGCCATGGTACAAATATGTTAGCGATACCCCACTAGCAATACAAATTAAAAACAAAAAATACATTGAGTACGAGTACATTCATACCCAGTAATTGGGATATCCATGAAATCTTCTTCCAAACGTTCCCAACTTCCAAGATGATGCAACTGCGGATTGTTTTCCACAAGCATAAGCTATGTTGTCCCCTCCTAAATTTGAAGAAGTCACTGAATCCAAAGCACTAGACATCCTTGCCACCTGCATCAAACCAAACTAGAGACATGAACAAATTATATGGTGTAATGATTCCATGATTGCAATGCGAACAAATGTTGTTGACATGTCATTTGCAATAGGTGGTTTTGAAGACCAGACTACTTTATCAAATTCATTTGCAAATCATTACAATCAATTCAAAGCACCAACAATTGTATACAAGATACAAGCGCCATTTTGATTGCCTTAAGGGAGAGGCAAACTGATTTTTTTTTAAATTACCAAATGTAATAATGAAAAGAGATAGTTAACGATAGGACATGTCATGATTCTAGAGGATACATGTAGAAGATTATTCAAAAGTTAATGATAGGGTAAAGGGGTACATGCAGAAGAATATTCATGATCAAGAAGTGTTATGGTTAGATCAACCAATGGTAAAAATACAAAAGGCCACATACCACTCAAATAATAAGAAAGCAACACGTGGAGTTGTTCAAACTTTAAGACTAATGAATATGCTCTAACTAGTTGGAAGTCCCTTGAGCCTCAGAAAAGAAAGAATAGTAGATAGTTTAGTTATTGGAGAATAATTATATGAAATTCAAGTATATAAGTAGGAGGTTATTTTCTAGTCTCAGCAAACTGAACAACCAAAACGAACCCTTTAAATTGTTTTGCTTACTCAATGTTCTTCAAGTCTGTAAGAGTAGAATGAGGATAGCTTAAGTGTATGATAGTATAAATGGAAAAATTAACATAGTTCTTTAGGATTCAAGATAGGGAATGAACCTATACATCTTTTTGGGCCTTTAGCTTACTCATTTCATGCATGGCTTATTATCAATTCCTTCATATATTGAAATGGACTAAATTACCTCGACATAACTTTTGAAGATATGTATATACTTTGAAAGCATAAGTGAAGCCCTAAAACAATTGTTCTTTATAGTTCATTTAATTTTTAGGTATTAATGATGATTTGACAATACAAATATATATTTCAAGAGTTATGAGAAGTGAATTTATCTGTTAAGAATTGTAAACACCCCATTTTAGCCCCATCTAGATTTTTTTTAATAATAAATAAATAAATGAAAATGATAAAAAAAATAATAGTAATAAAAGGCCTAGTTTATGAATTAGTAAAAATAAAAATAATAATAATAATAATAATAACAATAACAATAATAATAAAATACATTTAGGTTTCTAAATTAAATTTATAAATCTAAAAAAAAAAGTTATTAGCAAAATATTAGGTTAATGTATAATTTGTGTGTAATAATAAACAGAGAAATGGGCTAGCTCAGCTGGTCCGCATGCTGACACGTGGTAGCATGCAATTGGCCAACCCAATCACGCGCGCAACACATGATTATCTTCTCCAGCGGTCCAACGGCAACGAAACAAAGGGGAGTGGAAATCAGAGCAAATTTGAACGGGTTATAATTATTTTTTACTCAAATATTTTTAGGATATACCTAAAACAACCTCTAAACAAAGGATTTACATCAATCTTTTTTGAATCTGAAAGAAAGAGAAGAGAAAAAAATGAAACCCTAGTCACAGTTTAGATCCACTACATTCAGCCTTCGACATCTATAAATAAAGGTTGAGTTCAAAGAGGAGGAAGGAGGAAAATCAGAAAGAGAGAAAAAGAAAAAAAAAAAGAGAAGCGAGCACACAAAAAAATACACACATACACCCACCGGAGTTTTTTTTTCCCTCTCTCTAGGTCTTCGCTGTTCGACGTCGCCAACAACCACCTAGGGCGGTTTCTAATGAAGAAAAGTTTCACCAAACGATTCCCTACCCCTAGAAGGCTCGAAACCTCCTATTAGCCGATGCAAATGGCCGTCGGAAAGCTACTGACGAGGAGCTTCCAGCTGCTGCGATTCGATCTGCGTCGATCCGACCCAAACTATATTGACTCACATCCAGGTTAGTGGGTTTCATCATTCTTATTATATTAATATTATTATTAGTTTTTAATTGATAATAATATTAGTAAATAAATACAAATTATAAAAAATAACAAAAATGATATAGGACATAGTTTTAGGGATTTGTTTTCTTTTGTTATTAATAAAATTAGGTTTAGAATTTCTCTTTATGTTTCTTTTAAAATTTTCTTAATTTAAGCTGTGAGTTTTTCCTTAAAAAAAAACTTATATGTATTGATCGTTGCCAATCGTAGTTTTAATATTTATAATTCTTGTTCTTAATCTTACTACGAAACAATAGGCAAGCGCACCTATCGTAGCGTAATATAGCGAGTAAGCACAAGGTCGTCCCTTAGAGATACACCAACTACTAGTACTAACTCTGTTCCTATTATCTAACCGACGCTTAAATATGTTGGATGAAACTTAATTAATCTAATCTTAAAACTAATAACTCACTAACAACAATGGTTCCGAAGATTTATCAATTAACAAAAGCAACCTAGATCTTATTCTACTCCTTCTCTATCATGTAATTCATTAGATTCATGAAGATTGGCGTAGTTGACTTCTTATACTATCGAATTCCCTAGTCAAGTTAACTACTTTCTGATGAGATCCATGATGAGAGTCAAGCCGGAAGAAGGAATGTAGATCCTCTTGAAGTGCCGCCTGGACCGATCACAAGAAATCAAGCGAAACGATTCAAGGAAGCACTTAACGGGTTGATAAAGGTTGTCCATGAAGCCGGAAAGGATTGGAGCAATCATGAAGTTGGAACGGATTGGAACAACCATAGGAAGACCCTTGCTTTTATACAAGTCACACCGGATACGGGTTGAAGAGGGCGTGTATGTTCAAGGCACGGCCGTGTAGGAATTCCAAGATTGCACAGAATCATACACGGCTAGACACATGGCTAAAAGGCACAGTTGTGTATTGAGACAAGCAAATCCACAGAAAGATACACGACCAGAAGTACACGGTCGTGTACACGGCTGTGTATCCCCTGCCGGCCAACTTTTTCCTGTTTCGTGTTTTTACGCAACTTATCTAAGCTACGTCGTTTTGGACTTGTTTTTCACGAATTGTAACCCTAGTATAAAAGCTCCTAGGGTTTAGAACAACTAGGAATTTACATCTTTGAACATTAAACACTTTTGATAGGCACCTCTCTTGGTTCTTCAAGAACTAATTCGAACTTATCGGATTGATTTCCGTGGCGTTCATCCCGACTTATCAATTGGTCTTCCATCCCGATTGTGGCGTCTTCATTTTTATACCAAGGTTCTTGTCTCGCTTATAGACAACGGGTCGCAGTTTCCACTTTAGGTGTTTGGGCATCTTAGGCAACGAATTTCCGAACGTATTGGTATTGGGTTTCGTCACGGGTTGACGTGGTTCGTATCAGTTTGGTATCAGAGCTTAGGTTTGTCAAAACATTAAGTTCGGTTGAGGAAGGTAATATCAAAAACCCTAACTCCAATCGTTCATATCAATTATCGTATTCAATTTCGTAGTATTGATTATCTTTTGATAGTGTAATATCGACTAGGCGATTGTTAAAAAAAAAAAAAGAGTAAAAATCACGACAAAAAAAAAAAAAGAAGAGAAAAGAAAAGAAAAGAAAAAAGTGATCAAGAGCAACAACCAAGAAAAAAAAAATCGGATAGAAAAATAGAGGAAAATTTACGAACCCTAAAGTTGTTTTGAATTCTACGGAAGGAAATTGGTGTAGTTCGGGTTAGTTCCAAGAGAATTAAGAAGAGGAAATTGGCGAGTTGATATCATCATTATTTGTGAGAATACACGAGTGACTGTGTGATATCATCATTTGAGCGAAAACACGTAAGGGAGTGTATCGTGAGGTTTAATTATATATATATTTGTGTTAGTACTAATCTTTTCTGTAGGGACTATGTCGAGACAACATTCTCCTGAAAGTGAGAGGGGAAGGTTTGATGCTAGGTTAGTAATTAAGGCATTGAGGGGAGAAATGAGGAGGATGTTCCAAGAAGGAATGGAACAAATTCATGAGACGGTAGAGCAAAGATTAGAGCAATCCACAAACGTATTCCAAGGGTGTAAGAGGGAGAGTCGTTCTAGGAGAGTACCGAGGGGTGGAGATGAAATGTCGGATGATGATTTTTATGAGCCTTCTATTGGGAGTTATAGAGGTTATATTGGTCGGAATAGAGGAACTAGAGATTGGGAAGATAGAGGAGATAGGAATAGAGAGGATGATCAATTAAGTAGCATAAAGATGAAGATTCCTCCTTTCCAAGGGAAGAATGATCCCGAGGCGTACTTAGAGTGGGAGAAAAAGGTGGAGATGGTGTTTGCTTGTCATAACTATAGTGGGAGAAAGAAAGTAAAACTTGCTGCTATTGAGTTTTCGGATTATGCTATAGTGTGGTAGGATCAACTAATGTTGAATAGGAGAAGGAGTGGCGAGCCACCTATTGAGTCTTGGGAAGAGATGAAAATAGTGATGAAGAAGCGGTTTGTGCCTGCGTATTACTATCGTGAATTGCACAACAAGTTGCAAACTCTGAGGTAGGGAAGCCGAAGTGTAGATGAGTATTTCAAGGAGATGGAAGTCACTATGATTAGGGCGAATGTAGAGGAGGATAGAGAGGCTACAATGGCTAGGTTTCTTGCTGGGTTGAATAGAGAAATCCAAAATGTGGTTGAATTGCAGCATTATGTAGAATTGGAGGATATGGTTCACATGGCTATAAAGGTTGAGAACCAGCACAAGAGGAGAGGTAGTAGTAATGCACGGTTTCAACAAGGTAATGGTTCATCCACTTGGAAGACTAATCAATGGAAGAAGGAAGAAAAGCCTTTACCCACCAAATCAAAAGGGGAGCTGAGGCAAGCGGGTTCTACTCCTGGTAACCAAGGTAACCCTGAATCTTCTACTTCTAGAAATCATGACATTAGATGCTTTAAATGCCAAGGTAGAGGCTATATTGCTAGTCAATGTCCAAATAGGCATGTGATGATTTTGCGTGATGATGGAGAGTACGAGCTGAGGGGGATAATGAAGAAGATGATATGCCTCCATTAGGGGATGCTAGTGATGATGAGGAGCCTGCAATGGGAAGGCTAGTGGCAGTAGTGAAGCGAGCTTTGAATGTGCAGGTGAAGGAAGAAGAAGAGGTGCAAAGAGAGAATATATTTCATACTAGATGTTATCTAGAAGATCACATTTGTAGTTTGATCATTGATGGAGGGAGTTGCACCAATGTAGTGAGTAATTTTATTGTTGAGAGGCTGGGGCTCAAAACTGTTAGACACCCTAGTCCATATAAATTGCAGTGGTTGAATGATAGTGGTGAGACTAAGGTGAGTAAGCAAGCCTTAATTGGTTTTCGCATTGGTAGATATGAGGATGAGGTGTTATGCGATGTAGTGCCAATGTAAGCATGTTATGTGTTGTTGGGGAGGCCGTGGAAATTTGATAGGAAGGTTGTTCATGATGGCTTTTCTAACAAGTATATGCTTGTTCACCAAGGGAAAAGCTTTAATCTTAAACCGTTAACACCCAAACAAGTGTATGAGGATCAGTTGCAGCTACAACAGTCGTTTGCAAAACACAAGGTGAGTGAAAAGCGGAGTGAGAGTGAGAGAGCAAAAGATAATGAGAAGAAAAAGGAATATAAAAGTCAAGATCAAAAGGAAAAGGAGAGGAAGGCTGGAAAGAGTGTGAGAGGCCAAGTTGAAGGGGGATCAACTTTGGTGGTGAGTGAAAAGGAGAGGGCAGCCTTGCAAAAAGAGAGTTGTGTGGCAAGAGCGAGTGTAGTAAGGAGAGCGTTAGTGATGATGCAACCTATGTTGTTGCTGGTTTTTAAAGAAACATGTTTGACTACTAACAAACTATCTAACTCTTTGCCTAGTGTGGTTGTGTCTCTTGTGCGTGATTTTGAAAATGTCTTTCCGAAGGAACTCCAAAGGCAGGTAGATGAGTTAATGGAGAAGGGATACGTGAGAGAAGGCATAAGTCCATGTGCAGTGCCTGTGATTTTGGTGCCTAAGAAGGATGGGACATGAAGAATGTGTGTTAACTGTCGCGCCATCAACAACCTTACGGTAAAGTATCGTCATCCCATTCCTTGTTTAGATGACTTCTTAGATTGGTTATATGAGTATAGTGTCATTCCTCGTGAGCCATGGATAAACATTTCCATAGATTTTGTGTTAGGATTATCTAGGCCTATGCATGGTCGAGATTCTAATTTTGTGGTTGTGGATAGGATTTTTAAAACGGTTCATTTCATTCCTTGTCATAAAACTGATGATGCTATACACATTGTTGATTTGTTCTTTAGAAAGGTAGTGCGTTCGCATGGTATACCTAGAAGCATTGTTAGTGATCGAGATGAGAAATTTTTGAGTCATTTTTAGAGAGTATTGTGGGAAAAGTTGGGAACTAAACGGATGTTTTCAACTATTTGTCACCCACAAATTGATGGACAAATTGATGGGGTTAACAGGACTTTAATTCAATTGTTAAGGGCAATCATAGAGAAGAACATTAGGACTTGGAAGGATTGTCTACTATTTGTGGAGTTTGCATATAACAGGGCTTTATATAGCACTACTCATTGTTCACCATTTGAGATTGTGTATGGTTTTAACCCATTAGTTCCTATTTATTTATTGCCATTGCCACTTAACAAGTCTGTGAGTTTTGATGCTAATTCTAAGGTAGATTTCGTGAGAAAGCTACATGCACAGGTAAAGATTAGGATTGTAAAACAAAATGCTAGGGTCGCTTCAAGGGTGAACAAGGACAGGAGACCCAAGATTTTTCAGCCTGGAGATTGGGTTTGGATGCATTTTCACAAGGAAAGTTTTCCATTGCAGAGGAGATCCAAGTTGAACCCTAGGGGAGACGGTCCATTTCCGATGCTTGAGAAAATCAATGATAATGCCTACAAGAAAAATTTACCAGGTGAGTATCAAGTAAGTGCCACATTTAATGTTACCGATCTGAGTCCTTTTGATGTAGGTGACGATTTGAGGACAAATCCTTTTCAAGAGGAGGGGAATGATGAGATCCATGATGAGAGTCAAGCCGGAAGAAGGAATGTGGATCCTCTTGAAGTGCCGCTTGGATCGATCACAAGAAATCAAGCGAAACGATTCAAGGAAGCACTTAACGGGTTGATAAAGGTTGTCCATGAAGCCGGAAAGGATTAGAGCAATCATGAAGTTGGAACGGATTGGAACAACCATGGGAAGACCCTTGCTTTTATACAAGTCACACCGGACACGGGTTGAAGAGGGCGTGTATGTTCAAGGCACGGTCGTGTAAGAATTCCAAGATTGCACAGAATCATACACGGCTAGACACACGACTAAAAGGCACGGCTGTGTATGGAGACAAGCAAATCCACAGAAAGATACACGACCAGAAGTACACGGTCGTGTATGTGACCGGAATGTGCACAGAAAAGTACACGGCCAAAGTACACGGCCGTGTATCCCCTGCCGGCCAGCTTTTTCTTGTTTCGTGTTTTTACGCAACTTATCTAAGCTACGTCGTTTTGGACTTGTTTTTCACGAATTGTAACCCTAGTATAAAAGCTCCTAGGGTTTAGAACAACTAGGAATTTACATCTTTGAACATTAAACACTTTTGAGAGGCACCTCTCTTGGTTCTTCAAGAACTAATTCGAACTTATCGGATTGATTTCCGTGGCGTTCATCCCGACTTAGCAATCGGTCTTCCATCCCGATTGTGGCGTCTTCATTTTTATACCAAGGTTCTTGTCTCGCTTATAGACAACGGGTCACGGTTTCCACTTTAGGTGTTTGGGCGTCTTAGGCAACAAATTTCCGAACGTATTGGTATTGGGTTTCGTCACGGGTTGGCGTGATTCGTATCACTTTCTCAAGTATATTAACCTATCTAATCCTAGATTTATCAAATAGGATCTCTCCTTATTTAATAGCAACCTAGAATTGCATAAAGCACGTGAATTCGCATCAAAATAATCGATGTAAACAGAAGACTCTTGTTTCTTATCTCTAGAAGAACAATCAAATCTCATTAATTGCATTAAATCTAATCATAAAAGCAATTTCTCAATTAACTAATATGATATCATGCATAAATTCATATTCCGGATCTATGAATCTAAGAAACAATTGAAGAGCATGCAATTAATCATAAGAAAGTCAACAACTTCGCATTAAAAACCAAATCTTTATCACATGACAGAGAAGTTTCGAATAAAATCTAGATTTAGAGTCTACTCCTCCATAATTTGAACAAAAGAAACAAAATTACGAGAAGAATAAATAAAATTCATAATCACAACCCTTAAAGATAGAATCTTCTTCTTCGTGGGTCTTCAACCTCCTTTTGAAATGACAGAATCTTCTTTTCCCTACTGTTATGAGTGTCAAAGCAAGTACAAAATTCGGAACCTCCTTTCTAGGGCAACTAACGGTCTATTTATACATGTACCCGAGTTGGATACATACACGAGCGGATACACGAGTAGTGTATCTCGTTCGTGTATCTCGTGCTTTCTTCCAAGCGTCCTTATGTGAATATACACGAGTAGGTACATGGGAGTGTACATTGGTCGTGTATTTGAAACATCGTTGCACGGCAGCAAAACTTAGATACACAAGCAAAGTACATGGGCGTGTACTTTGCTCGTGTACTTTCCAGACATCCACTTCAATATACACAAGTAAAGTACATGGGCGTGTATCTCACTTATGTACTTTCCAGAATTCTTTTCTTCACATGTATTGTATCCAATTCCTTCCAAACTTGATCCGACTCTTCAAAACTCCTTCCCTTAGCTCCAAAATACTCTAGAAAATCCTGAAATTGACATTCATTCCATTAAGCATCCTTTTCTTCAACAAATCATCTAAAAATTCAATAATAAAGCACAATTTCATTACTCTATATAAGGGTATTTTGCGACTTATCAAACTTCCCCACACTTAAGTCTTTGCTTGTCCTCAAGCAAAACAAAACATTAATCAAACTTCTCATTAATCATGATTGTTGTTACCAAATAAAACTACTCAGATATTATCATTTGTGAATTTTAATCTTTAAAGCTCAATGCAATCCCTCAATCTGATGTGTGCTTCTCACCTTATCATGAAAGTATTGTAACAAAGATACTTTAGTCAGATTTCTAGGATTAATCAGAGTAGACCAATCTTTACCCTTGTCATTTTAACAATGGCTTTCATGATCAAAATTAGACACAAGATCAATCAAAGCAAAAGAAAACGTGGTACATTTCAACCACCATTAAAAAGTCTAATATCTTCTCAATTATCTCTCTTAATGAAGCAATCAATAATGAAAATACATTGCATCTATGTTTCCCCTGGATTCCTCCTCCTTTTTGCTTGATCTCTTCAAAGATTTTATTCTTTGTAATAGTTCACACTGGTTTCATCCTTTTTTTTTTTTTTTTTGGAATCTTGCAACCCATGTAACGAGTTTTCAGCCGATAATCCTAGGCTCGTCACCCAAGTTAATGAACGTTATCCCCTCAATTGAGGGCGTTCCTATGGGCTTAATTACTCGAGTTACAAGACCCTCTCAACTTTTGGCTTTATGGTATTTCATTTTATTACGATAATTACCTCGATCGGCCGATCATAGGCCAGACGACCTTAGGTGACCAGGTTTTAAAGGAACCCCATCGAACCTCTATTACCTTAACATATTATTTTGACTAGTTAGTAGCGGAGTCAAACTTCGCTCTTCTAAGGGACCAAAGCCTGCCCATACTAACCAATCCTTTATTTTTCAAGTATAACATGCTTTCATTAAATTATTACTTTAAAGAGATCTTCTAAGAAGGATCACCAAGAGAATCATTTCATTTGCCCTTTCATGAAAGATTACATGGCTCTCAAGATCTTTGAGTTTCACAACGATTTTATCCCATAACTTTGACTAAGTATCAATGTTCCAAAGAAGACAAAGGTGACATGCACAACACTCTTTTAGAGGAATTCGGTCACTAAATGTTACAATACTATGTAATTTGCAATCATGATTTCAAAATTCGATTATCAAGCAAAAAGAGAAAAACAAAAATTAGGGGAAATTTTTTTAATGACTCATACAATTCAGCACAACCCTTATCAAATTTCTTTAGTATCCCCTTCCCCACACTTAGATTGAGACATTGTCCCCCAATGTCTTTATCATTCAAGAACGTAATGAGAAATAAAGAGGTAAAAAGAAAAAATAAAAAGAAAAGGAATTGAGACTTCTCGGGATTCAACAGGTGATGGACCAATTGCATAGCTAGCAGAATGTTAATGAGGATGAACTAGCACCATCCCGCTTCCTCTTAGCAGGGGTGGTCTTCTTCTTCTTAGTAAACTTTGGTTTAACTGCACAAGTCTTTGTGACCATCTGAATCAATCACAATGGTCTCAAAATAGGGTAGGTTTGTTAAGTACACAAAGAAAATGATAGGACTTGCATTGGGTTTCCGAAACAAGGAGGAGGATAGCACAGTTGAGATACACAACCAAGGTACACAACCGTATACCTAGTTGTGTATCTGCCCATCTAATATATGCACAAATTACCATAGGAACGCTCACAATTAGGTCTTGTGGCTTTAGTCTATTATCAACCTACCTTCTTGAAGGCCAACAATGTAACTACAACACACCCAAAGCATCATCAAACGATAAAGTTCAAATCTTGATTCTAAGAAGCTAGGTGCGATAGTTTAGTGATCATAAAAAAAAAAAATGGCCTCATAACTTGGTTTCTAAGAAGAAGATCGGAAAAGAAACACAACAACATTGTTCCAGAAACCCATAAAATAAAATCCCAAATATTCATGTTCAAACCCTAACTGTCAATTCACTTATTTGGCAGCCACTCAAGACATCAATCATACATGCATTCACGTGAGTTCAAAATGTCTACAGATCTATCAACAATCGACTTCCACAATGCGAAATCACTCATCATACCATCATCATAGATGCAAGCATGTATGGTAATCGTTAAAGAAAACCGAGCAGCAACCTTATTGCAATAAGTATTGAAGAAGAAGAAGAGAGAACTTACTTACCTTGAATCCTTGAAACGGAAGAAATTTGTAGTGTGGAAGGAACAATCACCGTATGGAGGAGTAAAGTGAGAGAATAGGTCAAATACATGAATGGAGAGTGGGTCGTGTAAATGGCAGAGTGAAATGAGGAGTCCTTTTATAGTACGAGCAGAAAAATTAGATACACGACCGAGTACACGGTCGTGTACTTTGGATTCCTTTCTAAGGGTTAGATACACGAGCGTGTACCCTGTTTGTGTATCGTGGAAGATCATTCTGCAGGTTAGATACATGACCAGGTACACGAGCGTGTATCTTGTTCGTGTATCATAGGAGAGCCTTCTGTGGTTTAAATACACAACCAAGTACACGAGCGTGTACCTTGTTCGTGTATATAGAGGGAACATTCTGTGAGTCAAATACACAACCAGGTACACGAGCGTGTACCTTGTTCGTGTATATAGAGGGGGTGTTCTGTGGGTCAGATACATGACAAGGTACACGAGCGTGTACCTTGTTCGTGTATCGAATTGTGCATTCTGTGGGTTAAGTACACGACCAGGTACATGAGCGTGTACCTTATTTGTGTATCTCTGATATTTACTCAATGAGCATATTTTGAAGTGCACGGGAGGGTATGCCATGACATATTCCCCTATTGTATTGCAAAATTAAATTAGAGACCCTCTAGCATGTGTGAAAAACCAGATATACCACTAGTGTACCCGGTTGTACAGATCAAAGTACATACCTGTCAACACTTCATCTTGCATTCCCTTGAAAAGGTCTCCCATCCTAAATTTCCCACACTTAGAGCTTAAAAGAAGCTCGCTTTATTAAGATGACTTTCATAGAATCCAAACTTAGTTAGCCCCTCTGTATCTTGCTGTCCTGCAAAAGTTACTCTAAAACAACAGATGATAAAAAATAAAAATAAATAAATAAAGAAGAAAACTTACTAAAGTAACATGGGTTGCCTCCCAAGAAGCGCTATTGTTTAACGTCGTTAGCTCGACGTAATGAAACGGTGGAGCTCAAATGGAGATGAGAATGAGTTCAGCTCCTCCTTTTCTTCCAAAACTGTTTGGTCCCCAAGGTAATGCTTGAGCCTTTGACCATTCACCTTGAACATGCCTTTTTCTGAGTGTTCCAACTCAACTGTGCCATAGGGAAAAAACTTTTTTACCCGGAATAGACTGGACCATCTTGATTTAAGCTTCCTAGGGAACAGTTTCAACCTAGAGTTGAACAGTAATACAATGTCCCCTTCATTAAACTGTCCATTCCGTGGTAGCCGAGCATCATGAAACTTCTTGGCTTTCTCTTTGTATATATATGAATTGTCATATGCCATGAGCCTCCATTCATCTAGCTCATTAAGTTGCATCCTTCAATGTGCTCCAGACCGGTTGAGATCTAAATTGGCAGATTTGATCGCCCAAAATGCCTTGTGCTGAATCTCAACTGGTAAATGGCAAGCTTTCCCGTAGACCAATCGATATGGAGTAGTATTAAGTGGGGTTTTGTAAGCTGTCCGATATGCCCACAAAGCATCATCTAACTTCTCGGCCCGATCTCGTCTATAGTGAGACACGGACTTTGTCAAGATACGCTTTAGGTCCCTGTTTGAAACCTCCACTTGCCCACTAGTTTGGGGGTGATACGGCGTAGCAAGACAGTGTGTCACCCCATATCGCTTAAGAATCTTTTCAACTTGCGAATTACAGAAGTGTGTACCTCTGTCACTTATGAGTGCCCGTAGGACCCCGAATCTACATAAGAGCTTCTTCAAAAATTTAACCACCACCCGGGAGTCATTAGTCAGCAAGGCTTGTGCTTCTACCCATTTAGAGACGTAATCCACAGCTACCAATATGTATTTATTTCCGAAGGAAGGAGGAAAGGGGGCCATAAAGTCGATGCCCCACACATCGAACACTTCACACTCTAATATGTAGTGTTGTGGCATTTCATTCCTTTTTGATATGTTACCATCCCTCTGGCATCGGTCACATCGAGCTATATAGCTTTGAGCATCCCTAAACAATGACGGCCAGTAAAATCCTACTTCTAATACTTTGTGCGCCGTCCTATTGGCACTATAATGTCCTCCCGCTGGCCCATTGTGACAGTGGAATAAGATTTTCCATCCTTCTTCATGGGAAACACACCTTCGAATCATCTGATCAGCACAAATTCTAAATAAATGTGGATCCTCCCAGTAGTAGTGCTTCAATTCGGTAAAGAATTTCTTCTTCTGCTGCTTGTTCATATCCTTAAGAAGGGCCCTTGCCACTAGGTAATTGGCAATATCAGCAAACCATGGGATGATATCATCTTCAACGGTCTTGATGGCATACAATCGTTCCTTAGGGAACTCATTGTTGATCTCAACTTCGTTCGGTCTTTCTAAACAAGGATTCTCCAAACGTGACAGGTGGTCGGCAGCTAGATTTTTGGCCCCCTTTTATCTCTTATCTCAAGATCAAACTCTTGAAGAAGCAAAATCCACCGAATGAGGCGTGGCTTTACATCCTGTTTTGTCAGCAAGAATTTCAAGGCGGAATGATCTGTGTATACAATGACCTTAGATAAGATGAGATATGGTCTGAACTTGTCAAAGGTAAAGACAACTGCTAGCAACTCCTTCTCAGTGATTGTATAGTTTTCTTGTGCAGGAGTGAGTGTTTTGCTAGCATAATGAATGGGTTGAAAGTATTTGTCCTTTCGCTGACCCAGAACAGCTCCCACAGTTGAGTCACTAGCATCACACATAATCTCAAAGGGAATGTCCCATGTTAGTGTGACCATGATAGGTGCAGTGATGAGTTTTTGCTTGAGGAGTTCAAATGCATCAATGCATTCCTGGTTGAAGTCAAAGGAGGTATCCTTCTCCAAGAGTTTTGTCATTGGCCTAGCAATTTTTGAAAATTTTTTAATGAATCGTCGATAGAACCCTACATGGCCAAGAAAACTTCGTATTGCCTTAACTGAAGATGGTGGGGGCAATTTAGAAATTGCTTCGATCTTTGCCTCATCCACTTCTATTCCTTTCTTGGAGATTTTATGGCCCAAAATAATACCTTCTTTTGCCATAAAATGACACTTCTCCCAATTTAGGACCAGGTTAGTGTCTTCACAACGTTGCAACACTAACTTAAGATGGTGGAGACACTCATCAAAAGAATTTCCGAAAACAGAAAAATCATCCATGTATACCTACATCTTATCTCCTACCATATCCTCAAAAATAGCCATCATGCATTGTTGAAAGGTGGCTGGAGCGTTGCATAATCCGAAAGGCATGCGTCGATAAGCGAAGGTCCCAAAAGGGCATGTGAATGTCGTCTTTTCCTGGTCTTCGGGTGCGATAGGAATCTGAAAATATCCAGACATCCCATCGAGGAAACAGTAATATGCATGACCAGCTAACCTTTCAAGTATTTGGTCCACAAATGGAAGAGGAAAATGATCCTTTCGAGTTGCGTCATTTAGCTTGTGGTAATCTATACAGACTCTCCATCCAGTGACAGTTCTCATCGGGATGAGCTCATTCTTTTCATTCGGTACTACTATCATACCGCCTTTCTTCGGAACTACTTAAGTGGGGCTCACCCATGAGCTATCAGAAATCGGGTAGATCATTCCTGCATCAAGCAATTTGATGACTTCCTTTTTGACAACATCCCTCATATTTGGATTGAGTTGGCGCTGCGGTTGTACCACTGGCTTGACACAATCTTCCATCAAAATTTTGTGTGTACAAAACGATGGGTTAATCCCCTTTATATCTGCAATTTTCCATGCAATTGCTTTCTTGTGTTGCCCCAGGACATGCAATAACCTTTCCTGCTGATCTCGATCCAGATTTGATGCAATTATGACTGGAAGTTTAGAATCTTCTTCCAAAAACGCATATTGGAGGTAGTCTGGCAGTTGTTTCAATTCTAGCTCAGGTGGTTCCTCAATTGAAGGTTTCGATCTCTAAATGGTGGATCTATTCATACCTTCAAAGCTTCTTTCTTCTCTCAACTCAGGATTATTATTAAGCTTATTGAAAACTGCTCTAATCGCCATATTTTCAGGTTGCTCTTTCTCCCTATTCATCAAACACAATTCCAATGCATCACCAATCAACAGGTCTTGTAATGAATCCGAAACTGTGAAGTCGAGGTAGTCGATTGCATAGCATGTATCATCATGGTGCAGGCTTTGTTTGAGGACGTCAGGCATTTTCACTATGACCTCTTCATTTCCCACTCTCAACACTAACTTCCCATCCCCAACATCAATTACGGCTCTAGCAGTAGCCAAAAATGGCCTCCCTAATATAAGTGGGACCTCCACATCTGCTTCCATGTCAAGGATGACGAAATCTGCCGGGAAGATGAAGTCTTGCACCTTCACTAATACATCTTCAACTACTTCTCTCGGGAATTTGACTGATCGATCGGCTAACTGAAGACTCATTTTGGTCAGTTTCGGTTCTCCAATACCCAATTTCTGGAACATCTTGTATGGCATCAAATTAATACTGGCTCCCAAATCAGCCAATGCCCGTTCTTCAGATAAGTTCCCTATCAGGCAAGGGATGGTAAAGCTCCCAGGATCTTTTAACTTCTTTGGGAGTTTGTTCTGAATTACCGCAGAGCATTCTCCTCCTAAAGTTACAGTAGAGAACTCTTCAAGCTTCCTTTTGTTCGATAGCAACTCTTTCAAAAATTTTGCATATCGTGGCATTTGTGATAATGTCTCAACCAGTGGAAGGCTGATATGCAATTGCTTGAATATCTCTAAAAATCTGCCATAGTGCTCATCTGTTATGTCCTTCTTGAGTCGTGCTGGATAAGGAACATTAGGCTTGTATTCTAAGATTGGTGGAGGTGATAATTTCTCTTTAGGTGATTTTTCTGAATGCTTTTCTCCTCCTTTGAGAACTACTTGTTCTTTTGCTTGTTCAGTCACCTGACTCTCTTCTTCTTGAACCTTTGGTTGTAGTTCCTTACCACTTCGTAATGTGACAGCTTTAACATGTTCTCTAGGGTTGGTTTTCGTGTTTCCCGGAAGTGAACCTTGAGATCTCTCTGACAGAAGCTTAGCTATCTGACCGACCTGGTTTTCAAGATTGTGTATTGATGCCTCATGATTCCTCAGAGCCGAGTCCTGATTTTTCATAATCAAATCTAAGGACTTCTATTGGTCTTCTGAATCCTTGATGAATTTTGTGAGGAGATCTTCAATTGGCGGTTTGGAACTTTGGACCATTGGCCTCTAATAACCTGGTGGAGGATTTGGATTGCCCTTCTGAATATTACTGTTGTTACTCTAAGAAACTTTTGGGTGATTTCTCCATCCTGGGTTATAAGTATTGCTGTATGGATTGTTCTGGGGCCGAATTGGGTTTCCCAAATAATCCACTTGCTCAGTTTGTCCTTCTTCACCACCTGAGGATTCCACAATAGCTAACTGATGTTGTGAGACAGCCAATCCATCGATCTTTCTAGATAAAGCTTCAACTTTGGACATGATAGAAGTAGCCACATCCACTTCAAGAATGCCTGCCACCTTCTTTTCTCTGCCCCTACCATGTGACCATTCATAATTATTCGCGGCCATGTCTTCAAAAAGAGTCAAACTTTCTTCAAGAGTTTTATGGTTTAAGGTGCCACCAGCTGCGGCATCTACTATTTGTCTCGTTTGATAGTTCAACCCATTATAAAATATATGAACTTAAAGCCACTCTGGGATCCCATGGTGTGGGCATTTCCGCATTGAGTCCTTGAATCTCTCCCAGGTTTCATACAACGTCTCCATGTCATACTGATGGTAAGATTGAATCTCAACTTGAAGTTTAGCGGTCTTTAAAGGAGGGAAGAATTTATCCATAAACTTCTTAATCAGACCTTGCCATGTAGTAATGGAGTTCCTCGGTAAAGAATTCAACCACTGCTTAGCCTTTCCCTTCAAAGAGAATGGGAAGAGCCTGAGACGGATCGCATCATCACTAACTCCATTAAATTTGAAGGTATCACATATCTCCAGAAAGAGTTGGATATGCGCATTTGGATCTTCATCCTGCAAACCATCAAATTGAGTATATTGCTGCACCATCTGAATCACGGCAAGCTTAAGTTCAAAATTATTTGCCTCCACTCGAGGACGGACTATGCTAGAGCTGACGCCTAACAAGTTTGGCATAGCAAAATCAGAATTGGTTCTAGGTGGCTCATTAACTTAGCTATCTCTATTATCAACCAGTTGATAATTCGAGGGATCCGCGACAACATTTCCTTTATTCAGCTCTTGAGCACGATTATTGAATTGATCAGCCATTTCTTCCTTCAGTGATTCTCCTTGAATACCAAATGATGTTGACTCAGTCGAGTGTTGCTTTTTCTGATAACAACAAATAATTTTCTCTGGCTCAGGATTAAAAACAGCAAGTTCCTTGGAGCGACTTCTGGTCATGCACTGTAAACGTAATACAAATCAATTATGAGCTCCAAATTCTCAGGAAGAAAAGGGAAAAAAGATAAGAAAGAAATAAATTGGTTAGATTAATAAGTAAAAAGTGTTTCTAATATTGGCGTGTCCCCAACAATGGCGCCAAAAACTTGATCGTTGCCAATCGTAGTTTTAATATTTATAATTCTTGTTCTTAATCTTACTATGAAGCAATAGGCAAGCGCACCTACCGTAGCGTAATATAGCGAGTAAGCATAAGGTCGTCCCTTAGAGATACACCAACTACTAGTACTAACTCCGTTCCTATTATCTAACCGACGCTTAAATATGTTGGATGAAACTTAATTAATCTAATCTTAAAACTAATAACTCACTAACAACAATGGTTCCGAAGATTTATCAATTAACAAAAGCAACCTAGATCTTATTCTACTCCTTCTCTATCATGTAATTCATTAGATTCATGAAGATTGGCGTAGTTGACTTCTTATACTATCGAATTCCCTAGTCAAGTTAACTACTTTCTCAAGTATATTAACCTATCTAATCCTAGATTTATCAAATAGGATCTCTCCTTATTTAATAGCAACCTAGAATTGCATAAAGCACGTGAATTCGCATCAAAATAATCGATGTAAACAAAAGACTCTTGTTTCCTATCTCTAGAAGAACAATCAAATCTCATTAATTGCATTAAATCTAATCATAAAAGCAATTTCTCAATTAACTAATATGATATCATGCATAAATTCATATTCCGGATCTATGAATCTAAGAAACAATTGAAGAGCATGCAATTAATCATAAGAAAGTCAACAACTTCGCATTAAAAACCGAATCTTTATCACATGACAGAGAAGTTTCGAATAAAATCTAGATTTAGAGTCTACTCCTCCATAATTTGAACAAAAGAAACAAAATTACGAGAAGAATAAATAAAATTCATAATCACAACCCTTAAAGATAGAATCTTCTTCTTCGTGGGTCTTCAACCTCCTTTTGAAATGACAGAATCTTCTTTTCCCTGCTGCTATGAGTGTTAGAGCAAGTACAAAATTCGGAACCTCCTTTCTAGGGCAACTAACGGTCTATTTATACATGTACCCGGGTTGGATACATACACGAGCGGATACACGAGTAGTGTATCTCGTTCGTGTATCTCGTGCTTTCTTCCAAGCGTCCTTATGTGAATATACACGAGTAGGTACATGGGAGTGTACATTGGTCGTGTATTTGAAACATCGTTGCACAGTAGCAAAACTTAGATACACAAGCAAAGTACATGGGCGTGTACTTTGCTCGTGTACTTTCCAGACATTCACTTCAATATACACAAGCAGAGTACATGGGCGTGTATCTCGCTTGTGTACTTTCCAGAATTCTTTTCTTCACATGTATTGTATCCAATTCCTTCCAAACTTGATCTGGCTCTTCAAAACTCCTTCCCTTAGCTCCAAAATACTCTAGAAAATCCTGAAATTGACATTCATTCCATTAAGCATCCTTTTCTTCAACAAATCATCTAAAAATTCAACAATAAAGCACAATTTTATTACTCTAGATAAGGGTATTTTGCGACTTATCATGTATATAATGTTTTATCACCTAGAAATGATTTTTATGAAATAAAATTTTAATTGATGTTTTCAAAACTAGAGGGTTTTAGTTCTATTTTTTCAAAATTGAGAAATAAAGTTTAGGTTTAGAATTTTTCTTTAAAAAATTAAAATGATAATAAACATAAACCCAGCCCGTTTTCATAATTAAAATTAATCAATGCATTAAAGTTTTATGAAAAACAAAACTACGTTGGTTTGATCCTGACTAGCAGGTACGTAGACACCTACTAGGCAATCACATAAAAAAAATTATTCTTTTCCAATTTTAATTTACCATATAAAAAAAACAAATTTATAAAAAATATTTTATCCTTTTAAAATTTCAATTATAATATAAAAACATAAAAATATGTTATCCTATTTTTAATTCAAGTAGAAATGCAAAGGTTTTTATTCTCTTTTATTTCATTTTAAAATAATAATAGAAAATGTATAATAAAAAAAATTCATTAAATTTTTTTTCATGCTATTTCATACTTTATGTAGAAACATTATGTCTTGTATATATAATGGCGAAGGGAATTTACAAAAAGCTTTTAATTCAGTTTCTTGAAGAAGATAATAAGTAGTAACCATTTAGGTTTTAATAAAATAGCCCTCAAGTCCAGATTCTCTGGTTAATATTTTTTCAAATTTGTTTTTTTTTTTTAGAAAAATTTATAGACCATTAGCTAGTTAAGGTTAATCTATCTCATTAACCTTAACTTATCTTATTTTCTAACTTAAGTTGGTAGTGACTCCAATTTTCTTTAAGATAATTAAAAATATAGTTTTTCCTTAATTTTATTGTCGAGTAGCTTGTATTAAGTGAGTTGGATATAATATGAGTTAATTAAGGAAAAATCCAAAATTAGGCTCGATAGAAATGGCAACTCTGTTGGGGACCTTAATTCTTTAATGGGCTAGCCATTTTTATCTTCTTCAAAAATTAAGAGCTTCTTATAAATTCCTTTAACGTGTATTATTATGTATATTTCTTATATGAGTAGTTTTCTTTTATGTAGACTAATTAGGCTTCATGATCCAAATAAAATAGCACTAGGCCCATCAAGCCTAGTAATGATCTTTTGGGCAAGATGTTGTCATACATATATGTGTGTTAAATACTATCAGACCCAGGCTATTTAGGACCTTAAGATGGGGAGCCATTGTGTAAGTTTCGGGTGCAGTAGGGTAACCACCGCTCGGGGCTGATTAAGCTTCCCCACTCTTGCTTCGATGTAGCCCAAAGCCCATTACCTTAGAAATAAGGAAGGTCACAGAGCTTGAGGACCTTTAGAACCCACCCAATTTGCATTCATGTCTATCGAGTCTAATTTTTGAATTCCCATTCCTAATCCGATCTAGACTAGACCCTATGCTCATCTAATATAGATCCTCGACTTGAGTTAGGAACTTCGTTTAATTTTGGAGTCGCCACCCAACTGTGATTGGGAAAGATTGAATTAAGACTAAAGAAGCGGATTATTCTTAATTTGGACCACTAGTCGTCGTGATTTCCTCTTCTCTTTTTTGTGAAAAGAGGAAAAGGGAAAACCAGAGTTTCTAAGTTCGGAGGCTAACCTATTAAAACCTTACGGTTACCACCTAATCTCCTAAAATTTATTCTATCTAGAAATGTCTTTTATTTTGTTTCTGTTGCTTTTTATTGTGTTTTTGAGGGAATTATTTTAAGAAAATGATTTTTATTCCATTTTATTGGTTGCCCCAAATGGGTGCCTACGTACTTGTTATTCAGGATCAAACAAGTCGTAGTTCGCTTTTCTGAAAACTTTAAGTGTGTTTGTGAATTTTAATTTTGAAATCTCTTTTAATTTATGTTTTTACTTATTTTTGGATTTTTCCAAAAATCTAAGCCTAAGCTTTAATTTGATTTTTGAAAATGATTTTTAGGGGGGAAAACATCAATTTTGGATTCATTTGAAGAAAATGGTTTTTCTAAGTGCTAAAACTCAT